>OZ020312.1:1590864-2790864 GCA_963971305.1 Arcuatula senhousia | reverse complement strand
ATCAATGGTGGAAACCTTACGGAATTTGTGCATAGTCATTCTTCCATTATTATCAAAGAAGTTAATTATAGAGGAAACCTGGGTGAACAAAATGACTTATTTAGAGATTGTCTCCTCAACTTTCTGAAATACGACCATTTTAACCTTGAAAACGACCAACAAATTCAGAGCTGTGAATATGATGACAATATCTACACAAACCTGAGTGCATTGCCTATTTTTAGCAGTAAGCACACTAACTACATGACCACCTTAACTCTGCAAACCGTACCAAACAGCTTCCACGCTGGTCAAACCGACAATTACATAAGCTGCCTGATATGTGAGAATGAATGTCTAAAAGATGCAATATATTGTGAATGTTGAAGCATGTGGCTACGCTATAAATGTAAAAATCTGTAAAAGTTTTGATTTCTTACATCGGTAACGATTAACGCTGTTGATGGGGTTGAATTCCCCTAGAGAAGCCCGCTCCTGCATGTACATTTTGAAGTACATCAATACTTCGATTTTGGTAGGGAGCTACCGTTTGATTTTTAGGGAGAGCTATGGTGAGATTTGAAAGAAAACAGCAAAATCCAAAAAAAATCAGAAAAAAGAAAGGCAAGATGCCAAAAATCAGGAAACAAAAATGCAGGATAGTGCTTTGAAATTAAAAAAAAGGCAGGGTACCTTTTTTTGCTGAAAAAAATGAAGTTAAATTTGAAAATAAAAAAAATGACCGCTAGCATAATTTTTCGCAAATAAAAAGGCAGGATGAAAAAATATTAATGCCCCCCCCCCCCAATCAATCGAAATTAGGTCATCCCTTTATGAAAATCCTATCGATTTAATTTATGTAACAACATATTTTGTTTATTACAACTTGTCTTACAGGTAAAGAAATACAAATGACAACAAAGTTCCAGACAATAAATTTTGCTACGCCTGGCGCGCGTTTCGTCTATTCAAGACTCATCAGAGGCGCTCTACCAAAAATATTGAAAATGCCAAACAATGTATGAATATGAAGAGCATAAAACAGTATAACCGAAAATACCAATCTGGGGAACCAAATTATTACTAAGATATTCAACCTATGTCTGGGGTAGGAAGAACCTTAGGGTTTAGACAATTTTGAAATTTAGGCGGATAATTTAAAGCTTTGATGTATTCTCCAACTCAAAAGTGTTGGTGCCGGAGCGGTCTAACCTTTAAACTCCACCAGCTGTGCTAACCTTCACATGTGTTCGAAATACAAATGACAACAAAGTTCCAGACAATAAATTTTGCACGTTATGATTTCCAGGTTGTCGTGAGACAAAACATTAGTCACTGACCATTTGTCTTTTATAAAGATTATAACACCACCCCCATGTCTATTACGATCCCTTCTTACTAGTTTTTATCCTTTTATTGTAATTCCAGAGTCATCTACTTTACTATCCTTAGTTGGGATGTTTAACTCATAGAATAATAATTTTGTGAGAAAAACGGATTTTATACCTCTTGGGAATAACCGTAACTCTATAAACATGACAAGCATCATGAGCATGTTGTAATTAGAAAATAATGGTAAGTGCAACGAACTACATACTTTGACAGATGACGACCAATCCTGTGCTTTTTATGTTGGTAAAATTTTAAGGAAATCGGAGAATGATATTTTTTGTCACATGCAAGTCTAAAACGTTGCTAAGCTAATAAAGGGAGGCGATTAGTATTAAATAAATCGAACAAACCGCACTTGATCAACCTCCCGCGTCTAAAACGTTATTTTACATTTGCTTATTATCATTCCATTTCTAATACATGCATTATATTTAATAAAAAGTAAATTAACAGCTTTACAAGTTTAGGCATTTTGTATTGCAGAATTCAAGAAAAGTAATTTCACAAGTCGAGTGGACCATTGCTATTTTTAGCCAGGTATGAGATACTCTCAATATTTATTTATTTTATGAAATTGAAATTTCTATATTTAGAAAGGGAGATTTACAAATAACTTATGAAATACAAATGACAACATAGTTCCAGGCAATAAATTTTGCTACGCCTGACGCGCGCGTTTCGTCTATTCAAGACTCATCAGAGGCACTCTACCAAAAATATTGAAAATGCCAAACACTGTATGAATATGAAGAGCATAGAACAGTATAACCAAAAATACCAAACTGGGGAACCAAATTATTACTAAGATATTCAACCTATGTCTGGGGTAGGAAGAACCTTAGGGTTTAGACAATTTTGAAATTTAGGCGGATAATTTAAAGCTTTGATGTATTCTCCAACTCAAAAGTGTTGGTGCCGGAGCGAAAAGTGAACTGTTAATAAAACTAGATATGAAATTTCGTTTGAAACATATTTAAATACCCAAATCAGGGAATAAAAAAAAACAGGATAGTGATAAGCTAAAAAAAGATGTTAAATTAAAAAAATCAGGGAATGAAAAAAACAGGATAATGATTAGCTCAAAATAGATGTTAAATTCAAAAAATCGAAATTGCGGAAAAAATCCAGGCCATAATTTTTTTTTCAAAAATAAAAAAAAGCAGCCTGAAAAAATATCCACCCCATCCCATAGTAAAAATCTAACTGTCACCCCCTTAACGAATGATTCGAAGGTCCTTCAAGCATGGGTTGATACCAGTCTCATTTGGACACCACGGCGGCATATTTTCGTTTAACCGTTCTATGCTCCTCATATTCATGTGGTGTTTGGAATTTCCAATCTAAGTGTAGAACGTCCATGATGAGTCTTTTATGACGACACGCGCGTCAAGGGTGACAACATTCAGTGCCAGAAACTTTGTTGTAACTTTGATTTTTATATTTGAGATTTGAACGTCTATATATAGCCCTTTTCAAAAAGTCACCCGGAATTCCGATTCCGATTCTTTTGTTTTCATTTTTGCAAGAGTAGTTTCCCTTTGTGGGTCGGCCTCATGGTGTAAACAACGTTGAGCTAAGGAAAAACATCAATTTATCTCTATCCGATTTTGGCGTAATTTCCCATTCCCGGTTCAAATAAACTGGTTTTGAGTGAAGCCTTGGATGTTAACGTATGTTTTAGTAATTTTAGACTTTGGCAATCAGATTTAAAATGTTTTAACAAGTTGACGAATTTAGTTAATTTCAACAGATTTTCAATGGAGAGGCCTACCCGGAAGTCGTTAACCTGTTGTGCATAAGTAAAATATGTCTCAGGTCTGCAATTCCGGAAAATACTTTCTAAAAAGGACTATATGTCTAGTAGCTTCCTTTGAACTATTTAATAATCTACTAAAATGCAAACAGTTCTCTGTTCGTAATATTGTTTGTCGTGGTTAATGATTTCGGTAGCGCGCATCTGATGAGTCTTAAATAGACGAAAAGTTCATAGGAACAGTTATTCTCGGACTTTGTTGTCATTTTTATTCCATTCCACTTTAAAAACACTGAATCGATCGTTATATATTACAACGTTATAAATACTTTACGAATCATCTATTCGACTTGAGCTCACCTCCCGTTGCTGATTATCGCTTGGATGTTTTATGTGACTGTCTTTTTGTGAAAATTGTATGTCTACTGACTGTCTTTGCTTTTCGGATTAAGGATATTTGTGCCAGCTTCGGCACATTTTTGCTTCTATCATAGGAAGAGATAACATGTGCATAAGCTAGATACAATACTTGGTTCTAAAATGAGATGCTCTTATCTCTTCGTCTGAATTCCTCTAATACAATTAATACCAAGACTTTTTAAATATTGTACATTTTCTAGACCAATTTGATCTTTCAATATTTTGCTTGAGCTGCCCAGCTGAGTTTGGGATAACACCAAGAATCAGACGCTGCTCCAATCTTTTTGTCTGATTGTTTATAACACAAGCGATACCAAGGATATTTTAGATATTGCAGTTAAGATGTTATATTTGTAACAATGATGTGCTCCACATTTTCTAGACCAATTTGATCTTTCAATATTTTGGTTTTTTTTTGTTTGGGATAACACCGAGAATCAGACTCAGCTTCATTCTTTTTGTTGGAATCTTTCTTTACAAACGCTACCCATGTGATGACTTAATTAAGATGTCTAAATGTTAAATTGGTTGAAATCTTGTGCTTTACAGTTTCGAGATCAATTTTAGAGAAATAAAAGTGTACAAAAGTGTACAAATGGGGCAATCAAACGTCGAAAATTCGAAGACTAAATTTAATAAAAATAAAATAATCACAACAAAACAAACAACATAATGAACAAACATATATTACAACTTGCAATAAGCAAAACGAACTTAATCATTTGCTTGAGCATCTCAGATAAAACTTGATATACACACAGACGTAATTTCAGTTTATTTGTCTGACAAAAGGTAATTAAAATCCATTTATTTATTTTAGTCTGTACAATGCTTTAAACACAAAAAAAAACAAGAATTTTGTACTAAATTTAAGCTTTCTAAATAATAGTGTCATCATATTTCACACACACACAAAAAAAAAGAAACAAAAACTTTGTAAAAGCAATTAAACAAGTGAAAAAAAAAGTTTCTATGCAAAATGTTACATCTAACAAAATCTATAATAAATGTTTGTTATATCTTTCACACAACATAAATTGTACACGTTCTTTTAACTACAGTCCCAACACAGTTCAGACACAAAACGCTGTCTTTAGTTTTGTTTCATAATTACAGCTTTACCAATACCAGGGTACGTCCACTGCGCGACTAAAAGTTTGTCATTGATTTTGTCATAATCAAGAGACAGAATATCATTAAGTCCACATTTAACTTCCTTATGATTCTGCCCATCGGGTGAAAGAATTACAACATTGGCAGAGCCAAAACCTGCGACGTACACATTACCGCCCCTGTCGGTGATTATATCACGGGGATCACGGAGAACACTTTCATCTTTAAAGGCCCACTTTTTCTTACCATTGATATCATGGCACGTCATGGTATGTGTTTCACGGTTAGTATGTATAACATTATCACCAAACGATGTAACGTAGCAGTAATCAGGCAGTTTCTCCTTGACAACGTCAGTCACGGTTTCATCAGTAATGTTGATCATTCGGACTCCTGTTCCTTGCTGACAATATATAAGATGATTCTCATCACGGACTGTTATACCGTGTATCCTATGGTTGTTCAGAAAAGATTTAACGGTTCGTTTTTTCTTTGCATCAATGAGATGGATACCAGAATCAAGACAGGAGACAGCTAATGTTGTGTCATTGACTTGTGTAACGTCGAGTGGACTACCCAGTGTACTGATTCTCTTGTCTAATGTCCCATTGGTATTGAATATTCTGATTACTTTATCATTACAGTTTGTAAACGCCATTCTCCCGTCGGTAAGTATACAACAACCGTAACATAAACGACCAATATTATCTATAGTTTTATCAACAGTCAGGTTGATATCATCTAGGCGTCTGTTTTGGTGTCTAGGGATCATCAATTGGGCCTCTGCCTCCTTCTTTCTACTTAGATCAACAGAAGACGGTGAGGTACTGATTTCTACTGAACCGAAACTTTTGATTTGGTCTGCGAATCGTGTTAAGGATGGTTCGACTTTGATGTTGATCTTAGACTCAAAAAAGGATGCATCCTTATTTAGTTTAAGGAGACGATTTTCAACGGCATGAGTTTGTTTTTCAATTTTTTCAGAATACAAGAACGCTTGTAGATCGGAGGCGTATCTTCTCACATTATTTAAGGTTTGGAGATTGTTATCAATAAATGTTTTGTCCTTGTTTAGTGATGCCAAAGTGTCTAAAATTTGATTTCTAGTTTTCTCTTCTTTTTGTTTTAGCTCTATCTTGATCTTATCTTGAAGAAAATCTAAGTGTTTGTTGATTTCGCGACGAACCTTTTCTACTTCATCGAGTGCTTTTTGGTTATCAGTTTCAATTGATTTCAAATTTGTTTTCCGATCTGCTTCAAGTTTTTTCAAGTTTTTATTGGATTCTATCAATGAATCTTCAACTTCTTGCAAGGCTACAGACGATTTGTAATTTTGAATGACGTCTTCCAGTTTTGTTACATCCTTGCAGGATTTATGGTTCTCTACAACGCAGACTCTACAGCAAGGTCGTAAGTGGTTCTGGCAATACATTACGTACTTGTCATCGTGTTCCGGGCAAATGTCGGTGATTTGTAAAACATCGGGCGGTAACTTTTGGTAATCGGTTATATCAATAGTGCTATGGTTTCGGGACCCTTTAGATAAGCTGTGATTTTCTTGACATTCACCACATAGCGCTTCTGAACAATGCTGACACCAAACAACCGCTGGTCGAGAGTTCTGACGTGCACTACAGATTCCACAAGAATTAACTGTTTCAGCCATACCTACACAGCCTGAAAAATAACGAATAACAAAAATCATAATATTGTAATATTAAATTGCAAACAATAAACACAGCAGACAGACACTGTATTAGCAAATTCATTAATAACTTACCAAATACTTTAAAGTAATAATAAATCAAACAATTAAAAAAAATAAGCTTTGAAAGTATAAATTGTTAATAAAAACTTTTATTAAAGCTTCAATAAAAAGCTTCGCCGAGCGCAGTATGATACGACCGCAACATGTTGAACCCTGTACGTTTTAGGCCCAATATGGATAGTCAATTGCTCTGGACACATGCAGCCCATGGTGGACTGACAAAGGTTTTTGACACATACAGCTTTTGGTGGACTTTCCACTTACATTTTAAAAGGTGTTATTTTTTTTCCAAAGGAGATCAAAATTAGAGCACAAATTTTCCATTTTGGTCCTTAATTACATAATAGGGGAAAAAAGGGGGTTGCAAAAATTAATTATCAATTTTATATCCACTATTTGACAAGAACAAGCATGCAAAAAAAAAATCAAAATCGGATCATAAGTAAAAAAAGTTTCGATTTTGGTCCCTTTTGGTCCCTAATTACATAATAAGGGGAAAAAGGGGGGGTCATAAAAATTGATTCTCAATTTTGTATCGCTATTTGACAAGAACAAACATACAAAAAATATTGTTCAAAATCGGACCACAAATAAGAAGTTTCAATTTTGGCCCCATTGTGGCCCCTAATTACACAAAAGGGAAAAGGGGGGGCGTGAAAATTCATCAGGTTCATTCTTTGAAAGAAACGTTCTGACAAATTTCACAGCAATAGGCCAACTAGGACCAAAGTTATGGAGGGAACAAATAAATATTTGAATTTTTTACCACTTTTGGGCCTCTAATTTTGAAACAAACAAGAGGCTCCCAGGAGCCTGAATCGCTCACCTGGTCTGAGTCAACCCTAAACATGTAAACACTTTTCTAGAGCTTAATGAACACTTAAGCAAGCAACAGCTTTTCTCTATCTACTATAGTTTCAATCTATAAGCCAAACCATGAAAAAACGTTATTTTAGGGGCCGTAACCCCTATAAGGAGTCATCTGACAACTTTGACCAAATGAAAACTTTTGTAGAGCTAAATGAACTGAACATTTAAGCAAGCAACAGCTTTTCTCTATCTGCTAAAGTTTTCAATCACTAAGCCAAAAACATGAAAAAATGTTATTTTAGGGGCCGTAACCCCTATAAGGGGTCATCTGACAACTTCGATCCTATGGAGACTTTTGTAGAGCTTTATAAGCTGAACATTTAAGCAAGCAACAGCTTTTCTCTATCTGCTATAGTTTTCATTCTCTAAGCCAAAAACATGAAAAAAACGTTATTTAGGGGCCGTTACGCCTATAAGGGGTCATCTGACAACTTTGACCCTATGAAGACATTTGTATAGCCAAATGAACTAAACATTTAAGCAAGCAACAGCTTTTCTTTATCTGCTATAGGTTTCATTCCATAGGCCAAAAAATGAAAAAAACGTTATTTTAGGGGCTGTAACCCCTATAAGGGTTCATCTGACAACTTCGACCCTATGGAGACTTTTGTAGAGCTAAATGAGCTGAACATTTAAGCAATCAACAACTTTTCTCTATCTGTAATAGTTTTCATTCTAAAGGCCAAAAACATGAAAAAATGCTATTTATCACCTTTAAGGGGCCGTAACTCCTATAAGGGTCATCTGATAACTTCGACTCAATAAGGACTTTTGTAGAGCTTTTGATGATGAAGCAGTAGCGTGGCATCATATTTCATTTATCTCTTATACTTTTTGATTTACAAGCCAAAAACAGTAGTCTGACCCCCCTAGTCTATTTTTAATAACCGCGGCCATGTTGTTTGGACGGCGGTCACCATTTGTGCAATCTTGGTAGAGGACATCCCATAGATGAAGTGTGCAAAGTTTCAAAGCAATCCCTTCAGTCGTTTCGGGGAAGAAAATTTTCAAATAAAAGTTAACGACGACGACGACGGACGACGACAGACGACGGCGACGGACGACGACAGACGACGACGACGACGGACGACAAGTGATGGCAATAGCTCACTTCGGTCCAGTAGAGCTAAAAAGGGGAGACCCTAAAAATCAATCCCATACACCCTTTTATGGTAAGGAACATTATTGCCAACGTACAAAGCGATTGGATAACTAGAACTAAAGTTATCGTGACAACAGTCCCGTGCGGGGGCCGGGTGGCGAATAGGCAGAGCCTAGCTTGTCGTAAGAGGCGACTAAGGGTCTTGGGATTCTGACGTCGGGTCAGTGCTCAGCCCACAGAGCGACCAAGTGTGTACCCTAGGTGGCTGAATAGGGTAGCCCTCGTCCGCGGGGGTTGTCAGGTCTATAATACGGAAACCCTGACCGCCGACCATAGTGGGCCAACGTGTGTGAAGAGTGCCACGCTTCATGCACGTAAAAGACCTCTTTGTGGACCGTCAAGTAGTGCACCACATAGGCTAAATTTTCCGCCCCTACCCACCTCTCCCGTTTTCCTGTGGTTCTTCAAAATTTACCGGTCCTTTGTGTCCCACCCATTCCCATATTTCATTTATCATCATCATTTCATGTTCATTTTATCATCCTTTTCATGTTCATCGCCTGTAAATAACCTATATAGCGTTGCACGGGCGTAAAACACCAACTCACTCACTCACTCACTATTGTATTGCATTTTTGGCCCCTTTTGGGCCCTAATTTAGAAACCAAAACAGGTGGGACCCCAAAAATCAATCCCATCCATCCTTTAATGGTAAGGTATATCATTGTGAAATTTCATCGCATTTGGATAAAAAGTTATCGTGTATACACTAAAGATAACAGACGACGACGACGACAGCATCATACCATTATACGTCCGCAAAATTTTTGCAGTCGTATAAAAACTCTATTTTTCGCCTTTAAGGGGCTGTAACCCCTATAAGCGGTCATCTGACAACTTCACTCTTTGGTTAGTTAGTTAGTTAGTTAGTTATTGCTTTACTCCCAAGCAGCACGACCTCGGCTATATCCTGGAGATGAACATGAAAGTGGTGATACAATGAACATGAAATGATGATGAAGTGGGGGAAATATGGACACAAGGCCAATCGGGTAGGAAAGTTTTGACTGCCACTGGAAAAAGGAGTGATGGGTAGGGACGGGAAATTTTGCCTCCTGCATGGGGATCCTACGGGTCCTACTCTTACCGAGACCTGCAGCAGGGTTCTTTAACGTGCGAGGAACGTGACATTTTTCCAAACACGGTGCACCACTATGGTTTGCGGTCAGGTTTTCCGCATTATCGCCTGACTACCCCGCATCTCTCGATGTCAGGGCTGCCCCATTCAACCACCTGGGGCACACATCCCAGTCGCTTTGTGGGCAAAGCGGCCTGACCCCGATGTCAGGTTTCTGAGCGCTCTTTAGTGGACTTTTACCGACAAGCTTAGCGCTGCTGCGGGCCCATTCGCCTCCCGGGCCCCGCACGGGACCCACTCTTTGGAGACTTTTGTATAACTAAATGCGCTGAACATTTAAGCAAGCAACAGCTTTTATCTATCTGCAATAATTTTCATTCTATAAGCCAAAAACATGTAAAAACATTATTTTAGGGGCCGTAATCCCTATAAGGGATCATCTGATAACTTCGACCTATGAAGACTTTTGTAGAGCTTAATGAGCTAAACATTTAAGCAAGCAACAGCTTTTCTCTATCTGCAATAGTTTTCATACTATAGGGCAAAACTATTTTTCACCTTTAAGGGGCGGTAACCCATATTAGGGCTCATCTGACAACTTCGACCAAATGGAGACTTTTGTAAAACTTTTGATCCTAAAGCAGTCGCGTGGCATCAGATTTCATCTATGATCTCTTATACTTTTTGAATTACAAGCCAAAAACAGTAGTCTGAACCCCCTGTTCTATTTTTAGCCAGGGCGGCCATGTTTTTTTACGAATCAAAAATCGAAACACAACTGTGACTTTTATGCAGGACACCGTAAGGATCAATCATACCAAGTTTTATTGAATTCTGTTCATTAGTTTCAGAGGAGAAGATTTTTGAAAATTGTTAACAGACGACGACGCCAAGTGGAGGCAATAACTCACATGGACTTCGGTCCAGGTGAGCTAAAAACGAGGTCGAGTGATACCCATGAAGACCCCATTTTATTGCATTAATCCAAGCTGACATGTATATAGATCAGGTTTAGTTTGTTTACTGCAAACAAATTGTGCGGAAGGTGGAGCAAGCGACTCTTTTAGGGCACTGTACGACTTGAAAAAAATGTGATTCAGCACTACTTTTTTTTTAATTGAAACTAGCCAAGAAGAAAACAACATTGTTTGGAAAACTTGTAAGGATTTTCTCATTTTTATAGCATAACAGGTAAGTGTCGAATGAATTATAAAAAATCCAGGGGCCAGGTTTTTAAACATATCTTAACAGTTATGACATCTTAACCCATGCAATTTAAATGGACAAATCGATGTCGCAATCGTAAGACATCTTCGAAAACCTGGCCCCTGTTTCACAACTTTGCGATTGCTTCAAAGGAGAGAAGGTTGTACTCGGGATCTGGAAACCATACATCCAATACTAATGCTCATTATAGAATTCGTTCAATTAAAAAGTGTTAGCACAGAAGACAAATTAATAGTATTTTCCTCGGTCTGAATAAGGCGCCATACCTTTTCAAACCGATCAAGCAAAATAGTGCTTTCCTAATATATTTAAAAACTAACCTTCCCATCTGTTCTTGTTTAAGTTGCTAAAAGCAACAGAACCATGCATATCCATTTTAATTGAACTGTTAAGATCATTAGATACCAAGTGTCGTTACGTCAGGAGATATCTATCTTATTATTAGCCCTCGAAACCTTCAACAGATGTTGGTGTTATTTTTGAAAAAAAAGGCCCTGATCGTATTTGAAAATACTTTCAAACCATTAAATTTGTATATCAAAATATAAAGGTCGCATAATAGGGACTACAAAGTGCAACAAAAACTTTTAATTTAAAGGGTCTCTTTTTTAATCTCACGGCGCTTGATAAAAAATTCAAAACAAAAACCGGTGTAGCACATTACAGAGACACCATATGAAAGTGTTACCAAATTCTAGCGCATATAGTTAAGAATTAACTGTAATTAATTTTTGGTTTATTGAACCATAAACTTAATTTTTCATGGTGCACATCCACGAAGCGGATTATGTTAAATGTGCACCATGAAAAATCCAGTTTATGGTTCTATAAACCAAAAAATTATTACAGTTAATTCTTATAAATAAATTTAATAGTACATTCCGCTTTAAAAAATATTAAAACTACATTTTTTAAACAATTTTTTTTTTAAATCAGTTAATCAATCTAGCGCATTAATATTTACACCTATCAATCAAAAAGCACGCGGTGTCCGTGTAACAGCAAAGTCAAAATTCTATAGGTTGTATTCTGGTTTCATCTAGATTTTACATTTAGATTTTGGGCTTTAATTGCACGATAAAAAATCCAATAAAATTATTCCTTTTTAAAGTTAACGAAAAAAAAAAATCTTTCAACGTAAATGCAACTAATAATTCTCTATTAATTTTAAACATTATAATTAGTATATCTTTGAGAGGAAATTTTGCCGAATGATAAAGTTATGTAGTAGATGTTGTTTTGAGATTCTGAACACCGGTTTAACTGGTTTGACAGTAGATTTATTTGGGCAGAGTTTTCCATCAATTAGATTTTAGTAAGCGTATAGTAATAGCTGTATAAGCCAATCGAATTCTTTGCATGTTTTTTTTGTTTATTGGAAAATGGTCTAAATTTCTGAACAACTCAAAAGACACTAAAAATACTCTTGAATTTATTTATATAGCATTGTAACACAATTTTAAAAAAATCTTAGTAACCGTTTCAAAAATTAACAAACTAATATTCGGAGACAAAGATTCTTTAAATCAAGTGCGGCCACTAAAAGTATGTCTCGCCTGCCGGCACCATCACTAAAATCAACTACCTTAGCTTTCACTTCTTGATATAAACACAAAAAGTGTCTGTATACCCATTATCAGATGCCTAGCTATTACACTTTTCAAGCAATCCATTGTCCACACAAGTATATACAAAAAGTTTTCTGCATGAAAAAAGACCTAAGTTAACAGAGTCACTGGAGCCTAAAATGTGGTCATGGTCACATGGCATGGTAACAGTTGCGTTAACCATTACCTCAGCATCCGTATGCCTAGCTATTATACTTTTCCAGCTTTTCATCGTCCACAAAAGTTTTCCAAAAAAGTTTACAGCCTGAAAAAGGACCTAAGTTCACAGAGTCATTGGAGCGTTAAAATGGGATCAAGGTCACACGGCATGGTAACAGTTGCGTAGACCATTACTTAAACTGTCTGTATACTAAATATCAGATGCCTAGCTATTATACTTTTCAAGCAATTCATTGTCCACAAAATTCTTACAAAAAAGTTCACGACACCGCCACCGTCGCCGCCAGAAAGTTATACGTATGTCTCGCCTTCCGCGACTATTCGTCGCAGGCGAGACAATAACAATAAAGCTTCGCCGTGCGCGGCATGAAACGACCGCATCATGTCACTCGCACTCTGTACATTTAGGCCCAATATGGATAGTCAGCCGCTCTGGACAATTGCAGCCCATGGTGGCCTTACAAAGTGTTTTAGACACATGCAGGTTTTTGTGGACTTTCCACCCATATTTCACAAGGAATTCATATTTTTTTAAAGCAGACAAAAATAAATTACAGCAACAAAACAATTTCCCCTTTTGGCTCCTATATTAAAAGTTTCTGTTGTTGAGATGATGATTACCTCATTACCTTTAATTCAATTTACTTCAATTAATTTATGAGTAAACTTTTATTTTAAATTCTTATAGAGACAATATTCCATTCACAAAATTGATTGAATGTATCATACTATTGACAAAGAAACATTCATACAAGTTAAGGGAGTACGAGCCTGAGATTATTTTGTAATTAAAAGTTTTTTTAGAATAGAGCATTTGGAAAGAATAGCTCCAAATAGCTTGACTTTATGAAAAAAGTTTTAAAAAACATGAAGCCGTTGTCAAGATATAAGCACCTAAAATATGGCGGGAAAAAACTTCTCTATATTTTTCATAGGAAAGACATTGAAAGTTGGTCTTCTGTTTTAACATAGAAATTGTAGAAAAAACTTCTCTAGATTTTTCATAGGAAATACATTGAAAGTTGGTCTTCTGTTTTAACATAGAAACTGTAATTAGCATTGAATGAAATTGTTATAGGGTGTTTATTATGACCTTCTCTTAATAGTTCTGAACAAATATTAAGAAAACATGTTGAAATTTTTAAATGCATTTGAATGGATAAAAGCCGAGGATCTCGAAAATGTTCAATTTCTGAGGCTCGTACTCCCTTTAGCTGATCTTCTTAGCACAATTATAGAAAATAAAACGAAGAGCTTCGTGCAAAAATGTTAATGATAACGTCATCGCTGTTCGAAACGCAAGACGACCAAAAATGATGCTTGAACATACGTGTACACACAACATAATGACACAACATAATGATAACCTTCTCAACCCTATTGATCGATAGGTTACGAATATTGTCCACAACTTAATAATAGAAATATTTGAGGCTTAGTTAGGGGAAAGAGTAAGTTGAGTTTCTAAATAGAATCAAATTTAGATTCTTGAAAACTGTTTTGAAAAAAAAAATCATTTGTATACCAATCTAATGTTTGAAATAGGATTTAAATTGAGATGTTAACGTTATACAATGATACTAGGGTAACGTGTTCCCTTCGTCCAGTTTATTTCATCACAAGCTCTAAATCTTTTGATTGGATAATATATACAATTCGCTTTCTCACGATTGTGACGTCCAGATTTGGTCATGACAAGGAATGCACATGTTGAATTCCATGATGCGATGTGGCAGAGTCCTATAAATACAGACTCGGGGCGCTGCTCTGATCTGCATCCTGAATTCATCTTTATTCGTTTTTGATTTGTTTTATATTGATAAAAAAGAGACCGGTCACCTTACACAAGAAAAAATTCCCTTCACAAAAACCAGAGGCTACCAAACAAGCTTCCCAACACTGCTACCTTAGGCTGACTGGAATGTCGCAAAATTAATCCTCAATTTTGTAATTTCACTATTTGACTAGAAATAATAAGCAAAAATAAAAACAATTAATAAATGAACAAGTTTCGAATTTGCCCCCTTTTGGCCCCTCATTTTATACAGAAAAATTAGGCCATCTAATATGACATTAAATGATACCCCACCACAAAATTCATTAATAGTTAAATATATTCGTATATATATACTATACTGTATATACTATATATCTAAATAGTAGCAGAAAGAAATGAGTTATCAACTAGAAAATGTGCCTATGAGCCACAGGATGGCCCTCCCGTTCTTGAAATATTATTGACCCCCCTATGTGTATAACCTGGGTTATGAACCTTCACCAAAGTTGTTCATGAATAAAATATAGGTCAAAGTGTCGTTATTTCTAGTGGGTGGTGTAGCCCTACCCAAGACCCATCTAGTGGTGAAATATCATTGACCCCCAAGATCTAGTATCCAACTAATGGACCTTAACCAATAACTTAACCAAAGTCATTCATGTGTAAAATATAGGTCACAGAGACATAATATCTAGCGGGTGGTGTCACCTCACCCAAGACACATCTAGTGGTGAAATATCATTGACCACCAACATCTAGTATCCAAGTAATGGACCTTAACCAAGAACTTAACCAAAGTCATTCATGTGTAAAATATAGGTAACAGTGACCTAATTTCTAGTGGGTGGTGTCACCTTACCCAAGACACATCTAATGGTGAAATATCATTGATCCCCATCATCTAATATCCAAGTTATTGACCTTAACCAAGAACTTAACTAAAGTCTTAATCATGAATAATATATAGGTCACAGTGACTTAATTTCTAGTGGGTGGTGTAGCCCTACCCAAGGCCAATCTAGTGGTGAAATATCATTGACCTCCAACATCTAGTATCCGAGTAATGTACCTTAACCAAGAACTTAACCAAGGTGTTACGGACGTACGGACGGACGGACGGACCATGGTAAAACTGTATGGCTGATCCATATACGTGGTCGGGCCATAAAAATTCAACATTTTCAAATTTTGAAGAAAAAATACAAAGACGCAATTATAATTTTCAATATATTTTTCGGATCATCATGAAAATTGAACTTGACCTGTATTTTATTGTACTTAACAGCTTTGCAAAATATCATTCAAAACCCTTGACTGTTTTCAGGTTATCATCCAGAAACCTTCAAGAGAAGAACGGAAAGACAGACGGACGGACGGGCGGACACCAAACGACACGGAAGGTTTTACATAATTCCTCGTCACTTTGTGTGGCAGGTTATAAAAAGAGTGGTTGTACATTTGTAATTATTAAACCTCCAATTTAGTCAATACTTAACAAAACTTAACTTGCAATTTTTTTTTCAAAATCGGACCAAAAACAAAAAAGTTGCACTTTTTGTCCCTTTTTGGTCCTTTTTTTCTAAATGAAAACCATATGTAATCTATCGATTATGAAGCTCACCTCATTACGAAATAATGTCGATAAGTGGACTTCAACCTTTCAAATTTAAGTGGTAATTCACACAAAAATATAATTTAGCCACAGATGCTTAGCTTATTAGCATCACTAGGTGCATCTACAATACCAAGAAAACTGATGTTGCACTTGTCAGTAAGCAGGAATAGACTTTAACCATTTTTCTGAAATTGTTCATTCATGCGAAAAATAAAGGTCAATCCTAGCATCCGAAGCATGCATTGTGCTTTCCATCACTAGGTGCATCTTCAATACCAATATGATTTATGTGGCACTTGTCGGTAAGTGGAAATGGACTTTAACCATTCTTCTGTAAGAAGTCATTCATGCAGAAAATATATGTCGCAGCCAACAACCGAAGCATGCATTGTGCTTAGCACCACAAGGCCCATCTACCATTCCAATATAATTGATATGGCACTGTGTCGGTAAGCAGGAATGGACTTCTGTTTGACAAAGTGGTCATTCATGTGGAAAATATAGGTCAAATCCAGCATCCAAAGCATGCATTGTGTTTAACATCACCAGGAGGTCCACCTATCATACCAATATGAATGTGGAACTTTTCAGTAAGCTAGTGTGTATGGGTCCTAAGAGGGTCGGGAAGACGTTTTCTGGGACGCCGGGATTGGCCATATTATTTAACGGGAGTTCGGGAAAAGCGACTAGTGGGACACGGGAACCTGCCTTTTATTTTTCGGGATGCGGGATCGGTAGTTTTTATTATCCGGGAAAATTGGATTCTAAAATTTTGACGGGAATTCGGGATGGGACCCCCTCCTCCCCACCTCCTCTTAACTATTCCGAATTGTTTTAAAAAATTGTAAAATATAAGACAAGCACTTGATACGTTTGTGAACGGTCTAATTATTAAAACTTCAAAGAAGACATAATACAGGGAAAGACCTTTTGATTCTTTCAAAGATTTTGATAGGTTAAGCTAAATTCAATTAAATATTTTGTGTTTATGAAATGTCTATAACATGCTTCTTTTACAATTTTTACTTAACTTAGAATAATTGATCATATTCTGGAAATTGAGAAGGGAAGATAATTCAAAATTTTCCGCAATGACAGATTACATGTATGTAAAACTTGTAATATTCTTGAAGATAAAATGCATTTGGTTTTAAATTGTAAAATGAATAAAAGAATCAAAGAAATTTACTAAGAACAGATGATTTAAATTTTATCAATATGTCAGATGAAGATAAAATGGTCCATTCGCTTACCCAAACAAATCATAATCATATAAGAATGTTTGGCTTCTTTTTTAAACAGTCATATTAGAACTGAGGGCAGAGGTCTCATAACTTGCTATATGTTGATTTGTCCTATTTGATATTTTTCATGTTACATTTAAGTATGATTTTTATATGTTCTGTCACACACTGTTTTTGTATGTTATGACAATAAAATTATCTTATATTACATGAGATATATCGATGACTTTAAATGCGTAAATATTAAAGAGCTTATAAAATTTTAATAAGATATAGACATTAGATTTCAGTCAATCAAGGACCTTTGCAGACAATGACAATTAACATTTATGATATGAACAGTACAGACATAGCTCAACTATTTATATAATCTATTTATTATACAATACATATAATGCATGTGTGTGTTAGTGTGGAACAAGCATGGTTGACTATATATATATATGAATAAGAATAGATGTACAGTACATGTATGTAAATGATATAAATATTCATCTCTCAGCTATGGACACCAAGGGACGCTGCTGAAGGAAACATTTTTATTTGTTTTAAACAAATAATGTTCCTCCTCGTGTCCAAAGCAGAGAGACAAACTTTTAATTAAATACCAAATTATTTGTATAAGTGTTATAGTCATCAAGGGAAAGTGCTTAAAGAGATCAGGGGCATTACTTAAGTCAGTGATTTTTAAATCACTTATTCAAGTAGCATTTCAAAATGCTAAAGATATTTCCAAAAATCTAAATTTACAAAAGAACAGTTTAAGAAAATTTATATTAATTAATAAATATTGAAAAATGATTTAGTAAGCTTCTTTAAAATTACAAAATTATAGATTTTGCTGCCACCTGTTATCAGTATTTCCCAAAAATATGTGATTTTCTGATAAAAGAAAGACCAAATGTAACAACCCATTACTTCACTTTCTGAATTTTCCCAGCTGTGGCAATAATTTTCCCATTAACTTCAATATCTTAGGTTTCTGATTATGTAATTAATTACCCATGTTCGCGATCAAAATCTTCATGTTCTGGATGCCTGAAGATAGCAGGGGTTATCTAACAAAATGTTACTTAAAATGGTGATTTTTTAAAGGTAAAAATTAATATGATACTTAAACAAGTGATTTGGGGGTAATTATCCAAAATTCAGTTCAGGGTCAATGTCCTGCCATGACTGGTCATTCCATTATCTAGACAGGGGTGTGTTCCATCTTTAATTATACAATAAGACTCAAACTTCTCTCCATAACATTTAAAATGAAGGACATTATAATGAAATCACTGTTATAAGTAGTTCATTTGTAATACTCGAACAAGTGATTTAAAAAGAGAGGTAACTCTAGCTTTGAAAGGAAAATAACTTAATAATACTAAAACAAGTGATTAAAAAATCACTGATTTAAGTAAGGCCCCTGACTGCTTTATAAAATATAAAATGATTAAAAATAGTACTCATCCTCGTGTCTAAAGCAAATAAACAAAACATAAGTGTACAAACATGTATCCCCTTTTTTGTTGCTGGAGAAGACATGTGAGAGCAATTAAAGCAGCATGTGTTAAGATAGAAGTCTCATTTGCATTTTTTTTAATAAAACTGCAAAGGTTTTGTTATACAGCTTTATCTTCACAAGTCATTAACCAAAAGAAAATATTATTTCAGTTTAAAAAGTTAACATGCTTTTGAAATAATATCAAACAGTTCCTGTTGTCTCTCCAACAAAATTTGTACAGGTGATAAGAAAGTGTATCTCATCCCCTACTTCTTCAGAGTCACAATAAAGACAGTGTCTAAGGTGTGGAGTTTACCCTGGTATCTATCAGATTCAACCTGCAAATGATGGGATGAAACACTGAGCTGTATTAAGCTTTTCCTCCACTCAAAATTGCTAATAAGACTCCAATGATTTTCAAACCCATGACTAGTTTTAATTTAATTATATAACAAAAGTTCTTAATTTGCCCTCTCAATTGTTGGATGATCGGTTCTTCCATAATTTAATGTAATCTTTATAACAATATTTCTAATTTTCTCTTTTGACTTGTAATAACTATTCGAACTTCTTAAATTAAAAAAAAAAGAAACTTTTCTGTGCCTTTATAGCTTTCGATAAAGTGTGGAGATCTGGCTTGTGGCATAAATCAATACTAAATAATGTAAATGGAAAAATGCTTAACATCATTCAGAACATGTATAAAAACATTAAATCTAATATTGTTTGACCATAAAAAATATGGTTACACATGTATTTCCCCTGTAATAATGGGGTGAGACAAGGTGAAAGTATGTCTTCTTTCCTATTTGATGTATTTTTGAATGATTTAGAGTCTTTCTTAGAAAATCAAAACTACATCGGCCTTTTATCCATTTCTGAAGATTTAGAATCAATTCTAGGGGTATATGCAAAATTATTTGCACTTTTATACGCAGGCAATACTTTCTTATGTCTGAAACAACAGAGGGCCTTCAATCACAATAAAACAGCTTCTACAACTATTGTAGTGAATGGCAACTTACTGTAAATATAGAAAAAAGCAAAAGATTTATGTTTTGCAATCGGTAAATTACCAAATAATTTGGCTTTGTATACGAAAACTAGAGGCTCCCAGGAGCCTGAATTGCTCATCTGATCTCTTATGCTTTAAGCCTCTTACCAAGTGTGCAACATGGTCTACATGTACTTGGTAAGTAACATTAAAGAATCATAAGATAGAAAAAACTTTTAAGATCAAGAATACAAAGTTACAAGGCTTTCCATTTGAAAAAAAAACACCAAACAAGTTAAAATTGATTGAAAACAGTTAAAGGGGGATAACTCTTAAACGGTCGATCTTACAATTTTGACACTGAACTCATTTTTGTAGCTCTCAATGAGCTGAACAATTTTGCAATGCTAACTATTCCTCTTGCACTTACAGTTTTCAAGATAAAATCCAAAAACTGAGAAAATGGTCAATTTTGACCATTAAGGGGAAATAACTCCTATAAGGAGTTGTCCCACAACTTTGACTCGATAGAATGTTTTGTAGAACTTTTGATGCTGAAGAAGGAAAGTTGCTTCGGATTTTCTCTATTTCTTATACTTTTTGAGCTATGAGTTAAAAACTATGGTCTGACCCCCTTGTTCTATTTTTAGTAACAGCGCAATGTTGATTGGTTGATGTTCACAAATTTCACAAACTTGGTAGAAGACATCCTAAAGATCAAGTGTACAAAGTTTCAAAGCAATTCCATCAGTGGTTTCAGAGAAGATGACGGACGCTTAACGATGACAATAGCTCACACCCTTCGGGTCAGGTGAGCTAATGAAGAACTAGAAATTGTGAAGGACTTTAACTACCTTGGAACCAAATTAAACTAATCAGTTAAATCATAAATTTATATATCTTATTTCATTCATTTTTTTTTTGCTATGAATAATTGTACTGCATCTCACGGAGCTACATGATTGGATTTAAATAAAATATGTCTATGTCTATGTCTAAAACTGGTAATTTTAATTTGGCAATCAAATCACAAGCAGAAAAGGGAACAAATACAATGTATGAAGTCTTTAAATTGGGAAAGTATCATAACCTAACAATTTCTTGTCAGTTAGACTTATTTGATCAAATGGTAAAGCCAATACTGTTGTACGGGTGCGAAACTTGGGGCTTCAAAAACTGTCATCCGATTGGAAAGGTCACAGTCATTTGAAATTTTGCAAACTTTTACTTAATTTCAAATCGTCTACGTCAAACTGTTTTGTGTATGGCGAATTAGGTAGATTTCCTTTCTAACTTGACATTAAATTAAAAATGGTATCATATTGGTCAGAATTACTGTCTGGAAAATAGACAAAACTATAATTTACAAGCTAATGTTACATCTGTTTCATTCCCAAAATGTAAATTTCTCTTGGCTTGGACACATCAAAAGTATTTTTAACGAATGTGGATAAACTCATATTTGGAAGTCATAGTCAGGACCATTGCGATCCACCAGTTCTCTGGTATGACTGATTCGTTTTTGTCATTTTCTCTGGACTATGAGATTGATCATTCAAGTTCGGTAATTTTGTTATTACCTTTATTTGGAACTCGCATTTCTTTCGAAGCTATGAATGGTTAAAGAAAAGAATTATGGAAAATTTAACTGATCAGTTTCGACAAAGCTGGCACTACGAAATTCAAAACTGCTCAAAAGCCGCAAATTATAAGATTTTTAAAGACACTTTAGAGTTTGAGAATTATTTTGAAACATTAAAATCAAAAACAAAAAACAAGCAATAATTGATTGTAAACAGTTAAAGAGGGATAACTCTTAAAAGGTTGATCTGACAATTTTGACCCTGAAATCACTTTCGTAGATCTCAATAAGCTGAAAAATTTTGCAATGCTTACTTTTACTCTAGATCTTATGGTTTTAAAGATAAAGTTAAACAAGAGTTAACACTAAAGTATGTCTCGCCTGCCGGCACCATCAGAAACAATTATTCTTTCTTACTTCCACTATATTTTGAATTTTCATGGATTTTCAGTTTCTGAGATCAAAAGATGTTTATAGAACTTAAACATTGCAAATATATGCAATAAAAATAATCAAAGTCACTCAACCAGAAAATCAAGGTCAAGGTCAAAAGATGAGGATGCAACTGTCATGACTGTGCTAAGCTACTGGGGCATATGCATACCAAGTTTCATCAACCTAGGACCTATAGTTCTTGAGATATGGAGGTGCTCACAAAACTTTTCCATTGCTATTATATGTATTGAAAATTGTCAAAGTCACTCAACCGGAAAATCAGGGTCAAGGTCAAAAGATTGGGAAGCAAATGTGCTAAGCTACTACTGGGGCATATGCATACCAAGTTCCATCAACCCAGGACCTATAGTTCTTGAGACATGGAGGTGCTCGCAAAACTTTTCCATTGCTATTATATGTATTGAAAATTATCAAAGTCAGTAAACCGGAAAATCAAGGTCAAGGTCAAAAGATGGGGATGCAATTGTGCTGAGCTATTAATGGGGCATACCCATATCAAGTTTCATCAACCTAGGACCTATAGTTCTTGAGATATGGAGGTGCTCGCAAAACTTTTCCATTGCTATTATATGTATTGAAAATTGTCAAAGTCAGTCAACTGGAAAATCAAGGTCAAGGTCAAAAGATGGGGATGCAACTGTGCTAAGCTACTACTGGGGCATATGCATACCAAGTTTCATCAACCCAGGACCTATAATTCTTGAGATATGGAGGTGCTCACAAAACTTTTCCATTGATTTTATATGTATTGAAAATTGTCAAAGTCACTCAACCGGAAAATCAAGGTCAAGGTCAAAAGATGGGGAAGCAACTGTGCTAAGCTACTACTGGGGCATATGCATACCAAGTTTCATCAACCCAGGACCTATAGTTCCTGAGATATGGAGGTGCTCATAAAACTTTTCCAAAAAGTTAATGCCGCCGCCGCCGCCGCCGCCGCAGCCGCGGTAAAGTTACACCTATGTCCCGCTCTGCTTCGCAGGCGAGACAAAAATTGTGAATATTGTCAATTTTAACAACTAAGGGGAAATAACTGCAATAAGGAGTCGTACCTCTACTTCAACTCAACGAGAGTTTTGTAGAGCTGTTGATGCTGAATGGGGAAGGTTGCTTTGGATTTTTTTAATCTCTTATACTTTTCATGCTATAAGCCAAAAACTATGGTTTAACCGCCCTGTTTTATTTTAGCAATGGCCGCCATCTTGGTTGGTTGGCATGCATGAATTTCACAAAATTGGTAGAGAATATCCTAAAGATAAAGTGTACAATGTTTGAAAGCAATCCTTTCACTGGTTTCAGAGAAAAAGATTTTTAACAAGAGTTAACACTAAACATGCTAAAGTATGTCTCGCCTGCCGGCACCATCACAAACAATTATTCTTTCTTACTTCCACTATATTTTGAATTTATATGGATTTTCAGTTTCTGAGATCAAAAGATGTTTATAGAACCTTAACATTGCAAATATATGCAATAAAAATAATCAAAGTCACTCAACCGGAAAATCAAGGTCAAGGTCAAAAGATGAGGATGTAACTGTGCTAACCTACTACTGGGACATATGCATACCAAGTTTCATCAACCTAGGACTTATAGTTCTTGAGATATGGAGGTGCTGGCAAAACCTTTCCATTGCTATTTTATGTATTGAAAATTGTCAAAGTCACTCAACCGAAAAATCAAGGTCAAGGTCAAAATATGGGGATGCAACTGTGCTAAGCTACTGCTGGGGCATATGCATACCAAGTTTCATCAACCTAGGACTTATAGTTCTTGAGATATGGAAGTGCTCGCAAAACTTTTCCATTGCTATTATATGTATTAAAAATTGTCAAAGTCACTCAACCGGACAATCAAGGTCAAGGTCAAAAGATGGGGATGCAACTGTGCTAAGCACTACTGGGGCATATGCATACCAAGTTTCATCAACCCAGGACCTTTAGTTCTTGAGATATGGAGGTGGTCTATAATTTTTCCAAAAAGTTAACGCCGCCGTCGCCGCCGCCTCCAGTAAAGTAACACCTATGTCCCGTTCTGCTTCGCAAGCGAGAAAAAAATCAATTAAAATTGATAGAAAAAACAGTTAAAGGGATATATTTACTCTTAAACAGTTGATCTGACAGTTTTGATTCTGAAATCTGAGATCTCAATGAGCTTAACAATTTTGCAATGCTCACTTACAGTTTTCAAGATAAAGTCCAAGAACTGAGAAAATGGTCAATTTTGACGATTAAAGGGAAATGACTCATATAAGGAGTCGTCCCACAACTTCGACTGAAAGGAAAGTTTTGTCGAGCTTTTAATGCTGAAGAAGGCATGTTGCTTCAGATTTTCTCTATCTCTTATACCATGTATACTTTTTGAGATATAAGCTAATAAAAAGCTTCGCTGAGTGCAGCATGATACGGCCGCAACACGTTGAACCCTGTACCTTTTAGGCCCAATATGGATAGTCAATTGCTCTGGGCACAAATTGCAGCCCATGGTGAACTGACAAAGGTTTTTGACACATGCCTTCTTTGGTGGACTTTCCACCCACATTTTACAAGGAATTCATTAGATTTTAACTATTTTAAAAGCAAATGGAAAAAAATTATGCTTGCAATATCATATTTATAACATTTCAATACCCCCCCCTCAATTTTATATTAAGAAATAGACCCTATTCTTGGTTAATCTATTATCATTGATGTTTTTTACGTAATAAAAAAGTTTTGATTTTGGCCCTAATTGGCCCTATTTATGTAATAGGGGGGAAAAGGGGGTCGCAAAAATTAATTCTCAATTTTGTATCCGCTATTCGACAAGAACAAACATGCAATAAAAATTTTCAAAATTGGATCACAAGTAAAAAAGTTTCAATGTTTGTCCCCTTTGGCCCCTAATTACATAACAGGGGGAAAAAGAGCGGTCGCAAAAATTAATTCTCAATTTTTCATCTGCTATTTGACAACAACAAACATGCAAAAAAAAATTTCAAAATTGTACCACAAATAAAAAAGTTTCGATTTTGGCCCCTTTTGGAACCTAATTACGTAATAGGGGGAAAAGGGGGGGTCGCAAAATTTCATTCTTAATTTTGTATCCCCTATTTGACAAGAACAAACATGCAAAAAAAAATTTCAAAATCAGACCACAAATAAAAAAGTTTCGATTTTGGCCCCGAACTACATTTGTACATAACGGGGAAAAAAAGGGGCACGAAAATTCTTCAGGTTCATTCTTTTATTGTAAGAAACATTCTTCACAAATTTCACAAATTTCCAAAAATATGGTGGAAACAAATAAAATATATGAATTTTTTGCCCCTTTCGGGCCTCTAATTTCAAAACGAAAAAAGGGGGGACCCCTAAAATCAATCACATTCATCCTTTTATGGTAAGGAACATCACTGTCAAATTTCATAGCAATCAGATAACTAGAACTAAAGTTATTGTGGAAACAAACAAAATAAGTAGTATTTTTGGCCCTTTTTTGGCCAATAATTTCTTAACGAAAAAAAGGAGGACCCCCAAAATCAATGCCGTCCATCCTTTTATGGTAAGAAACGTCATTGTAAAATTTCATAGCAATTGGATAACTAGAACTAAAGTTATTGTGGGAACACTAAAGTTAACAGACAGCGACGCAGATGCAGACGCAGACGACACAGACAATGCAGAGGACAGCATCATACCATTATACGTCCGCATTTTTTTTGCGGTCGTATAAAAACTATGGGCTGACCCCCTGGTCTATTTTTTGCAATAGACGCCATGTTGGTTGGTCGGCATGCACAAATTTTACAAACTTGGTAGAGGACATCCTAAAGATCAATTGTACAAAGATTGAAAGCAATCCCTTCAGTGGTTTCAGACGTCAAGAAGATTTTTAAACATCAGTTAAAATTGATAGAAAAAAAAACAGTAAAAGGGGTGTAACTCTTAAACGGTCGATCTGACAATTTTGACCCTGAAATCATTTTTGTAGCTCTCAATATAAGCTTAACAATTTTGCAATGCTAACTTTTCCTCTTGCACTTAAAGTTTTCAAGATAAAGTCCATAAACTGATAAAATTGTAAATTTTGACGATTAAGGGGGAAATAACTCCTATCAGGAGTAGTCCAACAACTTTGACTCAATGAAAAATTTTGTAGAGATTTTAATGCTGAAGAAGGAGAGTTGCTTTGAATTTTCTTTATCTCTTATATTTTTTGAGATATAAGCTAAAAACTATGGTCTGACCCCCTGTTCTATTTTTAGAAACGGCGGCCATGTTGGTTGGTCTGCATGCACAAATTTCACAAACTTGGTGGAGGACATCCTAAAGATCAAATGTACAAAGTTTGAAAGCAATCCCTTAAGTGGTTTCAGAGCTAAAAGATTATTTAAGAAAAGTTAACGGACGACTGACGGACACCAGAAGATGACAATAGCTCACTGACCCTTCGGGTCAGGTGAGCTAAAAAGGTGTCCTCCCGGCTAAACTTTACTTTTTCTATTTATAATATCAATGACTGTGTTATGTGTAATTTGTGATACTGTTCTGTGTTGTATTGTGTGTCTGTAATGTTGTAGATATTGTACATAGTATTTCTCTGTACCTAAATGCTTGGTTTATGAGAATAAAGTTATATATATGGTAATTGTCCTTCAGTTTTGGTATATTTTCTATAATTTTATGGACAGAAGCATCCCATGAAGGTTTATGCTGTTCATGTAAAAGTTTGGATTCTTGGTAAACATCATTTAAGGACATTTAAAAGTGAAAAATTTTCATTGTTTTCTAAACGAATCCAATAATTGATCAATGTCAAGTGGAAATCTTCCCAGATCTGAAAGAACTGCAAAATTTGTGGTCTTTTTATGCACCCCAGGTAAAATTTACAGAATTTTATGTGCAATTTTTCACAGGTAATGTTACCATATATTTTGTCAAGTGAACATGGTGAAGGAGAACCATTTCTAAATTTAGCAGTATAAGGGTTGAAAAATCCCCATATCTCACAGTCAGCCATATTAAAGAATCTATAGGCTTTATTGTATGATCAAATACATTGATACTAGTCTTTACATTTGGGTTATAAGTCAAAAAGTCTTTTTTTTTGTAATTTATAGTATGCCTTTAGACTCTTTTTGTAAAACCCATTAAGCTACCTGAAGTACTAAAAACACACCTAGATATTGACAGTGTTGCACACATATTCTACATTCAACTCTTTGTAATTGAACTTGTGGGGTTTACAGTAAGACACCAATACCTACTTAGGATACCTTGTTTAGATTCAAGATATATTAATCAAACTAGTCAAATCAAATCAAATCAAATAGTGTGTATTCCCAAGTCAAAAGGGCCCCAGTGGGGCATATCAATAAACTACATTCATACACCCAGCATTCGTACAAAAAAACAACATAAAAATACTGTAAAATAAAACAAAACCATACATACATGATTACAAAGTGATAAGTATAGTTGTTTTCAGTAATCAATCAAAAACGAAAGTAGAAAAATCTGTTTTCTTGCATTATAATGCTTACTACATAAACAAACAAAACAAAAACATTCTATTAACGATTTCGTGCAATTATTCAGACACAAAAGGTAAAAAACAATACATACAAACTAACTTTCAATCAACGCCAACAGGAAACCCAAAAAATGTTCATAATAATGGAAATGTGTCACATGACAAAGTAGTACAGGTAAAAATACTTTAAAGACCGCGTAATTTAAATTAATTATTTAACTTCATTTTATGTACGAAATGGATTTTCAACTTAAGTATAGAAATAGAAATAGAAATAGAAATGGGAGCTTTATTCCAATTAAGGGCCCTATAATAGAGCATACAATTACATTGCAAGAAATATGTCTATGTTTAATCACAGGGACTTGCTCCCCTCCATCAATACTTTCAATTTTTGTTAGAGTCAATGTGCGGTACGGGAGATACTACTTTCACCACCCCCTTTTCTTAAATGATTTATTAAAAGAAAATCGAATCAAAGAAAAGGGGTGGTGAAAGTAGTATCTCCCTTGTGTTTTTTTTTTCGTACCGCACATTGACTCTAACAAAATATTGATAGAGGGGAGCAAGTCCCTGTGGGCAGAGCCAAGTACTACATAATGTTATGAAATATGTGCATGTATTTGTAATGAGAACATTACTATTGAACAAATAAATCAGATCTTGCTATAAGCAAGTGACATAAAGTTATGCAACACTATTTGATGTTCTTCTTAATTGAAGACTTTGATATACATAATTTCCAAACTCTGATCAAATCTAAATCTTCTTGTATGAAAATCCAATTAAATTTTAAACTGTTTTCTAAATCATTATAGTTTTTGCAATAATGTAAAAATATCTCTAAATTCAGCAAATATAATAGACATTCAATAATTAAATGTAATTCGTCCTCTGTTTTATTCATAGTACATTATTGACATTTTCTTAATGATCTTTCAATAAAAAATTTTGAGTATCTGTCTGTCTCTATCCTCAAGGGATGTGCACTTATTCTGATCTTGCATAAAGCTTGTCGAAATCTAAAATCTTTTAAATTTAAGTATTTTTTTTTCAAATCCAAATGTAGTTTTAAACGAAAAATATGTAAAATTTCCCTTGATCAGAGTTTGCAATCATATTTCTATAATCTTTTCCAAATTTGTTGAAAACTATTCAGTAGCTTATCTTTCACTTGTTTAATAAATTGATTAACACTTACTTTATTAGCTTTTTTTTTTCATTTGGTTATAACATATATTAAGTTTTTTCATAATATAATCTATACTAGAATACCATGTGGCTGTGTTATTTTGACAGATATTTTTACTACAAACAAATGCTTTAAAGGTCATTAAATAGTAGCCCATTTTGGTTTAATTGTTCTACGGTCTTCACATTCATGTGGTGTTTGGCATTTTCAATCTTAGTGTAGAACTTCTCTAGGGAACCTTTAATGACGAAGCACACGGCAATAGTGTCAAAATTCAGTGTCGGGAACTTTGTTGAGATTTTGATTTTTTATCTTTGAGATTTGTACGTCTATATGTATATATGTAGTAACATCCTTTGAACTATTGAATACAATGAAATGCAAACAATTCAACGTTCGTCATTTTGTGATTGACATGTTTAATTCTTTCAGTCCTGAATAGACGAAACGTACGGCAATCGAAGGAAAATCTATCTTGCATTTTTCATTTAATTCAAACATAGATAGAGAATAGACCCACACAAATCGATCGCTGGCAACGTAGCGGTTGTGCAATAGTAAGCAGGAACTCTTCCGAAGCACCTACGTTTACTCTAGATTCGACCTGAGTTCACGTTGCTGATAGTAGTGTTATTTTAGAGTGTTTTTATGTTTTTATTATTGTGATGATTTTATGCCTATTTGATTGCCGCTTCGGTACACTTTTACTTCTTTCATAGAAACATTCCATGTGTATAAACTATATTAAATATTTAGTTATAAAAAGAGATACAAAAAGACAAAAAAAAATATGTAACAAATTATTTAATACAAACAACTGCATGGGCTAAAATAAATAATCCCTTTACATTAGAATATTCAGGTCAGAAAAATCTGGAAACAATTGCTTAAAGCTGCAATGTGACGTTTTGCATAGTATATTAGACAGTATCTATCACAGGTAGTCCACGACTTAGACGCAGATCCATTCTTTTGGTCTGAATTCATCTTATTCCAGTAATACCAGGACTTTTTACATATTGTACTTTTGATGTCGTCATGTTACAATGCTGTGATCCACATTTTCTAGACCAATCTGATTTTTTTAATATCTTGCTTGTGCAGCCTAGGTGAGTTTGGGATCAAAGAAATACGATACAGTAGAAAGGGCAGAGAATTACGTTGTTAAAATTTTCGTGATATAAATCAGATGCAGCTTTATTTTCGTTGTAGGACATCGTTTTATACAAACGCTACCCTCGTAATGACTTGTTCAAATTGTTGTCTTAATTTTGAATTGGTAACAATATTCTGCTATAAATTTTCGAAAGCAAAGATGTACAAACGTTGCAATTAAACGTCGTAAATCCGCAAAAAAGACAATAACAAAATTAATACACGTACATATAAAACCATCACAACAAAACAAATAAACATACAATACAACTAATCTCAAATATGAAAAGTTAGCTGAATTCGGATTTTTAAATCTCAAATAAAACTTGATAAACAAACAGAAATCAGACCAAATTTCAATCGATTCTGGCAAAGGTAAATAAAAAAAAGTTTATTTATTTTAGTCTGTATAAGTTTGTGGATGCCAAAAAGCAAATAAAAAGCTTCGCCGAGCGCAGCATGATACGACCGCAACATGTTGAACCCTGTACGTTTTAGGCCTAATATGAATAGTCTAATGCTCTGGACACATGCAACCCATGGTGGACTGACGAAGGTTTTTGACACATGCTTTTCTGATGGACTTTCGACCCAGGGGGTGAAAATACAAATTTTGAATGTTGTATTCTACTCTTTAAAAGAATAATGTTTGGGGAAAAATAAAAAATCAACCAGAATATTTTTAAAATTATGATTACAGCCCCAAAAATTGTATTCTAAAATTTAGAATCGCTACCTGACAAGAATAAATTTGCCAAAAAAAAATTTTGAAATCGGACCACAAATAAAAAAAGTTCGATTTTGGCCCCATTTGGCCCCTAATTACCTCATAGGGGGAAACAGAGGGGGTCGCAAAAATTAATTCTTAATTTTGTATCCGCTATTTGACAAGAACAAACATGCAAAAAAACATTTCAAAATCGGACCAGAAATAAAAAAGTTACAATTTTGGCCCCTTTTGGTCCCTAATAACGTAACAGTAAAAAAAAGGGGACACAAAAATATATCTGCTACTTGACAAGAATAAACTTGCAAAAAAATAGTCAAAATCGGACAAGAATTAAAAAAGTTTCGATTTTGGCCCCTTTTGGCCCCTTATTACGTAACAGGTGAAAAACGGGTGGGGGTCGCAAAAATAAATTCTCAAATTTGGATTCGCTACTTGAGAAAAATAAACTTGCAAATAAAATGTTCAAAAACAAACCAGAAATAAAAAAGTTTTGATTACGGCCCTTTTTGGCCCCTAATGGCGATCAATCGCCGATGTTGGTTTTTTTATACACGGTTTGGAACAAAGGTGGTTATCTGAGCGCTTTAAAATCATTTAGACGCTTGCTACAAAGAAAACGTAATGGCGTAGCGTTCTAAACATCCTGGTCAATCTTGATACCTAACGACGTCGGACGATATGCCGCAAAGATGCTGCGTACCGGGTTGTGGAAATAGTGGTGGACATAAGTTTCCAAAGGATCCTCTCATGCAGATGAAGTGGAGAGTTGCAATCAAGAGGCAAGACGAAAAGAAAAAACTTTGGAATCCTGGTCCCCATGACGTAGTCTGCCATTGGCATTTCCAACTTACAGATTACACTGAGACTTCAGGTTAGTTTATCTGGATTCAGTTTGTCTCATTTACTGATAAAAGAATATGATAATTGATTTGATTCTTTCAACATTTCTTAAATTTTATTTCTTTTTCTCAGTTTCTTGTTAATATTAAACTGGTTACATGAAATAGTAAGATAATAGGCATTTATCATGTTTATAATAGAGTCATGTAATAATAATTCTTCTTCTATCTGGTATTGTATGTATACATATGGGATTTAAATGTCATGATCATACTATAAATATAAGTATGAGCATGTTTGAAAAAAAAAATCCTGTACATGTAGCTGTAAATTTATCATATGAATTTATAATTAATCATTGTAATGATCCTGCCCCTTGAGGGACCTTATAAATAATTGGTAATAAAATATGTCTTATGTAAAATGTAAATATTGCTATCAACGTCTGTTAACTATTAAGTTTTAGGCGATAACTTTAGGCCAAATAAAAATATATGTTTGTTTCTTGTTTCCCTACCTTCCCTATTATCAGGATTATTTTTGCCCAACCCTAAAGTTTTTACTGGCATTTGGAACAAGCACCGTTAAAGTTGAGGTTGCTTCCCCATTGACTCAAGTCAATGTAAAATAATTTTTTCCTACCTACCTACCAGAGTAGGAAGCAGGAAACAGATATTTATATTTTTAAGCCTTAGTTGTAGTTGTCAGATTCATTTGAAACTTGGCAGTGTTGTTCCTTATCAAAAAGAGATGAATGGGATTAAATTTTCCTATCATGCTGAGCCTGTGCGCGAAGCTTTTTATTCATTTTAAGAAAGCCTAAGGTTATTTCATTCTCAATTCCAGGTGATAAAGGACGTCTTAAGAGAGATGCTGTACCTTCTGTGTTTCCATTCCGTGAAAACACTATGGTTAGTCCTAGAATGAAAAGGATGCAGAAAAGGAAAGAGAGGGTTAATGCAAATGATACATACCAAGGAATTCAGTACGAGACTACAATTAAGGAAACTGAAATGGATTGTGAAATAATGAATGATGATGCTATCAAAACCAGTGAAGTAGAAATCCAATGTGAATTGCCAGTACAACAAAAGTATTCAATAGAGAATTTCAAACATGACAGAAAAGCTGTTAACTACTATACAGGATTTTCTTCATATGAACATTTCATGTATCTTTTTCAATGTCTTGGACCAGCAGCACATGATTTGACTTATAAATGTGCTACTTTAGACCCCACAGATCAATTGTTTTTGACTCTGATGAAACTAAGATGTGCTAAGGAAGACCTTGAACTCTCCTTGTTCTTTAGAATATCTGAGACGACAGTATCAAAAATTATTGTTACATGGATACATTTTTTATTTTATCAATTGGGAGAGCTTGATATATGGTCATCACGTGAGGTTGTTGACAATAACATGCCAACAGATTTTAAAAGAAAATTTCCATCAACTCGTGTGTTATTGGATGCAACAGAATTCCCCATACAGAAACCATCAGACGTTAATCTTCAAAGTGCTTCATGGTCCTCTTACAAACATAGAAACACTGTAAAGGCAATGATAGGTTGCACACCAAGAGGAACAATATCTTATGTATCAGATGTATTTGCTGGCTCTGCAAGTGACCGTCAAATCATAGAACAGTCGACACTATTGAGTAATACCTCACTTTTTAAAAAGGGTGACAGCATTATGGCAGATAGAGGCATCATGGTGCAAGACCTTTTCGCCACACGTGATGTGAAAGTAAATACCCCTACTATGTTAAGAGGAAAATCTCAATTGGAACCGTCTGAGATTATACATGACCGTAGAGTAGCATCAAAGCGAATTCATATAGAGAGAGTCATCGGCTTGAGCAAGACATTTAAAATATTAAAAAAAGAACTACCACACAATAAATTACATTTAAGCAATAGAATAGTGAAAGTTTGTTTTTATCTATCAAATTTTAAAAATGTGATTGTTGACAAATATGCTTGAAATTATTGAGTTGTGGTACCGTGCAAGATTGCATATAATTTTATCGTCCAATATATAAAGATATAACTTTCAAGAGTTTTTTTAGTCAAACAAGATATACTGTGAGCAAGCTCACTAAGGCCTTTATTTTTTATTTTTAGTTTTACGAACCCTCCTACCTTATAAATTTTGCCCCAAAATTGAAAAAAAAAGTTTAATATTTTTATTTTTTTCTACCATACAAATATTTGACTTATTATTAAATTAATTTCCTACTTTTTTTGGACAAAAAATACTATTTTTTTGTCCCACCTCAATTTTCCGGAATTTTATTTTATTTTTCCTTCCTCCTACCCACCAATATTTTGGAAAAAGTTGGTATAATATAACTAAAAATAAAAAGAAACAGTGGCCTAAAGGATACTCCTCTGTTGCCCTTTGGCATCAAGTAAAAGTTAAACGTCAAGTCCAGTTATCTCCCTTGAATGTTCTAATGTAATCTGACAGCAATAAAAATTCTTCATGCATATCTCCATTTGGTGTACATCCTTCATATAAACTTTCATCAAATTCCATGCAGAGGTTTAGAAGGAGTTGCGCTTACGATGTCACCCATAAAAAAGTTTAAGTCCAATTATCTCCCTTATATGATATCTGGCAGCAACAAAAATTCTTCATGACCATCTCCATATGGCATGTATGGTGCACATCCTTCATATAAAGTTTCATCAAATTCCTTGCAGAGGTTTAGGAGGAGTTGCGCTTACATGTGCAAATAAAGGTAATAACAAAACTACCGAACTTGAATGATCAATCTCATAGTCCAGAGAAAATGACAAAAACGAATCAGTCATACCGGAGAATTGGTGGTTCGCAAAGGTCCTGACTTGGTACAGGCATTTCAAACGAAATGGTGGGTTAAACCAGGTTTTATGGCGCCAAACCTCCCTCTTCCATTGCGATCTTAGGATCCGGTAATGACCATAGTATGCAGACAGACAGACCAGGAATTCCTATATACCCCCACACCAAACTTTGTTTGCTGGGATATAAAAACAATGAAATTGTGATGCCTTTTCCCACATAAGTGACTTGGGATTAAGGTTTTGTCAGCATATAGATACATGTACATGTAACAACAAAATAGAATTCCAAGTCAATTAAAATATAAATATAATTTATTAATTTTAACAAATACATATGTAACTATTTACTGAAAACAGTAATAAAAAGAGATAAATAATATTTTCATTCATATACTGTATAAGTACATTGTAAGTATTGCATCCATAAATATGAATATATTCAAGTTTTGTAAAAAACATGTACTATATTATGCTTAGTCATTTCCCTGGGGTGTTGTATTTTTGAATAGGGCCATTAGGGGGTGTTAATAATGAATAGTAAAACTGAAGTAAAATTACATAAAAAACTACTTAATAAAAATGTTGCATACAAAAAAATTGTATTATTACAGGTTTATGGTTTTTAAGGCCCCATTTTTATCATATAAACTGTTAAATGGATGATTTTTAACATTTATTTATATCATTTTTGCCTATTAAAGGTGGGGGGAGCTAATGCTTAGACATAATATAGTAACTACAATTACATGTATGCTAGCTAAATAACAGCTGCATGCATGAAGTACCCTAGACTGGTGAATAACTTGACAATTATTTGGTGATTCCAAACTTAGAAGCCAGATATGGTCTATAATGGCTTGTGTAGAACAGATCCAATTTTGGAATGATACATCCTTCACAGTAGTCACTATCTATATATATCTTTTCAACAAATAAATCTATGAAAGTGTAGACTACAAAGTAACAAAGCTTACGTTTTGTTACATACAACTGGCCTTGAATTTGGTCGTAATATTTGTTTGTTTTTTTAAGTGTAACATTTCCATTGTCATCATATGTTAAGAATGAAAAATGATCAGATGGTTTAACTCTTTCATTCCTGCCATTGTATGGACACTTCACTTCCACAATGGCATCTTTCCCAACTGTTGCATCTGGTGATGCACCAATATATGGTTTATCAGTGTGAATGAACAAGCCACATTTTGTTGTGAGTAAGTTCATTTGCCCCTCAAAGCTTGCTATGGCTTTGCTCTCAAACATCTTCCCGTGTTGGATGGCTGGGGTCCTCAGATCTATGTTTCCACTTAAAGAGGTACATAACTTATTAATATTTCTTTTGGAGGTGCTGTGGCATATGTCACCAAATCGAGATGCTGTTATCCTCCATTGTCTGGCTTGAAACCATTTTTTGTTTTCACTTTGCCCTCTTGTTTTAACTTCCAACGTCTTTGCCTCAGCATCTGTTATCTGAAATCATTGGACATGTATACAAATAATTAATTGAAAAATATAAATTTTAAATGTGAAAGAAAAAATATCCAATAATGAAATGTGGAGTAAGTGTACATGACACAATATTCATAAGCCTGCACCAATTTAAAATCAATGGAAGATAACAAGAAACCTTCAGTGTAGCCAAAGGGCACTGCCTGCTATCTTGCTGTTGACCCAAAGAAAAAGACAATAACAATCATGATCCAGACCCATGCTGATTCCTTATTAAATGTGAAAGCAAATGATTCAATGACTCAAAGAATACACATTGAAGGTCAAAAAATGCCTCATGCTGTTACTGCACCAAACATTTAATAATACAAACCTTCAGTGCTGAATCTACCCAATACTCAACAAATGGTAAGCTCAGATAGTCATGATCTTTCTGTGCAGCCTAAAACAATTAAGATAACAAAAATGTAAAAAACACATGATAAACCTTGCTCAGTTGACTTTTACAATACCAAAAATGAACTCTACGTACCACTTTAACCTAATAAATAAATTTTCATCAAAATCGGAGCAATTTTAATTTTTGGGGCAAAAACGGCAGCCATTTTGAAAATTTTGATACCAAAATTGCACTTGGCATACCACTATTACTTTACAACTAATTTTCTTCAAAATTGGAGCAAACATAATTTTTGTTGCAAAAATGGCAGCCATTTTGAAAGTAGTTGATGATTAAAATTTTTGATACAGAAAATGAACTTGGCATATCACTTATCCTTAAATATCTGTTCATCAAAATCGGACAAAGTTTAATTTTTGGCAGAAAAAGGTAACGGATTATCTCCCTTATTTTTCAAAATTTTGCTGGAAAAAATAGAACAGCATGTCTGATTTAAAAAAAAATTGCAGATGGTGGATCATTCTTGTAAAAATTAAACCATAAAAAGAATTTACTCTATTCCAGCAGGTTTAGATATGCCAGCCAGATCAACTTCAATTTATCCAATGTTATATTTATAGCAACGAGTATACAACAAATCATGAAAATCTAACTTGTTCTTTAAGTGAATTGCTGAAGGATTACATTCATAGGTTAAATGGATTCATGTTACATTAATGCTGTAGAATGTTAAATACCTGCATGTCAGCCTTTGAGTCATAGATATATTTTAACCCAACATCTGCAGAAGTAGAAGAACAGAAGTTAAAAGTAACGTTCCTAACAAGGTCATTGTATCCTGGATTTTTTCTGTATTTTACTGGCCTTGGATCATCATATGCATCTACCTTTCTATTTAAGAAATATGACTCAATTTTCAATGGCTCACCTGAAAAAAAAAATATGAATGGTACAATATGATGATTATGAAACCTTATTACATAGAAAGCATTTTCAAAAGTGCTGTGCTAATAATTTTACTTTAAAAGCTGATGTACGACACATACATGTACATGTAGAATGGGCATAATTAAATTAATAAAACAAGGACAAAAAATTGCTAAAAAATCAAAAGTATTTTTAAGGAGACTTAAATATTGGGTCGTATACATGTATAAGCATTGCCAAATTAACTTGAATTTGTCTTTTATGATGGCTATATGACAAATAGCCTTTTTTTACTAGGAGCATTATCTTATTATTGAAATAGGTATATACTGATTTCCTTGACAGAGCATCATGTTTGACACAAAGAAAAATTGCTAACACAGGGTTATGTCGTTCCGCAGTTGTTGTCATCACTCAAGAAGTTTTATGGATGACATCATCAGCATATATATAGACAGATATGGGGGTTATGCCTCTCAGATGAGTGGAAATGAGGTTTGTCATACAGTTTTTTTTCGACTATACTGGATTTGACCATTAGCAGTGTGATGTGTGTGTTGCAACAGGCACTGGAACTGCTTACTCTTCCGAGCACTGAAGTTCACTCTCGTTACGACTTTATTTCGCGTTTTTAGTTGATGCGCTGTTGTTTTTTTGTGTGTTATATGTTTTCTGTTTGTGTTTAGTTTTGTGTTAACCAGTTAAGTCTTTGTTATATTGGATTAATGGCTTTTGAATTCCCTATTGGCAGCTTGGTGCCTAGTGCTCCTTCTTCCACCAGGCCACAATTAAAAAATTTTCTGTTTGCTGTTGCCGACTCAGGGTTGAAGCAGGTGGGTTGGTAGGGAGAGATTTTTTTTTTATAAAACTTTATATGAACACTAAAAAATATAGCGAAACTAATCTTTGTCATAATAAATATCTTGTTTGGTGCTACTTGTATATCCTTGGACAATTTATTGAAATATTATTTTAAGGCCTTTTTATCCCGGCCCCCGGCGATACGAAGGACGGCATCCTCGTGGGTTTTAAATTTAATCGACATCGAATAAGGATTGTTTTTCAAGCTTATTTATCCATCGATTCAAACATTTTTCCGATCTCGACTATGAATGACAAGACTAATGACCGAAAAATACTCAGAACAAAGTAATACTACAACGTACAAAAACGGAAGGACGCTAAATTTTTTTATAAAAAAAAAAATTAAAAATCTGGAGACCAAAAAAAAACTTTCGGGCGGGAGAAATTTGTTTAGTCGGGCGGCAACGGCAAACAAAAGATTTTTTTATTTTTGGCCCCATGACAAATGAGTCAATACAAAATTAAATATTTTGGCATATACCATTGTAATAAGCTCTGGGTTGGTGAAATGTCTGCAATCCTTCTGTACAGGATTTCTTAATCATGATTTCTCCATTTTTCAAGAAATTCTCCAACATTAGCATCACTGCAGCTATGTGTTTGGATGTAGCACTTGGTCCTTTACCTGCGGGACATTCACAGTGGGAATTGACTGGACTTCCACTGGTCTTATCAACTTTCATCTTGATGTTATATGTTACCTACAATATATAAATTTGATGTAGACCAGTATCTTTTGGTTAAAGTATTAACTTAAATTGTACATATTGTTGACCTGCACCACTGTACAACGTTATGGGGAGGATTGAGTGCTCATTAAACTTGCCACAAGCAGTAAGTATACTATTATTCTCCTATTGAAGGTAAAACCTATAGTCTAGTGGTTGCTGTTGCTTGTTAAATGTTTAAACATTTAAATTTAAACAAATGAACAAACCTTATCCTTTTTAAATAATAAATATTAGTTTGTTCTAATCTTAATAAATTTTGAAAAAAAAATATCTGAAATTCAAAGGAATCAGTGTATACATTGTTTTTATTTCAGCTAGTCTGGCATTTTATGTGCACAGTACACATGTATAAAAGAAAAAATCTATGTGTCACCTTCTTTTTCATAGCTGCCTGGACTATACCACTCAGGAATATGTCATTGGTAACCTGTTCTGAACAAGCTAATATTCTTCCACCCTTCATCAACTTTTCCCCTTTCTGTAGAGCTTTTATGTCCCTTGTTGCCTGATTGTCCCCTGAAAATACCCAAGTAAATGAATGAATGAATATATCCTAGAAATAAATTAAGTTCATATATAAAATAAAGGTTTGTATATTCGTTCGAATCATACATGTACATGGTTTAGGATCATATAACTTAGACGCATGTTGCACTACATAATTTTCCAATGCCTTGTCTTCAACTAAAATAAATGCAAGTATTTTTGTTGTTCAATAAGAAGAAACCATGCAGACACAATTTTATGTATTTTTTAACACTGAATTCTAAAACTGTTAAAATGTACATTATGAGTATGGGTATATTGTTTTGTGTCACATGCACTTCCATTCCAAATCATCCCTTTTTATAATGATATACATTTTTTGTACTGTAAGACTTTTACTTTGCATAATGATTGCAATACCTGCCAGTCTATAAAGAAAGTATCCATCAATTTGATCTTTAGTCAATTTTGAAAAGATTATTCTGTGCTCTTTTGTCAGTTGTCGGTATCCACATGTTGGCCAATCCACACTGACAGATAAATGTTTTGGCAAATCAATGACTGGAGCTTGGAAATTGTGGTTTCTATCATATGCTTCTAGTCTGTAAAATAATTATGTATTGTACAGATGTCATTCCCAGAAGTTAGATAACATAGGGCCCATTTCAGAAAAGCCCACATCCCCATGTGCTGTAAAGATTTTCTATATATCGCCTTAATTGTTCATTAAAGTGGGGGCCCAGACACTCCTCTGAATCTGAGTAGGTAATTAATAAGATATGATAAACCTATTGTATTTCATCATACATGTATCCCTTTTTTGTTCTCAATTTTTAATAAGTGCTCGATTATTGATGTTTAGTCTTGATCAATGATCATATCCCTTTTACTTTAGTATGGCCAGTTGTTTATGTCTTCGAGAAAAGGGTTCATATAATGTTTAATTGTGTTCTACTTCCGATACAGAGAGTCAAGGACCAGCCAACATTAAATATTGTCTTTATATAATGAAATAATCCTCAAATAATTCTTCTTATGTTGGTTTTTATTTGAAGAAAATCGGTTTGGAATTCGCTAAAAAATTAGGATTTATATGAAGATACATGTATCACAACAACTCGTTAGCCTCGTACTCGTAGTCGAACTGTAAGATTGTTTTTATAAGAAATATTTTGACTGAGACAGTGGAGTGCTTTGAAATCTAAATTACCTTTCAATAAGATCAATTTTTCTTCCAGTTGTCACCGCGTCCCGTCTACCTAACTCTTCTTTTAATCGTGGAACTGTCCAGTGTCCGTATTTTGACATATTGACAAGCGTTTGTTTACATCGGTTTCAAGCGTCGAAGAGATTTAAAGCGCTCAGCGAACCACCGACAAAAATATAGCTAAAGACCGCGGTGGATTCCCATTACAAAACAAGTGAAAAAAGGGATGGTCACAAAAATTAATTCTCAAATTGGGATGCGCTACCTGACAAGAATAAAAAAAAATCAAAATTGGACCACAAATAAAAAAAGTTTCGATTTTGGCCCCATTTGGCCCCTAATTACGTAATAGGGGGAAAAAGGGGGGGTCGCAAAAATTAATTCTTAATTTTGTATCCGCTATTTGACAAGAACAAACATGCAAAAAAAAATTTCAATATCGGACCACAAATAAAAAACTTTTTATTTTGGCCCCTTTTGGCCCCTAATTACACAACGGAGAAAAAGGGGGCGCAAAAATTCATCAGGTTCATTCTTTTATTGTAAGAAACATTCTTGACAAATTTCAAATTAATAAGCCAACTAGGACCAAAGTTATGGTGGAAACAAGTAAAATATTTGAAATTGTTGCCCCTTTTGGGCCCCTAATTTCGAAACAAAAATCAATCCCATTCATCCTTGTATGGTAAAGAACATCACTGTCAAATTTCATAGCAATCGGATAACTAGAACTAAAGTTATTGTGGAAACAAACAAAAAAGTAGTATTTTTGGCCCTTTTTTGGCCCCTAATTTCTAAACGAATAATGGGGGGACCCCCAAAATCAATCCCATTCATCCTTTTATGGTAAGGAACATCATTGTCAAGTTTCATAGCAATTTAATAGCTGGAACTAAAGTTATTGTGGAAACACTAAAAAGTTAACAGACACCGACGACGACGACGACGACGACAGCATCATACCATAATACGTCCGCAAATTTTTTGCGGTCGTATAAAAAACAATATGTTGTACTAAATTTAAGCTTTCTTAAAAGTGGTGTCATTATATTCTCACCAAAAAAAATTCTTTGAACAAACAATTGAACAAGTGAAAAATGAATCTTTGAACAAACAATTGAACAAGTGAAAAATGAAGTAACTATGCATTATGTTACATTTAACAAAATCTATAATAAATGTTTGTTGTATCTATCACACAACATCAATTTTAAACATTCTTTTAACTTTAGTCCCCACACAGTTCAGACATAAAACATTGTCTTTACTTTTGTTTCATAACTACAGCTTTACCACTATCAGATAACTCCCACTGCGCGACTAAAAGTTGGTCATTGATCTTGTCATAATCAAGGGAATAAATACTCTTCAATTCACATTCAACTTCTTTATGATTCTGTCCATCGGGTGAGAGAATTACGGTATTGTCTGAGCCAAGACCTGCAACAAACACATTACCGCTCCTGTCGGTGGTTATTCCACGGGGTTGACGGAGAACACTTTCATCTTTAAAGGCCCACTTCTTCTTACCATTGATATCATGGCACGTCACGGTATGTGTTTCTTGGTTGGTATGTATAACAATATCACCAAACGATGTAACATAGCAGCCCCAAGGCAGATTTTCCTGGACTATGTTAGTCAAGGTTCCATCAGTGATGTTGATCATTCGGATTCCTGTTTTTGGCTCACAATATATAAGATGATTGTCGTCACGGGATGTTATACCGTGTATCCAATGGTTCTTCAGAAAAGATTTAACGGTTCGTTTTTTCTTTGCATCAATGAGGTGGATACCATAATTATTATATGAGACAGCTAATGTTGTGTCATTGACTTGTGTAACGTCTTTTGGATAACCTGGTGTTTTGATAATCGCTTCTTCTGTCCCATCGGTATTGATTATTCTAATAACTTGATCATTAAGGTTTGAAAATGCCATTCTCCCGTCGGTAAGTATACAACAACCGTAACAGTAAGTACCAACATCATCAATAGTTTTATCCACAGTCAAGTTGATATCATCTATCTGTCTGCTCTGGTGTCTAGGGATCATCAATTGGGCCTCTGCCTGCTTCCTTTTACTCAGGACAACTGACGACGGTGTGGTGCTGATTTCTACTTTACCGAAACTTTTGATTTGTTCTGCGAATCGTGTTAAGGATGGTTCGACTTTGATGTTGATCTTAGACTCCGAAAAGGATTCATCCTTATTTAGTTTAAGGAGACGATTTTCAACGGCATGAGTTTGTTTTTCAATTTTTGCAGAATACATGAACGCCTGTAAATTGGAGGCGTATTTTCTAACATTAGTTAACGTTTGGAGATTGTTATCAATAAATGTTTTGTCCTTGTTTAGTGATGCCAAAGTGTCTAAAATTTGATTTCTAGTTTTCTCTTCTTTTTGTTTTAGCTCTGTCTTGATCTTATCTTGAAGAAAATCTAAGTGTTTGTTGATTTCGCGACGAACCTTTTCTACTTCATCGAGTGCTTTTTGGCTATCAGTTTTAATTGATTTTAAATTTGTTTTCCGATCTGCTTCAAGTTTTTTTCAAGTTTTTATTGGATTCTTTCAATGAATCTTCAACTTCTTGCAAAGCTACGGACGATTTGTAATTTTGAGTGACATCCTCCATTATTTTCACATCATTGCAGATTTTGTGGTTTTCTAAGACGCAAAGTCTACAACAAGGTTGTAAGTGGTTCTGGCAATACATAACGTACTTGTCATTGTGTTCCGGGCAAATGTCAGTGATTTGTTAAACATCGGTCGGTAACTTTTGGTAATCGGTGATATCAATAGTGTTATGGTTTCGGGTCCCTTTAGATAAGCTGTGATTTTCTTGACATTCACCACACAGCGCTTCTGAACAATGCTGACACCAAACGACGGCTGGTCGAGAGTTCTGACGTGCACTACAGATTCCACAAGAATTAATTGCTTCAGCCATACCTACACAGCCTAAAAAAATAACGAATAACAAAAATCATAATATTTTCACATGAAATTGCATGAAATGACGAGGCCAACAAACAGTGTTCTAGCAATTACATCAATCACCTTTAATATACTTCTAACAGTTTAACCTAATGACCTAATGATTTAATGAAATGTGTTTCAGAAGCAGCTTTCACACAGTCCATCAGCTTTGTCCGAAAAAACCGGCACCATCAGAATATTTCACCGTACATTAATCTATTTATTGTTGAGAAAAAACACCCGTGAACTCACAACTGATATCAACAAAAATCAAACTCAACCTGAAAAAATGTCGAGGCCGAAAGATGAAGATGATGTTTTGAATATTAAGCATATTAATTTTTTAAACTTATAAGTTCTTGATATAACATTGCTATTGCTATGTTTTAAAACTTGTTAGTCACTCAACCAGAAAATCTAGGTCATGTTCAAAAGATGGGGATGCACCTATGCCAAACTACTACTGGAGTATTCACATACCAAGTTTTATCAACCTAGGACTTATAGTTCTTGAAATATCGAGGTGATCGCAATATTGCATAACTTTTACATTGCTATAATGAGTATTCAAATCTGTCAGTCACTCAAACGGAAATTGAAGACCGCGTTTGTTTTTTTTGCATTAATCGAATGTTACATGTATATAGACTGTATTTCCGTTTGTTGTATTAAAAAAAAATGTGCGGAAAATAGTACAAAAAGGGTCCTTTAGAGTACTGTTTGACCGAAAAAAATATGATTCAAATTCTAATTGAGCAATACTTTTTTGTTCTCATGAAAAATACTATAGTTAACTTTTGATTTTTTCTTTAGTCTTCAAACATACTTATGAATGGTGAAAATCGCCGAAACGACTTCGTGAAGTAGTCTAAACAAGCGGATTACACGAAAACCAGAAATAGGCTTCTATCCTACTTTTCTCATTTGTAGGTTAAAATGCTGTTAATCTTAATCTTTAAACTTATTATCTATTACAAGCATATCTCATCATCAAAAGAATCATACTCATATAAAAGACAAATATTTCTGCACTAGAGGATTAAACAACTGAAAATAAACCTGCAATAAGCCATTTATTCTTTATACATTTTTATCTTGGTCTTTATTCATTTTTTGTTTTGTTTTCCTTTTGATTTTACTTCGAGACTTTTATCAGTAAGATCGAATTTCAAAAGTATTTTACGTGCGCTTGATCCATATAATGCCTGTGTAGGAAAAATGAAATTAAGGAATTTTCAAAGATCTCCACCAGTTCAAAATTCGTTTGAAAAATATGCCGAACTTAATCAATTTTAATGCATACAAAAGGAATAAAAAAATAAAACAATATCAGTTCATTATAAAATCAAATACATCAAAGTAATGAAATAAATAAATAACGAAAATAAATTGAAGCAAAACACACATGAAAAATGGACCAAAGTGAAACTAACTAAGGAGAAAAAGCATTGCTTGATAAACTTGTAAGCATTATTCATTTCTTATACCATAGCAGGTAAAAATTGAATGAAATATCAAATCGTGTCTTACAACTTTGCGATTACTTCAAGGAACAGAAGGGTGTATCCTGGATTCTATAAGCCATAGATCCGATACCGATGGCATTATAAAATTCGTTCAATACAAAGTGTAAGTGCAGAAAACAAATCAATTATAAGAATAATAATAAATCTGAATAAGGCGCCATTCTTTTTCCAACCTATCAGACAAAATAGTGCTTTCCTATGATATATAATACGTTAACCTTCCCACACTTTTTGGCGGCAATTCAGAAAAACCACAATGGACAACCGCAAGCAGCCTTCAACGAGGCCATTTGGCGCTGCTAGTGGTTCTGCAATTGGCCAATGGTCTAAATAAAATGCAAATAATTCAAATCCAGTCCTGAAATAGTCACACATATACCCCCTTCTTAAACAAGGAACAGAAAACATCAAAAAGACAAGTACAAACGAAAGCTTTGTCAAAGATTCCTGGCTTAGGACAGGCACATATAATATGTGGTGGGGTTTAACTATCTTTTTTGGCCCAACCTACCCCCTATAAATATTCCTAGACAAAGCACAAAAACTAAACACACAATAAAATTCAAATCGATCAAAGTCTAATTAATTCCACAAGAGAGAACCTAAGACAAAAAACAACAAGAACAAACAAAAGTACGGTAAAGGAACTCCCTATAAAAGACTCGCTGCTACTGGCAGAACTATGAATATCCATTCTTATTGAACTGTTCAGGTCATAAGATGCCAAGTGACGTTACGTCAGGAGATATCTATGTTATTATGAATCCTGCAAACCTTCAAAATATGTTGGTGTAACTTTTATAAAAATGTCTTGATCTTATTAAAAAATACATTAAAACCATAACATTTTTCTATCAAAATATAAAGGTCTCATAATAGGGACCAAAAATGCAACAAAAAACTCAATATCAAGGTCCTTTATTCTTTTTCTTCGTCCGTGATGAAATTAATAAAAAATCAAAACAAAAGTTGGTGTAAGACTTTACAAAGCTACCATATGATATTATCTTTCCTAAAAGACAATGATCAACTGAAAGAAGCCCTGTCGAAAAAAAAATATTTAATAACCCTGAATGTCATTTTAACATTAAGGGTTTGGACGATACTTCTGATATAACAAATGCAACCCTCATTTAGGGTTAATAAGAGTCATTGTAACCCTAAATGTAAAAAACTTAACTGAGTAGCATTTTAAATGTTACCATTCGTTTTACTGGATTTGTCACGCTAAAATAAACGTTAATTTCTCTCTGTTTCTTCAATGACGGACCAACGTTAAAGCATAGCTGTTTTTAAGGTACATGTATTTTTGTTATGTGTTAACAATAGATGTATGTATAAATGGGTGCTTTCTAGGGTTTGTTATGCCCTTTTCAATTCGTTGATATGGGTCATTTATGGCTACTAGTGTTAGAGGCAAAGAAACCTTAGAATATAAAAAACAACAACCGACATTGCAAACAACCGGTATACAATGTAACAAACAAGAGTCGTAGCCGTTTAACTGAACGTCAAAGCAAGACATGAGCATAAATTGACTAGTGACTGAAAGTGTTGTGTTTATGAATTGCCATCAAAGCCCTACTTAAGCGTTAAAAGGCAAGCTGATTATGTACATTTGCTAACAGACCGTTCGTTTTACTTGTGTAAAAACTTTTTTTTACATTATTAAGAGTTAGAATGACACCTGCCATTGAACACAACACTTATTGTAAAAATGTTTACACTAAGGGTTATCATTTTACATTAGTGGTAATCCGACACAAAACTCTTAATGTCAATAAACTGTTGGCACAGACATATGTCTCGCCTGTAGCAGCTAGACACAGTATATATCAAAGCGCTAAACTGCCAATTAAAATGGATATTTATAAAAGTGATTTCATGTTAACAAATTTTATTTTATATAATTTTACTATATAGAAAATACACATATTTTATTTCACACTTTATCAGAAAGATCGCTCTGTCTAGATTGAAAAAAAACGCGAAAATCATTACTACTCTATAGACTACATAAGGCTTTGCTGCGCTTGTCCAAAAATGAAGTTAAATAAAAATGTAATTACAATGTTAAATGTGATTACACTACACATGAACTTGATATATCATCATTTGCAACTGTATACAAAATATCAATGGTGTACCATTGCTTGTTCACATAAAATAAACTAAGGAAAAAACATTCAGATTTAGCCAAATAAGTACAAAATCTCTAAGTCAGTAGACTGTGACTGTTTATAAGATCCTCTAGGAATTGATCTGTACTGATACTCATCCAACTAGATAACATATAACAACGATATGTCATAAATGCTTCATGTTAAACAGACGTAAGAAAAGAAACGTTAAAATTAAGTCAAATCAGTATAAAAACACAATTTTAGTCACTAGACCATGACTGCAAGAGCATACAGATAAAACGCAATTGAAATAGCTCTGCACTGAAGCCCATGCAACAGCATACCAAATATCAATGGTGTGCCATAACTATTTCATGTTAAACAGACTAAATAAAATTGGTTTATGTTGAACAAATCAGTATAGAATTATATTGCAAAGCCAGTAGACTGTGATTGCAGGAATATACAGATGAAATGCTTTTTAACTGATATGTACTGATGTTCATGCAACTGCAAACCAAATATCAAAGGTGTTCAATAACATGTTTACATAAAACAGACTAAAGCAAACAATTTTGAAAATGTGGACGTTGCCGCTACTGCCGCTGAAATCACCATACCTTAGTCTCGCCTTTTGCGAGATTCGTACTCTTAATGTATTAAAATTGTACAGTTATCTTCTTGTTAACCATTTTGTTACGGACATTTTGTTTGTGTCCTATGTTTAGTGGTATTTTTTGTATTTGCTTAACAATTAAGGTATTTGTGTTTGAAAAACAATTTTCTATTTTGTGTTTTAATTATCAATATTGATGTTTGGTAGTCAAAGAGATATCAAGTAGAAAAGGAAGGCTACTTAAATCAAAGTTCTAATATATATTTAAGAAGCCTAGTCACAGACATTACATCTATTGCAAATGCAAGATAAAATGAACGCCTGAATAAAAAAATAAAATAAAACAGACAAGTACAGATGCATCATTCTATACATGTATTCTAACCTTCAAATTCTTAATGCCTTTGCATTTAATCTTCATGTATCGTTGCAAAGGTAAAGTCTACATGGACCTTAAATTTATTGTAGATAATTGTGAACTTTGATAATTAATAAACGTGATGTTTAGATTTGATAACAAATTTGGGTTTCTCGTGATTTAGGTAGAATGATCATATCTCAATAATCACATTTTCATTTAAGATTGGAATTTCAGTCACATATTTGATAACTTACTTTTATTATTGTCTTGCTTAAATTAGTAATAACTCTATACAATAATACGGTTGCTTCACTATTTGTGAACTTTGATAATTAATAAACGTGATGTTTAGATTTGATAACAGATTTGGGTTTCTCGTGATTTAGGTAGAATGATTATATCTCAATAATCACATTTTCATTTAAGATTGGAATATCAGTCACATATTTGATAACTTACTTATATTATTGTCTTGCTTAAATTAGTAATAACTCTATACAATAATACGGTTGCTTCACTATTCCGAGATCTAGAGTAAAAAATAATAGCAAAGTTTTGGCAGTGCTCCTTCTCTCTTTTTATAAGACAGCAAAAACCTAGGGGTGCGCAAGTTGAATCTCGTTAATGAAAGTCACAGAGATATTAAATAGAAAATGAAGGCTACTTAAATCAAAGTTCTGATATATATTTAAGAAGCCTAGTCACAGACATTACATCTTTCTTGAATGCAAGATAAAATGAACGCCTGAATAAAAAAATAAAATAAAGATACAAGTACAGATGCATCATTCTATACATGTATTCTAACCTTCAAATTCTTAATGCCTTTGCATTTAATCTTCATGTATCGTTGCAGAAGTAAAGTCTACATGGACCATATTTATTGTAGATAATTGTGAACTTTGATAATTAATAAACGTGATGTTTAGATTTGATAACAAATTTGGGTTTCTCGTGATTTAGGTAGAATGATCATAGCTCAATAATCACATTTTCATTTAAGATTAGAATATCAGTCACATATTTGATAACTTACTTATATTATTGTCATGCTTAAATTAGTATTAACGCTATACAATAATACGGTTGCTTCACTATTCCGAAATCTAGAGTAAAAAATAATAGCAAATTTTTGGCAGTGCTCCTTCTCTCTTTTAATAATAAAGCAAAAAACTAGGGATGCACAAGTTGCATCTAGTTAATGAAAAGAAGAATAAATGACTATAATTAATATTAAAAATTCTCCTTATTTTTTTCAAACAACATTTTGCACCTGCCAAAATTAACCTTTATATGGTATGCTAGCAATTACAAAGGTTCACAGTTCTGAGTCTGTAGAAAATCTTGAATGAAATTAAGGAAAAAGTAGTGATATACTGAATCGTATAGTATTTGTACTACATCGTACTAAAATGTACTTGACCATTCTAAAAAAGTCTGAAAACTAATTAATTGTATGACCAAAGTCTGACCATTCTTAAAAAGACTAAAAGGTACTTGACCATTTCAAACGTATTATGGTCAGTCTTAAACGTTCTCGACCTAGTCTCAAATGTACTCGACAAAGTCTGAAATGTGCACGACCTTGTCTAAAATGTACTTTACTAATAAAAAATAAATTAAGACTTTCTAACATTAAAGATTTTATCTAATGTTACAAAAGTGTGTTAATTTTTGATTTTATTAGGTCGAGAATGTTTTAGTAAAGTTGAGTACAATTCAGACTTTGTCAAATACATTTAAGAATTTACATTTTCTTCCTTATTTATTCGATAATTAACTTTAATAAAGGTCGATTAAAACTAAGTACTTTTCAGATTTATCAAAACGAATAAGTATGTGTCAAACTTTTTCCAAAAAAAAATCAGACTTTGGTCGAGTACAGTTGAGCACTATTCAGACTTTTTAAGACTGGTGGAGTACATTTCAGTACAGTTAAATACAAATGCTATACCATTCAGACTTTTGGTAGTTTTTAGTGATAATAAAGTCAACAGTAATCTATCCCATTGTTTTAGCCCATTGAGCATTATATCCCATTGATTAAACCAGTGTGTATTGAATGAGCCCGTCAAAACATCAATATAAATAGAATGTGGGAGGGAAAACCAACGTACCATATTTCATTGATATAAAGGAAGAAGGTCAAATGGATAGACGTAAACTAATGAGATTACATAATGCATTATGCTTTGTTCATACTTTAACAGAGTGGGATAGCTTTTGTTCAAAATGGGATTTGCATTCTGTAAACATAGTAAAGTTACTAGAAAGGGCATATGATGAAGGTAATCTTTGTATAGAAAGGTGGAAATATGAGCTATAATCGTTTCGTGTAGAACGAAACATTTCTTCATTGGACGTTCATAGGAGAGGATGGATATTGAATGTGATTATCTAATGCAAATGACTTCCTATACCTTTCAGCCGAAGCATAGAGGGTTTATGTATTATATTGATAGAAAGAATACGTTTGATCACTGGCCTCAGCAGATGTCACAGAAACCATCAGTGTTTGCAAGGAATGTTTTTTTTCCTATACTGGTATCGGTGATCGTGTTACGTGTTTTTATTCCAATGTTACCTCAAAACAATGGGCAACAAGTACCGAGATTGAAATAGAGCATCCGAAATGGGAACCTAATTGCTTGTTTGCAAAAATGATATCAAGTCCGACCCGACTCTTTTGACGTCATTTCATGAATATCGATTCTTTTTTGCTTATAAAAGACAGACTGTTTTCCCCTCATCATTTGAAAATGTCTAGCATGACGAGCAGCTTTAACTTTTTATATCCAAGGAAAGTGAATGAAGAATTTTCTCATTTGATTACTGAAGAATGTTATAGGTGTGAAATAGACCATCCAAGTCAAACACACCATTCGTGTCAGATGTCACCAAGAGAGGAATTGTTTTGATATGTATATCGAGAAAGCTCATTCAAGAGTGAATATACAAGATGTTATACTATGTTGAGAACTATAGCTCCCATTTCTCGAACTTTATGAAATCACAATGGATGACTATGTGAAATTATTAGAAAATGACGAATGGAGAGCAAATTACTGTGCAGGAAAAGACAAGCTAAAATCCATGGTGGAAAAGATAATGTACCTCGAAGATCGTCTGGAGAAGAAACGATGTAACAATATTAATGAAACAATGCAACTTTTGTGACTTTTTTACTTTGGAAAAGCATATTTATTTTTCTATTGTGTATGAATAAAGATGTTTCACTGTAATTGGTGTTTGTATTTTGTTATCTGACGAACTCTGGTGACGAAACTTGTTATCCGTATTATTAGTAAATTAAAAGTTTTTGAATCCATAAATGGTTATCACGTTTGGTCAAAAGGGTTCAGTTATCATTTAAAATCAGAAGGAAAACGTGTGTATTTTTTTGATAGCAAGACATCATGAAAAAAAATCGAACAACAAGAATTGACACTTAATTATGTCTCGACTGTCGGCACCATAACATATTATATTGAAGGTCAAGCTGGACCTTCAGAAAAGTAAAGGTCAAGGTCATGTGAGAGATGACAGAATTCCATTTAACCATCACAAAAATGTCAGAAGTGTGTTCTTGATACCATAGTCATTAAAAAACAATGAAAAAAGACCAACATTCACTAAGTCATTCAACCATGGAAATATGGTCAATGTCACATTACATGGTGACGTTAGTTGTGTGTACCATAATCCCCAAATATCAGATGCCTAGCTATAATATTAGACTTTTCAGTTAACTCGTTTTCCACCCAAAAATCATCCACATTCACAAAGTCATACCATGAAAATGGGGTCATGGTCACACAACATGGTGTCAGTTGTGCAGACCGAAACCCCAAATGTCTGTATACCAAATATCAGATTATAATACTTTTAACTAAATTTATTTTCCACAAAAGTTTTAATTGTCCCAAATATTCATCTAAGTCCAAAGAGTTACTGAACCATGAAATTTGTATCAAGGTCACATGACAGGGTCAAACGGCATGGTGTTAGTTGCATAGAGAATAACCCATACTGTCTGTATAATAAATATCAGATGCCAAGCTATTATATTTTTCTTGTAATTCATTTACCATAAAAGTCATACAAAGGGGTTTTTTTTGCCCCAAAAAATATCTAAGTTCACAGAGTCGCTGAACCATGAAATTGGGGTGAGAATCAAACAGCATGGAGCCAGATGTGTTGACCATAACCCCAACTGTCTGTATACCAAACATCAGATTCCAAGCTATTATACTTTTCTTGTAATTCATTTTCCACAAAAGTCTTATAAAAATGTTTAAGCCGTCGCCGTCGCCGCCGCTGGAAAGTAATACCGATATCGCAGGCAGGGTAAAAACAGACAAAAATAACTAGAAAAAAGGTTACTATGATGGGACTTCATGTATTTGAAACCAAATCTTATAACTAGAAAGAAACCCACCCCTTTTCCTTTAGAAAGGTAAGAATTGCACTCCCAAAACAACATTTACAGATATCCTTTAACGAATATTATACCAGAGAAATCTTTTAAGAAACACGATAGGAAACGGGTGGAAGGAATTCCCATGTATATATTAATAAATGTTCTTACTTAGAAGGTGGAGGGATACTTTTATCCATCAGAACTACAAAAGGTATTCAAAGATTAAAGCTCAATGTAGATCATTGACAAAACTATAATGAAACGTAAACGTACTGGTGTGAAGGAGTGCTTAGTGTCTTGGGAAGTTTGGAGCTTACGATACAACTCGTGGTTGAATGAATCGCACATTACAAGCCAAAAAGAGTTGTTTCGTGGTCGTAAACCTTATGGCAATTATTGTAACATTTACGATTTAGCTAGAGTTATTCCTCTTTGAGCCATACTTATGATATTTGTATTTTTATAGGGATTTTCTGAATCGAACTTAATTTTAAAGCCTAATAAAGAATCCAAAACCTTGAGATATTGTGATATTTATTTACTGATTGGCCCGAGGGATCTACAAATTGATCCCGGCTACAATAACGTTCCCCGACACTGGCACATTAATGTTTACATGGGAAAACCGAGGCGTTGTACTGACATTCAAATGTTTGTTGTGAATATATAGTTGACGGTAAGGAGACCCCTTTTCTGAGACGGTTGACGACATCATATGAGGGTTATTTGGCAAACATATTTCATACACCATTCTATGTCCCTGTAAAAGGAAACACCATAAATGAGATTTAATTATATATAACAGACGAGGTTGAGAATTTACATTTATTTTAAAATCGTGTTTCGAGCGTGACACTTCATTTTCAAGCGTTGCCCTTTTTATGAGAAGATGTATAAACGGTTATATATTCATAACGCTAACATGGATCGACTTTTACGAAAAGGAAGGTCGCCATACATTCGGTGGAGTTCAAAATAGTGGTTTTCTCGTTTCACCATCGGAGGGAAGAATCAAACCATTTCGAAAGGTGACAATGAAAACGAACCAATCGTTTAAGATAGATGTGATCTCGCAAGTTGCTCAGACGACCAAAATGACAAATTCGTAATTAAAGACAAAACTATTAAGATCAAAACGACAAAGAAAAAGAAACAGGCGGTCGAAGAGTCGTCCAAAGAAGCGCATGCAAAAGAAACAACGTCCTCTTTCAAAGAAGAAAAGAAGGAAATCGCAAGATATATTCTTATAAAATTGCAACGTTAAATTCGAGCAAAATGTCAGAAGGTATTCCCTATGAGTTGGACCGTTTCACTCTTCCACCATATTAGACAGCTATCGAGCGCATCTATTATCAGAAAGTACGATCGAATTCACAACCCAGCGAATCGACCCCAATCGAAATTACAGTCACTGGACCGAACGGATTAGAATTTGTTGATATGCAAAGAACAAAATTGTACCTCCGTCTCAACATAAAGCTGCCGACGTGAAAAATAATAAAATCTGACGACAAAGTGGGACCAGTCAATTTATTTTTACAATCTTTTTTTCTCCATCGTTGATATTACGATGCAATGGAAACTTACCATGTCGACAACCAGTCATTACCTTTATAAAGCCATGATTCAAACTCTGTTATCGTAAGGTTCTTATGCAAAACAGACACAACTTACATCTCAACATTTTGTGCAGGACTTCCCGGTGATTTAGATGATGTGAACGGGAGTGAATACCGGTTTGTATAATCGTTCCTAATCCATCGCATTGTCCAAGTCCGTTGATATGGAATGACCCCTGTTCCATGATTTATGTACTATCAATCGGCTGCTTCCTAACCAGCTCGCCATAAATGTAAAGTTGTATCCCTCGAGACCAGAGTTTTGTCTTTTGACAGGAATGACTTCGCTTAACCTAGAAATAAAAATTGGTGATATCGTTATAAAAGTAGCGAAAGTGCAAGTGTCGTCGGCATTACTTGTAGCTACGGCGGAAATAATGAAAATCGAAAATGCATTACTAGTATACCCATAGACGAAAACAAAAATAACACCACTTAATACGAGTACGGGCATTGTGAATTTTATTTACGATAACGTATTTAACATGATTGTGCCAACACGCGTAGTAATAGGATTTGTCGACGCCAAAGCCGTAGCTGGAAGTTACACCTAGAACCATTTTAACTTTCAACATTTTAATTTCAAACAGATATGTCTTTTTTGTAGACAACGAACCAGTGTCGGGGAACGTTATGAAACTGAATTATATGAAGCGGAGGGACAAACAATCACCACTACATTCACAAAATGTTTTGGTAACGGACAAATGGATGAAAGACAGTGGCAGTTAAATTGCCCGAAAAGATTTTGCAAAAGGAAATGCACTATACTGTTTCGAGATAGAACCCATTCATGGACCACACCCTTCTTATCTTAGTTTACTGAAACAAGGATAAATAAGAATTGAAGCACAATTTGACGAAGCCTTAGCTAAACCAGTCACCTGCATCGTATATAGCGAAACACCTGCACTTTTTTTCAAGTCAATGAATCAAGGGCTGTTATTGTAGAATGTATAGTGAACAAGTAATTCGTATCATTGAATGTGACGATGAAATACATCGACTAACTTTAGGTGTATTTGCTGTGGATAACATACCTACTATAAGCAGACGACTTGTTGCATTCATTGCTAACACCGACCCATCCTCATTACAAGGGAGACATTGGGTAGCATTCTACGTTGATGATGATGGTTAGATAGAAGCCTTCACCGACCCATCCTCATTACCGGCGAGATATTGGGTAGCATTCAAAGTTGGTGATGATGGTGAGCTGAAAGCTTTTGTCTCCTATGGTAACTCGCCGTCTATCTATTCTACGGATCTGAAATTATTTATGAACAACTTTAAAATGGTGGAAATAAACAGAAATACATTACAACGCGAAGACACTGCTTTGTGTGGACATTACTCCTTGTTTTATCTTTGGTGTAAAAGTAGAGACTATTCAATGAAAGGCATTATAGACATATTTGGTGACAATACATCACAAAACGATCGTTGCACATCATATATTGTTACAAATTTATTTTGTCACGTTTACAACTGTAACAATGGTCAATAGTGTGTTTGTAAAAATTTGTATGCATAATTTGTACGAATAACATGATAAACTTGTATCTTATTGTTTTTTTTTATTTACCCCCACATCACAATCTCGTCGACCACTTCTTAGCTTGATTTTGAATTGAAAAGTCGCATCATTGATCAGTGGTGGATTCGTGAATCTTAGTTGAAATTCGAATCCCCTACATCTATGGTTATTGCTGAACCAAGTCATTCGAGGAAAACATACCTACCCAGAAAATAAGATTTTGTTACAATCGGATGGGATGTTTATGATCCCCCTTCTACAATTTACATATGTTATACGGTTTGGCAAGAGGTATACGATGAACTAAAAAAAATCGAACGAATTCACTTTCATAACGGTTTTCCTTCAAATGAGCAGTTGATGGAATGGGGTGAATTAGAAGGTCATAAAGTGGTGGTTTTGGATGATTTAATGATGGAGTGTGCTACCAAGGAGAGCATGGTGCGGCTAATGACAATATATTTTCTTCATTATTGCATGACGACCATTCTACTTTCACACAAACATTTTTGTCAAGGTCGTGCTAGTCGCAGCGTTTCCTTGAATGCGCATAACTTTGTGTTGATGAATAACAAGCGTGATCCTAGTCAAATAATGACATTGGGTCGATCGACAAATATTTCCCAATGAGAGCAAGTTTTTTTTTCGAAAATCCTAAAAGAAGGCGATTTCTTCTCCTTTTGATTATTTACTACATGTAGTTGACGTTCATCCAAGAACGGATACACGTTATCAGTTACGCACCAACATATTATTGGGACAGCCAACCATTGTATACGAAGCTGAGAAATGAAAAAGATATGTAAATACATGTATGGTGCATTTCTTACTCTCCGTTTCTGAGAAACAACGGATGAAACTTATCAAGGTCTTAGAGGAAACACATATTAAGTTAATATTGGAAATTATCTACAATGTCATAAAAGGGGTGTGTCCAATAACCGATGCTGACAAAAGCTTGCTTGCCAAACGAAAACGACTCATTAATCGTCTGCTTTCTTCAAAGATAGGAGTTGGACAGTGAAAAGCTGATTTCCTAAAATTAAATCGCGTACTCCCCGTCTTTCTAAAGGCTTACATCGACTATGTCACGCGAAGTTATATTTATTCCGAAACGACGGTATGAACAAATGATGGATAAAATAAGTAAAAAGTGAACAAACCAGCGAAATCCCTTTGTAAGAGATAGACCTTAAAATAAAAAAAATGCAAAAAGAGCAAACTGTTACACCAGACAAAAGTAACCAAATGGAAGACACTCAATAGGATGAGGATACTCATCGAAAGGAGAAAAAAATAAAACGAAAACGACGACCATCACCATCGACCCATAAAAGGAACAAAATGATGATGGAGGGTTCACTCCAATAAGAAATAACGCCGAAACAATTTTCTTCTTAAACCAAAGAAAATCGATCGGAGCTTAAGTGGATTCCATTCAAACCTAACACAAGTGATTTTCCTTTTCGTTTTTCGTTTTTTTCAATTTTTTTTTCGATTTTTTTTTTTTTAGATTTTGAATAGGAAAATGACCCATTTTCCTTTTCGTTTTTCATTTTCCTTTTCGATTTTGAATAGGAAAATGACTCATTTTCCTTTTCGTTATTCATTTTCCTTTTCGTTTTTCATTTTCCTTTTCGATTTTGAATAGGAAAATGGCCCATTTTCCTTTTCGTTATTAGGGTCATTTTCCTATTCAAAATCTAAAAAAAAAAAAAAAAAAATCGAAAAAAAAATTTTGAAAAAAAAAATTGAAAAAGAAAATGAATAACGAAAAGGAAAATGGGCCATTTTCCTATTCAAAATCGAAAAGGAAAATGAAAAACGAAAAGGAAAATGAATAACGAAAAGGAAAATGAGTCATTTTCCTATTCAAAATCGAAAAGGAAAATGAAAAACGAAAAGGAAAATGAATAACGAAAAGGAAAATGAGTCATTTTCCTATTCAAAATCGAAAAGGTAAATGAAAAACGAAAAGGAAAATGGGTCATTTTCCTATTCAAAATCTATAAAAAAAAATCGAAAAAAAAATTTTGAAAAAGAAAAAAATTGAAAAGGAAAATGAATAACGAAAAGGAAAATGGGCCATTTTCCTATTCACAATCGAAAAGGAAAATGAAAAACGAAAAGGAAAATGAATAACGAAAAGGAAAAAGAGTCATTTTCCTATTCAAAATCGAAAAGGAAAATGAAAAACTAAAAGGAAAATGAAAAACGAAAAGAAAAATGGGTCATTTTCCTATTCAAAATCTAAAAAAAAAAAAAAATCGAAAAAAAAAATTTTGAAAAAATAAATTTGAAAAGGAAAATGAATAACAAAAAGGAAAATGGGCCATTTTCCTATTCAAAATCGAAAAGGAAAATGAAAAACGAAAAGGAAAATGAATAACGAAAAGGAAAATGAGTCATTGTCCTATTCAAAATCGAAAAGGAAAATGAAAAACGAAAAGGAAAATGGGTCATTTTCCTATTCAAAATCTTAAAAAGAAAAAAAAAATCGAAAAAAAAAATTGAAAAAAAAAAATTTAAAAGGAAAATGAAAAACGAAAAGGAAAATGAATAACGAAAAGGAAAATGAGTCATTTTCCTATTCAAAATCGAAAAGGAAATTGAAAAACGAAAAGGAAAATGGGTCATTTTCCTATTCAAAATCTTAAAAAGAAAAAAAAAATCGAAAAAAAATTTTTTTCAAAAAAAAAATTGAAAAGGAAAATGAAAAACGAAAAGGAAAATGAATAACGAAAAGGAAAATGAGTCATTTTCCTATTCAAAATCGAAAAGGTAAATGAAAAACGAAAAGGAAAATGGGTCATTTTCCTATTCAAAATCTAAAAGAAAAAAAAATCGAAAAAAAAATTTGAAAAAAAAAAATCGAAAAGGAAAATGAATAACGAAAAGGAAAATGAATAACGAAAAGGAAAAAGAGTCATTTTCCTATTCAAAATCGAAAAGGAAACTGAAAAACTAAAAGGAAAATGAATAACGAAAAGGAAAATGAGTCATTTTCTTATTCAAAATCGAAAAGGAAAATGAAAAACGAAAAGAAAAATGGGTCATTTTCCTTATTCTGCCCGTGAGGCAGGTAGCTAACCAAAGTCTATACGGGGCAAAACAAACGCCAAATCCGGGGATTGCACATTTATTAGCCAGTATAAAACCAGAAGGTAAATTGCTGAAATACAATAAAAACGAGCATAAATATTAGATCGTTTAAAGTTACAAATTCAAAGTTAATTAAATTTACGAAGCGTGAAAATTATACATAAAGATCGAAAATAACAGCCTCTAAAATAAATGTTTATCTATAAAAGGCAAGCACGGTTAAATAAAGTAATTGAAAATTACATTTGGCTAATTCGATGACAAGAGTCAAGGTCGAATAAATTTCCATAAAATATGAATAGAAAACGAAAGTAGAATTTCAATAATAACAACGAATCTTTCAAAGATAAAATAAAAGATGACAATAAACAGCCGAAAGTCTCACAAAATTAACTAGAATTAAATGAACTGTCTTACACTGTACGGCGGCAAGGTTTAACTCCTTGAAGATGAGATCTTGACGAACATGTTGTTGTCGTTTCTAGAAAACGGAAGAGAGCGAGAATCTAAAACCTGCGAGTCAAATACGGAAACGTCACATAAAAACAGGAATACGGAACTGATCCATCAAATTAATTAGACGTGGTAGTTTAAACGAATGCAAATATCAAGCAATAATTAATAATCCAATCATGAATAAATATTTGTAATATAATTACAGCACACTCCCCGCCAAATATCCATGTGGATATTTCTCTAACTTTCTTTTAAAAACACAGATTAATTGAAATGAATTCCAATATCCAAAGAAGAAATAAATGAATATCACATAAATCCAAAGTAGTAAAACGATAGAATATGTACAGTTCGGAGAACGATCCAACGGCTGTTGTTCTGGAGATCCATCGTTGTGTGGCTTCCAGCGTAGCCAAATGGGAAGAGTAGATCTGTTGCTCCAACGTTGCCACGCACGGCGTGGGAAGGAACGACGTGTTCCTTAAAATGGACCCCGACGGGTGAATTCGTTCAAGAGAAAGACAGTTATTGTACACAAAAAAGGTTCAATGTGGAAAGTCACATTAGTAGAATCATGTCGACTATCGCAAGTGTATGTTGCGGGATTCCCGTTTATGATGACAGGCATCTAGTTTTCCTGGCGAGTATGAGCTGGATGGCACTCAGCTGCTTTGTACCTATGTTTGTGGCCAGTGGCTTTGAGAGCAGCAGTGAATTGAGTCAATTTTGACCACGACGAAGAGTCGGAAAATTGTTCCTCGCAAGTTGGTATGCGATCTGCATGATAAGTTGTGTCGACATTTATGACGGGTCGGATCACTTTGTCCATTCCGGGTTCCTGAAGCAAACTGCTGTCTTGAATATCAGAAGACTGAAAGAAAGTGGTTCCTGGATCAGTCGGATTCAAGTTAATTGGGACGTATACATAGTTCCCATCGTATGACCTACTGGTAGAGACATCTTGTCTGTTGTCACGACTGGTGTTCTTCGGGAAGAACTGTTGCTGAATTCCAAAGTTGCTTTGGCACGGTTTTGTCACCGTAGGGTAGCCAGAAGTGAACACGTGAGTCCTTTTGACGTTAACATCGGCGGGTGTTCGCCGCTGGTCTAAACAAGTCTCGCCCACTACGACCCAGCCGAGTTCGAGTCGTTGAGCGTATGGAGCCCTCGAGGGTCCAATGCGTTGGTCGAGCACATGGTGTGCTTCCGGTAAATCTCGTCCGATAAGAAGCATTACGTTGCAGTTTTCGTCTAACGGCGAAAGGTGTTCCGCTATATCTCGCAAGTGAGAGTGTTTGTAGGCGACATCTGGTGTCGGAATCTCGTTCCTGTTGTCAGGAATGCTGTTACATTCTATTACACCAGGTAGGTCCAATGTGTTGTGACCATTGAGTGTTGTCACAACAAAACCATTTCCTCGTCTTCCGGATGTTATGGTCTTTCCAGAGCAAGTTGAAAGTGTATACGATTCGGGAGGTTCCCGTACATTGAAATACTTGAAGAACTCCGGTGATGCTAATGACCTGTTGCTTTGGTCGTCAATTATGGCGTACATTTTCCTTTTGCGACCTGGGTGGTCCTTGTGAAAAACGTTAACTGGGAGAATTTTTGCACATGATTTCCCGCCATATTCTTTACATATTTCCGTGCAGGATGAATTGACCGTGTTAACGGTAGTAGCACTGTTGGTGTTACCTGACTCCCCGCCGTTGTTTTGTGCGGGATGTGACGCAGGCTTGTCTTTATGCAAATGAAGAGCTGTGGTATGTTTATTGCTTCCACACTCCTGGCATGAAACACTAACGGGACAGTCCCGACTGATATGTTTAGTTGACTCGCAACACTTAAAACACACTTTGTTGTCCTTGAGCAGGGTTTTGCGTTCTTCCATGGGCATGGAACGGAATCCACGGCAGTCGTTCACGCAGCGATGTTAAGGCAGTTTTTCATAAAAAGTGATGAAAATCAGTACATTTTAAAAACATTAATAAAGTAAACATATATACTTCCAATAACATATTTTTTTATTTAGTACGATGGAATACATCATAATAATGGATCTTGACTAACGTTTTAAAGTGAAAGTGAAAGTAGTCACGTGATACGCTATTCTTAAGGATACCGATTTTTTTTCATTCAACCCAAAATGCCAGCGGGTTCCCGGACACAAATCTCGATAAAACAGGTATTTCTGGATTTGTCGTAATATAAACTTTCAGAAAACTGCTATCCAAAGTTATGAAAACAACATTTTCGTACTTTAATTTAATTTTTATTGTCGAAATTATATGAAAATTCCTCAATTTCTGACTTTAACGCATGATTTTTTTAAACATGTCTTACCCTATAAAACTTTGGATAGCAGTTGTCTAGAAGGGAATTATTCGAGGATTGTGGTGATATAAGAATCTAAGAGATCGGTCCTCGGGAACCCGCTGGCATTTTCAATTTTCCCACGCCCCTTGACATTATTCTTAAATTTCTCCGTTAATCAAGCGCAAGGGTGACGTTAATGACGTCTAAAGTGGAAACAAAAACGGAAAACATTCCGTAATACAACGTTTAAGTCTTCCGGTATGAAAGGTAAACACATAGATGTGTTATAAAAACAATAAAAACGTATTTGTATTGAAACGAAAATACTTCCTGATTGTATTGTTAAGGGTTTTCTGTATTTTATTACATATTTGTGAGGTTGATCGAAACAATTTTACGTACAAAAGCTGCCGTAACCGTATGTGTATCGTCAAAGTAATATTTTCACTGTACAAGTCAGCGTTGAAATGATTATTGTTCAGTCTTTGTCCTTCCTTTGATATACAAATCTATATACCCGGGTCTACATATATTATTACCAATTAATGTCTGTCCAGGCCCGTACACAGGATTTTGCAAAGGGGTGTAAATATAATCGGCGATGTGTTTTAGAAAGTTAAGTTCATGTACCAGGTGTCGACTTATTTCAGTCAGATTTAGTCAGAGTTGAATTCAAACGACGACTTGTTGGTCTTCAAAAGGAAAGGGTGTGTGTGCAACTGCATCCACCGCCCCTCCCCCCCCCCCGTGTACGGGCCTGATGTCTAGTATGCATTGCAAATACCATTTTTTTATACAAACAGCTGTGTTTGCCGTTCCGAAAGTATATTTATAAAACATAATTTAAAAGAATTCAATTAGGCGGGGGTGAGTCAATACAATTAAATTTAGGTGGGGGGGGGGTGAATTAATACACAACTAAAAAAAAATACGGAACGAATGTCGCACACAAATGAGTTAAGTAATATATATTTTTTAATATTATAAAAAGTAATAATTAAATTCATGTTTACAAGGAAATATCAAGTTATTTATACCAGTTTTATAGAAATTTTTAGTAAATGTCTGTTTTCAATTTCAAAAGTTTCAATTTGAAAAACTCTACTATTTAAAAAAAATGGATCATGTGACTGAGATAAGCTTGCTACGAAGTTATTTTATAAACCGTAAACTTAAATAATATATAAATTTGACATATTAAACAAATATTTTGTTGCATGAATTTACTTTAACGCAAGTGTCGAATTACGGTACAGGTAGGTTTTTAAATTAAAAATCATTTTTAAAATATTAAAAGAAACACATTTTTTTCTATTTTCTTTCAGACCCGCCAAACATGGCGCCCTGTTTCAATTCTGAGTGAGTGATCACTTATACGGAATTTTGACAATGTTTGCCGCATTTCTCCATTTTTTATATTAAGATAATTTTCAAAATCAAAATTCAACTTAAATGTAAAATATGTGTTTAATTTACCTTCGTCCTTAGCATACCGGTTTTTGATTTCGTTCCAGATATCTAGAAAATTTTCTTTTATTCTCTTCTTTAACAAAATTCTTAACTTGTTTTTGCTATAACGTATATTGATAAATGTATACATAACTTTTCACTCAGAAATATAATATATGAATACCAGGAGTTTTCTTTCAAATTAGTGTTATTCTTATATTCGTTGTATGCAGATTGCATTAGCCCAGATGGCTGGTTTTCCAACCGATGCCAGTACATAAATATTTGGACTATAATGTCACAATACAATTGGAATCTCCCTAGTTCCGATAGAAGTGCTATATTTGTAGTTTGTTTAGAGTATATAGACTAACACATAAGATTTTGACAAACATATAGGTCTATGCTTTAAAACAGACATGACAACAAAAGTCCACATGTCCTCTCTTTTGACAAATGTTTGATGAAGGAACCTGCATTAGTGTTGATGGAGTCAAATATTCTTTTTTTCTGTCATATCTAGAATATAATGTTTCCTTTCCCATGTACAATTTTCTTCATTGTTCATGGTTATAACAAGTTACCAAGAAATGCTTACAGACTGAGTGTATCATCTTCTATTGCACCAGATACACATGGAGTACATTTTCTATTTTCAAGCATCTTCCTTTTATAATCCTTTAATATTCTGAGCTACATATTTATACAAATGTAGTATTCAGCATGTTGATGGCTAAACCTCTGTGAATTTATAACTGGTTGCTAAAATTTGTATATAAAACACCAAACAACATGCATGTATGTATAAACATGGTGAAGTGAATTTTGAAATGCATTATTTGTTTGAATGTTTTGATGTTGCCCATTGTGAATTTGTGATTAAAAGTCTTTTAAAAAATGACAATCATGGAACCTTGATAAAAGTAGCTAAATATGGAGCAGCCCCTTTAATAAAGCATATATGCCCAAAGGGAATGATGCCCTGGCTGCTTTCCAACATGTCTTTTTTTAGCAATCACTCAATTTTAAAGTTGAGATACAAATTGCATATTTGTATATAAAGTTTCATAATAATGACATAATATTCATTCATGGAAAAGTAAATTAACTTAAAACTATGAGTAAATCAAAGTTTAACAATAAACACCTCCTTAATTCAAAGATTAAACCACCAAAAAAATGAGAAAGGACATATGAGATAGATTGTTCTAATCCTGATGCATTTGTAAAAATGTGTATGTATAAAGTTAAATGCTGTTATCATGTTCCTTTATGGAAAATTGACTCCAACTATAAGGTAAACCTGATTTGGGAAAAAGAGCATATAAACCCCAAACATATATTTATGTCCATCTACTTTCAGAGATAAAAAATGAAAACAAGTAGAAATGTGTGAAAATCCATTGTAAATATTGTCTGCACTAGTTGATGTATAATTCAAAAACCACAAATATTCTAGATACATACCATATAGTATCTATATGGAATTATCAAGCTTATACCAAAATATCTTATACCACACCATATAAATGAAATTGAAGGGATTTTTAAACTGAAAATATTTTCAAGCATTTGACAAAACAGAAGTTCATGGATTTCCACCCAACTAAGAGCTATGAAAACCATTAAAATTCATAACAACCATCAAGTGCACACTGGATGCAGATGCTAGAAAAGCAATGACTTGCCTTATGGATTAACTCCAAGATTGTAACAAATATTTTAATACATTATGTCAAATTAATCTAGAACTTTTTAAACAAACAATCACATTTGTGTTTTAAGATTATGCACATTGCATGGTTTGTTGGCAAGCTGATGGTGTCTAGAAAAAATTTTGTAAAAAATTGAAATGGCCATACAGCAAATAAAATTTCATTGCAGTTGGAGTTTACATATGTATTAATGTTCTCATGTTCATTTTAATACTGTATATCCTTTCATAAAATATCTAATAATTTTTGCTGACATTTTATTGTAATTTCATGATCAATATGAGAGTAAATTATTTTATGGATAATCATCAAAACCAATAGACAAATTGACAGATTAAAAACTAAATGTTCACCATTTTTTGTTGGTATGCCATTAGAATGAACTAAATTATGTCTGTCATAAATCCTTTCAAGAGGTAGCTGAAAACAGGAAGAAGAAACCCAACAGATCAGAGAATGGAATCAAACAATTAAAAGTGCAAGTTTTATTTGAAGTATTTGCATGTACATGTATAAATAACACATCAGCAACTTGTTTTTTTGACATTTATCTTTCAAAAGTCTATCAAATAATTCTGTTCTGGTCCTAGGACTGTTGCTTCAAAAATACCAGTAAAATTCAACCTCTGTCTTTTAAAAGTCTATCTTTATAATAATCATTCTTTTCTTTTCCACTGAACCAGTACACTAACTGTTAAATGTTGTGCTACCAACTGGAAACCCTACAAAATGTACATGCATATAATATATAAACATAAATATCTTAAATCAAAAGTACTTAATTTTAATTTGAACATTTGTGTCTACATGTATTTATCCTCTCCATGTTTTTCCTTGGATAGGAAACATGTATGAAAACTAACTAAAAGATTAAATTGTAATCATTTGCATTATAGTCATGTTATATAAATCTGCATCCAATGATAGCAGCAACCACTGTTCCACATTGCAGGCTATATCACATATGCTTAATACTGTACATTTTAATTAAAGGCTTCTTTAAATGGTTAATCTGTTCATATTGCAGAACAAATTTTGAGTCATATATACTTGTAAAATGAATATGTAATAATATCTTAAATGGAGCTTGTAATACACTTATACTGGTAACTATTTTATATTTATGAATTAGTCTAAGAGAAATGAAAGATTATCAAAGTTGTGGGAAAAGGTTACATGTACATGTATTTTGTTTTTCCTAAGCTTGAAGTTTTTTCATGATTTTAGCAAAATTCATAAATTAAATTGATTACAAGAAAATATATACTCCATTGTTTGTATTCATATATAAGGTACACAGATGGAGATATTTTTATTGAACCAATTAATGGTGCCCAAACTCTGACTCTGAGCATGCAATTACAATCAAGGAAATAATAAACATATATGAATTGACTGATAATGTAAATAAAAACATACAAAGCACAATACAAACTTACTTTTACGATTGATTAAACAGTGGTACATGAACAAATAGAGCATAAAAAAATAAAAAGTTAGTTTACTAACCCCCCCTATTCCATGTTTGACCCTCTTTCTCACTGTGACTTTAACAGAACTTAAAGTTCATGTATTTCCTTTAGTTAGTACATGCATGTAGTCTTACCCCAGGCTCTTGGTCAGACAGGTTTTAATTGCATTATGTAAGCACATTGGAATTAGCTATCATGCAGAACTCTGAACTGAAATGGAAATTGAAAACCAAAATCTTATTCAAATGTAAATTGCTCAATTTATTTCTCTGTACTGGGTATCTAAAAATACAATTAGTTGTATATATTATGTGAAATGAGATAATCTGGAAGACTATTGTTGTATGCAAATTAAGAAATAAATTATTAAACATAATAAATGTATCAAATAAACTATTTTGTATGATCATGCATACATATGGAGGTTTTTAAAAATAATTGCATGTACATGGTGTACATTAATGTGTACACATACAAAAATGTATGAATTGGTAATGTTAAATCTGGGGTTGTTGTTATACCTGCCTTAAATGTGTAAGTGAACATCAATGATAAATCATGCATGGTCATGCATCACTTCTAACTTTCTTCAATGAAATATGTGTTGTCTACCCACCCCCTTTCCCCCAAAATAAGTTATAATTAAAGTGTCCATAGCAATAGGGCAGTCATATACTGATACATTTTGTAAAATATTTCATCCTAGTTTAAAATCAAAATAAATATGTTTTATTGGATATGGGTGGCAGGTTAATGATTGTCACACGTCACTTAGTGTACAAATAAATATGCATGTAGCCATGTAGCAATGTTCAAAGAAAGCATTGATTAACCAACCCGACAGGGTTTAATGTCAATAAAGTATTCTGCTATTAACAGAACTTTTACACAGACTCTTGTATGAGTTTTTATACATAAATTCATGGGGGGGACTGGAAAAATCTTCGAGATTCATTGAAATTTAAAAAAAAAACACTTGTACATATTATTTCAAAATACCATTTTGATGCCAATTGTTTTTAAGTAGCTTGAACTTATATATATTATTATGAAACTGCTTCATTGATATTGTATTTTTTATGCATGCATGCTAAAAGTGAATTAATTGCTAAATATTCAACTGGAAATGGAATAACCCTAAATGCCAGGAAGATTAAAAGTGCTTTTAAATAGATTATCTTTTATTTAAATCAGAGGCAGATACAGAAGCTTTTGAAAGTACTCACATTGCATAATTTAGGATGAAAAAGGGGGTGTTCTGTACAGGTCTGCATATAATTTTCGCCAAAAAAGTATGAGAAAATAATGGGCGAGTTCAGCCCCACCCCCTGGAACTCCTCATGCACCCGCTATTATTATATATGTGAACAAAGACTGGATGTATAAATGATTTTAAAATAACGTTAGCCGCATGTTTCACATTGACGAGAATGAAGGGTCGTAAAACGGTGAGAGGGTCCCCATGTTAACACCATTTTCTCAGTTCAATGTGTAAATCTACGGGTAAACTTTGTTGACAACATTTGAATATGTTACCTTCAGCGAATGCAAACTGCAAATGATGAACTATCGGCATTTTGTTCCAACCGTTGAGGGAAACAAATGCAAGTGCTTGTTTTGATCTGTTTACATATTTCCTCCTTTGTTGGCAAGCGCTAAAATGACGTCGATTGATAAAAGAACGTTTCCGATTAGCTGACGTCGACAGGTGGGCGGAGCAAAACTCCGTAAAAAGAGTTACTTCCCCCTTACGTCAAAAATCTTGAAAACTGCCTTAACATCGCTGCGCAACGAGTGGTTGGTGCCATGCAAAATGCACTTCTCAAGGTTGTCTGATAGTTCACCGATGCCAGATGTTTCGGTTTTGTAAACACCAATTTGAGGTTGGGGCTTAGATGTGAACCTTGTCGAATTCCCCTTTTGAGTGGAAGTTGTGGGTTCCGAGTCGTAGATAAACCCTGGGTTGTTTTTGATCCTGCTGATCTCCCGTATGAATGCGTAAAACTCCGTTAAAGGAGGAAATGAGGTGGAGTGCTGCTCATTGTATCTTACAGCTCTAGATGTCCATTTTTCTTGCAGACCAAATGGTAGTTTAGAAACAATGGGTTTAATTCCAGAAGAAGAGTCGAAGTAGCCTAACAGGTTTCTGAGTTCTGGTTTCTCTTTAACATACTCGATCTCTGACAGGATGTCTGATAACTCATAGAGACGTATGTTGTCTTTGTTTGTGAGCCTTTGGAAATCGGCTAGCTTAAATTTTAGAGAAGCTTCTATCATTTCAGGACAGCCGTATTGTTCGTCTAATCTTTGCCAAAGACGTTGTAGACCCCTTGCTGGGTTGTCGGCGTTCGATGCGCGGATACTGACCGCGTGCTTCGAGGATTCTGTACCTAACCACTTAACGAGTAGATCAAGCTGCTCTGAATCTGAGACGTCCAGTTCTTTCATTATGCTGTCGAAGCTGGACTTCCAAATGTGATATGACTCAGCCTTATCATTGAAAGTACTGAGCCGGGAAAATATCAGATCCTTTCTCAGTAGAAATTTTGTAATAGCAGTTGTCGGGTCGGAACCCGTAAAACGGGATGTGGGTTGCTTGACGTCTGTTGAACTATGCATGGGATAGTCTCGATTGGGCGTAAAGGCAGGTGCATTGGTGTTGAGCCCAGATGAACCGGAAGTCGGTGTTTTGGTGGCTGGATTTATATGTCCATGTTCGTTCATTGGCGTGGATGCAGCTGACGGCAGTCCAAAATCTCCAATCGGCGAGTGACATGAAGGTTGCTGATTAAATGTGACGGATTTAGTCGTATCTAGCTGTTGTTGAGTGTTGTGTCCGGAAGAGCCCAGTTCCGAGTGTACAGAACGGGCAAAGCGAGATGTGTTCGTCGGTTGTGTAGAAGGTACGTGGTAACACACGTCTTAAAACCGGTTATCCTGTTCGCTGTGAACACTGTGTTGCTGGACATAGTCATGTACCCGTTTTAGCGGGTCTTCAATCTGAACCGGAAGTGGATCGTCTACCTCCTGTTCCATGTCGTCCTCCTGTTCTAGAACTCGGGCTTCGGCCTCTAGCTCGGCTGCTTGTCGTTGAGTCTCCAGAAGGGTCATTTCTGCTTTAATTTCGGCCTGTTCTCGCTTCAATTGAGCTTTAATACGGGAGGATTCCCGATCTTCACGAGCTGCTTTCTCTTGGATTTCGGCTTCTTGCTTAGCCATTAATGCTTGTTTTTCGGCAAATGCGATGGCTGCTTTTGCCGCCTCTGCTTTGGCTCGTGTTCTTCTAGCCAGACTGGATGTGTTCGAAATACGAGAACTGGTCTCGCTATTTGTCCTTGACCGTTTGGATTTAACGGATCTAGCCATGCTGGTCTGGCCTAGCACTTCATGAAGGTTGGCTATGGCCGATTCATACATTCGTCGGCGTACGTCAATGACCGGAGCTATGACGTCTAAGTCTTGATTGGCCAGTGTTGTTCTTTGGCTTTTTATGAACCCGAGGTATTCCTCACACAGCCTGTTGTATCGTGTGTAGGCTTGAACAACCTTTTGTTCAAGTTCCAGACATTTTCTAGCCTCCGCTGGTGGGTTGTCTGTTTCTTGTAACATGGCGTTACACATTGACCAAAGAAGCTCGACGTCTTGTGTGAGCTTATCTCTCCTCTGGACGTACTGGTCCTCCCCTTTAGGTGTCAGTGTCCGTGTTCTGGACGTGGTTGACATCTGGTCGTCTGCTAGATCCATGATTGGCGATGTTGTGTTGACCTGCAAGCCGTACAACGGTGGCCCGAAGTTACCAGCCAGGTGTAGTCAATTTACTATTCTGCCCGTGAGGCAGGTAGCTAACCAAAGTCTATACGGGGCAAAACAAACGCCAAATCCGGGGATTGCACATTTATTAGCCAGTATAAAACCAGAAGGTAAATTGCTGAAATACAATAAAAACGAGCATAAATATTAAATCGTTTAAAGTTACAAATTCAAAGTTAATTAAATTTACGAAGCGTGAAAATTATACATAAAGATCGAAAATAACAGCCTCTAAAATAAATGTTTATCTATAAAAGGCAAGCACGGTTAAATAAAGTAATTGAAAATTACATTTGGCTAATTCGATGACAAGAGTCAAGGTCGAATAAATTTCCATAAAATATGAATAGAAAACGAAAGTAGAATTTCAATAATAACAACGAATCTTTCAAAGATAAAATAAAAGATGACAATAAACAGCCGAAAGTCTCACAAAATTAACTAGAATTAAATGAACTGTCTTACACTGTACGGCGGCAAGGTTTAACTCCTTGAAGATGAGATCTTGACGAACATGTTGTTGTCGTTTCTAGAAAACGGAAGAGAGCGAGAATCTAAAACCTGCGAGTCAAATACGGAAACGTCACATAAAAACAGGAATACGGAACTGATCCATCAAATTAATTAGACGTGGTAGTTTAAACGAATGCAAATATCAAGCAATAATTAATAATCCAATCATGAATAAATATTTGTAATATAATTACAGCACATTCCTATTCAAAATCTAAAAAAAAAAAAAATCGAAACAAAAATAATTTTAAAAAAATAAATTTGAAAAGGAAAATGAATAACAAAAAGGAAAATGGGCCATTTTCCTATTCAAAATCGAAAAGGAAAATGAAAAACGAAAAGGAAAATGAATAACGAAAAGGAAAATGAGTCATTTTCCTATTCAAAATCGAAAAGGAAAATGAATAACGAAAAGGAAAATGAGTCATTTTCCTATTCAAAATCGAAAAGGAAAATGAAAAACGAAAAGGAAAATGGGTCATTTTCCTATTCAAAATCTTAAAAAGAAAAAAAAATCGAAAAAAAAAATTGAAAAAAAAAATTGAAAAGGAAAATGAAAAACGAAAAGGAAAATGAATAACGAAAAGGAAAATGAGTCATTTTCCTATTCAAAATCGAAAAGGAAAGTGAAAAACGAAAAGGAAAATGGGTCATTTTCCTATTCAAAATCTTAAAAAGAAAAAAAAATCGAAAAGGAAAATGAAAAACGAAAAGGAAAATGAATAACGAAAAGGAAAATGAGTCATTTTCCTATTCAAAATCGAAAAGGAAAATGAAAAACTAAAAGGAAAATGAATAACGAAAAGGAAAATGAGTCATTTTCCTATTCAAAATCGAAAAGGAAAATGAAAAACGAAAAGGAAAATTGGTCATTTTCCTATTCAAAATGTAAAAAAAAAAAATCGAAAAAAAAAAATTTGAAAAAAAAAATTGAAAAGGAAAATGAATAACGAAAAGGAAAATGGGCCATTTTCCCTTTCAAATCGAAAAGGAAAATGAAAAACGAAAAGGAAAATGAATAACGAAAAGGAAAATGAGTCACTTTCCTATTCAAAATCGAAAAGGTAAATGAAAAACGAAAAGGAGAATGGGTCATTTTCCTATTCAAAATCTAAAAAAAAAAAAATCGAAAAAAAAATTTTGAAAAAAAAAAATTGAAAAGGAAAATGAATAACGAAAAGGAAATTGGGCCATTTTCCTATCGAAAAGGAAAATGAAAAAACGAAAAGGAAAATGAGTCATTTTCCTATTCAAAATCGAAAAGGAAAATGAGTCATTTTCCTATTCAAAATCGAAAAGGAAAATGAAAAACGAAAAGAAAAATGGGTCATTTTCCTTTTCAAAATCTTAAAAAGAAAAAAAAATCGAAAAAAAAAAATTTGAAAAAAAAAATTGAAAAGGAAAATGAATAACGAAAAGGAAAATGGGCCATTTTCCTATTCAAAATCTAAAAAAAAAAAAATGGAAAAAAAAAATTTTGAAAAAAAAATTTGAAAAACGAAAAACGAAAAACGAAAAGGAAAATCACTTGTGTTAGGTTCCATTCAAAAGAAATCGATAATCTCATTACCATAACATATAGAAACGAATCTCACCTTCATGCATTGTCATTGATTTACCATGGAACAACGTTTCATCCAACATACACTCGAGCATTCGCCAAATCGACGGGAAGCCCTGGAAAAACAATTAGAGACATTACGAAGTGGAATAGAGTTTAGCGATTGTGATGAAAATAAAATGGTTCGTGTTTGTAATGAAATGGAAAAAAGCTATCAGCGAAAGCGAAAACATATGGAGACGGTGCAACCATCGACTAAGCGTGATCGCTTCAATTAAGACACTTGTGGACTAAGTGAAAAAGAGCTTTTAGTGAAACCAAAACTTATGCGTCATTGGAAATCACATTTTTAAAGTTTCAAATGTTCTATATATAACAAAATATATTCTCGTTTAGATTCGTTTTGTCTTCACCAGAGAAAATGTACGGATGGGATGTTTACACCATCATGTGAGACGTGTTATTGTGTGTGCAAGAATTACCAATCCTTAATCAGGCATATCGATGATGTTTATCATTTAAACCAGTCAGGAGGAAAGATGAACCTTGAACAAATGAATCATCTTTAAGATAAAATAGAAGACGAACAATTAACGCAAGTATACGCAAAGGATACTAATCAAAATGGGGAGAAAGAAGATAACGCCGAGGATGATAAGCAAATGATGTCATCGTTGACAAAAACGAGTATAAGAGACAATAGAGTTCTCTCTCGTCGTAGTGCTTTGAACAACGCTGTTCATCAAATTGAATTGATTCCCTTTGCCGATGAAAAATATGATTTATTGCGATTTATTGCTAATATGAAACCTATCGTTTTGAAGGAAATAGATACGCTAAGTAGTGAACATCATGGAATCAAATTGTATATAAACGTCAAGGTAAATGTTTCGACAAATATTGGAATACCAAGAAGAGACAATCACGACTTATTTCAGAAGTAAAGGTCAATTAGCTCTATTTGACGAGAATCAAGATCACGTAAACGTAGCATATCAAGGGGTTAATCTCGCGTTAGAAAACTTTTTGAAAAAAGGCTCCAATTTGGGCTTAAAGAAGGTCTTTTGTATGGAAATTCACTTAGCTAAATACACTCTTTTAGCAGAATCCCTCTCTCTTACGTACCTCTTCCACTTTAGATGAGAAATACGGGTGGGCTGTAAACCTTCAGAAAGATGACAATAAATGTTTTCTTTGGTGTGTTTTGGCGGCCTTACATCCTGAAAAATATAATCGTGAAAGGGTTCATCAATATACCAATTACGAAGTTCAACACGAAATCAACAGGAAGAATATTTCAAATCCGATTATGATAAATGATATTGGAAAATTTTAAAGACAAAACAACGTTAGAATAAATCTGTTTACAACTTTTTTAAACATTTATTAAACCGTAATTCACCCCCCCCCGTAAAAAACGGGGTTTGAATACTTAGACAAGTCGCCACATTTCATTTTACAGCTAGAACCAAGCTTATGCACCATTCCGAAGGAAAAGATAAAATACTTAGTATACAGAAAATGCGAAAAAAAACCATATTAATAATCAAAAGACTTAAGACTTTATAATTTGAATCTGATGATGAAATTCTCTTTATCATTGGTAAGCGAAGAAATAAGCGAAGAAAAATAGATTCATGCAAAAGCCATTTGGAATACCTTTCAATTAAAAACTTAGGAGGGTTTCAAGGTTTATACGTAAAATGTGACGTCTTTGCCTTGGCCGATGTGTTTGAACATTTTCTTGATATGGCTATGGAACATTACAAGCTCGATCCCTGTCAATTTTATACCTCACCAGGTTTATCATGGCAAGCAGCGTTAAAGATGACGAACATATCACTAGAATATTACTGACAGATCCCTTAAAATGTAACATGCTTGAGTTGGGAATATGTGGTGGATGAAGCATGGTGTCACAGAAGTATGCGAGAGCCAATAACAAGGATCTTGACGATTATGATTCTACTAAGCCGAGCACGTATTGTCTTTATGCGGATGCAACGAACTTATATGGATGGGCCATGCAAGAACCTCTTCCCACCGGATTAAGAATATTTTTAGAACAAGACGAGATCGAACGATTTGACATAAGCAAACTGAAAGACGCGTCAGATATAGGTTATATTTGTGAAGTCAATTTAGAGTACCCAGAAGTGGTGCATGATAGTCACAACTGCTATACTTTAGCACTCTTCCACGAAATACTTTGCAATGAAAATGTATCACCTTTTCCCGTATGCAATGGTAAGACTATCTTTTAGGGGAAAAATAAATACAACAAACTAGTCGCAATCTTAAAAAAGAATCAACGTTACATATGTCATTACATAGTAATATGATTAAGGCCCTGCCTTTTTAGCGAGCATCGAAAATCTATATACTTGTAAAAAATAAATCCATGTGCTTGACCGGCTAAGTGTAACGTAAAGAGGGAACTTTTAAAAAAGGAATTAGGTAGTAGAAAAGTCTGACCCCACCCAACCCAAATCATATGCGCTTGAGAAAGTTGTTGTTAAATTTTTTTGTTTTGTTTATTGTCATGTATGTATATAATTATGTCACAAATCATTTAAATGTTGATTTCTTGACAAATAAAGATTATTATTATTATTATTAAAGTTAAAATATCTGGGATCAATAACTACTTATTAAAAATTCAATTATTTGTGCAAATAATAAATCCTGTAACATTCTGGGACGACATTTAGCGGGATCGAAATTATCATTTTATGGATTTCGTGACGTCATTTCCTTGTCAGAGTACCGGTATTTCGCGCTTCTTCAGCAGACCAAAACAACATTCAGATTCTGTCAGGTTTTGTGAGATTATCTGAGTATCAGTGTTTTATTTGAAGCATTGGTAACAGAAGGTACATTAAGAAACCAGGCGGAAAAAACGCTAAAGAAAAAATATGCAGGATTGAGGAAAGTGAGTGAAACACCACAGGATGGGACTCTTCTTTAATTTTCAGGTAAGAACCTTTTATTTATTATTATGAATATGTTTTATTCAGTAAATTTATGTATTTCTTTATCTTACTTAATTAGAATTTAAGAACGCTTGGTCAGTATCATGCATTTGGTATGACTAGTCAATGGGACATTGCCAAAAGCTAGCTCGGTAATTTCCGGAAAATCGTTTTTCAGCGGAAAAGACCGAATGGTGTTTAAATAAAACTCTGTGTGTTAAAATAAACAAGTGGATGAATGATGGTTTTATCACTGTTTTTGAATTTCTATTTTTTTATTTTTGCATAACAGATTATGATGTATTTTTTGTAAGCCAAGAGGGTTGATTGTTTTACTTGCTCCGTGCCTATTATTTTTTTCACTCCGTAAAGTAAACCTGTTCCGGTTTTATCGTCAGTATATTTCTGGCACATCTCAAAACATGCACAATGCCGTAGGGCTCGCATCTGCGATGCTCGCTATTAGCATTGTTTGTACGTTTAGGGATGGTTATTACCAAAATTCGCAGAATACTTCAGTTCCATCAATCTCCATGGTTACAAAAGTACATCAAATGCCTTGCAAACATGAGGAAACAAGCCAAGAACGATTTTGAGAAAGACTTTTTTCAAGTTAATGTGCAATAGGTAGGCGCATTGACGTTGCTTTATTATTGCCTTTATGCTTCACTAATAAATTTTATGTGATGTTTGGTAACTTTGCTAATATCTTTCTTTTTTTGACATAATTGTTTTGATAACTTTGTTTTATCCTTCTTCATAATATTTTTTTCAGTATTTACGGAAAATGTTCGGAATCAAAGATAGAGAGAGAGATGCAAAAAAGAGCAAAGAAAGCAACAAAGCCAAATGCTGCAAAACCTGCAAAGAAAACTACAATTTAAAATAAGTGGGGGACAAAATAACACGTCTACTCTTTTTTCGATCATACAAAAAATGATAGAGTTTATGGATTTAACAGATCTGATCCGTATATCTGTACAATGCTCATCATTTTAAAAAGAGAAAAATAAATTGAATAGAATTAAACTTCTGTTTTACATAAATTATATATTGCGACATAGATTCCCCGTTATATCGTTGGGGACAAGCATGATAAAGGCACGGTGAAATAGGTAAATTATGGCTAATGACAACAACACAAACATTGCAATTCACGATGTACAATTGTTAATTATCATTTGCTTCTACATTATAAATGATCGGTTTACAACTAAAATTACCATTTGTAGAGTAAAGAGAAATTGGGAAAATTATAAATATCAAAAAGCAAAAATGGATAGAATAGAACAATCGTCATATAAAAGGACTCGAAAAGTTTAATAAAATTAAACATATATTTTTTTTACAGAAGACGAAGTGATCACTTTCTACTATGTTATTTTCTATCAGTGGTATTACTCTATTTTATTCACAAGGTTGGGCGGAGCTTTAATTTCTCTGTCTTTTAGGTTAGATTTAAAGGTAGAATCCCGAAATAATTGACCCGTGACCAGCCCGGTCAATAAAATCGAGTAATACTAAGCATCTCATTAAAGAGCATCTTCACTATTTACGATGTGAGACCTTTTTCTTTTGGTGCTATTTGTAAGAGTGGCATATAAAATCATTATTATTATAAAGACATAGATGATAAACCAACTGACAGTAAAGAATGCAACAAACCTAAAGGCTGTAAAACCGCAAAGAAAACTAAAAAACAATTCAAAAGCGAGAGGAAATAAAAGCAGCAAAGTAATTTACACGCAAGGTTTCCCACATAACTCTTTAATCGAACGCAGTGATCATCAACGTTTGTTTAAAGAAAAATGAATTGAATAGAATTAAACATTTGTTTTACAATATTTCTATCACGATGAATCGTGATATTGTTAGGGGTGATCTTGATAAAAGGATTAAGAAATAGGTTAAATATAAGTAATGACCGCAACACAAAAATGGATATCCACAATGTACAACTGATATAAATCATTTGCTTATGAATTATAAAGGATCGTTACACATCTTAAATTAAGATATTTTTTTTTTGAGATAAATAAACAATAATCATGATTATGTAGTTTTATCCAAGAAGACGGTAGTATACATTGTTTGCTATATTATATGGTCCTTTTGTAACTTGTTATTTCTTTTGGTAAAAATTAGTTCGACAAACGAAATAAATGTAGATGCGACAAAGAGCAATAATTGTCCTAATCCTTCTTAGTTTGAACGTTGTGTTAGGGGCAGAGTTAAGCCCAATGTCTGTCAATTGTGTGCTAAATGGTAATGTGTTGAAATGTGACCTGGTCAATACACAAATTGAGATGGACAAGATTTTGAGAGTCCGAATCTTGAGATATTGACAACTGTGGACATCATGAAATCATGGATTATGATCCAACCATATGTAAAAGAGTGAAGAGTGAGCCATGGACACGTGATGTAGATGGAGGAAAATAATGTCATGAAATAAAAATTCATATAGTGAATGAGAGTTGTCATTAATAGGTATATAGCTGGATCTTCACCATGTTCAACTACAGATCTGTCCGTCCATTTGACTAAAATCTTGTGTGCTGTCAAAGAAGGTCAACAAGCATACTGCGACACTATTTATAATCGTAGTGGAATCAACCATATGTGGATTTTGAAGAACTCAAAAGATTTGTTAGATCATTTTAAATCTAGATCATTTTCTGAGGTTCACTCTTTGAAAACGTTCGATTTTTCAACTTTATACACTACCTTGCCACATGAAAAACTATAATGTCGCCTGAAAAAAAACTTCTCGAAGAAGCTTTTTCAAACTCTAGGAATTATGTTGTTTTGGGTTATAACTCTACATTCTTTTCCAAACATCTTTCAAAGAAAAAATTCATTACACACTGGAACAAGTTTTTAGTATGCTTGATTTCCTCATTGACAACATATTTGACACCTTCGGAGGAGAGATTTTTCAACAACAAATCGGCATTCCAATTGGCACAAACTGTGCTCCTCTCCTCGCCGATTTATTTTTATAATCTTGCGAGACTGAATTTCTCCAGGGACTAGTAAAGAACAAGAAGGTCATTTAATCTTTCATTCAGATATATTGATGATGTCCTTTCTGTCAATAACACTTCATTTGGTAGGTGTATCCCTTCAATATATCCTCCAGAATTGGAGATTAAAGAGACCACCGAATCAAATTGCTTCACGTCTTTCTTGGATTTGCACCTCCAATTTGACCCAGGTGGTACACAAAATTACGATGAAAGAGACGATTTTAATTTTCCTAATCTACAGAGCAATATACCTACTTCCCCTGCATACGGTGTTTATATTTCATAACTTATTTGATATGGCAGAGCTTGCACACATTTCACAGATTTTTTGATCAGATACCGATTTCTTCGTGACCGACGTTTGGAGCAGGGCTATAAGAAAATACCTCTCATACGATCCCTAAACATTCTTTCTTCGTTATCAGCCACTAGTAGAAAAGTTCAAAATTGAGTTGAAAGAAATAGTGGTTAATTGTTTTAATTAGTGTTTGACTGGTCTGCTGTACTGAGATGATCACCTCAATATCCCTATTGTGTCTCACAACTATGTTGTTTTCTATGGTCATTACCGGATCCTAAGATCTTAATGGAAGAGGGAGGTTTGGCGCCTTAAAACCTGGTTTAACCAACAATTTTGTTTGCAATGCCTGTACCAAGTCAGGACCATTGCGATCCACCAATTCTCCGGTATGACACATTCGTTTTTTGTCATTTTCTCTGGACTATGAGATTGATCATTCAAGTTCGATAGTTTGTTATTACTAGAAAATAAAGAGATGGGGAATTAGTGTACGCAACACAGCCCGCAATTAAACCACAATGGACAACCGCCAAGCAGCCTTCAACGAGGCCATTTGGCACTGCTCGCGGTTCTGCAATTGGCCCATGGTCTAAATAAGATGCATATAATTCAATTCCAGCCCTGAAATAGTCACAGATAGATCCCCTTCTTAAACAAGGAACAGAAAACATCAAAAAGACAAGTACCAACGAAAGCTTTGTCAAAGATTCCTGGCTTAGGACAGGCACATGTAATATGTGGCGGGGTTAAACTAGTTTTTTGGGCCCAACCTTCCCCCTATCATTTTTTTCCCCCTACCTTTATTTTCGAATGCTGAATCATTTTCTCTGATGAAAACTCGTTCTGAGGAGACTACAACATAGAAGAAAAAAATCAATGTTAAGGGAATGCAAATGTATATGCATGTACACATGAATGTATATTTCTGAAATATGTCCAAAAGTGTTATGTTGTTGAACTGCTTGCATTTTTTTTTTGAAATGAGCATTTTCTCACATCTGGATCTTAACTATCGATGAAAGATGAAAGGTCAAATATTGTAACTTTAACTTTGCAAATGAATAAAACATTTTAAATTGAATTTAGTTATCAAGACATAATGTTTCAAACGTAGAGAAAATCCCATCATATGAACGTGGCGCAGCAACCTATCATTCCGATCATAAATTTTTGTATCATGGGCAAACCCCCTCCCGAACAGAATGATGCAGTACCAGCACCGGCTTCAAAACGATTAACAAGAAACATGCAACTTTCTCAATGTTTTGGTTAATAGATTATTTTAAAGTCAAAAGTATGGTTAATTTGTATTCCTAAAGTAAATGACTGTTTTAAAGTAAATAAAGAAAAACTTACCTTTTATCTGTCTACTTTATCCACCAAAAATAAAAACGCAGGTGAATAGCTTGTTCCCACTTCAAAACCATATTTGATGTTACCTTTGACCAATAATTCACCTGTAATTTCATTATGCATGTTAAACCTTTGAAATTACCTGACTATAAACCACAACCCTTTATAACTTGATATCTACGATTGTTTTTTGTATTCGCGCCACCTTTTGAAAAGATACTTCATTTGATAGTTTTTTTTCAACAAAAATTCTTATCTACGTGCAATATTTGATAATACTCTAGGTTTTCGCCAGTATTTATTTTACATGTATCAAGTAATTAAAAAAATCAATTAAATGCAGAACATGTTGTAATTCGAATAACATTCCTTTTGTCATTCATCTTTTGTCAACTCATTTAGTTATTCTATAATTTGTTGTAATCAGTATTGTGTCATAAGTTTTTTTGTATCAAATATTTTGTAAGATTGGTGCTTTTTATTACAAAACATTATGCTATGTGCAATATAACATTTTACTTTCATTTGATATCCAAAAAAGAATCCATTCCTTGAATTGCTTATTTCAACATATTTTATACTCTTTTACCTTTTGATAGAAAACATCAGTATTTTTAGTCTGAAACTTTTTATAGCAGTTCTTGTATGTATGATGTATGATTTCAGGCACTGTTATGTAACAATGTTTTAAGAAGCTCTTCCATTCCTATCAAGCTTTTGCTTGGATTTTTTTATATCTGTTTCTATAGCTGTTCTATTTTATTAATTGTGACTTTTGATTAATATCTGAAAGAAACTTAAATACTCGGCTTTATTTCAACCCTTTCAATACTACCTTTTTACCTCTGACAATGATTTACATGATATAAGTTAATACTGTAAAAGCAAAAATATTCGTGGGGGATTTTATTTCGTTTATTTCGTTGGTAACAAAAATCCACAAAATTTAATCCCGAACAATTTAAGATATTTAATTAAAGACTGTGTATCAAAATTAGAAATCCACAAAAAATTGTCCCGACCATTTCAGTTTTGTGCTCTAAACCACAAAATTTTATCCTCACGAAAATAGATGATTATACAGTATAAAAAATCACTACTCTATTTCATTTCAACCCCTTTAATACTACCTTTATGACCACAGACATTCATGATTGATCTTTTTATAATGCTTTTAACCACTTTGACGCTCCGATATTTTTTTAGTCCGAAACTTTTTATAAGAGTTTTTGTATACAGGATGTTTATATATGATGTGTGATCTCAGGTATTCGTTTGTGAAACAATGTTTTAAGAACCTCGTCCAATCCATCATGGTTTTGCTTAGAATTTTTTATAACTGTTTCTATAGCCGTTATTCTTTTTGTTAAGTGTGACTAGTTGCGTCTTTGCTACACCTTAAATAGTCTTAACTCATATTGTGGAGAAATTTACGTTTTAAAATAGTGCCAATCAAATTTATGTATGTTCATGTTCTAAACCGTCCATGTCACAATGTAAACTGTTTCTTATTATTTAAACAAAATATTGTAGACTTTATTTGTTCTTTTTCCTTTTCAAATTCACCAAAAAGCAGTTGCTATGTGATGCAACTCATGTGTTTTCATAAAGTAAACAGTTTTTGAATGTTGCAATTTCAATAAAGACATAAAAGAAGTTCTTTAGACATAAGCGTTTCCCGCCTGTTGCAAAAGACACAAATATACAGAACAAACATAGACAATAGAAAACAAAATCTGTACCAATTTTACAAATTTATTATTGAATTACCAATTTGCTCTCAAATTTGTCTATTCAATCGAAGAACATTTATATTTTCTCGATTACTGTACATTGTAAAACATCTCCTCCAGACATTTTGATCAAAAATCGCCATCACCTTTTTTTTCAACCCAACTCTAAGTATCGCTTGTAACAATCTTTCAAAATTATTCCAATTTGATCGTTCAAATAAACCCCTTTAATGATAGAAAATCATTGCGCATAGTAAACACCAATCTGAATTCAAATGTGACCATTCAATGAAAAGAAATTCATCTTTTCTCGATGGTAAACTATTTACGCCCTTCAAATATGACACCGTTGATGAAGGAAAGCAATTATTCTACTGTTTGACATTTAGATAAAACCTTATCCTTTGTCCCCCACAGCTCTCTGTATCGCTTGTTTTATGTGGGGAGTAACCCCTGCAAATTATTCCATCGAGATACCTTCGAATAAATCCCTTTTATGGTAGAAAATCAATTAATAAGTTGACGAATATCAATTCTAATGTCGCTCTGTATCCTACAAATTGCTACTTTCAATTCAATTCAAATTGTTAATGGACGACAGGCAACGATTACAGCAGACGTCGACGACGACGGGGAACCCAAGTGATGGTAATAGCTCACATGGACCATCCAGCTGAGCGAAAAAACGACTTTCACACCTGTATTTAATTAGGTTTGTCAGTAACCTGCCAAAGGTCGGTAGTTTTCATCCGGAGACTCCTGTTTCCTACGCCATAAAAACTGACAGCACTACATGGTCCAGGTGTGTCGAAAAGATCGTTAGACATGTTCACCAACACACACACACACGCATCTTAAGATGTGCACTTAATGACCACAAGTGTTTTGTTTTAAGCACTACCGTAACGGTATATTTTTTGGTAGGTATTTTGGGGTTATACGTGATTAAAACCTAAGGTAAACACAGTTAATATGACACTGTTTATGAACATTTGGAACGAATATACACGACTGGTAATTTCCAAAAGTTGATACTTTCTTTCGTACATATCTAATGTTTTTTTTTTACTTTTTGTTAAACAAAACCTGTTACAAATACTTTTTGTCTTTTCCGCCATGGTAGAGTATTCAGCTGTTAATGTGCTTTCCAGAACAAAGAGAACCATTTCATTCCCAAATGTAAGTCAAGTGTTACTATCAATGTACACAAAAACATGTACAATGCAGGAATTGGAACTGCTTGAATAGAATTGTTAGTTTTTAAAGACCATCCTCTTTTAAATATCGATTTAAAAGTTTAAGAACAAAGTAAACTCGATTCTCAAATTTTCTGGTAAAAACCAGAAACAAAATGAGCATCCAACCAGAAGGAAAAGGCCAACACTAAGGAAATAGCGACAGGATATATGTAACGAACCCACCAAACAAGTCTTACTCGTACTACAAGTCAAGCCTTTCTTATGTATTTCATATATTTAGATAAAATGACAATGCATTTCTTCTAAGCACAGTTGTATTTAGTTAATTCAGTGTGCTTGAACCTGTCTATTTCATATCAAATTAATATCTTTCTTTTATTCAATTTCTGTAGATATTTGGTGTAGCAATACAGACGGATGATTGTACAAAGGACAAACCGCATTCCAGCCGTGCAAAGAAGATTGATACGATTTGTAGGGCGGTCTTTCCTATTGCTTATTTGATTTTCAATAGTGTGTTGTGGGGAGTTCTGTTCTATTTGCAATCATAAGATCAAAGAGCGCAAAATAAATCACAATTAAGATTGTTTAAGTCAGATGTTATAAGTTTGAGACGAACAGATATTTGAGAAAAAAAAAAATATTTGTTTATTTACTATATACATGTATATAGAAGTACATTGACCATGACAAGTTTAAGGACATATATTTCAACAAACTGTGTCAAATAGAATGACATTGGAATAATAATCAATAAAAAAATATGTGTCAACAAACTGTGTCAAATAGAATGACATTGGAATAATAATCAATAAAAAAATAACTATAAAGTTTAAAAAAAATAAATGTTTTTTTCGATCTTCCAAAGTTTTGCGATGTATCAATTAGTGGATTGCTTCCGTTTGTCCAAAAACCACTAGGGATTCATCACATTCGAACTAAACTGTATTCTATTCCCCTTTCTCAACTCAATACTTTGTACAAGGAATGTCTAGAAAATCCGGTCACTGACCCTAAGTCTAACATTTATAGACTCACTGCTATCATTTTTGATGTCGATTACAACCGCTTATTCAAACCTGTTGGAGTTCCACACGAAAACAGTAAAGACAATCGTTCCTTTTTTTCACTTCCATTTTTAAACAAGGGGTTAGATGCTATTAATTTAGGAAATATTTTACACCACAAATCTGTTACGGAACATATTCCTCCTTACTTCAAAGATAAAAGCATTCCCATTATCTCTTATTCCTACACTTCCACCATTGCACCTAAGGTTTTCAACTATAAACAAGTGTTGCGGGATTTCCAAATCAATGACCTCAAAGCAAAACCTCCAGACTGTACCTGTGAAAAGTCCCCATTCAAATATGGTCCCTCTGGCCACGTTATCACTAGTGACCTCAACATCGTGGAAAATAACTTACTTCGCGATGTTTTGGCTAAAGGTCCTAAATATCGTGAGCCAAGACGAATCAACTGGAGCTATAATTTCAAAACAATTATGGATTCAGTTGAGGACTATGCAAGAAAATGGGCCAAAAAAAGAACAGGAGAAAGAATGTGACGTTTTGTCAGAATGGGTAAAAGCTGTGAGGTCATTGGTTTTGAAAAGAATAAATTCTTTGAAAGGCTCAATGAGCACTAAGGCAACATCCATTTTCAGCAACGCTGATGTTGCCAAAACATTGTCCACCTTACATGACAAATATGTTGTTGTACCTGTAGACAAAGCACCAAATAACATTATTTTTGTGTGCAAGAAACACTATATTGACTGTTTGACAGCTGAATTGGGTGTTGGTTGAACCAGCAACAGCACCACATACAAGGCTACAACACTGTCTAAGGAAGAAATCATTGACAATCACAAATCTGTCATTTCCTCCTTCGGCCTTTCTGTTGGTGGCAGTAATGATGATATTCCATCCCTGTATTGGATTCCCAAATTACATAGAAATCCATACAAACAGCGCTTCATTGCAGGGTCATCCAAATGTACAACTAAACCTCTTTCAGTTTTGTTGACTTCAATACTTACGGCAGTAAAATCCGGCCTCCAGAAATATTACGATTGTTGTTATTCTAGAAATGGTGTCAATCAAATGTGGATCCTGAAGAATTCGAAAGAACTGATGGAGATTCTTAACTCTAAATACAAATGACAACAAAGTTCCAGACAATAAATTTTGCTACGCCTGACGCGCGTTTCGTCTATTCAAGACTCATCAGAGGCGCTCTACCAAAAATATTGAAAATGCCAAACACTGTATGAATATGAAGAGCATAGAACAGTAAAACCAAAAATACCAAACTGGTGAACCAAATAATTACTAAGATATTCAACCTATGTCTGGGGTAGGAAGAACCTTAGGGTTTAGACAATTTTGAAATTTAGACGGATAAATTAAAGCTTTGATGTATTCTCCAACTCAAAAGTGTTGGTGCCGGAGCGGGCTAACCTCGGGGAATTTAAACTCCACCAGCAGTGCTAACCTTCACGTGTGTTCGAAATACAAATGACAACAAAGTTCCAGACAATAAATTTTGCTACGCCTGACGCGCGTTTCGTCTATTCGAGACTCATCAGAGGCGCTCTACCAAAAATATTGAAAATGCCAAACACTGTATGAATATGAAGAGCATAGAACAGTATAACCAAAAATACCAAACTGGTGAACCAAATTATTACTAAGATATTCAACCTATGTCTGGGGTAGGAAGAACCTTAGGGTTTAGACAATTTTGAAATTTAGACGGATAATTTAAAGCTTTGATGTATTCTCCAACTCAAGAGTGTTGGTGCCGGAGCGGGCTAACCTCGGGGAATTTAATCTCCACCAGCAGTGCTAACCTTCACGTGTGTTCGAAATACAAATGACAACAAAGTTCCAGACAATAAATTTTGCTACGCCTGACGCGCGTTTCGTCTATTCAAGACTCATCAGAGGCGCTCTACCAAAAATATTGAAAATGCCAAACACTGTATGAATATGAAGAGCATAGAATAGTATAACCAAAAATACCAAACTGGTGAACCAAATTATTACTAAGATATTCAACCTATGTCTGGGGTAGGAAGAACCTTAGGGTTTAGACAATTTTTGAAATTTAGACGGATAATTTAAAGCTTTGATGTATTCTCCAACTCAAAAATGTTGGTGCCGGAGCGGGCTAACCTCGGGGAATCTAAACTCCACCAGCAGTGCTAACCTTCACTTGTGTTCAAAATACAAATGACAACAAAGTTCCAGACAATAAATTTTGCTACGCCTGACGCGCGTTTCGTCTATTCAAGACTCATCAAAGGCGCTCTACCAAAAATATTGAAAATGCCAAACACTGTATGAATATGAAGAGCACAGAACAGTAAAACCAAAAATACCAAACTGATGAACCAAATTATTACTAAGATATTCAACCTATGTCTGGGGTAGGAAGAACCTTAGGGTTTAGACAATTTTGAAATTTAGACGGATAATTTAAAGCTTTGATGTATTCTCCAACTCAAAAGTGTTGGTGCCGGAGCGGGCTAACCTCGGGGAATTTAAACTCCACCAGCAGTGCTAACCTTCACGTGTGTTCGAAATACAAATGACAACAAAGTTCCAGACAATAAATTTTGCTACGCCTGACGCGCGTTTCGTCTATTCAAGACTCATCAGAGGCGCTCTACCAAAAATATTGAAAATGCCAAACACTGTATGAATATGAAGAGCATAGAACAGTATAACCAAAAATACCAAACTGGTGAACCAAATTATTACTAAGATATTCAACCTTTGTCTGGGGTAGGAAGAACATTAGGGTTTAGACAATTTTGAAATTTAGACGGATAATTTAAAGCTTTGATGTATTCTCCAACTAAAAAGTGTTGGTGCCGGAGCGGGCTAACCTCGGGGAATTTAAACTCCACCAGCAGTGCTAACCTTCACGTGTGTTCGAAATACAAATGACAACAAAGTTCCAGACAATAAATTTTGCTACGCCTGACGCGCGTTTCGTCTATTCGAGACTCATCAGAGGCGCTCTACCAAAAATATTGAAAATGCCAAACACTGTATGAATATGAAGAGCATAGAACAGTATAACCAAAAATACCAAACTGGTGAACCAAATTATTACTAAGATATTCAACCTATGTCTGGGGTAGGAAGAACCTTAGGGTTTAGACAATTTTGAAATTTAGACGGATAATTTAAAGCTTTGATGTATTCTCCAACTCAAGAGTGTTGGTGCCGGAGCGGGCTAACCTCGGGGAATTTAATCTCCACCAGCAGTGCTAACCTTCACGTGTGTTCGAAATACAAATGACAACAAAGTTCCAGACAATAAATTTTGCTACGCCTGACGCGCGTATCGTCTATTCAAGACTCATCAGAGGCGCTCTACCAAAAATATTGAAAATGCCAAACACTGTATGAATATGAAGAGCATAGAACAGTATAACAAAAAATACCAAACTGATGAACCAAATTATTACTAAGATATTCAACCTATGTCTGGGGTAGGAAGAACATTAGGGTTTAGACAATTTTGAAATTTAGACGGATAATTTAAAGCTTTGATGTATTCTCCAACTCAAAAGTGTTGGTGCCGGAGCGGGCTAACCTCGGGGAATTTAAACTCCACCAGCAGTGCTAACCTTCACGTGTGTTCGAAATACAAATGACAACAAAGTTCCAGACAATAAATTTTGCTACGCCTGACGCGCGTTTCGTCTATTCAAGACTCATCAGAGGCGCTCTACCAAAAATATTGAAAATGCCAAATACTGTATGAATATGAAGAGCATAGAACAGTATAACCAAAAATACCAAACTGGTGAACCAAATTATTACTAAGATATTCAACCTATGTCTGGGGTAGGAAGAACATTAGGGTTTAGACAATTTTGAAATTTAGACGGATAATTTAAAGCTTTGCTGTATTCTCCAACTAAAAAGTGTTGGTGCCGGAGCGGGCTAACCTCGGGGAATTTAAACTCCACCAGCAGTGCTAACCTTCACGTGTGTTCGAAATACAAATGACAACAAAGTTCCAGACAATAAATTTTGCTACGCCTGACGCGCGTTTCGTCTATTCGAGACTCATCAGAGGCGCTCTACCAAAAATATTGAAAATGCCAAACACTGTATGAATATGAAGAGCATAGAACAGTATAACCAAAAATACCAAACTGGTGAACCAAATTATTACTAAGATATTCAACCTATGTCTGGGGTAGGAAGAACCTTAGGGTTTAGACAATTTTGAAATTTAGACGGATAATTTAAAGCTTTGATGTATTCTCCAACTCAAAAGTGTTGGTGCCGGAGCGGGCTAACCTCGGGGAATTTAAACTCCAAAAGCAGTGCTAACCTTCACGTGTGTTCGAAATACAAATGACAACAAAGTTCCAGACTATAAATTTTGCTTCGCCTGACGCGCGTTTCGTCTATTCAAGACTCATAAGAGGCGCTCTACCAAAAATATTGAAAATGCCAAACACTGTATGAATATGAAGAGCATAGAACAGTATAACCAAAAATACCAAACTGGTGAACCAAATTATTACTAAGATATTCAACCTATGTCTGGGGTAGGAAGAACCTTAGGGTTTAGACAATTTTGAAATTTAGACGGATAATTTAAAGCTTTGATGTATTCTCCAACTCAAAAGTGCTGGTGCCGGAGCGGGCTAACCTCGGGGAATTTAATCTCCACCAGCAGTGCTAACCTTCACGTGTGTTCGAAATACAAATGACAACAAAGTTCCAGACAATAAATTTTGCTACGCCTGACGCGCGTATCGTCTATTCAAGACTCATCAGAGGCGCTCTACCAAAAATATTGAAAATGCCAAACACTGTATGAATATGAAGAGCATAGAACAGTATAACAAAAAATACCAAACTGATGAACCAAATTATTACTAAGATATTCAACCTATGTCTGGGGTAGGAAGAACATTAGGGTTTAGACAATTTTGAAATTTAGACGGATAATTTAAAGCTTTGATGTATTCTCCAACTCAAAAGTGTTGGTGCCGGAGCGGGCTAACCTCGGGGAATTTAAACTCCACCAGCAGTGCTAACCTTCACGTGTGTTCGAAATACAAATGACAACAAAGTTCCAGACAATAAATTTTGCTACGCCTGACGCGCGTTTCGTCTATTCAAGACTCATCAGAGGCGCTCTACCAAAAATATTGAAAATGCCAAACACTGTATGAATATGAAGAGCATAGAACAGTATAACCAAAAATACCAAACTGGTGAACCAAATTATTACTAAGATATTCAACCTATGTCTGGGGTAGGAAGAACATTAGGGTTTAGACAATTTTGAAATTTAGACGGATAATTTAAAGCTTTGCTGTATTCTCCAACTAAAAAGTGTTGGTGCCGGAGCGGGCTAACCTCGGGGAATTTAAACTCCACCAGCAGTGCTAACCTTCACGTGTGTTCGAAATACAAATGACAACAAAGTTCCAGACAATAAATTTTGCTACGCCTGACGCGCGTTTCGTCTATTTGAGACTCATCAGAGGCGCTCTACCAAAAATATTGAAAATGCCAAACACTGTATGAATATGAAGAGCATAGAACAGTATAACCAAAAATACCAAACTGGTGAACCAAATTATTACTAAGATATTCAACCTATGTCTGGGGTAGGAAGAACCTTAGGGTTTAGACAATTTTGAAATTTAGACGGATAATTTAAAGCTTTGATGTATTCTCCAACTCAAAAGTGTTGGTGCCGGAGCGGGCTAACCTCGGGGAATTTAAACTCCAAAAGCAGTGCTAACCTTCACGTGTGTTCGAAATACAAATGACAACAAAGTTCCAGACTATAAATTTTGCTTCGCCTGACGCGCGTTTCGTCTATTCAAGACTCATAAGAGGCGCTCTACCAAAAATATTGAAAATGCCAAACACTGTATGAATATGAAGAGCATAGAACAGTATAACCAAAAATACCAAACTGGTGAACCAAATTATTACTAAGATATTCAACCTATGTCTGGGGTAGGAAGAACCTTAGGGTTTAGACAATTTTGAAATTTAGACGGATAATTTAAAGCTTTGATGTATTCTCCAACTCAAAAGTGTTGGTGCCGGAGCGGGCTAACCTCGGGGAATTTAATCTCCACCAGCAGTGCTAACCTTCACGTGTGTTCGAAATACAAATGACAACAAAGTTCCAGACAATAAATTTTGCTACGCCTGACGCGCGTTTCGTCTATTCAAGACTCATCAGAGGCGCTCTACCAAAAATATTGAAAATGCCAAACACTGTATGAATATGAAGAGCATAGAACAGTATAACAAAAAATACCAAACTGATGAACCAAATTATTACTAAGATATTCAACCTATGTCTGGGGTAGGAAGAACATTAGGGTTTAGACAATTTTGAAATTTAGACGGATAATTTAAAGCTTTGATGTATTCTCCAACTCAAAAGTGTTGGTGCCGGAGCGGGCTAACCTCGGGGAATTTAAACTCCACCAGCAGTGCTAACCTTCACGTGTGTTCGAAATACAAATGACAACAAAGTTCCAGACAATAAATTTTGCTACGCCTGACGCGCGTTTCGTCTATTCAAGACTCATCAGAGGCGCTCTACCAAAAATATTGAAAATGCCAAACACTGTATGAATATGAAGAGCATAGAACAGTATAACCAAAAATACCAAACTGGTGAACCAAATTATTACTAAGATATTCAACCTATGTCTGGGGTAGGAAGAACATTAGGGTTTAGACAATTTTGAAATTTAGACGGATAATTTAAAGCTTTGCTGTATTCTCCAACTAAAAAGTGTTGGTGCCGGAGCGGGCTAACCTCGGGGAATTTAAACTCCACCAGCAGTGCTAACCTTCACGTGTGTTCGAAATACAAATGACAACAAAGTTCCAGACAATAAATTTTGCTACGCCTGACGCGCGTTTCGTCTATTTGAGACTCATCAGAGGCGCTCTACCAAAAATATTGAAAATGCCAAACACTGTATGAATATGAAGAGCATAGAACAGTATAACCAAAAATACCAAACTGGTGAACCAAATTATTACTAAGATATTCAACCTATGTCTGGGGTAGGAAGAACCTTAGGGTTTAGACAATTTTGAAATTTAGACGGATAATTTAAAGCTTTGATGTATTCTCCAACTCAAAAGTGTTGGTGCCGGAGCGGGCTAACCTCGGGGAATTTAAACTCCAAAAGCAGTGCTAACCTTCACGTGTGTTCGAAATACAAATGACAACAAAGTTCCAGACTATAAATTTTGCTTCGCGTGACGCGCGTTTCGTCTATTCAAGACTCATAAGAGGCGCTCTACCAAAAATATTGAAAATGCCAAACACTGTATGAATATGAAGAGCATAGAACAGTATAACCAAAAATACCAAACTGGTGAACCAAATTATTACTAAGATATTCAACCTATGTCTGGGGTAGGAAGAACCTTAGGGTTTAGACAATTTTGAAATTTAGACGGATAATTTAAAGCTTTGATGTATTCTCCAACTCAAAAGTGTTGGTGCCGGAGCGGGCTAACCTCGGGGAATTTAAACTCCAAAAGCAGTGCTAACCTTCACGTGTGTTCGAAATACAAATGACAACAAAGTTCCAGACTATAAATTTTGCTTCGCCTGACGCGCGTTTCGTCTATTCAAGACTCATAAGAGGCGCTCTACCAAAAATATTGAAAATGCCAAACACTGTATGAATATGAAGAGCATAGAACAGTATAACCAAAAATACCAAACTGGTGAACCAAATTATTACTAAGATATTCAACCTATGTCTGGGGTAGGAAGAACCTTAGGGTTTAGACAATTTTGAAATTTAGACGGATAATTTAAAGCTTTGATGTATTCTCCAACTCAAAAGTGTTGGTGCCGGAGCGGGCTAACCTCGGGGAATTTAATCTCCACCAGCAGTGCTAACCTTCACGTGTGTTCGAAATACAAATGACAACAAAGTTCCAGACAATAAATTTTGCTACGCCTGACGCGCGTTTCGTCTATTCAAGACTCATCAGAGGCGCTCTACCAAAAATATTGAAAATGCCAAACACTGTATGAATATGAAGAGCATAGAACAGTATAACAAAAAATACCAAACTGATGAACCAAATTATTACTAAGATATTCAACCTATGTCTGGGGTAGGAAGAACATTAGGGTTTAGACAATTTTGAAATTTAGACGGATAATTTAAAGCTTTGATGTATTCTCCAACTCAAAAGTGTTGGTGCCGGAGCGGGCTAACCTCGGGGAATTTAAACTCCACCAGCAGTGCTAACCTTCACGTGTGTTCGAAATACAAATGACAACAAAGTTCCAGACAATAAATTTTGCTACGCCTGACGCGCGTTTCGTCTATTCAAGACTCATCAGAGGCGCTCTACCAAAAATATTGAAAATGCCAAACACTGTATGAATATGAAGAGCATAGAACAGTATAACCAAAAATACCAAACTGGTGAACCAAATTATTACTAAGATATTCAACCTATGTCTGGGGTAGGAAGAACATTAGGGTTTAGACAATTTTGAAATTTAGACGGATAATTTAAAGCTTTGCTGTATTCTCCAACTAAAAAGTGTTGGTGCCGGAGCGGGCTAACCTCGGGGAATTTAAACTCCACCAGCAGTGCTAACCTTCACGTGTGTTCGAAATACAAATGACAACAAAGTTCCAGACAATAAATTTTGCTACGCCTGACGCGCGTTTCGTCTATTTGAGACTCATCAGAGGCGCTCTACCAAAAATATTGAAAATGCCAAACACTGTATGAATATGAAGAGCATAGAACAGTATAACCAAAAATACCAAACTGGTGAACCAAATTATTACTAAGATATTCAACCTATGTCTGGGGTAGGAAGAACCTTAGGGTTTAGACAATTTTGAAATTTAGACGGATAATTTAAAGCTTTGATGTATTCTCCAACTCAAAAGTGTTGGTGCCGGAGCGGGCTAACCTCGGGGAATTTAAACTCCACCAGCAGTGCTAACCTTCACGTGTGTTCGAAATACAAATGACAACAAAGTTCCAGACAATAAATTTTGCTACGCCTGAAGCGCGTTTCGTCTATTCAAGACTCATCAGAGGCGCTCTACCAAAAATATTGAAAATGCCAAACACTGTATGAATATGAAGAGCATAGAACAGTATAACCAAAAATACCAAACTGGTGAACCAAATTATTACTAAGATATTCAACCTATGTCTGGGGTAGGAAGAACCTTAGGGTTTAGACAATTTTGAAATTTAGACGGATAATTTAAAGCTTTGATGTATTCTCCAACTCAAAAGTTTTGGTGCCGGAGAGGGCTAACCTCGGGGAATTTAAACTCCACCAGCAGTGCTAACCTTCACGTGTGTTCGAAATACAAATGACAACAAAGTTCCAGACAATAAATTTTGCTACGCCTGACGCGCGTTTCGTCTATTCAAGACTCATCAGAGGCGCTCTACCAATAATATTGAAAATGCCAAACACTGTATGAATATGATGAGCATAGAACAGTATAACCAAAAATACCAAACTGGTGAACCAAATTATTACTAAGATATTCAACCTATGTCTGGGGTAGGAAGAACCTTAGGGTTTAGACAATTTTGAAATTTAGACGGATAATTTAAAGCTTTGATGTATTCTCCAACTCAAAAGTGTTGGTGCCGGAGCGGGCTAACCTCGGGGAATTTAAACTCCACCAGTAGTGCTAACCTTCACGTGTGTTCGAAATATAAATGACAACAAAGTTCCAGACAATAAATTTTGCTACGCCTGACGCGCGTTTCGTCTATTCAAGACTCATCAGAGGCGCTCTACCAAAAATATTGAAAATGCCAAACACTGTATGAATATGAAGAGCATAGAACAGTATAACCAAAAATACCAAACTGGTGAACCAAATTATTACTAAGATATTCAACCTATGTCTGGGGTAGGAAGAACCTTAGGGTTTAGACAATTTTGAAATTTAGACGGATAATTTAAAGCTTTGATGTATTCTCCAACTCAAAAGTGTTGGTGCCGGAGCGGGATAACCTCGGGGAATTTAAACTCCACCAGCAGTGCTAACCTTCACGTGTGTTCGAAATACAAATGACAACAAAGTTCCAGACAATAAATTTTGCTACGCCTGACGCGCGTTTCGTCTATTCAAGACTCATCAGAGGCGCTCTACCAAAAATATTGAAAATGCCAAACACTGTATGAATATGAAGAGCATAGAACAGTATAACCAAAAATACCAAACTGGTGAACCAAATTATTACTAAGATATTCAACCTATGTCTGGGGTAGGAAGAACATTAGGGTTTAGACAATTTTGAAATTTAGACGGATAATTTAAAGCTTTGATGTATTCTCCAACTCAAAAGTGTTGGTGCCGGAGCGGGCTAACCTCGGGGAATTTAAACTCCACCAGCAGTGCTAACCTTCACGTGTGTTCGAAATACAAATGACAACAAAGTTCCAGACAATAAATTTTGCTACGCCTGACGCGCGTTTCGTCTATTCAAGACTCATCAGAGGCGCTCTACCAAAAATATTGAAAATGCCAAACACTGTATGAATATGAAGAGCATAGAACAGTATAATAAAAAATACCAAACTGGTGAACCAAATTATTACTAAGATATAAATTTTGCTACGCCTGACGCGCGTTTCGTCTATTCGAGACTCATCAGAGGCGCTCTACCAAAAATATTGAAAATGCCAAACACTGTATGAATATGAAGAGCATAGAACAGTATCACCAAAAATACCAAACTGGTGAACCAAATTATTACTAAGATATTCAACCTATGTCTGGGGTAGGAAGAACCTTAGGGTTTAGACAATTTTGAAATTTAGACGGATAATTTAAAGCTTTGATGTATTCTCCAACTCAAAAGTGTTGGTGCCGGAGCGGGCTAACCTCGGGGAATTTAATCTCCACCAGCAGTGCTAACCTTCACGTGTGTTCGAAATACAAATGACAACAAAGTTCCAGACAATAAATTTTGCTACGCCTGACGCGCGTATCGTCTATTCAAGACTCATCAGAGGCGCTCTACCAAAAATATTGAAAATGCCAAACACTGTATGAATATGAAGAGCATAGAACAGTATAACAAAAAATACCAAACTGATGAACCAAATTATTACTAAGATATTCAACCTATGTCTGGGGTAGGAAGAACATTAGGGTCTAGACAATTTTGAAATTTAGACGGATAATTTAAAGCTTTGATGTATTCTCCAACTCAAAATTGTTGGTGCCGGAGCGGGCTAACCTCGGGGAATTTAAACTCCACCAGCAGTGCTAACCTTCACGTGTGTTCGAAATACAAATGACAACAAAGTTCCAGACAATTAATTTTGTTACGCCTGACGCGCGTTTCGTCTATTCAAGACTCATCAGAGGCGCTCTACCAAAAAAATTGAAAATGCCAAACACTGTATGAATATGAAGAGCATAGAACAGTATAACCAAAAATACCAAACTGGTGAACCAAATTATTACTAAGATATTCAACCTATGTCTGGGGTAGGAAGAACATTAGGGTTTAGACAATTTTGAAATTTAGACGGATAATTTAAAGCTTTGCTGTATTCTCCAACTAAAAAGTGTTGGTGCCGGAGCGGGCTAACCTCGGGAAATTTAAACTCCACCAGCAGTGCTAACCTTCACGTGTGTTCGAAATACAAATGACAACAAAGTTCCAGACAATAAATTTTGCTACGCCTGACGCGCGTTTCGTCTATTCGAGACTCATCAGAGGCGCTCTACCAAAAATATTGAAAATGCCAAACACTGTATAAATATGAAGAGCATAGAACAGTATAACCAAAAATACCAAACTGGTGAACCAAATTATTACTAAGATATTCAACCTATGTCTGGGGTAGGAAGAACATTAGGGTTTAGACAATTTTGAAATTTAGACGGATAATTTAAAGCTTTGATGTATTCTCAAACTCAAAAGTGTTGGTGCCGGAGCGGGCTAACCTCGGGGAATTTAAACTCCACCAGCAGTGCTAACCTTCACGTGTGTTCGAAATACAAATGACAACAAAGTTCCAGACAATAAATTTTGCTACGCCTGACGCGCGTTTCGTCTATTCGAGACTCATCAGAGGCGCTCTACCAAAAATATTGAAAATGCCAAACACTGTATAAATATGAAGAGCATAGAACAGTATAACCAAAAATACCAAACTGGTGAACCAAATTATTACTAAGATATTCAACCTATGTCTGGGGTAGGAAGAACATTAGGGTTTAGACAATTTTGAAATTTAGACGGATAATTTAAAGCTTTGATGTATTCTCAAACTCAAAAGTGTTGGTGCCGGAGCGGGCTAACCTCGGGGAATTTAAACTCCAAAAGCAGTGCTAACCTTCACGTGTGTTCGAAATACAAATGACAACAAAGTTCCAGACTATAAATTTTGCTTCGCCTGACGCGCGTTTCGTCTATTCAAGACTCATAAGAGGCGCTCTACCAAAAATATTGAAAATGCCAAACACTGTATGAATATGAAGAGCATAGAACAGTATAACCAAAAATACCAAACTGGTGAACCAAATTTTTACTAAGATATTCAACCTATGTCTGGGGTAGGAAGAACCTTAGGCTTTAGACAATTTTGAAATTTAGACGGATAATTTAAAGCTTTGATGTATTCTCCAACTCAAAAGTGTTGGTGCCGGAGCGGGCTAACCTCGGGGAATTTAATCTCCACCAGCAGTGCTAACCTTCACGTGTGTTCGAAATACAAATGACAACAAAGTTCCAGACAATAAATTTTGCTACGCCTGACGCGCGTTTCGTCTATTCGAGACTCATCAGAGGCGCTCTACCAAAAATATTGAAAATGCCAAACACTGTATGAATATGAAGAGCATAGAACAGTATAACCAAAAATACCAAACTGGTGAACCAAATTATTACTAAGATATTCAACCTATGTCTGGGGTAGGAAGAACCTTAGGGTTTAGACAATTTTGAAATTTAGACGGATAATTTAAAGCTTTGATGTATTCTCCAACTCAAAAGTGTTGGTGCCGGAGCGGGCTAACCTCGGGGAATTTAAACTCAACCAGCAGTGCTAACCTTCACGTGTGTTCGAAATACAAATGACAACAAAGTTCCAGACTATAAATTTTGCTTCGCCTGACGCGCGTTTCGTCTATTCAAGACTCATAAGAGGCGCTCTACCAAAAATATTGAAAATGCCAAACACTGTATGAATATGAAGAGCATAGAACAGTATAACCAAAAATACCAAACTGGTGAACCAAATTATTACTAAGATATTCAACCTATGTCTGGGGTAGGAAGAACCTTAGGGTTTAGACAATTTTGAAATTTAGACGGATAATTTAAAGCTTTGATGTATTCTCCAACTCAAAAGTGTTGGTGCCGGAGCGGGCTAACCTCGGGGAATTTAAACTCCACCAGCAGTGCTAACCTTCACGTGTGTTCGAAATACAAATGACAACAAAGTTCCAGACAATAAATTTTGCTACGCCTGAAGCGCGTTTCGTCTATTCAAGACTCATCAGAGGCGCTCTACCAAAAATATTGAAAATGCCAAACACTGTATGAATATGAAGATCATAGAACAGTATAACCAAAAATACCAAACTGGTGAACCAAATTATTACTAAGATATTCAACCTATGTCTGGGGTAGGAAGAACCTTAGGGTTTAGACAATTTTGAAATTTAGACGGATAATTTAAAGCTTTGATGAATTCTCCAACTCAAAAGTTTTGGTGCCGGAGAGGGCTAACCTCGGGGAATTTAAACTCCACCAGCAGTGCTAACCTTCACGTGTGTTCGAAATACAAATGACAACAAAGTTCCAGACAATAAATTTTGCTACGCCTGACGCGCGTTTCGTCTATTCAAGACTCATCAGAGGCGCTCTACCAATAATATTGAAAATGCCAAACACTGTATGAATATGATGAGCATAGAACAGTATAACCAAAAATACCAAACTGGTGAACCAAATTATTACTAAGATATTCAACCTATGTCTGGGGTAGGAAGAACCTTAGGGTTTAGACAATTTTGAAATTTAGACGGATAATTTAAAGCTTTGATGTATTCTCCAACTCAAAAGTGTTGGTGCCGGAGCGGGCTAACCTCGGGGAATTTAAACTCCAAAAGCAGTGCTAACCTTCACGTGTGTTCGAAATACAAATGACAACAAAGTTCCAGACTATAAATTTTGCTTCGCCTGACGCGCGTTTCGTCTATTCAAGACTCATAAGAGGCGCTCTACCAAAAATATTGAAAATGCCAAACACTGTATGAATATGAAGAGCATAGAACAGTATAACCAAAAATACCAAACTGGTGAACCAAATTATTACTAAGATATTCAACCTATGTCTGGGGTAGGAAGAACCTTAGGGTTTAGACAATTTTGAAATTTAGACGGATAATTTAAAGCTTTGATGTATTCTCCAACTCAAAAGTGTTGGTGCCGGAGCGGGCTAACCTCGGGGAATTTAATCTCCACCAGCAGTGCTAACCTTCACGTGTGTTCGAAATACAAATGACAACAAAGTTCCAGACAATAAATTTTGCTACGCCTGACGCGCGTTTCGTCTATTCAAGACTCATCAGAGGCGCTCTACCAAAAATATTGAAAATGCCAAACACTGTATGAATATGAAGAGCATAGAACAGTATAACAAAAAATACCAAACTGATGAACCAAATTATTACTAAGATATTCAACCTATGTCTGGGGTAGGAAGAACATTAGGGTTTAGACAATTTTGAAATTTAGACGGATAATTTAAAGCTTTGATGTATTCTCCAACTCAAAAGTGTTGGTGCCGGAGCGGGCTAACCTCGGGGAATTTAAACTCCACCAGCAGTGCTAACCTTCACGTGTGTTCGAAATACAAATGACAACAAAGTTCCAGACAATAAATTTTGCTACGCCTGACGCGCGTTTCGTCTATTCAAGACTCATCAGAGGCGCTCTACCAAAAATATTGAAAATGCCAAACACTGTATGAATATGAAGAGCATAGAACAGTATAACCAAAAATACCAAACTGGTGAACCAAATTATTACTAAGATATTCAACCTATGTCTGGGGTAGGAAGAACATTAGGGTTTAGACAATTTTGAAATTTAGACGGATAATTTAAAGCTTTGCTGTATTCTCCAACTAAAAAGTGTTGGTGCCGGAGCGGGCTAACCTCGGGGAATTTAAACTCCACCAGCAGTGCTAACCTTCACGTGTGTTCGAAATACAAATGACAACAAAGTTCCAGACAATAAATTTTGCTACGCCTGACGCGCGTTTCGTCTATTTGAGACTCATCAGAGGCGCTCTACCAAAAATATTGAAAATGCCAAACACTGTATGAATATGAAGAGCATAGAACAGTATAACCAAAAATACCAAACTGGTGAACCAAATTATTACTAAGATATTCAACCTATGTCTGGGGTAGGAAGAACCTTAGGGTTTAGACAATTTTGAAATTTAGACGGATAATTTAAAGCTTTGATGTATTCTCCAACTCAAAAGTGTTGGTGCCGGAGCGGGCTAACCTCGGGGAATTTAAACTCCACCAGCAGTGCTAACCTTCACGTGTGTTCGAAATACAAATGACAACAAAGTTCCAGACAATAAATTTTGCTACGCCTGAAGCGCGTTTCGTCTATTCAAGACTCATCAGAGGCGCTCTACCAAAAATATTGAAAATGCCAAACACTGTATGAATATGAAGAGCATAGAACAGTATAACCAAAAATACCAAACTGGTGAACCAAATTATTACTAAGATATTCAACCTATGTCTGGGGTAGGAAGAACATTAGGGTTTAGACAATTTTGAAATTTAGACGGATAATTTAAAGCTTTGATGTATTCTCCAACTCAAAAGTTTTGGTGCCGGAGAGGGCTAACCTCGGGGAATTTAAACTCCACCAGCAGTGCTAACCTTCACGTGTGTTCGAAATACAAATGACAACAAAGTTCCAGACAATAAATTTTGCTACGCCTGACGCGCGTTTCGTCTATTCAAGACTCATCAGAGGCGCTCTACCAATAATATTGAAAATGCCAAACACTGTATGAATATGATGAGCATAGAACAGTATAACCAAAAATACCAAACTGGTGAACCAAATTATTACTAAGATATTCAACCTATGTCTGGGGTAGGAAGAACCTTAGGGTTTAGACAATTTTGAAATTTAGACGGATAATTTAAAGCTTTGATGTATTCTCCAACTCAAAAGTGTTGGTGCCGGAGCGGGCTAACCTCGGGGAATTTAAACTCCACCAGTAGTGCTAACCTTCACGTGTGTTCGAAATATAAATGACAACAAAGTTCCAGACAATAAATTTTGCTACGCCTGACGCGCGTTTCGTCTATTCAAGACTCATCAGAGGCGCTCTACCAAAAATATTGAAAATGCCAAACACTGTATGAATATGAAGAGCATAGAACAGTATAACCAAAAATACCAAACTGGTGAACCAAATTATTACTAAGATATTCAACCTATGTCTGGGGTAGGAAGAACCTTAGGGTTTAGACAATTTTGAAATTTAGACGGATAATTTAAAGCTTTGATGTATTCTCCAACTCAAAAGTGTTGGTGCCGGAGCGGGATAACCTCGGGGAATTTAAACTCCACCAGCAGTGCTAACCTTCACGTGTGTTCGAAATACAAATGACAACAAAGTTCCAGACAATAAATTTTGCTACGCCTGACGCGCGTTTCGTCTATTCAAGACTCATCAGAGGCGCTCTACCAAAAATATTGAAAATGCCAAACACTGTATGAATATGAAGAGCATAGAACAGTATAACCAAAAATACCAAACTGGTGAACCAAATTATTACTAAGATATTCAACCTATGTCTGGGGTAGGAAGAACATTAGGGTTTAGACAATTTTGAAATTTAGACGGATAATTTAAAGCTTTGATGTATTCTCCAACTCAAAAGTGTTGGTGCCGGAGCGGGCTAACCTCGGGGAATTTAAACTCCACCAGCAGTGCTAACCTTCACGTGTGTTCGAAATACAAATGACAACAAAGTTCCAGACAATAAATTTTGCTACGCCTGACGCGCGTTTCGTCTATTCAAGACTCATCAGAGGCGCTCTACCAAAAATATTGAAAATGCCAAACACTGTATGAATATGAAGAGCATAGAACAGTATAATAAAAAATACCAAACTGGTGAACCAAATTATTACTAAGATATAAATTTTGCTACGCCTGACGCGCGTTTCGTCTATTCGAGACTCATCAGAGGCGCTCTACCAAAAATATTGAAAATGCCAAACACTGTATGAATATGAAGAGCATAGAACAGTATCACCAAAAATACCAAACTGGTGAACCAAATTATTACTAAGATATTCAACCTATGTCTGGGGTAGGAAGAACCTTAGGGTTTAGACAATTTTGAAATTTAGACGGATAATTTAAAGCTTTGATGTATTCTCCAACTCAAAAGTGTTGGTGCCGGAGCGGGCTAACCTCGGGGAATTTAATCTCCACCAGCAGTGCTAACCTTCACGTGTGTTCGAAATACAAATGACAACAAAGTTCCAGACAATAAATTTTGCTACGCCTGACGCGCGTATCGTCTATTCAAGACTCATCAGAGGCGCTCTACCAAAAATATTGAAAATGCCAAACACTGTATGAATATGAAGAGCATAGAACAGTATAACAAAAAATACCAAACTGATGAACCAAATTATTACTAAGATATTCAACCTATGTCTGGGGTAGGAAGAACATTAGGGTTTAGACAATTTTGAAATTTAGACGGATAATTTAAAGCTTTGATGTATTCTCCAACTCAAAATTGTTGGTGCCGGAGCGGGCTAACCTCGGGGAATTTAAACTCCACCAGCAGTGCTAACCTTCACGTGTGTTCGAAATACAAATGACAACAAAGTTCCAGACAATTAATTTTGTTACGCCTGACGCGCGTTTCGTCTATTCAAGACTCATCAGAGGCGCTCTACCAAAAAAATTGAAAATGCCAAACACTGTATGAATATGAAGAGCATAGAACAGTATAACCAAAAATACCAAACTGGTGAACCAAATTATTACTAAGATATTCAACCTATGTCTGGGGTAGGAAGAACATTAGGGTTTAGACAATTTTGAAATTTAGACGGATAATTTAAAGCTTTGCTGTATTCTCCAACTAAAAAGTGTTGGTGCCGGAGCGGGCTAACCTCGGGAAATTTAAACTCCACCAGCAGTGCTAACCTTCACGTGTGTTCGAAATACAAATGACAACAAAGTTCCAGACAATAAATTTTGCTACGCCTGACGCGCGTTTCGTCTATTCGAGACTCATCAGAGGCGCTCTACCAAAAATATTGAAAATGCCAAACACTGTATAAATATGAAGAGCATAGAACAGTATAACCATAAATACCAAACTGGTGAACCAAATTATTACTAAGATATTCAACCTATGTCTGGGGTAGGAAGAACATTAGGGTTTAGACAATTTTGAAATTAAGACGGATAATTTAAAGCTTTGATGTATTCTCAAACTCAAAAGTGTTGGTGCCGGAGCGGGCTAACCTCGGGGAATTTAAACTCCACCAGCAGTGCTAACCTTCACGTGTGTTCGAAATACAAATGACAACAAAGTTCCAGACAATAAATTTTGCTACGCCTGACGCGCGTTTCGTCTATTCGAGACTCATCAGAGGCGCTCTACCAAAAATATTGAAAATGCCAAACACTGTATAAATATGAAGAGCATAGAACAGTATAACCAAAAATACCAAACTGGTGAACCAAATTATTACTAAGATATTCAACCTATGTCTGGGGTAGGAAGAACATTAGGGTTTAGACAATTTTGAAATTTAGACGGATAATTTAAAGCTTTGATGTATTCTCAAACTCAAAAGTGTTGGTGCCGGAGCGGGCTAACCTCGGGGAATTTAAACTCCAAAAGCAGTGCTAACCTTCACGTGTGTTCGAAATACAAATGACAACAAAGTTCCAGACTATAAATTTTGCTTCGCCTGACGCGCGTTTCGTCTATTCAAGACTCATAAGAGGCGCTCTACCAAAAATATTGAAAATGCCAAACACTGTATGAATATGAAGAGCATAGAACAGTATAACCAAAAATACCAAACTGGTGAACCAAATTTTTACTAAGATATTCAACCTATGTCTGGGGTAGGAAGAACCTTAGGGTTTAGACAATTTTGAAATTTAGACGGATAATTTAAAGCTTTGATGTATTCTCCAACTCAAAAGTGTTGGTGCCGGAGCGGGCTAACCTCGGGGAATTTAATCTCCACCAGCAGTGCTAACCTTCACGTGTGTTCGAAATACAAATGACAACAAAGTTCCAGACAATAAATTTTGCTACGCCTGACGCGCGTTTCGTCTATTCGAGACTCATCAGAGGCGCTCTACCAAAAATATTGAAAATGCCAAACACTGTATGAATATGAAGAGCATAGAACAGTATAACCAAAAATACCAAACTGGTGAACCAAATTATTACTAAGATATTCAACCTATGTCTGGGGTAGGAAGAACCTTAGGGTTTAGACAATTTTGAAATTTAGACGGATAATTTAAAGCTTTGATGTATTCTCCAACTCAAAAGTGTTGGTGCCGGAGCGGGCTAACCTCGGGGAATTTAAACTCAACCAGCAGTGCTAACCTTCACGTGTGTTCGAAATACAAATGACAACAAAGTTCCAGACTATAAATTTTGCTTCGCCTGACGCGCGTTTCGTCTATTCAAGACTCATAAGAGGCGCTCTACCAAAAATATTGAAAATGCCAAACACTGTATGAATATGAAGAGCATAGAACAGTATAACCAAAAATACCAAACTGGTGAACCAAATTATTACTAAGATATTCAACCTATGTCTGGGGTAGGAAGAACCTTAGGGTTTAGACAATTTTGAAATTTAGACGGATAATTTAAAGCTTTGATGTATTCTCCAACTCAAAAGTGTTGGTGCCGGAGCGGGCTAACCTCGGGGAATTTAAACTCCACCAGCAGTGCTAACCTTCACGTGTGTTCGAAATACAAATGACAACAAAGTTCCAGACAATAAATTTTGCTACGCCTGAAGCGCGTTTCGTCTATTCAAGACTCATCAGAGGCGCTCTACCAAAAATATTGAAAATGCCAAACACTGTATGAATATGAAGAGCATAGAACAGTATAACCAAAAATACCAAACTGGTGAACCAAATTATTACTAAGATATTCAACCTATGTCTGGGGTAGGAAGAACCTTAGGGTTTAGACAATTTTGAAATTTAGACGGATAATTTAAAGCTTTGATGAATTCTCCAACTCAAAAGTTTTGGTGCCGGAGAGGGCTAACCTCGGGGAATTTAAACTCCACCAGCAGTGCTAACCTTCACGTGTGTTCGAAATACAAATGACAACAAAGTTCCAGACAATAAATTTTGCTACGCCTGACGCGCGTTTCGTCTATTCAAGACTCATCAGAGGCGCTCTACCAATAATATTGAAAATGCCAAACACTGTATGAATATGATGAGCATAGAACAGTATAACCAAAAATACCAAACTGGTGAACCAAATTATTACTAAGATATTCAACCTATGTCTGGGGTAGGAAGAACCTTAGGGTTTAGACAATTTTGAAATTTAGACGGATAATTTAAAGCTTTGATGTATTCTCCAACTCAAAAGTGTTGGTGCCGGAGCGGGCTAACCTCGGGGAATTTAAACTCCACCAGTAGTGCTAACCTTCACGTGTGTTCGAAATATAAATGACAACAAAGTTCCAGACAATAAATTTTGCTACGCCTGACGCGCGTTTCGTCTATTCAAGACTCATCAGAGGCGCTCTACCAAAAATATTGAAAATGCCAAACACTGTATGAATATGAAGAGCATAGAACAGTATAACCAAAAATACCAAACTGGTGAACCAAATTATTACTAAGATATTCAACCTATGTCTGGGGTAGGAAGAACATTAGGGTTTAGACAATTTTGAAATTTAGACGGATAATTTAAAGCTTTGATGTATTCTCCAACTCAAAAGTGTTGGTGCCGGAGCGGGCTAACCTCGGGGAATTTAAACTCAACCAGCAGTGCTAACCTTCACGTGTGTTCGAAATACAAATGACAACAAAGTTCCAGACAATAAATTTTGCTACGCCTGACGCGCGTTTCGTCTATTCAAGACTCATCAGAGGCGCTCTACCAAAAATATTGAAAATGCCAAACACTGTATGAATATGAAGAGCATAGAACAGTATAATAAAAAATACCAAACTGGTGAACCAAATTATTACTAAGATATAAATTTTGCTACGCCTGACGCGCGTTTCGTCTATTCAAGACTCATCAGAGGCGCTCTACCAAAAATATTGAAAATGCCAAACACTGTATGAATATGAAGAGCATAGAACAGTATAACCAAAAATACCAAACTGGTGAACCAAATTATTACTAAGATATTCAACCTATGTCTGGGGTAGGAAGAACATTAGGGTTTAGACAATTTTGAAATTTAGACGGATAATTTAAAGCTTTGATGTATTCTCCAACTCAAAAGTGTTGGTGCCGGAGCGGGCTAACCTCGGGGAATTTAAACTCCACCAGCAGTGCTAACCTTCACGTGTGTTCGAAATACAAATGACAACAAAGTTCCAGACAATAAATTTTGCTACGCCTGACGCGCGTTTCGTCTATTCAAGACTCATCAGAGGCGCTCTACCAAAAATATTGAAAATGCCAAACACTGTATGAATATGAAGAGCATAGAACAGTATAACCAAAAATACCAAACAATCAGTTTCATCTTGTAACAGAATCAAAACATACGATTTCTCCACACTTTACACTTCTATTCCACATGAACAACTGAAATCGCGATTGGCACAGCTGATTTAACGCAGCCTTTTCAAAAAGAATGGAAAACGCAGGTACAAATTTCTTGTAGTCGATTATACCAAGACTTACTTTGTCATCAATGAGTCTAAGAAAATGAACAAATTTACAGAAGACCAAATAATCGACATGTTCAACTTTCTTATTGACAACATATTTGTTCAGTTTGGTGTACGTGTTTTTCGGCAAACAATAGGGAATCCAATGGGCACTAATTGTGCACCTTTGCTTGCTGATTTGTTTCTTCATTCATATGAAGCAGACTTCTTGCAATCTCTTCTAGACAATAAAGACCGTAGACTAGCTCTCTCTTTCAACCTCACGTTCCGTTATATTGATGATGTCCTTTCACTAAACAATTTCCGATTTGGTGACTTTCTCCATCTCATATATCCACAGGAGCTTGAGATAAAGGACACAACTGATTCTAGGAAGTCTGCTTCATATTTAGGTCTACATCTCAAGGAAGACTTTCAACAAGGCTCTATGACAAACGTGATGACTTCAACTTTCCAATCGTCAACTTCCCCTTCTTGTGTAGCAACATTCCGTCTGCTCCAGCTTATGGAGTTTACGTATCTCAATTGATTCGTTACTCCAGAGCGTGCGGGACTTACATCGATTTCCTTAGCAGAGCAACACGTCTGACACAAAAATTGCTCACACAGGGTTATGTTGCTCCTCGATTGCTGTCTTCACTCAAGAAATTTTACGGAAGACATCATGCACTTTAAGACAAATATGGGATTTCGATCTCTCAGATGAGTGCAGATGTTGGTTTGTCATAGGGTGTTGATTTGTCTTCCTTTTATCGGATTTGACACGCTGAATGGACTATTGGCAACGCGACGGGTGTGCTATAGCAAGCAGGAACTGCTTACTCTTCCGGAGCACCTGAGTTCACTCTTGTTTCGACTGGAGTTCGCGTTGTTGATTGATATTCAGTTGTTTTGTGTTTCCATGTTTTACATGTTGTCTGTTTTTGTCCTGTTCTTGTTGGTGTTTACTGGTTTTGTCTCTGCCCTTTCGGACTTTTGACATTCGGATACCCCATTGGTACCTCTGCTTCTTTCTACAGGGGAAAAAATTCATTGCCGATTTTCTTACTCTCTCCTGACACCATTTGCCATGATTGTCTCAAGGAAATGCTAGTCCTTTAGAAAGGACGAAATAAGGTTCACTTGTGTATAAGCATTAGCCTTTTCAAGTATATTAACCCTTTGTAGAGCTCGATAAGAGAAGACTCAATGGGGGCCAGTTCAAAGGCTGCACTCGCATTCGCAAACTGGAGAGGTATTTATAGAAGCATTAAGATTATTTCAATGCAGGATAAATAAATTTGTTTAAACTAAGGTATTCTTTTTTAAGCTAATCTATCGTATAAATTGTAAATGTGTGTTTACTGTTTAAATGAAATTAAGAAACAAATACTTGAGTGTTTCTCCTTAGTTTGATTAACCACCATATTCATTTCAATATAGACAATAAAAGCTGAATCAATCATAAAAACACATGACACAGTAAATATTCTACTTTGCAATGGAAAACATGGACTTGGTACCTGTATTTCCTTCTACTTTTTTATTTAATTTCATTCATTATTAGAATAAATAAAATACACAAATCAATTCACGAGAAACTTTTTTATCAAAGAAGAATCCCGTTAAAAAAAAACAAACCGAAAATAACCAAAAGCTATACTGACGGCTAAAAAAGGATACACAATTGAATACTCGCTAAAATAAGACTATAAGTGAAAAGTAAGAAAAAATGATAGAAACATTTTAGAATTGTTTTATATCACCCGATACTACAGAGAAAACATGTTGATGTGACTTCATGCAAAGATGAAAGCAGGAAATTTTAAAATCACATTTTGGGATGATGGGTAAACTGTAAAACTTTTTACGGACGGAAAATGGTATCTGGATGTCTTCAGTAATTTTTTTTATGACAGCCAGGGTAGTAAAGCTTGGAAATGGGAAAATTTTCTATTGATTTGAGGAATCACTTCCGGTTACCAGAACAGCTTTTCAGATATCACAAATTCTATATCAACCGAAAACAACATAGATTCGGGTGAAAATTTTTATAACAGATCTCCTGACTAAGGAAAACGTGAACTGCGCCTAAGTGTATGCATGAAAAACCCTTTGAAATGAAATGGACATTGTACACTCCCCTTCTGACACTTTGAAGGCTTTAAAAACCTTGTGGACACTACTTCTTTCAAAAAATCCTGTGCTTTCCTGACACCTTCAAACACTATGAGACCTTTATTTTACTTTTTTTTTTATAAAAAATCATTAAATCTTCCATACAATTTTTTTTATTATCATGTTTTTTTAAATTAAAAATGGCGAATTATCTCATCATCAAGTTTCTTAATTTTTTTGTGGACAAGTTTCATTAGGATAAATCAACGTAATGATGACAAATAATAAAATATTGATAACACCATTTTTTCAATGTGTATCTTTTTTTTTGTCCGTCAGTATATTATTATTGAAAATAATAAGAAGGCGTGTGACCATGGGGCACAGGTGCTCCCGCTGGCACCAAACATTTACTAAAAGTGCGATAGGTCTGGAGGTCGCCTAGGACATACAATTCGGCATTCTCAACAATCCGGTAAAAAGTTTCAAATCGTTCTCGTGAGTGGTTTCTGAGAAATGGGTAAAACTTAATGCCCCCAACATGTCGTCGTGGGGCATTACAACAGGCACTCAGGAATTGCTCACCTAGTAATTAAGCTCTGAGTCTCTTCTGTGATCTATTATCCCTATAACGGGCCATCTGACAACTTCCTTCCAATGACGATTTTGTAGAGCTTAATGCATTGAAGGTTGAAAATAAGCAAACAGCTTATCTCTATCTGCAATGGTTTTCATTCTATAGGCCAACAATATGCAAAAACGCTTTTCTACCTTTAATGGGCCATAACCCTTTAAGGAGTCACCTGACAACTTTGACTAATCTTAACTCAATGAAGATTATTGTAGAGCTTTAAATACTGAAGAAAGAAAGTTGCATTAGATTTTCTTATGAAAATGAAAACATTAAAAAAAAACTATTTTTGACCTAAAAAAGACAATAACCCCTATAAGAAATCATCTGACATTTTCGACCTAATGCAAACTTTTAAAGAGCTTCATGATCTGAAGGTTTAAGTAAGCACAGCTTTTATTTATCTGCCATTGGTTTTATTTTATATGACAAAACCATGAAAAAACCGCTATTTTTGACATATTAAGGCCATAGCCCCTATAAGGGGTCATCTGGCATCTATGACTCAATTGTGAATTTTGTGGAGCTCAATGAGTTGAATGTTTAAGCAAGCAACATCTTTTTTCCAACTGCTATCTCTATCTAGTTTTCAGTCTATAGGGAAAACATGAAAAAGCTATTGCTGACATTAAAAGGTTAAAGCCCTATAATGAGTCATCTGACATCTTCAATCCAATAGAGACTTTTGAAGAGCTAAATGAACTGAAGCTTTACGCAAGCAGCAGCTTTTGGTATCTGCAATAATTTTCATTCTGTACGTAAAAAAAAACGCAAAAACGCTAAGCTGCCTTTAAAGGGCCATAACCCCAATATAAGGAGTCACCTTACAACTTTGACTCATCAGACAATTTAGTAGAGCTTTTGATGCTGAAGAGGGAAGGTCGCACCAGTTTTTCTCAATCTGTCACACTGTGTGATTTACAAGCCAAAAACAGTCTAAACCCTGTGCTATTTGTAGAAACGTATTTTTTTTTAACGGATCACACAAATTGAAAGTCTTTGTCTCTTTAAATTAGGTATACACAGGCAATTTTGTTAACGTTCGTTTAATAGTGTTAATCGAGCTCTATTAAATGTTAAAGTTTAACCTTTGACGTCACTTAACTCAATAGGGAATTTTAGGCTTAAAGTTTAACACCAAATTAGTGTTAATGTTTAACACTAAATTAACGTTAAAAATTCTTAAGATCGAATGCTAATTTCGTGTTACATTAACGTTATATTCATGCATATGACTGATTCGTTTTTGTCATTTTCTCTGGACTATGAGATTGATCATTCAAGTTCGGTAGTTTTGTTATTACCTTTATTTAGTCGAGCTTAACGTTAAATAGCCTGTGTATTTGAATGCCCTTTGGTATGTTCACTTTTGCTTTTTGTATGGAAAGACATTTATAGGTTCTTACATAAGTTTTTGAAAAAGACCGGCTGATCTTTCACGAGTGATAGAATTTTTCAGTCTTTTTGCGAGTGGAGCGCAGCGGAACGAGTCAAAAGACCCAAAAAATGCTATCACGAGTGAAAGATCATTGCCGATATTCCAAGAACGCGTGTAAGTACCTATTTCTTCCGTAAGAAATCAAATTTTATATTCTGAAACCTTAAGGAACTTCATTCTAAAAACCGAAAGTTTAAAATAACAGTGCATTTCATTGGTCGACATCATCGATCAATATCAGTACCGGCGGTTATTATTGGTTAATTGACCAGTGTGAGATCGCTGCACGTGCTCGCATCTCAACCTGGTCATCTCACACTGAAAAGAGTCATTTACGGAAGAAATCATGTGCATAAACTAGATTGAGTACTTAGTTCCAAAGAGAGATACAAAAAGACAAAAATATAAAAGAAATTATTCTAGACAAATGACTGCATGGACAAAAAATATAAAATTTCTCTTAGAACAACTTTTGACATTACACGATTCAGAAAAGGAAAATTTGGACACGATCTTCTTAAAGCTGCATCGTGACTTTTTATACTGTATCTTTCATAGATAGTCCACGAGTCAGACACAGCTCCAATCTTTTTGTCTGAATTTTTATAATACAAGCGGTACCAAGACTTTTTACGTATTGCAGTTTATATGTTGTATTTGTAACTATGCTGTGCTTTACATTTTCTAATCCAATTTGGTTTAGTGGCCCATGTGAGTTTGGGATAACACCACGAATCTGACGTAGCTTCATTTTCTTTGTCGGAAATTATTTGATTCAAACGCTACCTCCGTCAAGATTGTTCAAATTGTTACTTAGATAGGTCTCAACTCAAAATCAATTTAAGAAAAGCAAAGGTGTACAAATTTGACAATCAAACGTCGTAAATTCGAAAAATGACAAACACAAAATTAATAGACATATAATCATCAAATCAATACAAACCACATATCAAACAAACATATATTACAACTTATCTGCAATACACAAAGTTGCAGTTCTGCCACTTTCTTACTTCCTGTGAAACGAAATGCCTTAGAATTTGTTGCACCTGGCGAGGACCAAGTAATTTTGGTCTTGTGTATAGTAAAATTTACGGCGATTAATTCAATTCGGATTATTAACTATTTGCCGGAGCATCCCAGATAAAACTTGAAAAACAAACATAAATCAGACACAATTTCAATCGATTTGTCTGACAAGAGGTTAGTAAAAACCCTTTATTCATTTTAGTATGTACAAGTTTGAGGACACAAAGAGCAACAAAAACAAGATTTTTGTATTAAGCTTTCTAAATAGTGGTGTCATTATATTTTCACAAAAACAAAATCTTTGAACAAACAATTGAACAGGTGAAAAATGAAGTAACTATGCAAAATGTAACATCTTTGATAAATGTTTGTTATCTCTGTCACACAACATCAATTTCAAACATTCTTTTAACTACAGTCCCAACACAGTTCAGACACAAACGCTGTTAATTTTGCTTCATAACTACTGCTCTACCACTACCAGGGTACGAGTACTCTGCGACTAAAAGTTTGTCATTGATCTTGTCATAATCAAGAGAAGAAATATTCCACAGTCCACAATTAACTTCCTTATGATTCTGTCCATCGGGTGAGAGTACTACAACATTGGCTGAGCCATAACCTGCGACGTACACATTACCGCTCCTGTCGGTGGTTACTCTACGGGGATCACGGAGAAGACTTTCATCTTTAAAGGCCCATTTCTTCTTACCATTGATATCATGGCACGTCACGGTATTTGTTTTATTGTTGGTATGTATAACAATATCACCAAACGATGTAACGTAGCAGTCACTAGGCAGTTTCTCGTTGACTATGTTAGTCACAGTTCCATCAGTGATGTTGATCATTCGGATTCCTGTTCCTGGCTCACAATATATAAGATGATTCTCATCATGGACTGTCATACCGTCTATCATATGGTTGTTCAGAAAAGATTTAACGATTCGTTTTTTCTTTGCATCAATGAGATGGATACCAGAACCAGGACAGGAGACAGCTAGCGTTGTGTCATTGACTTGTGTAACGTCGATTGGATTATCTGGTGTACTGATACTCTTGTCTTCTGTCCCATTGGTATTGATTATTCTAATTACTTTATCATCATAGTTTGTAAACGCCATTCTCCCGTCGGTAAGTATACAACAACCGTAACAGAAACTACCAATATTATCAATAGTTTTATCCACAGTCAGGTTGATATCATCTAGGCGTCTGTTTTGATTTCTAGGGATCATCAATTGGGCCTCTGCCTCTTTCCTTCTGCTCAGGACAACGGAAGACGGTGCGATACTGATTTCTACTTTACCGAAACATTTGATTTGGTCTGTAAATCTTGTTAAGGATGGTTCGACTTTGATGTTGATCTTAGAACCCGAATTTAGTTTAAGGAGACGATTCTCAACGCCATGAATTTGTTTTTCAATTTTTACAGAATACAAGAACGCCTGTAGATCGGTGGCGTATCTTCTCACATTAGTTAACGTTTGGAGATTGTTATCAATAAATGTTTTGTCCTTGGTAAGTGATGCCAAAGTGTCCAAAATTTGATTTCTAGTTTTCTCTTCTTTTTGTTTTAGCTCTATCTTGATCTTATCTTGAAGAAAATCTAAGTGTTTGTTGATTTCGCGACGAACCTTTTCTACTTCATCGAGTGCTTTTTGGCTATCAGTTTCAATTGATTTTAAATTTGTTTTCCGATCTGCTTCAAGTTTTTTCAAGTTTTTATTGGATTCTATCAACGAATCTTCAACTTCCTGCAAAGCTACGGATGATTTGTAATTTTGAATGACGTCTTCCAGTTTTGTTACATCCTTGCAGGTTTTATGGTTCTCTACAACGCAGACTCTACAGCAAGGTTGTAAGTGGTTCTGGCAATACATTATGTACTTGTCATCGTGTTCCGGGCAGATGTCGGTGATTTTTAAAACATCGGGCGGTAATTTTTGGTAATCGGTGATATCAATAGTGCTATGGTTTCGGGACCCTTTAGATAAGCTATGATTTTCTTGACATTCACCACATAGCGCTTCTGAACAATGCTGACACCAAACGACCGCTTGTCGAGAGTTCTGACGTGCACTACAGATTCCACAAGAATTAATTGCATCAGCCATACCTACACAGCCTGAAAATAACGAATAACAAAAATCATAATATTTTCACATGAAATCGCATAAAATGACGAGGCCGACAAACACTGTACTAGCAATTACACCAATCACCCGTAACATGCTTATAAATTTTGACCTAATGACAATGTGTTTCAGAAGCAGCTTTCCCACAGTCCATCAGCTGTGTCCGGAAAACTGGCACCATCAAAATATTCCACCGTACATTAATCTATTTATTGTTGAAGAAAAAAACAACCCTGAACTCACATCCTCCCAAAATATCAATGGAAATGAAACTCAACTGGAAACAAGGTCAAGGCCAAAAGATGGGGATGATGTTTTTAATAAGCATATTGATTTTTTAAACCTATAAGTTCTTAATTTAACATTGCTATTTGTATGTATTGAAAATTGTTAGTCACTCAACAAGAAAATCAAAATCAAGGTCAAAAGATGGGGATGCAACTGAACCAAGCTACTAATGGGATATACACATACCAAGTTTTTTTTCAACCTTGGACGAATAGTTCTTCTTGAGATATTAAATGATCGCAATATCGCAAAACTTTTACATTGCTATAATGTGTATTCAAATTTGTCAGTCATTCAAACGGAAATTGAAAACCGCATTTGTTTTTGCATTAATCAAATGTTACATGTATATAGACTGTATTTCCGTTTGTTGTACTAAACAATGTGCGGAATATAGTACAAAAAGGGCCCTTTAGGGTACTGTATGACCGAAAAAAATCTGATGCAAATTCTAATTGAGCAATACTTTTTTGTTCTCACGAAGAATATTATAGTTAACTTTTGATTTTTTCTTTAGTCCTCAAACATATTTAAGAATGGTGAAAATCGCCGAATCAACTTCGTGAAGTAGTTTTAATAAGGGGAAATAACTCTAAAACCGGGAATAGGCTTCTTTCATATTTTTTCTCATTTGTAGGTTGAAATGCTGTTAATCTTTAAATTATTATCTATTACAGTCAAATCTCATTATCTAAAGAATCATATTCATATAAAAGACAAATATTTCTGCACTAGAGGATTAAAAGAAATGAAAAAAAACCTGCCATAAAGCCAATTTTTTCTTTATACATCTATATCTTGGTCTTTATCATTTTTTTGTTTTGTTTTCCTTTTGAGTTTTATTTCGAGACTTTTATCAGTAAGATCGAATTTCAAAAGTATTTTATGTGCGCTTGATCCATATAATGCCGATATAGGAGAAATAAAATGAAGGAATGTTCAAAGACCTCCACAGTTCAAATTTCGTTCGAAAAATATGCCGAACTTAATCAGCTCTAAATGCATACAAAAGGAATAAAAAAAACAATTTCAGTACATTATAAAATCAAATACATCAAAGGGATGAAATAAATAAATAAACAAAATAAATTGAAATAAAACACACATAAAAAATGGACTTAATTGAAACTAACTAAGAAAAAAAAGCATCGCTTGATAAACATGTAAGGATTATTCATTTCTTATACCATAGCAGGTAAATATTGAATGAAATATCAAATCGTGTCTTACAACTTTGTAATTGCTTCAAGGGACAGAAGGGTGTATCCTGGTATCTATAAACCATTGATCCGATACCGATGGCATTACAAAATTCGTTCAATTAAAAGTGTAAGTGCAGAAAAAAATTCTTTCCTCGGTTTGAATAAGGCGCCATATCTTTTCAAACCGACCAGTCAAAATAGTGCTTTCCTAGGATAATTAAGTTAATCTTCCAACCTTTATCTAGTTTAAGTTACTGAGTATTATAAAACACAATACATATATTTGTAGATATTATTGTGCTTAACCATATGCGATTTAAATTTCTGAAATAGCTTGGTTAGTTTTCAAGATATTGGGCTTAATAGGTGCAAATTTGGCAAAATTAGGAAAAAGAACAATAACTTACACATCAGATCAGATCTTTTTCGAAATTTCAGGACAGGTAGATCTAATATGCTGACCACTTTTGATTCTTGTACAATTTTGATATCGGAAACCATTTTAGAGTTATTAGCAAAAAATGCAATTTACCCCTATGTTCTATTTTTAGCCATGGCGGCCATGTTTTTTTACGAATAAAAAATCTGAACGATATTGTTGTAGCATATAAGCTATTAAACAAGTGTGCCATGTTAAGATGCAGTTGGTCTTACCGTCATACAAGTTAATCTTTGAAATTCAGGGGAAAAGTAATGAAAGATTGTAAATTTTGTTGTTTTACGGATAATAACTCCTTAAAGAAATAGTCCCACAGCTTTGACCTAAATACATGAAATGAAAATACATGAAATGTGGATCTTGATATGCTTAATCATATGCAATTTAAAATTTTGAAATATCTTGTATAATTTTCAAGATATATGGCTAGATAAGTGAAAATTTTGAAAAAAATCCAGAAAAGGGCGATTACTCCTACATCAATTGTTGGACCTTCTTGAAACTTTCAGAGCAGGTAGATCTTGACATGCTGATTACTTTGGTTTCACTCAAAACTTTGATATCTGTAACCATTTTTGAGTTATTAGCAAAAAACTGCAATTTACCCATATGTTCTATTTTTAGCCATGGCGCCATATTTTTTTGACGAATCAAATGTGCAAAGTTTAGTTGAAGTTAGATGTATGGTGTCAGACAAGTTAATCTTTGAAATTCAAGGAAAAAGTAATGAAAATGGTAAATGTTGACGCTTAAAGGGCCATAAGTCCTAAAAGAAATGGTTCCACAGGTTTGACCTAATTACATGAAATGTAGATCTTAATATGCTTAATTATATGTCATTTGAATTTTTTTTTAAATATCTTGTATAGTTTTTAAGATAAAGGGCTAAATAAGTGCAAAATTTTGAAAAAAAAATCCAGAGAGGGCAATTATTCCTACATCGGTTGTTGGATCTTCTTGAAAATTTCTGGGTAGGTAGATCTTGAGGTGCTAATCACTTTAAACCTGCCAGAATTTTGATATCTGTCACAATTTTTGTTCTATTTTTAGCAACAGAGGCCATGTTTTCTATCGGATCAATTTAAAATGAGGATCGTTTGTACCCAACATGTCATATATCATTCCTATGAAGTTTCAGTCCAATTAGTTCAGTAGTTTCAGACAAGAAGATTTTTAAAATTGTTAACGGACGACGACGGACGCATAGTGATGGCATGAGCTAAAAACCGTATTTTATGGCTTTAAGGTGTCATCTGACAACTTCGACCCTAAGAAGACTTTCGTAGAACTAAATAAGCTGAACATTTAAGCAAGCAACAGTTTTTGTCTCGCCTGCGACGAATGTCACAAAAGGCGAAACTTAGGTATGGTGATTCCGGCGGCGGCGGCGGCGGTGTCCACAATTAGTTAAAGTTTTTGCTTAAGTCTTTTTTGTATAAAATAGTTATGTAACACCATTGATATTTGGTATGCAGTTGCATCAGCATCAGTACAGATCAGTTTTAAAAGGATTTCACCTGTATGCTCCTGCAGTCACGGTCTACGGACTTTGAAATTTTACACTGATTTTGCCGAGGTTAACTTTTTTTACGTCTGTTTAACATGAAGCAGTTATGGTTCACCATTGATATTGGGTTACCCGGTATGCACTTGCATTAGCATAAGTACATATCAATTTCAAAAGCATTTCATCTGTATGCTCCTGCAGTCACGGTCTACTGACTGACATTTTACACCAATTTGGCCAAGGTTAACCTTTTTTCTTACGTCTATTTAACATGAAGCAGTTATGGTACATCATTGATATTGAGTATGCACTTGCATTAGCATCAGTAGAGATCAATTTCAAAAGTTTCTATCTGTATGCTCCTGCAGTCACTGTCTACTGACTTTGAGATTTTACACTTTTTAACTTCTTACTTATGTCATGAGTGTTTTATATAAATAGACGATAAAGAGATCTGGAATAAGTGTATGCGACACAGCCAACATTAAAGAAACGGCAATTTAAAAAATCAATTTGAAAACAGCCAGCAGTCTTCAACATGACCAGAGGTCACTGCTCGCCGTCTTGCATTGACCCAAGACTAAAAATACAATACATAAGATTCAAACAAATTCCCAGAATATCAAAGAAAGACCCATTTCTGGACATAAAACAAAAACACAGATAGTAGACAAGGACAAACAAAAGCTTTGACAAGGATTCTTGGCTTAGGACAGGCATATATAAAATGTGGCGGGGTTAAACTAGTTTTTTGGGCCCAACCTTCCCCCTATTGTTTATCTTGTACAAAGCACAAAAAATAACACACTTTAAAAATCAAATCGATTAAAGTTCAATTCAAAGCAGTTATGGTTAACTATTTATAGTTGGTATGCAGCTGCTAAGCATCAGTCAAGAGCAGTTTAAGGAGGATTTTCACTTCATTTTATAGTGTGTCCAGTTGCGATAGGCGCGACATGTCTCTGTGTTAACAGTGTATTTTCTTTTAGCAATATGTTTTCATTCTGTAGGCCAAAAACAGTATTTTTCGCCATTATGGGCCTGTAACCCCCATAAGGGATCATCTGCCAACTTCGACCCTATGAAGACTTTTGTAGAACTCAATGAGCTGAACATTGAAGCAAGCAACAGCTTTTCCCTATCTGCAATTATTTTCATTCTTTAGGCCAATAAAAAGCTTAGTCGACCGCAGCATGATAGGATTGCAACATGTTGAACCCTGTACTTTTAGGCCCAATATGGATAGTCAATTGCTCTGGACACATGCAGCCCATGGTGGACTGACAAAAGTTTTTGACACATGCCTTCTTTGGTGGACTTTCCAGCTACATTTTACTCGGAATTCATTAGATTTTAACTATTTTAAAAGCAAATGGAAAAAAAATATACTTACAATATCATATTTATATCATTTTATTCATAATCATATAATGTTTGGAATTTCAATATTTTTGGTAGAGCGCCTCTGATGAGTCTTGAATAGACGAAACGCTCATCAGGCGTAGCAAAATTTATTGTCTGGAACTTTGTTGTCATTTGTATTTCGAACACACGTGAAGGTTAGCACTGCTGGTGGAGTATTGATTCCCCGAGGTTAGCCCGCTCCGGCACCAACACTTTTGTGTTGGAGAACACATCAAAGCTTAAAATTATCCGTTTAAATTACAAAATATTCTAAACCCTAAGGTTCTACCTACCTCAGACATAGGTTGATCATCTTAGAAATAATTTGGTTCCCCAGTTTGGTATTTTTGGTTTTACTGTTCTATTCTTTTTGGTAGAGCACCTCTAATGAGTCTTGAATAGACGAAACGCGCGTCAGGCGTAGCAAAATTTATTGTCTGGAACTTGTCATTTGTATTTCAATATATCCGCTCAATTTTATATTGAGAAAAGACCAATTTTCTTAGTTAATCTATCATTATTGATGTGTTTGCCCCCTCACTTTTTGAAAACCGAAAGTGATACTGCCAATCTCTATCGAGTAAAAATGTTCAATTTTGTCCGTAACTATGTAATAGAGGAAAAAAAAGGAGAGTCCAAAAATTAATTCTCAATTTCGTATCGGCAATTTGACATGAACAAACATGAAAAATAAATTTTCTAAATTGGACCTCAAATAAAAAAGTTTTGATTTTGGCCCCTTTGGCCCCTGATTACCTATTAAGGGGAAAACGGGGTCACAAAATATAATTCTGAATAGTGTATCCCCTATGTGACAAGAACAAACATGCAAAAAAAATTCAAAATCAGACCACAAAATAAGACAAGTTTCGATTTTGCCCCTAATTACGTAATAGGGGGAAAAAGGGGGTGCCAAAGACTTATTCTCTATTTTGAATCCACTATTTTACAAGAACAAACATGCAAAAAAAAAATCAAAATCGGACCACAAGTAAAAAGTTTTAATTTTGGTCCCTTTTGGTCCCTAATTACGTAGTAGGGGGAAAAGGGTGGTCTCAAAAATTAATTCTCAGTTTTGTATCCCCTATGTGACAAGAACAAACATGCCCCCCAAAAAATTCAAAATCGGACCACAAATAAAAAAAAGATTTTGCCCCCTTTTGGCCCCTAATTCCATAATGGTGAAAAGGGGACGCATAAATTCATCAGGTTCAATATTTTATTGTAAGAAACATTCTTGACATTCACAGCAATAGGCAAATTAGGACAAAAGTTATGGTGGAAACAAATAAAATATTTGAATTTTTAGTTACTTTTTGGCCCCTAATTTCAAAACAAAACAAGAGTTAACACTAAAGTATGTCTCGCCTGCCGGTGCTACATACTAGTTTTTCCCCCATACTAGAATTTTCCCCCGGAAAAATGAGTATATACTCAGCTTTTCCCCCGGAAGATCTAGTATATACTAGATTTTCCCCCGGGGAAAAATGAGTATATACTACGTTTTCCCCCAGGGGAAAATCTGGTATGTGTAAACACATACTTATTTTTCCGTCATACTGAGTTTTCCCCCCCCCCCCCACATTCTTAATTAGTACCTAAAGCGTTACATATACAACAGGCCGTCACTTGATTGATAAGTTGTCTGGCGAATTTCATAAGTGGGGTTAAAGTCCCGAATTCGTGCATGCTTTGTACAAAACTGCGTATCTAATTTTATATCAAAGGTCGTTCAGTTTATACTTGATCGGTGTGATCGGTGGTTTTCTCGACTAATACAACGCACAAATATCGGTGTTATGTGACCTAAGTGTGGTAGAAAGCTTACAACACTGGACACAATCCTTATTTTATTATTTTTTGTATCTTATGTAAGCTAGTTTCTGGAATAAGTTACCGCACTTCACACAGCAACAATTTAAAATCCACATTGGAAAACAGTCAGCAATCCTTGAAGCAAACAGTGAGTGCTGATTGTCACTTTGCTAATGGTCAATAATCAGATTTTATTTATATGTAGGGAGCAACCATTTGATTTCAAAGGGGTAGTGTATGGTAATATTTGAAATTAATAGGCAGGATGCCCCCCTCCCCACAAAAACAGGATTAACAGTCAATGCAATATTTAGAATGGCAAAATGTTGTTTTTTGCTTAACATTAATATAATCATTCTTCTTAAATGTCAATGTACGAGTCGATTAGAAGCAAAAGGGCACCAATGGGGGAGGGCATTCGAGTGTCAAAAGTTGGAAAGGACGACAGCAAAACCAGTAAAAACGATCAAGAACTGCATGGAGAAACACAAATAGATGTTTAAATTGTTTGATATAAAGGAGACGGATTAATATAAGGTATTTTCTTGTTTCCAAATCCTATCGTCATTTTCTTTATTTAATTATTAGTTTAACTATATGTTTGATACTATCAGTAAGATATGTTCAAATCAAATGTCGGTCACTCTTTGTGTTCTCCTCTTCACATATTCGTAAGCACTAAAGTTCTTTATAGGATTAGGATGAAATTTAACAAGCCTTGGCAGTCCCTTTTACCGTACAGCTTGTCACAGCTGAACCACCCTACCAGATCATTTTTATTTACGGTTTCTGAAAATATGCTTTTTTAGGAAGTTTTTATATCGACGTACCAACGACCACGAGTAAAACTATAGACCCCTCGACATGTTGTCACAGGGGCTTAAAAATTAGCAAAGCAGTCTATGTAATTTAAAATCAGTTGTAGTGCTAGCGGAAAGAAGAAACAATACCAATACATTCGATTAACGGACGAATACATTGAATTCTAATAGACTAAATAACAATTCTGTCACGCATGAAAGATCGGTAACTTGTGTAAATCACTAAAAGACATTTAGTTTATTACATTGAAAGGAGACGCAAAAATACAAAAGAAAAAAAGAATAATAAACAAAGAGGAGGGCGACGGATTATATTCCCCCCCCCCGCCACAAGTCAATATTTCTCATTATCATTTCATAATCATTTTATCATCATTTTGTTAATTCATCGCCCATATGTGAATACTAATACTACATTATGCAAGGGTCACTGTGTTGTTAGGGTTTATTTTCAAGCACCCTACTCATTTACGAAATGTACTTTACATATTTGTTGATTTGAAGAAATATAGATACATGTATATTGAGTAAATCGATATTATGGATGGGAGGAAAATCTGGTATGGGTTTTGCCAAAGGGGAAAATCTGGTATATACTCATTTTTCCCCCTTAAAATCTAGGGGGGGATCTAGTATATACTCATTTTTCCGGGGGGAAATCTCAGTATATACTCATTTTTCCGGGGGGAAAAATGAGTAGGGGGAAAATCTAGTATGTCACACCGGCACCATCAGAAACAATTATTCTTTCTAACTTCCACTATATTTTGAATTTACATGGAGTTTCAGTTTCTGGGATCAAAAGATGTTTATAGCACCTAAACATTGCAAATATATGCAATAAAAATAATCAAAGTCACTCAACCGGAAAATCAAGGTCAAGGTCAAAAGATGAGGATGTAACTGTGCTAAGCTACTACTGGGACATATGCATACCAAGTTTCATCAACCTTGGACTTATAGCTCTTGAGATATGGAGGTACTCGCAAAACTTTTCCATTGCTATTATATGTATTGAAAATTGTCAGTCACTCAACCGAAAAATCAAGGTCAAGGTCAAAAGATGGGGATGTAACTGTGCTGAGCTACTACTGGGGCATACCCATACCAAGTTTCATCAACCTTGGACTTATAGTTCTTGAGATATGGAGGTGCTCGCAAAACTTTTCCATTGCTATTATATGTATTGAAAATTGTCAATTTCACTCAACCGAAAAATCAAGGTCAAGGTCAAAAGATGGGGATGCAACTGTGCTAAGCTACTACTGGGGCATATGCATACCAAGTTTTATCAACCTAGGACTTATAGTTCTTGAGATATGGAGGTGCTCGCAAAACTTTTTCATTGCTATTATATGAATTGAAAATTGTCGAAGTCACTCAACCAGAAAATCAAGGTCAAGGGCAAAAGATGGGGATGCAACTGTGCTAAGCTACTACTGGGGCATATGCATACCAAGTTTCATCAACCCAGGACCTATAGTTCTTGAGATATGGAGGTGCTCATAAAACTTTTCCAAAAAGTTAACGCCGCCGTCGCCGCCGCCGGTAAAGTAACACCTATGTCCCGCTCTGCTTCGCAGGCGAGACAAAAATGGGGAACCCCCAAAATCAATCCCATCCATCCTTTTTTAGGTATTGAACACCATTGTCAAATTTCATTTCAATCGGATAACTGGAAGTAAAGTTATTGTGGAATAACTAAAAAGTTAACAGACAACGAAAACGACGACGACAGCATCATAGCAAAATACGTCCACAAAGTTTTTGCGGTCGTTTAAAACACTATGTTTTGCCTTTAAGTGGCCGTAACCCCTATAAGGGGTAATCTGACAACTTCGACCCAAAAAAGAATTTTGTAGAGCTAAATGAGCTCAAAATTTAAGCAAGCAATAGCTTTTCTCTATCTGCAAAATGTAGTTTCATTCTATAGGCCATAAACACTATGTTTTGCCTATAAGGGGCCGTAACCCCTATAATGGAGTCATATGACAACTTCAACCTAATGGATACTTAAGTAGAGCTAAATGAGCTGAACATTTAAGCAAGCAACAGCTTTTCTCTATCTGCAATAGCTTTCTTTATATAGGCCAAAAACAGTATTTTTTGCCTTTAAGGGACAATAACCCCTATAAGGAGTCATTTGACAACTTCGACCCTATAGAAACTTTTGTCGAGCTAAATCAGCTGAACATTTAATCAAGCAACAGGTTTTCTCTATCTGCAATAGTTTTCTTTCTACATGCCAAAAACACTACTTTTTGCCTTTAAGGGGCTCTAACCCCTATAAGGAGTCATCTGACAACTTCGACCCTATGGAGACTTTTGTAGAACTAAATGAGCTGAACATTCAAGCAAGCAACAGATTTTTTTCTATCTGCAGTAGTTTTCATTCTATAGGCCAAAAACACTATTTTTCGCCTTTAAGGGACCGTAACCCCTATAAGGAGTCATTTGACAGCTTCGACCCATGGAGACTTTTGTGGAGCTAAATCAGCTGAACATTTTAGCGAGCAACATCTTTTCTTTATCTGCAGTAGTTTTCATTCTATAAGCCAAAAACATGAAAAACAGCTATTTTTCACCTTCAAATGGCTGTAACCCTTATAAGGGATCATCTGACAACTTGGAGACTTTGTAGAACTTTTGATGATGAAGCAGTAGGGTGCATCATATTTCATCCATCTGTTATACTTTTTAACTTACAAGCCAAAAACAGTAGTTGGACCCCTTCTGGTCTATTTTTAGTTACGGCGGTCATGTTTTTTAACGGATCACAAATCGAAACACAAGTTTGGTGCAGGACACCCTAACAATCATTCATAACCAAGTTTCAACAAATTCTGTTCAGTAGTTTCCGAAGAGATTTTTGAATAATTGTTAACCTGTATGTTGCTTTTAAGGTTAAGGAAATTAAAAAACAAGTGTGGCCTCTAAAAGTATGTCTCGCCTGCCGGCACCATCGCAAAAATCAACTACCTAAGCTTTCATTTCTTGATATAAACACAAAAAGTGTCAGTATACCTAATAACAGATGCCAAGTTATTATACATTTCAAGCAATCCATTGTCCAAAAAAGTATTACAAAAAGTTTTCTGTCTGAAAAAAAGACCTAAGTTCACAGAGTCACTGGAGCGTAAAAATGGGGTCATGGTCACATGGCATGGTGACAGTTGCGTTGTCCTTAACCTCAACTGTCTGTTTACCCAATATCAGATGCCTAGCTATTATAACTTTCCAGCAATTCATCTTCCATAAAAGTCTTACAAAAAAGTTTCGGTCTGAAAAAGACCTAAGTTCACAGAGTCACTGGAGCGTGAAAATGGGGTCAGGGTCACACGGCATGGTAACAGTTGCATAGACCATAACCTGAACTGTCTGTATACTAAATATCAGATGCCTAGCTATTATACTTTTCAAGCAATTCATCGTCCACAAAAGTCTTACAAAAAAGTTTACGGCCTGAAAAAAGACCTAAGTTCACAGAGTCACTGGAGCGTGAAAATGGGGTCAAGGTCAAACGGCATGGAGACAGTTGCGTAGACCATAACCTGAACTGTCTGTATACAAAATATCAGATGCCGAGCTATTATACTTTTTAAGCAATTCATCGTCAACAAAAGTCTTACAAAAAAGTTTACAGCCTGAAAAAAGACCTAAGTTCACAGAGTCACTGGAGCGTGAAAATGGGGTCAGGGTCAAACAGCATGGTGACAGTTGCATAGACCATAACCTGAACTGTCTGTATACCAAATATCAGATGCCTAGCTATTATACTTTTCAAGCAATTCATTGTCCACAAAAGTCTTACAAAAAAGTTTACGACGCCGCCGCCGCCGTCGCCGCCGCCGCCGGAAAGTAATACCTATGTCTCGCCTTCCGCGACTATTCGTCGCAGGCGAGACAAAAAATGAAATCTAAAGCCGTCTCTTTTATCGTATTTTTTTGTACTGAGATGACTATCTTTCTCATATAAGTGACGTCACGTCAGGAGATATCTATCTACACGCTTTTAGCCCTTGAATCCTGGCCTTGAAACATTCCACAGATGTTGTTGTTACTTTTGAAAAAAAAGCCCTGATTTCATGGATCTTATTTGAAAATACATTTATATTAAATTTGTATATCAAATTATAAGGATTGCATAATAGGGACTACGAAATGCTAAAAAAAACACTTTAAGTTAAAAGGGACTTTTTTCTTTTGGTGCGTAATAAAAAATTCAAAACAAAAACCCGGTCTAGCACATTACAAGATACATGTACTATATGAAATTATCTTTAGTAAAAGAGTTAATAGATTGTACCCAAATTCGAGCATTTTAACACAATTTAGAAAACATTCTTACATGTAGCAATAGTTTCAAAGATATAGAAACTAATGCTCGGAGACAATGGAGACAAAAAATAAAAATAAAAAACAATGATATGCCTCTACATACATTTTTTGTCACAACCACAAGATTTTGAAAAGTATGTTTGAAGTCAGTTAAACATCAAAATATATCACAGTTTTGAGCATATTTCCCGGTAATAACATGGTAAATGGCGGGTGGGCGGATGACAGACAGACGGGGAATACATTTTAATGGCGGGTGGGCGGATGGCAGACAGACGGGGAAGAATTTTCGTATTAGTTTTGTTTGAGCACGTACTTCTTAGCCCCTTGATACTGGTATTATGTATACAGCATCAGCATTTGCTCCCATAACATGGAAATGGATTACAGGTTTGTAACTCATGTACATTTTTGTTTTTTATGTTGAACGAATCCGATCAATTTTTACTTTGGCAGATTTTTAAAAATGTTTTTCGCGTGTATGCAATAAAAAAAATAGTTTCTTAAGAATCAAAGGAACCTTTTGATTTTATTTTACTATTCAATGCACAAAAACAGCAAAAGAGGGCAAGCGCACCCACTAATACCTATTTATAAATCTTGTTTTCAAATTGAATATTCAATGAATAAGACATAATTTGCAAAGACATATGAAATATAGATACAAAACATCTCTCAGATTTGAATAGAATTTACCGTATATGCAAGTATTATTTGTAAGGTTCTTTTTTGTATCATTTTTAAGATTCTTCTACTTATAATAAAAACTTGCAATTTTTTTGTTATCCAAGCACAACCTTTAATGAATTTACAAATACAAAATTAGTATCCGTAAGAATTAAATACCAAAGTTTTCTTATTACGTTTGTCACGTTATCGGGAAAACATACTTAGTATATACCAAAAAACGTCAAATTAGTGTCATATATTAAGAAACTCTAATCTTTTACCACACATCACACTCTTGCATGCCGAATCGTGCTGTAAAATGAATCTATATTAAACACTCATTCGGCATGCGATTGGGACTGTCTACATGTCGCTACATGTTAACTTAAAAACATACATGACAGGGAAATACCTTTTAATTTTATCAAATGTTTTTTTTTTTTTTTTTAGTTTAGGTTTAATTGGAAAATTTTGTGTTAATGCTAGCAAGACATGGCTTTATATGAAAAGGGACGTGAGGAATATCGATGTATTTAAAAGCATAAAAAGATGAAGAGTTTATAATATAAGATATAATGTTCTTATTCCGCTTTTATCAATCAAAATCGAAAGTAGAAAATTATGTATTTAAATACTCTGTTTGTTTGCTTACTAGAACATACCACATAAAAAGAACATTTTATTAAACATTTTGTGAAATTATTTCTGACACAAAAAGACAAACAAATACATAAACTTACTTTCAATCGATACTAAGTAATTAATGTCAACAGGAAACCCTTTTCTTTTGTGTACGTCTACGTCATGGATATGTATCACATGACAAAGTAGTACTAGTACAGGTAAATACTTTAAATGTCCGCGTGATTTAAATTGATTTCTAAAGTTAATGTACGAAAAGGGTTTTGAATTTGCATTAAGGTGGACAAGGACAGTGGTCAAATGACTTGGAAAAATAATTTTAGATTTTTGTGGTTTTAGAATCTTTATACTTAGTTTAGGGACATCACAGGGAGCTTGTGTACAGTAAAAAAATAAAAATCCCCCTTGTGAAAGGGTATATAGAGGGATTTTTATTTTTTTACACTTGTGAAAGGGTATATAGGGGGATTTTTATTTTTTTATTGTACACAAGCCCCTGTGGGCACATTTTATCAATATGATCAAAATTTGTATATGGCTAAAAGTAGTATACATTCTAAGCTTAAGTACGTATGGTCATTCAAAGGAGGTAGATCATGATAAACAATCGTTTGTGGCTCCTATCTTTGCTTTTAAGTTAAAATCAAGGGAAGAAACCCCACTTTTTTTTACATGTTGTCTATTTTTGTCCCGTTCTCGTTGGTGTTAACTGGTTTTGTCTCTGCTCTTTTGGACTTTTGACATTCTGGGGGCATTCTGATACCCCATTGGTTCCTCTGCTTCTTAAATTGATTTAATATGAATAATTGTTGCAAGATCTATAAAATATCAAAAAAATGGTTTTTCCTATACATTTCATAGTAAAATCTTGACAGTTTATCTTCATATAACTCGAAAAATAGGGAAGAAGCACATGAGTTTTGGTTAAAATCAGGGAAGAAGCCAATTAATTTTGAATAAAATCATGAAAAATACATCATTTTTGACATTTATGCCTTTTTTAAAGAAAATCTATTGAGAAATTAATTTAGGACCGAAGTGCAATGCTCTTCCTAATAAGGTTTGTGCAAGCTATTTACATGATCATAATTCAATTATTGTTCTTCTGTCAGTCGTCTATAGGTCATGTAGGTAACAAAAGCTATGGAAGCTATTACTGTGCTCATAATTTAAATTATTACATTTACCGTGCATATAATTAAAATACAGTTAATTCATTAGTAAATTGACACCTTGAATCATCTTTCATACCTCGATGAAATGTCACTTGAATCACTTGACCGTAGCCGGGTGTTTGCCTTACTATACTCTAACTAGAATTTGTTCTTATCCAGGTAAATTCTCACAACTTGAATTCGCATTTGGAAATAAAGTGCGCAAATATAAACACGAACATACACCACAAAACAAAACGAAACAGATAAAAAAAGCATTATAATGTAATTATAAGAATTGAGTGTTTGTATTTTGATGTTTTATTGGGTTGTAAATCCGTTGACCGGTCGCACATTTTTAACGTGAAGCGCGTTTCATTCAAAATGTGCTACGGTCAACAGTTTTACACGCCAGTGAAACATCAAAATACAAACATTCAATTCTTTAATAATTGTCGTCCGTAGGTCGTCTGTAGCTATAGGCAACAAAGGCTAAGCAAGCTATTACCGTGATCATAATTTAATCAACGTTATTCCGTCGGTCGTCTTTAGGTAACAAAAGCTAAGCAAGCTATTAACGTGCTCATAATTCAAATAATTGTTGTCCGTAAGTCGTCTTTAAAGGCTATTAAAACAAGATATTACCATGATCATCACTTAACTAGTGCAAATTGAAATTAAATCTCTAACTTGCGTTTGAACGAGTGGGGACGTCAAATGCTTCAAAAAGGGTGAGCAATTCCTGATTGTTCCACCACACATGTTTCATTTTAACGATCAATTTATTGCAGGGAAAATCCGATAACTTAAAGGGTAACATTACTTTTCTGTACTCATCTAAGAAATCGAAATTCCTAGGAAATCCGTATATACAAGAATAAAGTCATTAAAACAAAAGACATTAATGATTTTCGTAGACGTATTTTTGAATAACGGTTCTCAAAATAATTGTTAATTTCAAATAAATATTTCAATTATAATTCATGGATTGACTATAATTATACTCATTTAAGGAGACTGGGGATTCTAAAACGGACATCTTTTAGTCATCTTGCAAATTTTTAGCCTCTATTTCAGTTAAAAAGACTTGTTACAGCGTTAATAATGAAAACATATTTTTATTATATACAATTAAATTAAAAAAGAATTTAAAAGATAAACACTTCAAAAGATATTAAACTTTTTCTTAAAAGAATCTCATTTCAGCGGAGATAATTGGCGGGAAAATGTGTGACTTATTTTTACAAAGAAATGCATTAGAATGTTTAGTTTTCCTTAAATATCTCGAAAACAAGTACCGTGACCCACTGTTTCTACCACAGGAATCAAAAGTATACCCCATTTTGTTATTTTACACAAATTTGTACAAATTTCTATGCCAGGTTTTAAAAATAAATGCATTTTGTGGATTTTTCCTAAAGCACCTATACAAATTTCTTAAAAACTGAAACCCAATGATTTCAAAAAATAAACGCCGTGGGATATTGTTTTCAGTGTGTATTTTCAATGCTCATGAATACCAATGTCAATTTACTATAAAAGTTTGAAAGAGATCCTATGTCAATTTTTCAGAACCCCTAGCCTGGAAATTGAATGGTACGTAGTAGAGTTAAAGTATAAAAATCACATGAGATGCAATACTGCGTGTTCGTTTGATAAAGCTAACCAGCAAAGAAACAATGAACGATTATAAAATATTGATATTTGTGTGTGAGTTTGTTTGAATGTTTGATATTTCAGAACCTATCCCACATGAGTAAGTATTAAAATAACAATTCAGTGGTCCGAACCGGAAGGGGTTTCCGGAGTTGTGAAGCCATGCTTTTCTTTGGAAATTTTGTTACTTTCGAAAACAATGAGCTGGTCCTCTATTTTCCGTTTAAAACTAGAAATGAAATACCATTAAATTAAAGGTAATTGGATTGAAATTTAAATTTCAAATCTTGCTTAAAGTTTAAAAGACATATATTTATAAAGTACTTTTGTCATGGGCAGGGTTTCACGGAGAGAAAAATCCGGTTTATAGTCCGTTTGACAGTGGTTTACCAAGGGAAAATTTTTCAATAAAAGTCAGATGTTCAATTTATACAGAAAACAATTGGACCAAACATAATCAATTATAAATACATATCGTGTCGGATTTTCCCGTGTTTCAAATTTAGATATCAAAAAAAGTTTTCCATTACCCTTAATGGTAAAGAAATAAAGATAAAAACATGTGAAGGTGTAGGAGTAAGGACATTTAAAAGAAAAACCTCCGCCCACAAATATATCTGACCCTCCATTGATAATGCATTGACTGGTCTTTTAAGAGATCAGAGCATTTAATTAAATCAAAAGATAAGACAATCCAATTACATATAAAAAGAAGTGTTACCTATAGGGATGAAATCAGTAAATATGCATACGTCATTAAGATCCGCCCCTTGGAGGAGACCTTTATGGTACGTAATTGACATCTTTGAGCTCCAGGATTGGTTGATAGTTTTTCAAATATTTTTTTTTTAAATCTCTAGTATATAAACAAACACCAAAACATAAAAAAGTTTCATTAAAAGTACATTTTGAGGAGTTTACTGCGAAACTACAATGTTTACAAACAATGACACGCGAAAAGCCAAAATATGCCGCATAGGTATATGGTTTTATTAATGCAAAAGAACCTACTGCATCGTATCTTCATCGAATGAAATAAGAAAGATTTTGCATCTTAAAGATTATATTTATATGAATTTATTTCTAAACTTGGTAATGCATTAAATCCAATGGGGCTTTCAATACTGGATTCAACCCTATAAGGCTTTTCATTCAATGGAATTGTACTCCATAATTAAAATCACTAGAAATTTTGCATTAAGGTATATGGAATACTTTTTAAAATATTTTAAAGTTATGCTATTCGGGAAATTTAGACAAGATATGTATTTTTATTTGATTATTTTCCATGTAATTATTTTTAAGCATAAACGAATCAAGTGATTTTTAATAGATAATTTTTGGCAAAAACGAATCTAGTGATTTTAAAAGATCATTTTCCCTTGGTAAACCACTGTCAAACAGACTATAAATGTTCATGGTTTAGCAGAGAAAATGCACATCAGAAATTTGTATGCATCAATAACACATTTTAATTTACACCATTCATAATAATTAAAACTTATAAAAAAAAATGTTCTTGCCTGTCAGGTCTAAAAAAATTGCATGTGTTTAAAAGAGGAAACCAACTATCAATTTTTCAAAGCCCAATTTCTTATGATTAACAGGAAGATTCATATATCTCTTTAGTTTTTAATTCTTGAAAAAAATATATTGATGTCCAACTTGCAATGTACATTGAGGGATTTTGATGGAAAGGGTGTACTTTTTCTATACTGCCTGATAATCTAAGTGTATCATGGTACATGTATGTGTCTCTTAGTTTTTACTGTGAAATTTTGATTAAAATCAGTTTTATTTAATCCCTGCTGTTAGGAAAGAGAGGAGATAAGAAATAATATAAAATCATACGTGCCACAATAAAAATATACAGGGTAATACGACTTACACAGAAACTTTTACACCGAGTTTACAGGTGTTTTTTGTGTTTTGCGTTTTTGCAAATCAACAAAATTTTACTTTCACTTTCACTTTCATTTTATGTTTGCATTATGACACGCCATATAAAAATGTCCCAAAGTTCCAACTCGCCCCAATGCATCTTCTTCCAGCAAAATCCGCAAGGGCTTCAATCCTGGTCATTTATATTCACTTCAAAAACTTCTACCCCCTACTCTATCATACATGTCATACCTACATGGGGGGTCGATGAGGTTGTTATAGAGTAGGGGTCGATTGTTTGGTATTTGAACACCTCGGACACACTTTATTTCGTCCATAGGAAGTCTCGGCCATAGGATTCCTCGGCCGTAGACACTTCGGCCATACATGTTTCGGCCATACTATATAGATCTCAGCTGTATATATAGGGACAGTCTATATTCTTAGTAAATGGTTGGTAACTTTTTTTTTCAAAATGTATTAATCGAATTGTCTTAACTGACAGATAATATGATACGTTTCATTAACAAAAAAAAATTCGAATGAAGTAATAAGTAAAATACATGTAGGCAGATGTAAAAAGCATACTGCAGCCTAGGAAACATATTTATTTTTATTGGAACAGTTATTTTAAGGAACTAACTTTTACACGTCTTTATACTACATATTGCACAGTTAATAGATTTAAGACACGATTTTCAGTTTAGATTAGATTTACCTCTTCGTATTTTTTCAGTGCATTTTTTTCGGCAAATATTCTCATAAGTGTTAATCATGATGTTAAATATGAAATATTCATATCATTGTTGTATGATACTAACACCTCTGGTCTGATTATTTGTATTCGCCATTGCAAATGATACGGAGAACTGTTTTCGCTTGTGGTGACCGTCAACATATATAGATCTCTAATATATATGTCTAGGCACTTTTATTGTTTTTTGTTTTTGTTTTTTTTTTTATTTTTAAACTTATAAGTCCCCTAGACACAAAGAAGGGACATGCGAGTTCTAATGAGTCTTCAAATGACACAAGTTTTTCAAGAAATCTAGTCTAAGATTCATAAAATTTGCCATAAAATTCGGTGCATAGTGTTCGGCTAATTATTTCTCAATTGAATTATTATATTTCAGTTTTACTGTTGTTTTAGTTAATCATCAGCCATGTTGTTTGTGACACACGCTAACACTGATTCTCTTCTTCTTTAGGATTTCCAGTATTCCATCTTTAAGACGATTAATTACTGGTGCATGCGTTGCCTATTTACAATACTAACAAAAATGTCAATTACTGAGAATTTGTTAAATAAAGATAAGGAAAGTTCAATGAACAGACGTAGGTGATTAAAACTATGTACATGAGATGAAGATAGCTTAGTTGAGGGTGGAGAGAACAGCTGATGTCAGCTGTTTTCTGAAGATATCGACAGAGGAGGACTGTATGAATATAACTGGTAGAAGGTTCCATTGAGTAATAGTGTGAGGGAAGAAAGAATATCTGTAAGAGTCCTTGGTTGTTTGTATGTGTCTGAAAGATAGTGTGTGCCGTCTTTTTCTAGAGTCTGATGGATTGAAAATTGTGCTGGTTGGAATAGCAACAAGTTGATGTGTGATCTTATACATCATAACTAGACGTGTTCTTAATCTGCGTTCATATAGCTGTTGCCAATTTAATGTACTTATCATTGAAGATACACTACTGGTGTTATGGTATCGATTGCATGCATATCGTGCTGCCCTTCTTTGCAACATTTCTATCTTCGAGATATATTCTGTAGTGTGCGGGTTCCAGACTGAACAGGAGTACTCAAGTTTGGGACGGACTAGTTCTTGGTATGCTTGGCTTTTGATGTGTTGGTTGTTTGTTTTAAGGTTTCTTTTGAGGATGTATTTGCCTTTGAAGTAATGTCAGAGATGTGTTGGTCCAATTTGAGATTGGACTGAAGGGTGATACCAAGGTATTTTGCAGAAGTAGCAGATTCTAGAGTGTGATTATGGAGAACATAGTTATGACGCAGAGGTTGGCGTTTAGTTGAAACAGACAGTCACTTGATTGAATTTCAATTTACATGATTTAAAACAAATAGTATGGTCATTTACTCGAACTCATCACGGTTATTTTGTAAGAATCATTTGATGATCTGCAGTAATTTATTGCAAATTCAAGATTCAAATGCAATATATTACAAGGAAATGTGGATGAAAATTATCATGCTTCGGCAAAGTTATGTGTTCAATAGTATATGTTTCTGAAATGGCTTTTAAAATTATAAATGGGGGTCGCCCAAATATATCAGAAGTTGAAGCAAAAAAAATACATTAAGGACTATTTGAGGGACGAACAACAACAGCAAAAAATAAAAATAAAAAGACTTACCATACACACCGAAGCAACAAAATTACAATCAGCAACGCCGAGTCGAGTCAAGACGAGAGTTAATCCACATGCTCAAGAGATGAGCCAGCATCGTTTCGAAATTATTTGGAAAAAATCTTTAGACGAAACGGACAAAATGACAACAGCACAATACCAACAAGAAAATCTTAATTTATATAGAAAATGGATCCATTATTTATGCAGGTTATTTGAACTAGATTAGCTTATTTTCCTGAAGTTTCAATAAATGAGACAAGGTAAACATCGATTATATATATAAGAGATAGTACCTATACTATATGAACTTCATGAACAGAAGAGCGTCGAATCTTTAAATATAACATCTTTTACTTATATTTTTGTTAACTTTACTGTTTGAATGAATTAAATAAAATAAACACACACACTATTAAACAAAACAATTTTTAATGCTACCATACAATAAATTTTCGACACGAACTTTTTCATTTTTGAAATACGAACTATGTACGCTTCATCTTTATACACTTACCAATAGCATAGACCTGCAACTAATATAATTATCTAATATACAGGTCTGGATGCCAATAGTAAAAAATCAATTTGTCAAAAAACTCATCAAACTAAGTACGAGTCCCATTTCTAAAACGTCCATATACAGTATGGCCGACCTCTACTAGGGCCGATGTGTCTATGGACGAAGTGACCATGACCGAAGTCATAGTATGGACGAAGTGTTCCCAAAATTATTTTTTACGTCGATATAAATGACCAGAATTCAAGCTCTTAATTGTGACAAAATCATCTGCAAAACTTGATGTTTATTTTTCAATTAGGCAAGGCGCTATGTATCAGTGTGGATACAGCTGCATACCTATTTGCAGACGACACTAAGATATACAAAAATATCATAATGCCAAGCGACAGAACTAGCCTACAATCTGACCTTAACAGTTTCCAGACATGGTCAAACATCTGGCTACTAAAGTTCCATCCCAACAAATGCAAAGCCATATCTATTTACAACAAGAAAGAAGCAGATAATATTAACCATAAGTATCATTTGCATGACAATGAAGGAAATCAGGTTAATCTAGACCAGTCCAAAGGAGAAATTGACATAGGTGTTTTGGTCGATGACAATATCAACTTCTCAAAACACATGCAACAGCAAATTAACAAGGCTAATGGTATTATGGGACTAACCAGAAGAACTTATACATATCTAGAGGAAAGAAGTCAGTTTCAGTCACCTTTTTCAAGGGCTAGTAAGGCCACATATGGAATATGCAGCTGCAGTATGGAGTCCATACAAAATAGCAGATATAGAGAGTATAGAGAATGTACAGAGAAGAGCTACCAAACTCACCCCCTCGCTTAAACATATAAAATACCACCAAAGATTGAGAAAACTTAAAATGCCTACGCTAAAGTATGGAAGCATACGGGGGGACATGATTGAGACATTTAATATACACTGAAGGGAATATATGACAATGAAGCTACTGAAAATTTGCTAATAAGGGACACAAATACAAGAACAAGAGGAAACAGCATGAAGCTAAAGAAAACGTTCTGCTGGTTAAATTTACGCAAATTCTGTTTCACCAACAGAGTAGTCGACCATTGGAACAACCTACCAGAAAGTATATAGTCCAGTCAAAAATGTAAAGAGCTTTGAAATAGCCCTAAACAAATTCTGGGAAAACCAAGAAGTCAAATATGATTTCACAAAGGACCTGGACATCCATGCAAGATAAGGAAGTTGCGTGCAAAAGGGCAATAGCGAAGAAACAACCCCAGAGATGGACATAGGGGCCTTAGAAGGCATGCGTCCAAAACCGACCCTAAATTATCCTAAAGTAAAGTAGGAGGCAGTAGAAAGTACTACATTAAAGTATACTACCTATTAACAATGATAGTTTGATAATAGGGACCGACCATTTAACTTGAAAAAGATGGTGCCTGGAAAAAATTCTGAAGAAGGATCTCTGCCATAAAAATAATTTTAGTAATGAAAATATATTCCACGATAGTGCCTTTACTTATAAATATCAAATAAAAAAAGCAAACCCACTACCTCGCGGCTTTTTCCAAGTGAAATCACAGACTTGCACCCTGCCCGAAACTTTTAAAACTAATACCTATAACATAGTGCAGATAAATTCTTTATCTTCGGATTTTATCTTCAATTAGAGGAAGGCCATCATAAAAACAATTTGTTAGATTTTTCGTTTGTTAAAATAATCACTTAATTTATATATTTTTTTGCTTAGTTTATTTTGTTATAAATAACTGTTTTGCCACTAAAGACTCCTTAAGTCATTATTTTCGTCTCCGGTTTTATGCAGTTTAAAGATATCATGAAATCTTGCGTATTGAACTCATCGAAAAAGGAACTTTACCAACAGCAATGCAAACAATACATGTATATCAAGGTACAAATGTTAAAACAAAACTACCGCACTAAAAAATAATCCCCAAAAAAATATCTAAGGAGAAAGATACATTAAATAAAGACAAATATTTCATTTTAGAAACACCGTGGAGGAAATGTAGATCGCAATAGTCCTTAGAACTTACTTGCATCACGCATTTTACAAGCGACAAAAAAAAACAGACTGGAATTAAGGATAGAAATGGAGGTTATGAAAGTTTAATTTTCGCCCGTTAATCGGATTCGACTCACCGTGATTGAAATTTGATGTCGTGTTGGAATTGTACAACTTTAAGGAAAAGCCTAGAGATACCACAAACTTGGTTTATAACATTTTTTACCAAATAAATAACGGCTACGATTATGTTTTTCTATCTATATCAGTCTTAAAAACCTACAAAAAAGTAAAGACAGGACATCCGAAAGGGCAAAGTTTTGTGTTTGGGACGTGGCACCTTTTAGAAAGAACAACCATTCATAACGATTACATATTTAATACTGACTAATACAACTTTGACTCTGTGGTAGAGCTTACACTGATAATGTTACCGAAATGCTAACATGATGACAGATCTAATTTCCTATATTTTGTTTCTCTAGAATGTTTACAGATAACGTGGATAACGCCTATTAAAATAATAGCTAAAGTATTTCTGAACTTAAACAATGAATAATTAAATGTAAGTTAAAAACATCACAACTCCTCCCTGCTAAACTTTTGCTGCGGTCAGAAAAATAATAAATCAATTTAACTGAATGAAAATAGAAACTATGAATGAAATGATTACTATAGTAAACAGGCATGCAAGATTATAGTAAAAATGTACTTTAACAATGTTTACACAGTCTATATTTCTGCAATGAGTCTTTTCGTTTGTTTTCTGGATCTTTGCGGATATCGTCGCGTTTCTGGCATACTAGTTATCGGTTCGGTATTCGGAACATTGTCAATTTGATCATCAGATGGTGTAATCTCACTAGTTGCTTCGATCTGAGGCATATTTAGCGTATTGTCATTGTCCTCAATTCTGCTCGGTTTAATTTAATCAACGTGTCTTCTCCATGTAGAACCCGAGTCAGTTTTAACACTATACATCAAAGGTCCATCGCGATTTTCTATCTTTCCTCCGGCCCATTTATTGTCCTTGTCTCTGTAATCACGTACAATCACACGTTCACCAGCCTCTAGATATTTCGGTCTCTCTGGTCTTGATTTATGGAAAACTGAGTCCATTTGAGAGTTTACAACAGTGTCTTTCATCTCTGGTCGCACTAGACTCAAACACGAACGTAAGTCTCTTCCCATAAACAATTTTGCGGGAGTCTCTTTCGTCACTGAATGTGGTGTATTCCTGTAGTTAAGCAAAAAGTTCGCAATTTTGTGATTTAAATCCCTATTATCCTGTTTCATCGCACGCAAACTATTCTTGAAACTCTGAATAAAACGTTCAGCTAGTCCATTTGTAGCGGGATGAAAAGGTGCTGACTTGTAATGTCTAATATCGTTTTGCTTTGTAAAGTTCTCAAATTCACTAGACGTAAATTGAGGTCCATTGTCCGAAACTAACTGCTTAGGAATACCATTTCTTGCAAATATTGTGCGTAAGGCTTCAATTGTCTTCGCTGACGTCGTTGTTTTCATCTGGACAACCTCTGGCCACTTCGAATGAGCACACACCAATACGAAAAACATACTTCCTAAGAATGGACCTGCGAAGTCCATATGTACACGTTCCCAGGGAGCAGAAGGCCACTCCCAAGGATGAAGCGGTGCTACTTGCGGCATTTTCTGCGTAAGTTGACAACCGTCACAACTAGTGTTTGTGTTTGGGACGTAGCACCTTTTGGAAAGAACAACCGTCACAACTTTTAACAGTCTGTTCAATTTGGCCATCGATCCCGGGCCACCATACGTAACTACGAGCTAACGCTTTCATGCGTACAACACCCGGGTGTCCTTCATGAAGTAATTCTTGAATACGTGAACGCAACTTAGCCGGCACGATAACACGAATACCCCACATTAAACAACCTTGGTGGAGTGTTATTTCACTTCTGCGACTAAAGAATGGTTTTAGCATTTCGTCATTGTTCGATTCGTTCCAGCCATTTATAACTCGGTTATACACCTTCGAAAGTGTTCGATCACGGCGTGTTTCTCGCGCGATAACAGAACTTGTCACTGGCAAGGCTTCGAAATGTGAAATATGAAAAATTTCTTCGGCGTCTATACCGTCCGAATTGCAGCTTTCTACAGGCATCCTTGACAGTCCATCCGCGTTAGTATGAAGTTTGGTACTCTTGTACTCAATGTCATAATTGAACCCAGAAAGAAAAATTGCATATCTTTGCAATCTTGCCGCGGTTGTAACAGGAATTGCTTTGCTCGGACTAAAAATCGAGGTGAGTGGTTTATGATCAGTTACTAGCGTGAATTTACGTGCGAACAAGTAGTTGTAAAATTTACGTACGCCCCAAACTATTCCAAGCGCCTCTTTGTCGATCTGTGCATAATTCCGTTCGGATTTGCTTAACGAACGCGAGGCAAAGAGTACTGGTCGCTCCGACCCATCAGGCATCACGTGGGACAAAACGGCTCCTAATCCAAAAGGTGACGCATCGCACGCTAATTTGACTGGAAGCTTCGGATCGTAATGTGTAAGAACCTGCTCGGACGTTACTAGTTCTTTGATCGCCGCGAATGCCTTGTCACAGTCTTTTGTCCATTTCCACTTTCGCGTTTTCTCTAATAGCTCATTTAGCGGACGCGCTTCTGTGGCTAAATTCGGTATAAATTTACCGTAGTACTGAACTAACCCTAAAAATGAACGAAGCTGCGTAACATTTTCTGGTCGTTTGACTTTCAAAATTGCGTCGATTTTGTCCTGTGACTTTTTAAGACCGTCACGTCCAATTTCGTGTCCACAAAAAGTAACATTTTCCCGGAAAAAGTAGCATTTATCTAAATTTGCTCGGAGTCCGAATTCTTGCAATCGGGAAAGTACATTGTCAAGATTTTTCAAGTGTTTTTGTTCTGTTTTACCGGTCACGATCATATCGTCGAGTACGCACTGAACGCCGTCTAAGCCTTGCAAAATTTGGTCTATCGTACGTTGCCAAATAGCGGGCGAACTGGCAACTCCAAAAGGAAGACGGTTATACTGGTACAAACCACGTAATGTGTTAATCGTAAGCAATTTCTTCGACTCGTCGTCCATCGGTAACTGTAGATAGGCTTGGCGCAAGTCTATCTTTAAAAACTGAACCTTTGACCACCTGCGAGATTCGCGAAAATATCATCAATCTTTGGCATTGGATATTGGTCAACTTGTAAACATGAGTTTAATGTCACTTTGAAATCTCCACAAATTCTGACGCTACCGTTTTTCTTTAACACGGGAACGACCGGACTCGCCCAGTCACTGACTTGAACTCGTGTCAGTATATTCTGCGCTTCAAGTTTATCTAGCTCTTGTTCGACTTTCGGTCGAAACGCAAACGCTACAGGTCGCGCTTTCACGAACTTCGGTACCGCGTCTTTCTTAAGATGCAATTTTGCCTGAATTCCCTTTACGCAACCGATTTCATCTTTGAAAACCTCATCATGACGTGCTAAAATTTCCTTTAAAGTCATATTGCACTTTGGCTCTTCGCACACGGAGCTCAATGATTTTATCATTGCCCAATCAAGTCGGATACTTTTCAACCATTCCCGACCAAACAACGCTGGACCGCCACGCTTAACCACGTGCAAATTCAGATCAGCTTGTTGCCCGTTGTACTGCACATTTACGCGCATAACTCCCAACGAATTTAACTTCTCACCGGAATACGTTTTAAGCACAAGCGATGACTTCTCCAGCTTTTCTCCTTTGAAATATTTCACATAATCCGCCTCGGAAATTACAGAAACACTGCTGCCGGTATCTAATTCCATGGGAATAATATTTCCATTGACACATGGTTTAATCCAAATCGAATCATTGGCATGTGAATACACGGTATATATCCCAACATCATTATTTTCCTCGTGATCAATTGCGTGTACGCGCTGATTTCTGTATTTCTTCTTATCTCCACTACGGCATGCAGCTCGGATATGTCCCTTGCGATGACACTGGTTACAAGTACTGTCTTTAAATCGGCACTTGTCAGCAAAATGGTCGGTTCCGTTGCACCGATAACACGATTTTGCAGACTGTTGTTGAAAAGTACGTCCCTGTGGTCGTCTTCTCCGGTTTCCCTGAACTTTATGAACGGGTGTGTCACTCGGAACATTCCTCAGTTCAATGGCGTCTTTTGTAGCGGTCTCCATTGCAACTGCAATTTCTAACGATTGCTCCAATGTGAGTGCGTTGATTGTCAACAGTTTCTTCTGGATCTGTCGATTCCGTAATCCGCATACAAATCTGTCTCGTAGAGAGTCATTTAAATTTAATCCAAATTCGCAGAATTCTGTAAGTTTTCTCAGTTCTGCAATGTAAGTGTTCACACTTTCAGCTTCGAGCTGATTACGCTTGTGAAATCGAAAACGTTCGGCTATCACAATTGGTTTCGGAGTCAAGTGGTCTTGAAGAAGTTTCACAAGAGTTGCGTAGTCCTTTTCTTTAGGCTTCTGTGGAGCGGTCAAATTCCTTAACAAAGTGTAGGTTTTGCCTCCTAGAAGTGTCAATAAAGCGGGTACTTTTTTATCCTCCGCAATGTTATTTACTTCAAAGTATTGTTCTAAACGTTCCGTATAACTTGTCCACGTTTCTATGCTGTCCTCGAATGGCTCAATGCGTCCAATAATCCCCACAACGTTTTGCGGTGGTGGTCCTTGATCTTCAGGCATGTTCGATATTTAACCAAGAAAATCTCACAGCTATAACTAAAATCGGAGCTCTCTTAGAATTAAACTCGTCGCCAGTTTTGTGTTTGGGACGTGGCACCTTTTAGAAAGAACAACCATTCATAACGATTACATATTTAATACTGACTAATACAACTTTGACTCTGTGGTAGAGCTTACACTGATAATGTTACCGAAATGCTAACATGATGACAGATCTAATTTCCTATATTTTGTTTCTCTAGAATGTTTACAGATAACGTGGATAACGCCTATTAAAATAATAGCTAAAGTATTTCTGAACTTAAACAATGAATAATTAAATGTAAGTTAAAAACATCACACAAAGACTAATTTAATCAGACGGCAAAACACATCACAGCAATGCACAGAACCTAACTGTAATCAGCAAAACGAATTCACATTGGAATGGAAGTTACCACATGTGCTTCTTAACCCTTACTAAGCCAAGGGGCCTATATATAGGCTTTTTGTACTCCATTCAAATGCCAAGAGCCTATATATAGGCTTGACAACCGTTGCCGACGTCGTATAAACATCCATTGTTCTATAACAATTGTTTGACGTCACAGTATGCAGTCGGACACCGCTCATGGGGCCCTAAGAAGCACTTTCGAAGTCTAAAAAAAGGTTTTATATGGATGATTCGGGAAGACATCTACGAGACAGCAGTAAATGCTTATTTCAAGATTCAACAAATAAACTACGTAATGAAGAGATCTTTGCCTAGCGGGATAGGGGAAAGATCGCGATCGTTTATTTCAATGGGATTTAGGAAACTTCTGCTTATACAAAGGGATACAGAAAACTCACTTTGAAAGTTGGAAATTGGAAACCCCATTTACATGTATATTTACCATATCGCACTTTCAATGAATTGGTTATTTGAATAATGTGTATGCAGCATGTAATGATTTACCATTCAGGCACACTAACCAGGCAAAAATAGAAATTTCTATATTTGCCTTCGATCCACACTAAGGCGAGGACTGTCGAAAGAACTTTATCAAAATAAAATGGGTTAAGATCGATCTATTTAAGCTTTTTGTCCCACCGCAACGCAGAAAATGGGCAAAGAAATGCTGGTGTTTGTCTGTGCGTCTGTCACATTTTTATCGTATTAGATTTCCCAAATACTACATATAAATGATAAAGCGTAGACTTTGGATGTGTGTATGTATTTGTTATGGTCTGATAGAGACATTAATATATAATTAATTTATAAAAAATAAACAAAAGATTTTTCAAATTTCATGTAAGAAGTGAAAAGTATAATAATTTTAAAATGAAATTTATTGTTCGATTCATAAAAGTGCCGTTGAAGACATAGTCCATGAAGACTCTTAATTATGACAGTGGGAGCAAGCAGTTCTAGCTCTTCGTCTCGTACCATCTGGGATGGAACATACTACACAGTTCTTTTGTTTTCTGTTTTCTATCTCAACGAAATGGGTTTCTTCAGTGGTTATTGTTAACTTGAACATTCAAATGCTTCGACGCAAGAGATTTTATAATGTAAACAATAAACTCAAAGCGAGAGAGTTCAGGGTCGTCTGTGTTTTGAGAATATAAGATGTACGCATTGAGCAACATTCTATTGAAAGTGTACTGTTTTTCTCCTATCTTCATAAATACCAGACATCATATCATTTAAATTAATCTTAACCTACCATATATTTACTGTAAGTTTTAAGAATGGCACAGGATACGGTTACGGCAAATTTGAGCAAAACCGTAACAATAAGAAATTCTTTTTGATACGGTAAAGACGAAAATCGGGAACGCATGACGGGACGGAGACCGAATCAATTTAAGAATTTTTATTGTTACGACAGTTATTATTACCGCAAATCGATATTGTGACGATATGAAAAAAAGAGTTGCATAACATTTTAATAATTTATATAAAAGCGGGCAAAAAATACTAATAATCTAAATTTAACTCAACTTATATGGCACATGCAACACAACCAATAAGTGGTTTTCGGTTTTTGTTTTAGTCTTACACATTTCTGGTGAAACTATCACTGACAATGGTAACGATTTAATGATCACCGATAAGAACAAGCTGTATGTCTACATTTGTTATGTGTATCGAAGCTCTGTATATAATTTAAAATTTTCTCCCAAAGAATTTTGATCCGGCTAGTGCATTGTTCGAAATTATATAAATGTTAAGTAATTCTTAAGAATATAGGGAGTATATACAGAAGAGAAGTTTTCTTTGGCCGGGGCGCTACCTACGACAAAAAAAGTTTTAATCAACAAAGAGTAGAGAGAATGTTTTTCATTATCGACTACCGATGGGATGAATTAATTTCATTCTTTAATTAATTAATTTTTAACATTATTAATATGATAATGGTTCTGCCCGAAAAGCTCGCGAAGATACAAAATCAATATGATAATAGGTGCAATCAAAACTGGGTTAAACCTTAATTGGATCTGGAAAAAATGTCAAAATACCCTCGGCTGGATCAATAGCTAAGAGGGTCCACTTTTGGATAAAAATTTAACAATTTAATTGAAAACATGTATTATCTGTAAAACCGCAAAAATATGGTTTGCGGCCGGGACAACATCATCCATAACTTAATCGATCCTTCAGTGACGTCATATCATTCGACAAGCAGACTGTAAACATGAAGACATCAAAATGTCACCGCTCTTCTGTCAGGTTTTGTTGTATTTTTTGTATACCCGTATCTATAATTGCCAAGTACTGGCTGCAAAAGATTGATTTAGAAACCTGGTGGAAAATGACGAAGTATCCAAATGATCATTTAACCTTGTCAGTTTGAGGGACCACACAGGATAAGGATGGATTAGGATTTTATTTTCAGATCAGGTAGGACCAAATTATCATACATATGTAGAAAAACAGTTGCTGATCACTTTATTTTAATGAACATGTGTAATGAAAAGTTCCGAAAATTGATTGACAGAACTTATTAGGGATGATGTGATGATATTTCCCAACATTTTTCTGCGCATGACTATTCACTATGGGTAAAAGGTCACTACAGTATCGAATTCTCGCGAGAGAAAGCCATATCTGTGTAAAAACATAACAACTAGTGGTCGTTCGTTAGATAGTTATTATTTGTTGAGAAAGTTGTTGTCATTAACAACAAGAAAAGGCTTTGTTTTGTTACCGTTTGTAAATAAATAAGCGAAAAAAAAGGGTCTCGCTAACGCGAGACCCGGTATTTTCAAAAAGGTCCAATACCTTCCAAATGATGACAGAATTTATTTTCAACCATCGTAGATGTATTTTGAGTCTCTAGCAATTTGGCAGAATCTGTACTTCTGTGAGCTTCGCTTTGCTCTCAAAATATGAGGCAGGTAAAACCTGTTACGCTCCCGAAGTTTCAATTATTTTTGTTTTTTGGTTCGAAAATAAAAACAAACTAGCTTTTCTTGTGGGTTACGTGAGCGTTTAATGACGTCTAAATTGTTCAAATATAAAAACGTTAAAAAGACGCCGAAAGTTCTGGGAAACAAGCGCGTGCTTAACCAGACGTTGAAGAAAAATTCATCTCATAGTACAACTAAAATATTGTCATTTCTGTCATTGTCGCTCCCTTCGGGAGCGTATTAATAATAGCGGCTCTGAAGAACATCTTATCTTTGGTAAATCTCACATGCATATCGTCAATGATTTTGCCGTTATGATAAGTGCCGTAACAATAAGAATTTTTCTTATTATTATAAGAAAAATTCTTATTGTTACGGTCGTAAATAATTCGGTGTCCGTCCCGTCATCCGCTCCCGGTTTTCGTCTTTGTCGTAACGGCAATATGAATATCTTATTGTTACAGTTTTGCCGTATTCGTATCCTGTGCCTTTAAGAATTCGTGGTTTCTGACCCTGCTCATGTATTGCTGGACATCCTGATGAGACGATACTTATATAGTTACTATTTTTCTATTGAGTCTCTCTCTATAAGCACAGCACAGTACATCACCTTGCCGTAAAAAACAGTGATTGATTTTCTTGAACATTAGCATTTTTTAATGGACAGGACTCAGGACTGTCTTTAAGTATTTGCATTTTTACAATTTATAAATAAAAAAAATAAACAACAAATTTCAATGCAATTTTTACGCCTGACGCGCGTTTCGTCTATGAGAGACTTATAAATCATAAACTTTTTAGTTTTAACTTTTACTATAGTAAAACGTTGGTCTTTTTTATATGCATCGAGAAAGTTACAAATATCAGATCAGCATTGGTTCATAAGAGAAAATTTGTAAAATAAAGCCAGAAACTACATTATAAAGTAAAGTAACATAATTATAATTATCTTAAATATACAAAACAAATACCTTGGCAACATGGGAATTTTAGCTGGCAGTGAAAGAATAAAAGTAATTCCTGTAAGTTGTATATAGTTGTCACCGTTTCAACTTCAAGTAAGTCATGCAGATGAAATCCGGTAAAGTTGGCATAAAAAAAACTTAATGCGAAAAACTCATCATTAACTTTATAACAAAATTTTCTTCTCGACTTGTCTGTTCTAAGAGATCAAAATAAATTGAAAATAAATGTATACGCTGGAGTAGAACCAATTAGACAAAATACTTATTTTTGATGTTTTTCATATAATAGTAAAAAAATAGTTATCATAACTAATTATTAATTTCAAATTAATAACATTTTAATTATAGTACTTAGTCCTCAGTCTTTGTTTGTTTTGTTTAATCGACCATCGATTGACTATTCATTGTGTTAGTATATAAATGAATCTAAGATTTTTGAAATCGAATGTTTAGAGGCCGATTGATAAAACTTTATCATAAGGAAGAATGAACGATTTTAAAAGACTGGTCTTATTTGTGTCTGCGTTTGCTTGGATGTTTGATATTTCAGTGTCTATCCCACATGAGTAAGTATTAAAATAAAGATTCAGTGGTCCGACCTGGAAGGGGTTTTCGGGGGGAAGTGAAGTCCAGCTTTTCTTTGGAATTTTGATATTATTGAAATTGAGTTGGCCCCAATTTTTTTATTCTCTGTAGCCAATGAACGGTACCCTGCCAAAACTTTCTGGATCCACACTTTCATTGTACATACACTCTGACATTTGTAAATAAAAATAAAAGACCCCGAAATTAAAGGTGATTGGATAGAAAAAAAAATCAAATTTGGCTAAAAGGCTTGTGAATGTAAATTATATTTTTCATCGGCAGGTCTTCATGGAGAGAAAAACCCGGTTTATAAAATTGTATAGGTCAAGTGGGCGTAGGACAAATTTTTATGATCTACTGGTCACAGCCACTTGTTATTTGGTAAACAGAATCAAGTTGTAGTCCCATAGCGCGGGAATCTATTTCAGATCTGTCGCTCGACTACTTCCTTTTTTTACGAAATCAGGCCATTTTTAACTTTTATTTCGGACACATTCGCGTTTGAACCCCAGCATAATCTTTATATGTAATTTTTTTTTTCAGACAAGAACTTTTGGACAGGTTGTTGCTCAATTCGTCATATGACAAACGATTTGCCCCTTCAAGAGCAAGCCCAGGTGAGCAAATGCGAGGAGTTAAAACGAATATATAGTGTTAATAAATTTCAATACTTTTGTCTTATATTAAGCTGTTTTAGTTAGACAAAAAGCATGGTTTATATAGTGAATAAAGTAAATCCGGAAGAGAGAAGAGAAAAAAGTATACTATTACCCATAAAAGACAGGACGAATAAAAGAGCAAAGATAAAAAAAAACAAACATTTTTAACGACTTCTTGAAAAATAAAAGTAATAACAAAATTACCGAACTTGGTGGATCAATCTTAAATGTTCATGAGAATAGACAAAACTAGGTAGACATACCGGAAAAAATTAAAGATCGCAATAGTCCTGACTTGGTACAGGCATTTCAAAAGAATTGGTGGATTAAACCAGGTTTTATTTAACCTTCCATTGCGATCTTAGGGTCCGGTTGTTACACAAACACAATACGGGTGTGAAAAATATGAATAGTGTCATTGAAGTGATTATCTCAGTACATTAATCAGCCAAACTCAAATCAAAACAATCACTCACAATTTCGTCTAGCATAATTTTGAATTTTTCCACCAATGGCTAAATGAAACAAATAAACGATAAAGAGATGTGGAATAAGTGTACACGACACAGCCAGCACAAAGAAATGGCAACTTAAAAATCACAATGGAAAGCAGCCAGCAGTCCAAAATGATCAGATGTCGCCTGCTCGCCGTCTTTTTAGGCATGCACGGTCTTATGTGTACAAAGAATGTTAAAATAGTTATTATATGACAGATATATCGTATATAAGCAATACTAACGTGTATCAAATTATCAGACACGAGGCTGACGCATAAACGCTTTTTGTCAAACTACGCAATTTGATGATTTTACAGATTCAGGACCTACATTTGTCACGATTACCATGGTAATATCAGATATTTTTGAAGTTAATGTGAACGAAATGGTGAGTTAATATAAAATATAAAGAGGCAAACGAGTACAATGGATAGTCATACAAAGGGTAATGACAATATTGCCGAACGGGAATAATCATTCAAAATGAGATGCTAAAAGGTTAAAAGGATTGGAAATCGAAATGGTCCTAACTTTTCTATGCTACAAGTATGAACAAATGAAGGTGCTTTTTGGAGTGTTTGTCTGGTCGAAAAAAATGTCTGGATAATGATGATTCTCAGCTAGCTGCCAGTTAACAGTGAGTGTTCTACGGGGAGTTCCGCTACCTTTCGTTTGTTCATTATGTCTTCTGTCTAAGGCTTTCTCTAGTGGAATTGAAGGTTGATCGATTTAAATTTAATTGTGTGTTTAGTTATATGCTTTGTCCGGGAGCATTGAAAGGAGGAAGGTTGGACCCAAAAAAACTAGTTTTAAATTTTAAATATGCCTGTCCTTAGCCAGGAATCTTCGACAAAGCTATTGTTTGTACTTTTCTTTTACTTGTCTATCTGTGGCTAATTCAGTACTGAATTTGAATCATATGCATTTTTTTAGACCATGGGCCACTTGCAGAACGGCGAACAGCGCCTAGTACTGGCCTCGTTGAAGGCTGCTGGCGGTATTCTAAATAACTGCTTGTTATGTTAGCTGTGTTGCGTACACTTACTCCACATCTCATTATTTTCTATGGTTAAAGAACTGTTTGATATGTCCTGGAAAAAATTATTCACTAAGATCTACGTCAGTGGAATACGAATGTCCCTTCCTGTTTTAAATCGGGCATATAAGATATAATTTCTTCGACATAACGAAAGTTTATTGTACATGTATAATCATTTATTTTTTGATCAGACACCGATTTCCTCGTGACCGACTTTTGGAGCAGGGCTATAAGAAAATACGTCTCATACGATCCCTAAAAAATCTTTCTTCGTTATCAGCCACTAGTAGAAAATTTCAAAATTGAGTAAAAAGATATGGTGGTTAATTGTTTTAATTAGTGTTTGACTGGTCTGCTGTACTGAGATGATCTCCTCAATATCCCTATTGTGTCTCACAACTATGTTGTGTTCTATGGTCATTACCGGATCCTTAGATCGCAACGGAAGAGGGAGGTTTTAGGCCATAAAACCTGGTTTAACCCACCATTTCATTTGAAATGCCTGTACAAAGTCAAGACCATTGCAATCCACCAATTCTCCGGTATGACCTATTCGTTTTTGTAATTTTCTCTGGACTATGAGATTGATAATTCAAGTTCGGTAGTTTTGTTATTACCTTAATTTCAGGACTTTTCAATGACCGTTTACTTTCGACAAATATGGAATGATCAGCGACTGCAGTTTGACGAATCATTTGGCTCGCTTGAGCTGACACACGAGAGCATGGCTAAGCTTTGGAAACCCGATACATTCTTTGAGGAATTTAAATCAGGTGTCCAACACTCAGTATTAGAAGTAAACGAACTCATGCACATATCACCGAATGGGACAATCATAAATAGCAGAAGGTATGAACACACCAACCCCCAAAATAAAATTTATGTTGAAAATATGTCAAAAATACTCTCTTTTGTCATCAAAGGATTGGCATTAACTTTATTGCTGGTCTGTATCTCAATGCCTGTACACGTGCATGGGGTATTATTTTCTTTCTTAAATAGATGAAATCTGATTGATGCATTACCATCACGATAATTAATTGTGAAAACAGGTAGGAGTTCACCAGAGATACCTATATATATTTCACGTTGGGTTATTATTGGTAAGGCAGATAAATATATACTGTTTTGTCCGATCAAGGAAAATGTAAACTAGTTTGGATGATGTTTTCGGGTTCTAATTTTGTAATTTGAATTATCATATCGAAATACAAATACTTGCCAAAACCATTTTACGTGAACACACCTTACTGAATGTGACCAGTGTTGTTCGCTGGCTTGCATTGGCCATGTTATAGATAAATGTCAAACATAGTCACAATTAAGAGAAGAATGAAAAAATTAAATGCGTTAGAATGAAAATTTAAATTATCGGAATGTCAAATGTTTTAAATGATGTGATATATTGGTATTTAGGTAATCAAAAACCCGGTTCTGATAAGTAAAAGACTTTAACAAAAGTCTAAAATTTCAATATCTTAATTATTCATGATGTTTGAAAAAGATTTTTGAAAATCAATAGAATTCTTAAGAATAAAAAAAGTTGAACTATTCATTACGAACGCATATACTCAGCAACATAATTAACACACCACAGCAGACATTTAAACAATTACTTATCATATCTTTTAACTCAATTTTGAACTTTTCTACTAGTGGCTGATAACGAAGAAAGGATTTTTTAAGGGATCGTATGAGGCGTAATTTCTTATAGCCCTGCTCCAAAAGTCGGTCACGAAGAAATCGGTGACTGATAAAAAAATCTGTGAAATGTGTACAAGCTCTGGCTTATCGATTACTAGTAAGTCGTGAAATATAAACACCGTATGCAGGGAAAGTAGGTATTTTGCTCTGTAGATTAGGAAAATTAATAATTTGAAAATTTGAGATGACCACCTGGGTCAAATTGGAGGTGCAAATCCAAGAAAGACGTGAAGCAATTTGATTCGGTGGTCTCTTTAATCTCCAATTCTGGAGGATATATTGAAAGAATCTATCTACCAAATGAAGTGTTATTGACAGAAAGGACATCATCAATATATCTGACTGTAAGATTAAATGATCTTGCCTCTTTTATCTTCTTGTTCTTTACGAGTCCCTGAAGAAATTCAGTCTCGTAAGAGTATAAAAACAAATCGGCGATGAGAGGAGCACAGTTTTTTCCCATTGGAATTCCGATTTGTTGTTGAAAAAATTCTCCAACTAATTTAGTTGGATATAGATAGTCAAGGTCATATTACCTGTCAAGTTAACGATATTGCCAACGTTCGCACACTCAAAAACCTATACACCGAATACTTTCTAATAATAATATACTTTTTGCCTCTGGAGGTACGAATTTCATTTTTTATGCCCCCGCGACGACATGTCGGGGGCATTAAATTTTACTCATGTCCGTCTTTCCGTCTGTCCGTCCGTCCGTACGAATTTTCGTCAAGCTTTTCTCAGGAACCGTACATGAAAATGATTTGAAACTTGTAAGGATGGTTCAGTATGACAAACTATACGTCCTAAGCGATTTTGAGACCTGTTTGACATCTAATTCCTGTTTGGGACTTAGGTCAATGTGAAAATATGTAAACATGACTTTAAAAGTTTTCGTCAAGCTTTTCTCAGGAACCGTACTTTAGAATAATTTGAACCTTGGTAGGATTGTTCAATATGACAAACTTTACGTCCTAAGCGAATTCGAGACTTTTCGGACATCAACTTCATGTTTGGGACTAGGGCGATATAAAAATCAACTTGAAAATTTCCGTCAAACTTTTCTCAGAAATTGTACATGGGTATTATTTGAAACTTGGTAGAGTCGTTCAGTATGACAAACTGTACGTCCTAAGCAATTTTCAGGGACTTTTACTTCCTTTTTGGTGCCTAGCAGGGGCATCCGTGTCCCATGGACACATTCCTTCTTTATTTTAAAAATCAGAGATTGATACTAAGGACCTCAAACATACTTTTGCAAAAATTTCAGTTCATTCTGATTACTTCTATTTGAGATTTTTGATATTTAACTTTGAAGTCAAAGGAAATGAATGAAAATGGTGCCTTTCCTCTGTTGTTTAGTATAATTATACCCATGAGTAAAATATTTGCAATATTGATGTAGGACAAATATTTGAACAAGAAAGCTTTTCGAAAAGATTAAGTGATAATTTGCTTCATATATTTGATCATACAGTAAAACCTGCTTTAATTTATTGTTCTGAAGTGTGGGAAATGTTAAATACTTCATGTAGCAACAATAAAAGAAATCTGAACTGTGAGGAATACTTTATTTTAAGCATGTATAAAAATAATGAAATTGAAAAATTAAATAAAAAATTTTCAACTAATTAGCAGTGGCTGGGAACTTGGTAGATACCCATTATATATTGATGTTATTTTAAGTATGGTGAAATACTGGTTATATTTGAATAAGTCTCAAAGTAAATTACTGCAAGAGGCACTAAGCGAAGACCTCTGTATGTTACAAAACAATCAGATTTGTAAGGTTAGTTGCATATATAATATATTGAAAGAGCTTAATATGCTTTTTTAACAATCCTGTAGTATGTGGAAATAGAGATATCAATAAAATGAAACAACTATTAAAAAGTAAATATGTTCAAATTTGGAAGACCGAAATTAATAAAAGTAAAATTATTTCTGTTACAAACAGAAACGAGAATAAATTACGCACATATTGCAAATATAAATTTGATTTCAAGCGGGAGAAATATTTGGATTTAAATGAGTTTAATGATCGTAACACTTTAACACGTCTTCGTATAAGTGCTCATAAATTGGAAATTGAGAGAGAAAGGTACACTATTCCTATAACATTACTCGAGGATAGACTTTGCAAGCAATGTAATAAATCTTCTATTGAAGACGAGCTCGACTTTTTAAATGCTTGTCCTAGATTAACACAATTAGAGATGATTTTGTAAAGAATATTAACAACTCTAATTTTTTGAAATTATGCGATGAAAATAAATTTATATGGCTTCTAATAAATGAAGAGTTAGATGTTATTAAAAAACTAACAAAGTTTTCAAATTGTTTTTTTTTCTCTACCATTGTATTACTAGTCTACTATTGTAACTGCATATGCCCAATATGGGTTTTCTTGATTAATAAATTGTTCTTGTTCTTGTCCTATAATATTCATTTTTTTCTGAATCTTGATAGCATTGTTTTACATAACTTTTATTTTTCATTTTAAGTTTCATCATCATCATCATCATCATCATCATCATCATCATCATCATCATCATCATCATCATCATCATCACCATCATCATCATCATCATCATCATCATCATCATCATCATCATCATAATACATAATGTACATACATATATTTCTATCTTAATACACTCTATTCTATTGATAGCTACAATCATAAGCTACAATGCGGTTCCATTACTCATTATTCCCTTCTACATACATCATCATGATAAGCTATATATATATTTGTAACAGCTATGCTGAATATTCGGGTTTTTTTCGACAGAGGAGTAAATGTTCTTGGCATATCAGCATTTAATCTATACTTAACTTGAAATTATACTTTAGATACATTTAGAGAAGGAACAAAGCCCCTAAAGACTTTTTAAAGGTTTTACTTTAAACACCATTTTTTAGCTCACTTGACCCAAAGTCAAGAATACATGATTTGTTAATGCGATTTGTATGTGATGATATTTGGCATTTTGATTTGAATACAATTTGTTGCATATTTTTGATTTGATTACAATTCATTGGAAGTCTACTTCATTGAAAATTAATTTGGTTACAATTTGTTAGGCTTATTTCTTTTCATCCGTTGATTTGTTAACAATTCATTTAACTTTATCGTTTTACATTTCGATTTGTTTCCCATTTGGTTAACTTAGTACTACATGGTGTATAAATATGCGATTTGTTTGCAATTCATTTGACTTTTGGTTTTATAAGTCTTCCCATAGGAACCTCTTTGTACTATAATCTTTTGGCTCTTGTGGTTATCCTACATTATTTGAATTTCAAAGATGCAATTTTTCATTAGGATGTAAAGTGAAATTGTACTGTGTGGAACTGTGGACTATAATATCCTATTTGGAAGCTCTGAATTGTAAGACAATTAATTGATTTACTTTCATTGATAAGTTTAATTTTTAAATGAAACTAAAAATTATTTGAAAGAGTTCTGCAGTCAGAATTCCTCAACACACATTTATACATGTATACCATTATTCTTCATATGGACAAAGTATAGTGATTGCATTAAACATGAATAAATGGGAAGTCAAATGTAGATCATAAATATTTAACTACTTTAATTTAACATTTATTTCTATGTCTGAAAGTTTTGAAACAGGTTATTTCCTATTTATATTTTTGCATAGCAAAAAATTAAGTCAACCCTATATACATTAAATGTAATAGTATGTTTTTTCTTCAAATAGAAATATATGACCTGTTTAAAATTATGTAAAATTTAAAATTCAGGTGCCCGGGTGGCCGAGTGGTCTAAGGCGCTAGTTTAGATTCAGGTGCCCGGTTGGCCGAGTGGTCTAAGGCGCTAGTTAAGATGCAGGTGCCCGGATGACCGAGTGGTCTAAGGCGCTAGTTTAGATTCAGGTGCCCCGGTGGCCGAGTGGTCAATGGCGCTAGTTTAGATGCACGTGCCCGGATGGCCGAGTGGTCTATGGCGCTGGTTTATAAACGACACTATTGATCACCAGTCAATGCATTACTGCTTCAGGTTGTTGGAGCCATTCCCGGTATGTTATTTACAAAAAAACAAGTGGCTCACAGGAGCCTGAATCGCTCATCTGCCCTTTAATCTTTAAGGGTGTCTTTTGTAGAGCTCAATCGGCTAAAGATTTAAAGCTTTTCTATATATCTGCAAAAGTATTCATTATATAGGGCAAAAATATAAAAAACGCTATTTTTTACCTTTAAAAGGCCATATAACCCCTGTAAGTAGGGCAAGCATCATCATTGCTCAATTTGCAATACTTTTTCATTATATAGGCCAAAAGCAAGAAAAAAACCAATGTTTTACCTTCAAAGTGCCATAATCCCTATAAGGAGTCATCTGACAATTTTGAATCAACGAAGACTTTTTATGCTGAAGCAGTAGGGTGGCATCATCTTTGATATATCTCTTACATTTTATGATTGGCAAGCCAAGGAACAGTAGTCTGACCCCTGGTCTATTTTTAACAACGGCAGTCAGAATTCCTCAACACACATTTATACATGTATACCATTATTCTTCATATGGACAAAGTATAGTGATTGCATTAAACATGAATAAATGGGAAGTCAAATGTAGATCATAAATATTTAACTACTTTAATTTAACATTTATTTTTATGTCTGAAAGTTTTGAAACAGGTTATTTCCTATTTATATTTTTGCATAGCAAAAAATTAAGTCAACCCTATATACATTAAATGTAATAGTATGTTTTTTCTTGAAATAGAAATATATGACCTGTTTAAAATTATGTAAAATCTGAAAATTTAATGTGAGATGTAAACTATATACACAGAATAGTAGCTCAAAGAATTACATTTATTATTGTGTAAAAGTTAATTTGCACACTTACATTTACAGGATATTCGATTTGTTATTGATTTAACTATTTAATTTGATAACATTTCATTTAAAGTCATTTAAAGGATATTCGATTTGTTTTCAATTCATTTATTTGATTTGATTACAATTCATTTGAAGGATAATCGATTTGCTTTCGATTAATTTCTTCGATTTGATTACAATTTGTTTACAACTTCAAATCGATTAATTGAATTCGATTCGTTAACTCATTTGCATGGGAATTTACATCGATATCAAATTGTGAACAAATCGTTAACAAAAAAAAAAACATTAATACGATTTGTTTTGCTGATTTTTTTACTTGGGTAAACTACAACTTTGAATTGATTTTGTCTCATTTTAGATTACCTCTCAAACCATCATATTTCATGCAATTTGGTTTTGTTTCATTAAAGATTAACACTCATTTTCGGTTTTGTTTGTTTCATTTTAGATAACAAAATGAACCACTCAAACTATATATTTCATGTTCGGCTTGGCTTAATTTTAGATTAACAGTCATGTTTGGTTTTCTTTCATTTTCGATCTCAAATTATGTTTGGTCTCGTTTCATTTTAGATTAAGAGCATTATATTTTGTTTCATTTTAGATTCGATATCTGTTAGGTTTTGCTTCATTTTAGATTAACATTTACAATCTATTTTGTTTCATTTCAGATTTACCCTAAAACTATCATGTTTCATGGATTTTAAGCTATATCCACTGGACAAACAGACGTGCACTATATCTATAGGAAGCTGTGAGTTGTAATATAAACACAAAACCACAATCAAATACCATTCAAGATATTCAAATGCTCCTAATAATTGCATGTTTAGTTTCCTATATAAGGGCGTTAACGAATTTTAAGTCTATTTTCCACTATTGTCTCCGATCGACGAACATGTATTTTAGGTATGGCCTCCACTATTGTCTCCGACGAACATGTATTTTAGGTATTGTCTCCGACGAACATGTATTTTAGGTATTGTCTCCGACGAACATGTATTTTTGGTATTGTCTCCGACGAACATGTATTTTAGGTATTGTCTCCGACGAACATGTATTTTTGGTATTGTCTCCGACGAACATGTAATTTATGTATTACCTCCGTAGGAAAGGAGGTTGTTCGTCGAAAATTAACATAGTTCAACCCATCACCTTACACTGTGGTTTCATTATTATTCGCAGGGTATCAATTTTCGTGGTTTTCGTGGGTGGTATTGACCAACGAAATTAAATATTCTACGAAAAGGAAATTCAACATTGATCTATATGCTGCAGATTTAATCCAGAACCACGAATTTAAGAATCTACGAACTAATTAGTTTCATTAAACCACGAAAATTGGTACCAACGAAAATAAATGAATCCACAGTATTTCATGTAAGTAGTATATGAAGTCATTTTAGATTCAGGTGCCCGGGTGGCCGAGTGGTCTATGGCGCTAGTTTAGATTCAGGTGCCCGGGTGGTCTAGTGGTCTAAGGCGCTAGTTTAGATTCAGGTTCCCGGATGGCCGAGTGGTCTAAGGCGCTAGTTTAGATTCAGGTGCCCGGGGGGCCGAGTGGTCTAAGGCGCTAGTTTAGATTCAGGTGCCCGGGTGGCCGAGTGGTCTAAGGCGCTAGTTTAGATTCAGATGCCCGGGTGGCCAAGTGGTCTAAGGCGCTAGTTTAGATTCAGGTGCCCGGGTGGCCGAGTGGTCTAAGGCACTAGTTTAGATTCAGGTGCCCGGGTGGCCGAGTGGTCTAAGGCGCTAGTTTAGATTCAGGTGCCCGGGTGGCCGAGTGGTCTAAGGCGCTAGTTTAGATTCAGGTGCCCGGGTGGCCAAGTGGTCTAAGGCGCTAGTTTAGATTCAGGTGCCCGGGTGGCCGAGTGGTCTAAGGCGCTAGTTTATAAACGACACTATTGATCATTAGTCCTTGTATTACTGCTTCAGGTTGTTGGAGCAATTCCCGGTATGTAATTTACAAAAAAACAAGTGGCTCACAGGAGCCTGAATCGCTCACCTGCCCTTTAAGCTTTAAGGGTGTATTTTGTAGAGCTCAATCGGCTAAAGATTTAAAGCTTTTCTATATATCTGCAAAACTATTCATTATATAGGGCAAAAATATAAAAAAAACGCTATTTTTTACTTTTAAAAGGCCATAACCCCTATAAGAAGGGCAAGCAACACAATTCCTCATTTTGAAATACTTTTTCATTATATAGGCCAAAAGCATGAAAAAAACCCATTTTTTACCTTCAAAGTGCCATAATCCCTATAAGGACTCATCTGACAATTTTGAATCAACGAAGACTTTTGTAGATCTTTTTATGCTGAAGCAGTAGGGTGGCATCATATTTGATATATCTCTTACATTTTATGATTGGCAAGCCAAAGAACAGTAGTCTGACCCCTGGTCTATTTTTAGCAACGGCAGCCATGTGTTTGACGAATCAAAAATCGTAACACAACTTTTGTTCAGAACAACCTAAGTTAAGGTGGGACGATACCAAATGGCATATATCCAGATTTTAATGAAAATTGGTAGTTTCATAGTTCTTAGTGATATACATCCATATATGAAATAAAAAATGGGGGTCACGGACCTCGTTTTTCAAATAAATGCATTTGAAAACTGCATTTTTGGCGGGAAATTAACAAAGATATACATGTATAGGTTAAAAAGAGTTTCAACACCAATTATTTTTACTTTTTATACACAAAAATGGACTAACTATATCCAGATTTTGACCAAAAACTAATATAATAATCCTTGGAAAATTTGCGATGCATTGATGTAAAATAAAGGATATGTCACGGACTTCGTTTTTAAGGTACGGACTCGTGAACATTGCCTATACGTGAAAAACGCAACAGAATTTAACTAAAATTGACGTTGCTTTTAACGACGTTCAGACAGATTTTTCAGTGTACAGGTAAATTTTATCGGTAACGTCGTTTTAAACGTAACGTCCCACCTTAAATAATACTAAGTTTCAGAAGAGAAGATTTTGTATAAAATTGTTAACATACGACAGGCAAGGATGACAGCAGACGACGACGACGATAACGATGAGGAATCCAACTTATGGTAATAGCTCACATGGACCGTCCATGTGAGCTAAAAACGACTTTCACATCTGTATTTAATTAGGTTTGTCAGTTAAATGCCCAAGGTCAGTTGTTTTCTTCCGAGGACTCCTGTTTCCTACACCATTAAAACCGACCGCATTATATAGTCCAGGTGTGTCGAAAAGGACATTAAACATGTTCACCAACAAACACACACACGCATATTAGATGTGCACTAAATGACCACAAGTGTTTTGTTTTGAGCAGTACAGTAGATCTAGGTATTTTGGGGATATAAAAACCTATGGTAAATACAGTTCATATGAAAATATGAAACTGTTTGTGAACATTTGGAATGAATATACACAACTAGTACTGGTAATTTCCAAAAGTTGGTCACATAGCTATACTAATTTCTCTCGTACATATCTTTTTTTTTACTTTTTGTTAAACAAATATTGAAGATGGTTCTATGTCAAACGTAGTGATTTATCAATGGGAGCAACTACTGCCAGTTTCAATATTAGGAACCAGTTTATCATTGTACCAGATACCAGATACCATTCCAGTTTACAATGAAATGATTAAGTACTACCTTTACAGTAAGTTTTACAATCGTGGTACCTTATTGATTGATTGACTGATTGTCTGTTGTTTGCCTAGCTTAGGGTTCTCTCTAGGTAAAAATAACTTTTATATAGGTAAATATACGGTCTTGTATGCCTTGTCACGCAATGCGAGTTATCATACATCACAAATTGTGCTACCTGTATACGTTTCATGTGTTTGAAGGTCCTTCTACTGAAGGTTTCAAAAAGATAAGTTGTTAAACTTTCAAGGTATATTTTCGAAGCTAGTCATTACAAAAATGTTTGAATACATTAAACAATGAGATACTTGAATAAAGCATTTATATGAGATAATATCCATAAAGCAGCGGTAATGATAAAATCTTCAGTTTAACCACTAGGTTAATTCAAGTTTTTTTTATTGTAAATTGTAGGTCATCCATTTTCACTTCTCAAAATGGAACTAGAACTTAAAAGATCCATTGGCTATTACTTTATCGGGTTTTTTTTATACCTGATATGCTGATAGTCATACTTTCGTGGGTCTCTTTCTGGTTACACCCCGACTCAGTTCCGGCAAGGATTTCACTGGGTTGTGTTACAGTGTTGACCATCTCGTCTCAAAGTTCCATGAACAAGGCCAATGCCTCAAAGGTGTCCTACATCAACGCTTCTGACGCCTGGACTCTGTTTCAAATACTTTTTGTCTTTTCCGCTATGGTAGAGTACTCAGCTGTCAATGTGCTTTCCAGAACAAAAAGTACCATTTCATTTCCAAAAGTAAGTTAAGTCAATATACACCAAAACATATGCAATGCTAATTAAAAGCAATTTAAATGTTACTTAATAAACTTATTCATTTGTGATGGACTGTCCTCTTCAAATGATCGATTCAGCAATTTCAGAACAAACTAGACTCAATACGCAACAATTAATGTAAAATCCAGATACAAAGGAAGCATCCACTCACAAGTAAGAGGCCAACACTTAGTAACATATACACTTAGTAACATTACAAATACCAAACCCAACATATTACAAAATGTCGAATATATGTATCAACACCACCAAACAAGTCTTGCTCGTACCAAGTCAAGCTGTTTTTATTTATTTCATATAGTTAAGGTAAAAATGACAATACAAGCTTTTTGATTTGTGTGTTTCCGTGTTCTACATGTTGTCTGGTTTTGTACCGTCCTCGTTCGTATTTACTTGTTTTCTCTCGGTTTGCCCTTTTGGACTTTTGACATTCGGATACCCCCACTTCTTTCTACTAAGCAATGTTGCATTTAGTCAGAGTGCCCGAACCTGTCTATTTCATATCAAATTATAAATATCTTTCTTTTATTCATTTCCTGTAGATATTTGGAGTAGCAATACAGACTGACACTTGTACAAAGGACAAACCGTATTTCAGCCGTGCAAAGAAGATTGATACGATTTGTAGGGCGGCATTTCCTATTGCTTATTTGAGTTTTGGGGAGTTTTGTTTTATTTGCAATCATAAGATTAAAAATGCAAAAGAATTCACATACAAGATGCTATAAGTTCGAGTAGACCAGATATCTGAAAAAAAAACATTATTTTTTTTATTTGGTACATGGACCATGACAAGATTAAGGATATATAAACGAACAAAGTGTGTGTTTTTTTTTTTATAAAACTTTGTAAATTGAAATGACATTGAAGTAAAAATATATAATTAATAAAAAAATGAACTATGAAATAAAAAAAAACACATTTTTAAAGTTAATCCATCATATTAATTGGGAATTAGTGTCTTCGAGTAATTAATGAAAAAAAAAATACTTGAGTGTTCCTCCTTAGTCTGCCTAATTAACGTTAACAACAACAAGACGCTGAATTAAAAGTGGTATTCGAGTGTCAAAAGTCCGAAAAGGCAACGACAGAACCAGTAAACACAAACGAAGAAACGCAAAAAAAAACACACAAAAACACCAACGCAAACTCAAGTCGAGAGTGAACTCAACATCTATTTAAAATTTTGCAATAAAAAATGAACTTGGTAACTATATTTCCTTTCACTTTTTGGTTTGAATTTCATCATTAAAACAAAACAAATGCCCTCTCTTGACACAAGTCGTTAAACAAGAAAATCTTTTTTTTATCAAAAATCAAATTAGAAGCAAAGAAAAATCCCGTTTAAAAGAAACAGAAAACTAAAGCTCTTAATATTGAACATGTTGAAAGTAATGAAGAAGGAATGTGTCAATGAGACACGGATGTCCCCGCTGGTCCTCAACAGGAATTACAGGTCTGAAAGTTGCTTAGAACATATACATGTCGTTTTACATTCTAAACAACCCCACTAAGTTTCAAATACCCGTAATTCTCATGTACAGTTTCTGAGAATAGCTTGACTGAATTTTTTTTCGTAAATTTTCATCTCGACCCAGCCCAAAACAAAAATTTGAAGTTCGACAGGTCTGAAAGTCGTAAGGACGTACATGAGTTAAACTTATTGCACCGACATGTCGTCGCAGGGCATTACAGCAGGCTCGCAGGGGCTTGAATCTCTTACCTGGTCCTAAAGCTTTTTAGAGTCTCTTCTATGAGGTATTATCCCTATAACGGGTCATCTGATAAGTTCCACCCAATGAAAACATTTGTGAAGCTCAATGAGCAAAAGGTTATTTTCTCTATCTGCAATAGTATTCATTTTACATTGTTTAGGGCAAAAACATGAAAAAACGCTTTCCTACCTTTAAATGGTCATAAGCTCTATTTAAGAGGCCACCTAAGAACTTTTACTCAACGAAGAAGTTTGTAGAGCTTTTGATGCTGAAGAATGATGGTTACATCAGATTTTTTCTATCTCTTACACGTTGATTTACAAGCCAAAAACACCCTGTCCTTTTTTAAGAAACGGCAGCAATGATTTTTGACGGATCACAAAAATCGAAATTAATTTTTCGTCCAGGACACTATAAGGATCAATCATACTAAGCTTCATTAAATTCTCTTCTGAATCAGTAATATTAGAGGAGAGGATTTTTGGAAAGAAATTGTCAACTGATGACTTTACCGGATTTGACGCACTGAATTGACTGTTGGCAACACGATGGGTGTGCTATAGCAAGCAGGAACTGCTTACTCTTCCAGAGCACCTGAGTTTACTCTCGTTTCGCGAGTTCACGTTGTTGATTGACATTAAGTTATTTTGTGTTTCCATGTTTTACATGTTGTCTGTTTTTTTCCTGTCCTTGTTGGGGTTTACTGGTTTTGTTTGTGCCCTTTCGGACTTTTGACATTGCTGGTAACGCAGCGGTTGCGCAATAGTAAGCAGGAACTCTTCCGAAGCACCTACGTCCCCCTAGATTCGACTTCACGTTTCTGATAGAAGTGTGGTTATTTTTAGTGTGTTTTTGTCATTGTGATGATTTTATGCTTACGGATTAAGGATATTTGATTGCCGATCGGTACGCTTTTGCTTCTTTCATAGAAATATACCATGTGTATAAACTATATTAAACATTTAGTTCTAACATGTCTAAAAAGAGATACAAAAAGACAAAAAAATATGTAACAAATTATTTAATACAAACATGACAAACGACTGCATTGGCTAAAATATATAATTCCTTTACATTAGAAAATTTCAGGTCAGAAAAATCTTGAAACGATTGCTTAAAGCTGCAGTGTGACGTTTTGCATAGTTTTTTTGACAGTATCTATCATAGGTAGTCCACGACTTAGACTCAGCTCCATTCTTTTGGTCTGAATTCATCTTGTTCAAGTAATTCCAGGACTGTTTACATATTGTACTTTTGATGTCGTCATGTTACAATGTTGCACTCCACATTTTCTAGACCAATTTGATTTTTTAATATCTTGTTTGAGCAGCCTAGGTGAGTTTGGGATCAAAGAAATACGATACAGTTACAAGGGCAGATAATTAAGTTGTAAAAGCTACACCTTGTATTAATTTTCGTAACACAAATCAGACGCAGCTTTATTTTTGTTGTAGAACATCGTTTATACAAACGCAATAATGACTTGTTCAAATTGTTGTCTGTATATTGAATTGGTAACAATTAATATTCTGCTATATATTTTCGAAAGCAAAGATGTACAAACGTTGCAATTAAACGTAGTAAATCCGCAAAAAAGACAATACAAAATTAATACACGTACATATACAATCATCACAACAAAACAAATAAACATGCAATACAACTAATCTCAAATATAAAAAGTTAGCTTAATTCGGATTATTAAATCTCAAATAAAACTTGATAAACAAACAGAAATCAAACCAAATTTCAATCGATTTGGCTGGCAAAAGTAAATAAAAATACGTTTATTTGTTTTAGTCTGTACAACTTTGTGGATGCCAAAAAGCAAAAAAAACCAATATTTTTATACTAAATTTAAGCTTTCTTAGGATAAAAGTAGTGTCATTATATTCTCACAAAAAAAATCTTTGAACAAACAATTGAACAAATGAAAAATGAATCTTTTAACAAACAATTGAACGAGTGAAAAATGAAGTAACTATGCAAAATGTTACATCTAACAAAATCTATAATAAATATTTGTAATATCTGTCACACAACATCAATTGTATTTCGTCTACAGTCCCAACACAGTTCAAACACAAAACGCTGTCTTTAACTTTTTTTCATAACTACTGCTTTACCACTATCAGGGTACGTGCACTGCGCGAATAAAAGTTTGTCATTGATCTTGTCATAATCAAGGGACATAATATTCCTCAATTCACATTCAACTTCCTTATGTTTCTGTCCATCGGGTGAGAGTATTACGACATTGCCAGAGCCACATCCCGCGATATACACATTACCGCTCCTGTCGGTGTTTATATCACGGGGACCACGGAGAACACTTTCATCTTTAAAGGACCACTTCTTCTTACCATTGATATCATGGCACGTCACAGTATTTGTTTGACGGTCGGTATATATTACATTATCACCAAACGAGGTAACATAGCATTGACTTATCAGATTCTCCTTGACAATATCAGTCACAATTCCATCAGTGATGTTGATCATTCTGACTCCTGCTCCTTGCTCACAATTTATCAGATGATTCTTGTCACGGACTGTTATACCGAATATCATATGGTTCTGTAAAAGAGAATGAACGATTCGTTTTTCCTTTGCATCAATGATGTGGATACCAGTACCATTTCCAGAATCAGAACCATAACATGAGACAGCTAGCGTTGTGTCATTGACTTGTGTTACGTCGAGTGGATTATCTGGTGTTCTGATACTCTTGTCTTCTGTCCCATTAGTATTGAATATTCTTATTACTTTATCAATAAAGTTTGTAAACGCCATTTTCCCGTCGGTAAGTATACAGCAACCATAACAGAAACTACCAATATCATCAATAGTTTTATCCAGATTCAGGTTGATATCATCTAGGCTTCTGTTTTGATTTCTAGGGACCATCAATTGGGCCTCTGCCTCCTTCTTTCTACTTAGATCAACAGAAGACGGTGCGGTACTGATTTCTACTGAACCAAAACTTTTAATTTGGTCTGCAAATCGTGTTAAGGATGGTTCGACTTTGATGTTGATCTTAGACCGCGAAAAAGATATATCCTTAATTAGTTTAATAAGACGATTTTCAATGGCATGAGTTTGTTTTTCAATTTTTGCAGAATACATGAACGCCTGTAAATCGGAGGCATATTTTCTCACATTAGTTAACATTTGGAGATTGTTTTCAATGAACGTTTTGTCCTTGTTTACTGATGCCAAAGTGACTAAAATCTGCTTTTTAGTTTTCTCTTCTTTTTTTTTAGCTCTGTCTTGGTCTTATCTTGAAGAACATCTAAGTGTTTGTTTATTTCGCGACGAACCTTTTCTACTTCATCGAGTGCTTTTCGACTATCAGTTTCAATTGATTTCAAATTTATTTTCCGATCTGCTTCAATTTTTTTTTCAAAGTTTCATTAGCTTCTTTTAACGAATCTTCAACTTCTTGCAAGGCTACAGACGATTTGTAATTTTGAATGACGTCTTCCAGTTTTGTTACATCCTTGCAGGTTTTATGGTTCTCTACAACGCAGTCTCTACAGCAAGGTACAGTAAGTGGTTCTGGCAAAATTGATAGGGGGAAGGTTTGGCCCAAGAAAACTAGTTTAACCCCGTCACATATTACATGTGCCTGTCCTAAGGCAGGAATCTTTGACAAAGCTTTCGTTTGTACTTGTCTTTTTGATGTTTTCTGTTCCTTGTTTAAGAAGGGGGTCTATCTGTTACTATTTCAGGAATGGATTTGAATTATATGCATTTTATTTAGACCATGGGCCAATTTCAGAACCGCGAGCAGTGCCAAATGGCCTCATTGAAGGCTGCAGGCGATTGTCCATTGTGGTTTTTCTAAATGGTCGCTTAATTGGGGGCTTTGTCGCGTATACTTATTCCATATCTCATTATTTTCTATTAACTATGCAGAAGATGGTTACAAATGGACTAACCGTGATTGAAATTTGAAAGAAAACCCTTGAGATAACACAAACTTGGTTTATAACATTGTTTAACAAATGAAGGCAGCTGGCGGTTGTCCATTGTGGTTTTCCTGAACTGCCGCTTGATTGTGGGCTGTGTCGCGTATTCCACATCTCATTATATTTTATCGGTAATGCAAATGAAATCCGGTAAAGTTGGCATAAAAAACTTTATGCGAAATTTAATAACAAAATTGTCATCTCGACTTGTCTGTTCTAAGAGATCAAAATAATTGAAAATTAATGTATACGCTTGAACAGAATCAATTAAACAAAATACTTATTATTGATGTTTTTACATATATTTGTGACCGGTTATCATAACTTATTAATAATATCAAATAAATTCTAATTATAGTACTTAGTCCCCAGGCTTTGTTTGTTTTGTTTAATCGACCATGGATTGATTATACATTGTGTAATAGACGATAATTAAGAGATGTGGGATAAGTGTACGCGACACAACCAACATTTAAGAAATGGCAATTTAAAAATCACAATGGAAAACAACCGGCAGTCTTCAACATGACCAGAGGTCACTGCTCGCCGTCTTGTATTGGCCCAAGACTAAAAATACAATACATTAGATTCAAACAAATCCCTAGAATATCAAAGAAAGATCCATTTCTGGACATAAAACAAAAAACAGATAGTAGACAAGGACAAACAAAAGCTTTTACAAGGATTCCTGGCTTAGGACAGTCACATATAAAATGTAGCGGGGTTAAACTAGTTTTTGTGGGCCCAACCTTCCCCCTATTGTGTATCTTGAACAAAGCACAAAAGATATAACACACTTTCAAAATCAAATCAATAAAAGTTCAATTCACCAAGAGAGAATCTGAAACAAAAGTATTATACGAAAACAACGAAACGTAAATGAACTCCCTTGAGAACACTCGCAGTTACTGACAGCTAGCTAAGAAGCATTTATCGACTGATGTAAAAAAAAATCAAACATATCGATTTTAAATCCAACATAATACTTCAAACAGCTAATGATTAAGTATTATATCATCACACAAAACCGACATATTTGATCGCTGTAATGCTTCGAAACAATACAATAGTCAAAAAGTAAAAGATTAAGTGCCATTCTCTGTACGAATAAGGCAATGGGTGAATCATGATTAAAAAAACACATGAGTTTGACTTCAAAATACTATTCAAAATGCTTAAAAAGTAACAAAAAATGCATTGGCACTTTTTTAAAAGTCAGTGATTTGAGATATTTTGGTTGAAATGCATATAAAATTTGATTCTAAGGGAGATAACTCTGTCAAGTCACACTAAATTCCTATCATTTTAACAGAAATTGTTCTCCATCCTCTGACACTCGAGACAACAACTAATGTTTGTTTCTTAATTAGAAGGCTATTTTGAATGACAATTTATTGTCAAAACCGTGTGTTTTTAAAACATGATTCAAAGTTTTTAAATTTTGCCAGATTCTTACAGAGAACTTCACTTAATGTTTTAGAGTTATTTTCAAATAATCAATATTTCTACCAAAAAACACCAAATTAAAAGATTTTACTATAACTTCTAACTTGTATCCTTTCTTTAAAAAGTTTTTAAGCCAAATAACCATGTCAAGAGGATTTTTTTTAAAGTAACGTGCCTTATAATCTACATTTCCATAGAATTCGGGATGTGATATTCCTTTTACAATAAAAAAAAACAAAAAACGACGTGTACAATTAAATTTTTCAATAAGATACCCATATTTATGAACGAATTTAGTAAAAGATTTGACTAATTTGTGGTATCGATAACCTTGTTTAAGCAATTTTTCTACAATGAAACGGTTTTTGTCATTAAAATCAGTTTATAAATGAATCTAATATTCTTGAAATCGAATGCTAAGAGTCAGATTGATCAAGCTTTACCGTAAGGAAAAAATGAACGATTTTAAAAGATTGATTGTATTTGTGTTGGCGTTTGCTTTGGTGTTTGATATTACAACGTCTATCCCACATGAGTTAGTATTAGCATAACAATTCAGCGGCCCGATCCGGAAGGGGTTTTCGGGGGTAGTGAAGCCCAATTTTTTTTTGGAATTTTGTTATTATCTTGACAATTTCCGGAAAATTTAGCTGCCCCCACAATTTTTTGTTCTCTGATCCAATGAACGGAACCCTTTCAAAACTTTCCGGCTCCACACTTTCAGTGGACATACACTCATTTGTAACTGAAAATGAAATACCCTGAAATTAAAGGTGATTGGATTGAAAATAAAAATTCACATCTCTCTTAAAGGTTTCGATGACATATACATGTAAATCACTTTTGTCATCGGCAGGTTTTCACGGAGAGAAAATCCGACTTATTTAATCGTGAGTATCAAGTGGGCGGAGGAGAAATTTTCATGACAGTTTTCTCAGCATCTACTGGTCACAGTCACTTGTTATTTGGTTTACAGAATCAAGCTGTTGTCCCATTGCACGGGAATCGATTTCAGATCTGTCGCTTGACTACTTCCTGATATTTTTTTACGAAATCTGGCCATTTTTTTACATCTATTTCGGACAGATTCGCGTTTGAACCCCAGCATAATCTTTACATGTAATTTTTTTTTCAGACAAGAACTTTTGGACAGGTTGTTGCCCGATTCATCGTATGACAAACGATTTGCCCCTTCAAGAGCGGACCCAGGTGAGCAAATGCGAGAAGTTACAACGAATATATTTTTTATTTTAGAAATTTTAATACTTCTAAGTTAACTGCATTTCTTTGGCGATGATAGTTATGGACAAAAACATGGTTTACGATGACTTGGAAAAAAACAAATGTGTACAAATGTCATGAAATAGCGAATTTGCAAAGGAAAAGAAAAAAAATAGGTTAGCCATAAATGACAATACGAATAAAAAGAGTAAAGATTTAAAACAAACATTTTTAACGACTTTTTGAGATCAAAGGTAATAAAATTACCGAACTTGGTGAATCAATCTTAAATGCCTTGAGAAAAAAACATAACAAGGTAGACATAATGGAGAATTTGAAAATCCCAATGGTCCTGACTTGGTACAGGTGGACTAAACCAGGTTTTATTTAACCTCGAACGAAGAAACGCAAAACAGAAAAACACCCGAACAGTACCAACGCAATCTCAAGTCGAGATCAAGTCAAGTCAACTCAACATCTATTCAAAATTTTGCAATGAAAAAAAAAGAGCTTCAATTATATTTCCTTTCACTTTTAGGCTTGAATTTCATAATTAAAATGAATAAAATGCCCTCTCATGACACATGTCATTTAACAAAAATTTTTTTTTCAAAGAACAAATTCGCTTTTAGTCTTTTCTATGAGGTATTATCCCTATAACGGGTCATCTGATAAGTTCAACCCAATGAAGACATTTTTAGAGCTCAATGAGCAGAAGGTGAAAGAAAACAACATATTTTCTCTATCTGCAATAGTATTCATTCTACATTGTTTAGGGCAAAAACATGAAAAAAAAAGTTTTTCTGCCTTTAAAAGGCCATTAGCCCTATATAAGAGGTCACCTGAGAACTTTGACTTAACGAAGAATTTTGAAGAACTTTGAAGAAGGAAGGTTGCATCAGATTTTTTTTCTATCTCGCATTTGGATTTACAAGCCTAAAAACACCCTGTCCTCTTTTAAGAAACGGCGACAATGATTTTTGACGGATCACAAAAATCGAAATTAATTTTTTCGTCCAGGACACCATAAGGATCAATCATACTAAGCTTCATTAAATTCTCTTCAGTAGTAAAGAGGAGAGGATTTTTGGAAAGAAATCGTCAACGGATTACTTAACCAGATTTGACGCACTGAATTGACTGTTGGCTATGCGACGGGTGTGCTATAGCAAGCAGGAGCTGCGTTTTATTCCGGAGCACCTGAGTTCACTCTCGATATCAGTCTTCATTTTGATACCAGTGCGGCACATTTTGGTTTAATTGTTCTTTGTTCTTCACATTCATGTGGTGTTTTGCATTTTCAATCTTAGTGTAGAACTTCTCTAGGGAACCTTTAATGACGAAACACACGTCAAGAGTGTCAAAATTCAGTGTCGGGAACTTTGTTGAGATTTTGATTTTATTTCTTTGAGATTTGTACGTCTATATGAATATATGTTGTAAAATCCTTTGAACTTTGAATATAATGAAATGCAAACAGTTTTACGTTCGTGATTTTGAGTTTGACATGATTAATTCTTTCAGTAGCACGCATCTAATGAGTCCTTAATAGGCAAACGTACGCCAATCAAAGGAAAATCTATCTCGCATTTTTCATTTAATTCAAACACAGATAGAGAATAGACACACATAAGGCGATCGCTGGCAACGTAGCGGTTGTGCAATTGTTAGCAGGAACTCTACGTTTACTCTAGATTCGACCTGAGTTCACGTTGCTGATAGTAGTGTTATTCTAGAGTGTTTTTATGGTTTTTTTTTATTGTGATGATTTTATGCCTATTTGATACAAAAAGACAAAAAAAACATGTAACAAATTATTTAATACAAACGACTGCATGGGCTAAAATAAATAATTCCTTTACATTGGAATATTCAGGTCAGAAAACGATTTCTTAAACTGCAATGTGACGTTTTGCATAGTATTTTTGACAGTATCTATCATAGTTAGTCCAACGAGTCAGACGCAGCTCCAATCTTTTTGTCTGAATTCATCTTATTCAAGTAATTCCAATACTTTACATATTGTACTTTTGATGTCGTATTGTAACAATGTTGTGCTCTACATTTTCTAGACCAATTTGATCTTTCAATATGTTGCTTGAGTGGCCCAGGTGAGTTTGGGAGCAAAGGAATATGATTCAATAGCAAGGACAGATAATTACGTTGTAAAAGCCATGCTTTATTTTTTTGTCGGACATCGTTTTATACAAAAGCTACGCTCGTAATGACTTGTGCAAATTGAACAAAAGCAATTAAACGTTGTAAATCAGAAAAGACAATAACAAAATTAATACACGTACAAATAAATTCATCACAACAAAACAAATAAACATACAATACAACTAATCTCAAATATGAAAAGTTAGCTTTATTCGGATTTTTAAATCTCAAATTAAACTTGATAAACAAACAGAAATCAGACCCAATTTCAATCGATTTGTCTGGCAAAGGTAAATAAAAACAAGAGGCTCCCAGGAGCCTGAATCGCTCACCTGGTCTTTATGTCAACCCTTTGAAGACTTTTGTATAGCTAAATGAGCTGCCATGTTTATGCAATTAAAAGCTTTTCTCTATCTGCAATAGTTCTCATTCCAAAGCAGAAAACACTATTTTTCACCTTTAAAGGGCCATAACCCCTTAAAGGGGTCATCTGACAACTTCGACCCTAAAAAGACTTTTGTAGAGGTAATTAAGCTGAACATTTATGCAAGCAACATCTTTTCTCTATCTGCAAAAATTTTCTTTCTTTAGGCCAAAAACACTATTTTTTGCCTTTAAGGGGCCGTAACCACTACAAGGGGTCATCTGGCAACTTTGACCCTATAGAAACTTTTGTAGAGCTAAATGAGGTGAACATTTAAGCAAGCAACAACTTTTCTCTATCTGCAATAGTTTTCATTCCATAGGCCAAAAACACTATTTTTTTACTTTAAGGGGCTGTAACCCCTATAGGGGGTAATCTGACAACTTTGACCATATTGAGACTTGTGAAGAGTTAATGAGCTGAACATTTAAGCAAGCAACAGCTTTTCTCTATCTGCAATAGTTTTCATTCTATAGGCCAAAAACTCTATTTTATGCCTTTAAGGGGCTATAACCCCTATAAGGGGTCATCTGAAAATTTTGACCCTATGGAGACTTTTGTAGAGCTAAATGAGCTGAACATTTAAGCAAGCAACAGCTTTTCTCTATCTGCAATAGTTTTCATTCTATAGGCCAAAAACACTAGTTTTTGCCTTTAAGGGGCCGTAACCCCTATAAGGGGTCATCTGACAACTTCGACCCTATGGAGGCTTGTGTAGAACTAAACGAGCTGAACATTTAAGCAAGCAACAGCTTTTCTCTATCTGCAATAGTTTTCATTCTATAGGCCAAAAACTCTATTTTTTGCCTTTAAGGGGCCATAACCCCTATAAGGGTCATCTGACAACTTTGATCTTATGGAGACTTTTGTAGAGCTAAATAAGCTGAACATTTAAGCAAGCAACAGCTTCTCTCTATCTGCAATAGTTTTCATTCCATAGGCCAAAAACATGAAAAAATGCTATTTTTCACCTTTAAGGGGCCATAACTCCCATAAGGGGTCATCTGACAACTTCGACTCGATGACGACTTTAGTAGAGCTTTTGATGCTGAAGCAGTAGCGTGGCATCAGATTTCATCTATCTCTTATACTTTTTGATTTACAAGCCAAAAACAGTAGTCTGACCCCCCTGGTCTATTTTTAGCAACGGCGGCCATGTTTTTCGACAAATCAAAAATCCCCACATCAGTTCTATGGGGGATACCCAAATTTGGTTTGAATCTGTGCAGCCATTTCAGAGGAGAAGAAGTTTGAAGAAAAGTTAACGACGACGACGGACGACGACGACGACGGACGCCAAGTGATGGCAATAGCTCACATGGCCTTTGGCCAGGTGAGCTAAAAACCGTTTATTTATTTTAGTCTGAATAAGTTTGTGGATGCCAAAAAGCAAAAAAAAAAAAAAAACAAACAATATTTTTGAACTTAATTCAAGCTTTCTTAAAAGTGGTGTCATAATATTCTCACCAAAAAAAAATCTTTGAACAAACAATTGAACATGTGAAAAATGAAGTAACTAATATGCAAAATGTTACATCGAACTAAATCTATAATAAATGTTTGTTATATCTGTCACACAACATACATTGTACTCGTTCTTTTAACTACAGTCCCAACACAGTTCAGACACAAAACACTGTCTTTAGTTTTGTTTCATAATTACAGCTTTACCACCACTAAACATCATAAACTTCAACTGCGGGACTAAAAGTTTGTCATTGATTTTGTCATAATCAAGAGAAGAAATATTCCCCGGTCCACATTTAACTTCCTTATGATTCTGTCCATCGGGTGAGAGTATTACAACATTGGCTGAGCCAAAACCTGCGACGTACACGTTACCGCTCCTGTCGGTGGTTATATCACGGGGATCACGGAGAACACTTTCATTTTTAAACGACCACTTCTTCTTACCATTGATATCATGGCACGTCACGGTATTTGTTTCATTGTTTGTATATATAACATTATCACCAAACGATGTAACATAGCAGTTAAAAGGCAGTTTCTCCGTTACAATGTTAGTGACAGTTCCATCAGTGATGTTAATCATTCGGACTCCTGTTCCTGGCTCACAATATATCAGATGATTGTCGTCACGGACTGTTATACCGTGTATCCTATGGTTGTTCAGAAAAGATTTAACGATTCGTTTTTTCTTTTCATCAATGAGGTGGATACCAGAACCAGGACAGGAGACAGCTAGTGTTGTGTCATTGACTTGTGTAACGTCGTATGGATTACCCAGTGTACTGATTCTGTTGTCTTCTATCCCACTGGGATGGAATATTCTTATTACTTTATCATTATAGTTTGTAAACGCCATCTTACCATCGGTAAGTATACAACAACCATAACAGTAATGACCAATATCATCTATAGTTTTATCCAAAGTCAGGTTGATATCATCTATCTGTCTGGTCTGTTGTCTAGGTATCATCAATTGGGCCTCAGCCTCCTTCCTTCTACTCAGGACAACTGAAGACGGTGTGGTGCTGATTTCTACTTTACCGAAACTTTTGATTTGTTCTGCGAATCGTGTTAAGGATGGTTCGACTTTGATGTTGATCTTAGACCCAAAAAAGGATGCATCCTTATTTAGTTTAAGGAGACGATTTTCAACGGCATGAGTTTGTTTTTCAATTTTTGCAGAATACATGAACGCCTGTAAATCGGAAGCGTATTTTCTAACATTAGTTAACGTTTGGCGATTGTTATTAATAAATGTTTTGTCCTTGTTTAGTGATCCCAACGTGTCTAAAATTTGATTTCTAGTTTTCTCTTCTTTTTGTTTTAGCTCTATCTTGATCTTATCTTGAAGAAAATCTAAGTGTTTGTTGATTTCGCGACGAACCTTTTCTACTTCATCGAGTGCTTTTTGGCTATCAGTTTCAATTGATTTTAAATTTGTTTCCCGATCTGCTTCAAGTTTTTTCAAGTTTTTATTGGATTCTATCAACGAATCTTTAACTTCTTGCAAGGCTACAGAAGATTTGTAATTTTGAATGACATCTTCAAGTTTTGTTACATCCTTGCAGGTTTTATGGTTCTCTACAATGCAGACTCTACAGCAAGGTTGTTAGTGGTTCTGGCAATACATTACGTACTTGTCGTCGTGTTCCGGGCAAATGTCGGTGATTTTTAAAACATCAGGCGGTAATTTTTGGTAATCGGTGATAGCAACAATGCTATGGTTTCCGGTCCCTTTAGATAAGCTGTGATCTTCTCTACAATTACCACACAGTGCTTCTGAACAATGCTGACACCAAACGACCGCTGGTAAATAAAAAAAATAGAATTCAATGATATTGTAATACTAAATACGCAAGATTCATATTAAGGGGATACGTTACTTTGATCGACCATCTTACTTTTTAAAACAAATTTGCAAAATTAATGGTAATACCATGACACATTGAAATATTCATTTGAAATAGGGGGTCATGGGTCGATTTTTCAAGTAATTTTACTTTGAAATTATCGTTTTTTGTGGGAAATTTGTATAGAAGTAATGGTAAAAGATCCAATATTTTCAAAATTTTGTTATTCTCTATTGATTAAAACATTTTTTTTTCATTACATTTCAACCAAAAACTAACACAAAAAAGTCCAAATATTTCTCTAAACAACGGTATATGTCATGGACCATCTTTTTCAAAGAATTTACATCAAAGATAAACAATATCGATAAAGTTCAACGCTGTTCAAGTAACATTGACGTTGCGTTTCAAATCGGAAATGGACGTTTTTCTGTTTCACAGGTAAATTTTATCGATAACGTCGTTTTTAACCTAACGTATCCCCTTAAGTCTGGAAATTATTCTGATTAGCGTAGGGACCAAAATTACGTCGTCAAGTCACGTCAGAAAATCGGGGCTGAAACAACAAACGTTCAACAGCGAGCAAGGGACAGTTCTGTACTGATGATTTATTTGCAATATTGAACACAAATGGAGTAGTAACATTCTAGGTAGGGTCATCATTTTGTAATTTAGGCAAAATAATTTGGTACTTTTTATCACTAAATAAGACATTTTTTATATCAATGTCATCCTTTACAGAGTAAAATGACCGGATTTCAGTAGCCCAACGCACCAGAACAAAATTACGTAGAAATGATAAAACAAAATCGGTAATGGACATGGTCTTACACTGTTTGGTAAAAATCCATGGTACGGACATATTGGTCTATAGATTTAAAAATCTCAACAATTGCTAATCAAATATCACCACCCGTCATTTCAATACATTTCAATACTTATTGAAGGTTTAAGGGGACTTACTGGCCTATATATCTAGCAATTGTTCAAAATTTTAAATCTATTGACTAATAAGTTTTTGAATCTTATACATATAATTTTTATCTTGGGTCAATTGCAAAACTGAAACATCAACTAGTGCTCACATTTAAGGCTACAGACTGTTTTCCACTTTGGTTTTCAAATTACGGTGTAAAAGTTGTTTCGCGTACATTTATGGGTCATTTATTACACATTCACTACCTTCTCTATATATCATTCAACAACGTAGACTCATACATGTATGGTAACCCATATTTTTCTAAAGTTCCTGTGGAAATATGACATATATGGGATGAAGAAAGTTACCAAAAAGTTATAAAAAAACGATATATACAACTAATGAATAACATTTATTAATATATTTCAGAAAGTCTGCGGCCTCATGCAGTCAACGATAGTTTCACAAATCATGAAACATGCTTTTTATAAACTGAGAAATAAAGCAGTGTAATAGATTCTCAATTTCGAATCCTTTATTCTAAAGATCTAGAACAAAATTGATCTCCGCTATGGATCTTTTATTAGAAAAGGTAATTCCCCGCTTCCCAGCAAACCACTTTCTCATCGTCATCCTTCAACTATAGGTAGCCATGATGTTTAGTTCGTTAAGACGCAGATGATGACCCCATGATGTATGGAAAATCAATTCAAAATCAGAAGCAAAATTGTAGAAAAAAGTCCAAAACTGTTAATATCCTGTCCAACGGCCAGAATTTTGATGAAAATTCATGGACCGGGCCAAAGGGCTAACTAGATGTGTACCTGATCATGATAAACTCACATAATTCGACGTTTGCATTTTTATTGCATATGAGCATATAGTTTTATTCTTGTCCGTCCGTGCGCCCGTACGTACGTCTGTAACAATTTGAATAAATTTGTGATCAAGGTCCATTGCTCGGACCTTAGATTTTGAGAGTCTGATATTTCACCACTAAATGTGTCTTTGGTAACGTGAAACCAAATCTAGAAGTAAGGTCACGGTGACCTACATTGACACATAAACGACTTGGGTCAAGTTATAGGTTAATATCCATATCTTCAATGCTACATGTTCGGACTCAATGGAAATTTACCACTAGATGTCTTGGGTAACGTGACACCACCAACTAGATATTGCGTCACTATGACATATATTAACGCATGATTGACTTTGGTTAAGTTCTAGGTGAGTGTTTGTAACTTGGATAAAACATCATAGTTGGGATTGAATGATATTTCACAACTTGATGTGTCTTGGGTAACATGGTACCATCTAATAGTAATAAGGTCACTGCAGTCTATAATATTTTATGCTTGAACAACCTAAGTTTAGGCTCATATCTTAGGTGATAACGAGGTGGCTAATAGACACATTTTCTAGTTCTACATAAGTTGTAAAACGGATATTATTTCTTAAACAAACCTTGAACCGGGCCTCTATTCATTTCGTCATGTTATGTGCTAATATTTTGATTTCCTAATTTTGTATTGTCTTTTGAGATTGACATTTGAGATTGATTCTCCAAGTTCGATAATTTTGTTATTACCTTTATTTGATAGACGTTTTTATATTTTAGCCTTCGTGTAAGAAAAAGAGAGTGGCCAGATCATTAAATTATCTAGCACTTTGCTACATTTTTTATTAATATACCCATGAGTTTCGCAATGTAGGATGATAATCAAGCATTGATGTTTTTTAAATACTTCTCCAAATTTCTATTGATGTGCACCTCTCAGGGAATGGGCAAGGAAATTATAATAAATGATTGATTTTATTTGCATTTAAGAGCAAAGCCTTTACCCTGTTTAAATATTCAGTTCCAATGTTGACATTTGGAAGATAAGTTGGACAAAAATGCTCAAAACAGCCGTTCATAGTTCAATGTTTATTCAGAGTTATGTGTAAAGAAAATCAGGTGTGCCGGTTTAATCCCATGGGTCGACTTTTTAAAATTGGAGAGAAACGGAATAATAATAAAACCACAGAAATCGTATTAATTTTTTATCAATATTCTAGTGGCGTATTTGTTTTTTTTATCAACAATAAAGTGAATATTGTTATGATATAAACTTTAACAATGCTGAATAATGTTCACGAATTCCTTCACATACAGATAGGTATACAGTTGGCAAATAACTGAAACATTGGCATTACCATCCACGATGCGGCCAGCTCTGGACTGCTCTTTTCCACAATAGTTTAGTTTTTAGAGTGTTAAAATTTAACTTGCTGGAACTTAAGTTCACTAAAAGACCAAGGTTAAGATAAGGTAAGTCAAACCAACTATTAACTTTAGGTCGTAAGCCGATAACAGTTAACATTTGTTCACTGATAAATAAATAAAAAAGAATCACAAGAGCAAATGCTCACCTGATCTTTAAGCAATATGAGTCATCCCTATGAGCTGTTACGTCTATATAACAACTTCAAACACATAGAGAAAGGTTTTCTATAAAGGGTCATCTGACAATTTCAACCCAATTGATACTTTTGTAGAATTTAAGGAGCTGAAGGTTCAAACAAGCAACAACTTCTCTCTATCCACAATAGTTTTACATTTTATAAGGCAAAAACAAAACAAAACAAGAGGCTCCCAGGGGCCTTAATCGCTCACCTGGTCTTGATGTCAACCCTATGAAGAACTTTGTAGAGCTAGATAAGCTGAACATTTAATCAAGCAACAGTTTTGTCCTTTTTAGTAAAAATGTGCAAAATGTTATTCTAAGGGCCGTCTGACAACTTTGACTCTATGGGGGCTGTTGTCAAGAGCTTAATGAACTGAACGTATAAAAAGCATTATTTTTTGCCTTTAAGGGGCTGTAACCCTTATAAGGGTCATCTGAATACTTCGACCCTATGAATGTTTTTGTATAGCTAAATGAACTGAACATTTAAGCAAGCAACAGCTTTTCTCTATCTGCAATAATTTTCATTCTATAGGCCACAAACACTATTTTTCGCCTTTAGGGGCTGTAACCCATATAAAGGGCTATCGGACAACTTCGACCCTTTAAACACTTTTATAGAGCTTAATGAGCTCAACATTTCAGCAAGCAACAGCTTTTTTCTTTCAGCAATAGTTTTCATTCAGTAGGCAAAAACGTGCAAAATGTTATTTTAAGGGCCATCTGAGCACTTTGACTCTTTAGAGACTTTTGTTAAGAGCTTTATCCATGAACTGAGCAAGCAACCAGTCTTTTCTTTATCTGCTATAGTTTTCATTATATAAGCCAAAAACATGAAAACATGTTAATTTAGGTGCTGTAATCCCTATAAGGGGTCAGCTGACAACTTCTAACCTATGAATGCTTTGGTAGAGCTAAATGAGCTGAAAATTTAAGCAAGCAATGGCTTTCCACTATCTGCTGTAGACCAAAAACACTATAGTTTTCATTCTATAGGCCAAAAACACTATTTTTTGCCTTTAAGGGGCTGTAACCCCTATAAGGAGTCATCTGGCAACTTTGACACTATAGAGACTTTCGAAGAGCTAAAAGAGCTAAAAATTTCAGCTAGCAACAGCTTTTCTCTATCTGCAATAGTTTTCATTCTACAAGCCAAAAATACTATTTTTTGCCATTGAGGGGCTTTAACCCTTATAAGGGGTCATCTGAAAACTTCGACCCTATGAGGACTTTTGTTAAGCTAAATGAGCTGAACATTTAAACAAGCCACAGCTTTTCTCTATCTGCAATAGTTTTCATTCTATAGGCCAAAAACACTATTTTTCGCCTTTAAGGGGCTGTTACCCCTATAAGGGGGTCATCTGACAACTTCAACCCTATGGAGACTTTTGTAGAGCTTAATGAGCTCAACATTTAAGCAAGCAACAGTTTTTCCCTATCTGCAATAGTTTTCATTCTATAGGCCAAAAACACTTCTTTTGCCTTTAAGGGGCTGCAACCTATTTAGACTTTTGTAGTGCTATTTTTTACCTTTAAGGGGCAGAAACCCGTATAAGGGATCATCTGACAACTTTAACCAAACGGAGACTATTGTAAAACTTTCATCTATCTTTTATAATTTTTGATTTACAAGCCAAAACAGTAGTCTGACACCCTGGTCTATTTTTATAAACGCTGGTCATGTTTTCTGACGGATCAAAAATTGAAACACAGGTTTGATGCAAGACACCCTAAGGATCATTTATACCAAGTGTCATTAAATTGGAAGAAGATTTTTGAAAATTGTTAAAAGACGAAGACAGACGACGACGGACGCCAAGTGATGGCAATAGCTCACATGGACATTCGGTCCAGGAGAGCTAAAATGTGTTGAATTCCTTGTAAAAGGTTGATGGAAAGTTCACCAAAGGTGGCATGTGTTAAAATAGCTTTATCAGTCTACCATGGGCATATTTGCCTCAAACATACAACGTTCATGCAACATTTCTTTAAATATATTTTAATCTAAAAATCAAAGGATACAAGATAGACCCCAAATCTTATAATATTATAATCTCATACTTATAAGGACCTGACTCCTAAAATGAAATTCAATTAAAGCTGTTGTTTACTTAGTCAATACATGCAAATTGTTCTAGTACATATTAATATTTTACTACTTGCATTTTTTTAAAAATCAATAGATACTCTATTTGTGCGGTCATCATTTTTCGATGATAAAACCACTCATAATTAAGGATTTCAAAGATAGGCAAAATTTCGATCAGTATGACGTTATAAGTAGATACTTGACGATTTTGCGGTAACGCAGATGGACGTTTGAAGTAAGGCTGTTGTAATTCCTGTCAATTTAATACATCCATGCTGTTATCAGCTGAGAATCATCCATCGACTGCTTATAAACAAAATCAAACAAATAGATTTAAAATCCGACACAACACTTCTAATAATAATGATTTGGTGAAGTGTCATTACACAAAACCGACATGCTTGATCGCTATAATGCTTAAAAATGACAATGAAAAAGTAAACAAATCCTTCTAATTTGACATTATCAGGCTATCAATAAGGGACACTTAAAAGTTACGAATCTCATAAGCTCAAAATGAACAGATTAGGATTAAACAAAATATTCAACTCGTATTCTTCACTTGAAAATGTCTATGCCATCTTCTTTCCGTAATGATTGTTTTTGAATTTGCTTGCTAAATCAGGAGTGGATGTACAAAAATATGAATAATATCCTTTCCACAAGTAAATATCCATGTGTATAGTTTAATTTTCGAGATTAGATATGACCTGTGGTGGTGTTTCTGGTGTACAGATAAAAACATTTTTTTTCAAAGAAAAAAATCTTTAATACCAAAATAACACATATTAAAACCAATTATGTCGCAATCAGCATCGGAACAAATGGCTGCATTTAATAAAAGGACAAGGCATTGATGGTAATACTTCTGCTAGTGCTACATACAAACAGACTACATTTAACAAAGATGAAATTTTAGCCAAACATAGCTTTTTTATGTCCTCTTTCAGTATTCAAATGAAAGAGGAACATAAAGAGTTACCATATTTGTACTGGATACCTAAAAATCCGTACAAAGAAAGGTATACAGCTGGATCTTCATCATGTTCAACTACCGAGCTGTCCGTTCATTTAACTAAAATCTTGTCTGCTGTCAAAGAAGGTCAACAAGCATACTGCGACACTATTTATAATCGTAGTGGAATTAACCATATGTGGATTTTGAAGAACTCAAAAGATGTGTTAGATCATTTTAAATCTAGATCATTTTCTGAGGTTCACTCTTTGAAAACGTTCGATTTTTCAACTTTATGCACTACCTTGCCACACGAAAAACTAAAATGTCGCCTGAAAAAACTTCTCGAAAAAGCATTTTCAAACTCTAGGAATTTTGTTGTTTTGGGTTATAATTCTACATTCTTTTCCAAAACATCTTTCCAAGATAAAATTTGTTACACACTGGAACAAGTTTGCAGTATGCTTGAATTCCTCATTGAAAACATATTTGTCATATTCGGAGGAGAGACTTTTCAACAGCAAATCAGCATTCCTATGGGCACAAACTTTGCTCCTCTCCTCACCGATTTGTTTTTATACTCTTACGAGACTGAATTTCTTCAGGGACTCGTAAAGAACAAGAAGATGAAGGAGGTAAGGTCATTTAATCTTACATTGAGGTAAATTGATGATGTCCTTTCTGTCAATAACACCTCATTTGTTAGATGGATTCCTTCAATATAACCTCCAGAATTGAAGATTAAAGAGATCACCGAATCAAATTGTTTCACGTCTTTCTTGGATTTGCACCTCGAATTTGACCCAGGTGGTCATTTCAGTACAAAAATTTACGATAAATGAGACGATTTTAATTTTCACATTATTAATTTTCCTAATCTACAGAGCAATATACCTACTGCCCCTGCATACTATGTTTATATTTCACAACTTATTCGATATGCAAGAGCTTGCACACATTTCACAATTTTTTTGATCAGACACCGATTTCTTCGTGACCGACTTTTGGAACAAGGCTATAAGAAAATACGTCTCATACGATCCCTAAAAAAATCTTTCTTCGTTATCAGCCACTAGTAGGAAAGTTCAAAATTGAGTTCAAAGATATGGTGATTAATTGTTTTAATTAGTGTTTGACTGGTCTGCTGTACTGAAATGATCACCTCACTATATCTATTGTGTCTCACAAATATGTTGTGTTCTATGGTCATTACCGGATCCTAAGTTCGCAATGGAAGAGGGAGATTTGGCGCCATAAAATCTGATTTAACCCACCATTTCGTTTGAAATGCCTGTACCAAGTCAGGACCATTGCAATCCATCAATTATCCGGTATGACTGATTCGTTTTTGTCATTTTCTCTGGACTATGAGATTGATCATTCAAGTTCGGTAGTTTTGTTATTACCTTTATTTAAATGAAGAAAAGAGACAGATAAACAGATAATCATCGAAACCCCTTTCAAATACTTCATTTATTAACACAGAGATTTCTATGGAAATGACACATATATAATTTATCAATTTATTAAGTTATGTTTATTGCAATTTAGACGTTCCGGCCCTAAAAAAACCTACATTTATTTATTGAAATGCAATGTAAACATTCAGTTATAACAAGTAAATCTGTGAGCTAATGCTCACTAGTGATACCCCCGCTCCCCAAACTAAGCCACACATACAAGTTTGAATACTCTGTAGACAGGAAGTAGTTGACCTAGGAACATAAAATCACTATACACCATATGGAACTATAGGATAAAGCTGTATATAATATTTTAACCTCTATCTTATATAGTTGCTTGGGAAACTGTGACGGAAATTTTGCATTTATGTCCATTATGTGTAAAAACCTAAGTATTCGGTAAACAGGAAGTAGACTACCTGGGAGCATAAAATCGGTATACACCATATGATACTATAGGATAAAGCTATATACATAATATCAGACCTCTATCTCATGTAGTTGCTTAGAAAACTGTGACGGAAGTTTTGTTACGGACGGACGAACGGACAAGGGTAAAACAGTATACCCCCTCTTCTTCGAAGCGGGGGTATAAATACATAATACGTTTGTCTTCAGGTCATCAAGTATGGATATATAAACGATGGTTAAATTTACATGCATATTTCAATGACTAACTGTGTATATTACAATTATTTGCATTGAACAACAGTGTTCAGAATTTTAACCAAACCAACATGCAAAAGAATTCAAAATCAAAACTGAAATAAAAAGGTCTTTTTCCCCTTTAGTCATCTTAATGAAAAAGGGACATAATATATCCTTTAATGGTACGAAACATCAACATTCAGTTTCACAGCGATCGGCCAAACGGAATCAAAGTAATTTTGGAAATAAATAAAACAATACCATTTTTGTCCACTTTTAACGAAAATATGTGACACTCTTGATCCCATCAGTTCATTTTATGACGAGAAACAAAAATGTTTGTGCGTTTAAGAGACTCACAGGAGTCTGAACGGTCACCGAGAGTCTATGCCATGTAAGTGTCTCTTCTATGAAAGGTCATCTGACAACTGTTAAAGGTAACTACAAAACTTCCGAACTGGGATGAATATTTCATATTTCCAAGACAAAAGGCAAAACAAGGTAAAGGCATACCAGAGAAATTGAAGATCGCAATGGTCCTGACTTGGTATTGCAAAAGAAATGATGGGTTGAACCAGGCTTTATGACGTCAAACATCCCTCTTCCATTTCGATCGAAGGATGTGGTAACACAAAAACAACATGGCTGTGAGACACAATAGGAATAAAGAGGTGATCATCTCAGTACAACAAACTGTCACAAACTAATACAGGATATTCAGATTACGTCCATTACAGACATTGATCTGTCATTTCTTAGTCATTTTTACTGGTTCTATGGGCTACTAAACCCCAGTCATTCGCTGTGTAGAAGACAGCAATGAATTTAAAGAAAACAGTCTTATTTACACAGTGATGTTAATGACGTTAGTCCCGCCAAAAGTTAAAAAAAAGTTTCCAAGAGTTGTCCCCCTTATTGCAACGAATACTCGGAAAAATAAAATGCCTGTACCATATAGATTTGATAAAATATTTGTAGTTTTATTGTCTTATGCAGTCTGACATAATTATTTACAGTTTTCCAAACCATTATATTTTATTAATATTACTCAATAGTTAGAAAAACCCAAATAGAATAATTTTCTATTTGAAATTAAGTCCCGCCCCTTTTACCTTATTTGGCAAATCAGACGAAACTTGATACCTCATTTCTTAAATCGGATTTAGCACCCCGAAGATCGGCCTTGATTGTTTTAGAATTTCACCACATGATAGATCATGAAATATAGAATTTGAGAATTGCTGCTCATTCTTTTGTATTTTTGAAAATTATAACAAAAAATTGATATGAAGATGAAAAACGCATTTTTTCTCATTCTGATTTACCCTTTTCGTCCAAAAATTGAAATTATTCTCAACATTATCAACAATGAGCACCTAAACCCAAATAAATTTACCAAAAACGAACCCAAATAAATGATTTTTAATCAATTCGATGGTGCTTATCGGGGTGCTAAACTTCAGTTTCCAAATCCGAGAAAAGTCATGTTGCAGACAAAATGGTTGCCATGGATACTTATTTATGGTATTATATGAGCAGTATTTTAACGCATTTACATTTTTCTAAATACATATCAAATTCCTGTTCATTTCGATACAAAATAACTTTATAATTGATTTTTATTTTTTTATGCTTGAAAGGGTCGGGAAACGGACGATTTTCCGGAAAAGTGCATTAACCAACCTGCGTAGTGAAAAAAAGTACCGAATTATTTTGTAAATAGCAGAAAATAGTTACCCTACCTGAAATGTAGCAATTTCATTTGTTCAATTTAGCAAAAAATCAGTTAAGTACAGAACTATTCATTGCTCACCGTTGAACGTCTGTTATTTCAGACCCGATCTATTGATGTTACGTCACTTTTAACTACGTAATTTTTGGTGCTTCGCCGGTCAGAGCAATTTGAATATGAATCTTATGTATTGAAACAAACACAAATCATTTCAACTTACATAATTTTGAATGGAGATTGTTGTAGACTTTAATATGCTCAAGGAAAAAACAGGCAGCATATTTTCTCTGTCTTTAAAAGAAATTGTACTATGGGTCGAAAGATGAAAGACGTTATTGTTTACATTTTAAGGGCCATATCATGAAAAGGAAGCATCTATTGGACAACTTCTGCCCTATAATGACTTTGTGGGGGTCAATTGGCTGAAGGTTAAAGCACGCAACAGCTTTATTCTATCCTTAAGTGTTTTCATTCTTTAGGCAAAACACATTAAAAAATGCTATATTGTAAGGGCCATAACCCCTATAAGGGGTCATCTGACAACTTCGACCCAATAGAGACTTTTGTAGAACTTTTGATTTTGAAGATGTTGTTTGTAATATCATTTTTCCTTCTCTTATACTTTTTAATAAACAAGTCAAACCTGTAGTTTGACACCACACTGTCTTGTTTCAGCAACGGCGATTCTGTTTTAGAGGGTTATATAATCAAAGCATATATTTTGTGCAGGACACCATATGAATCAAGCGAGCATTCTATTTTTTTTAAATTCTGTTCAGTAGTTTCAGAGGGAAGACTTCTGAAAAAATCAAAATTGTTAATGGATGTCAGACGCCAAGCGATGGGAACAACTCACCTAGACCTTTGGTTCATGTGAGCCAAAGCCGCATTTTGCCATTTTAATGGGCCCCAAATTAATTTAAAAAGGACTCTCTAAATTATACTCATCCATATTGCCATAGTAAGGAACAACTATTAAAATTCAAAGCATTTGAATGACAAGAATTAAAGCTATTGTGGGAATATAACGGTTCACGGACGCAGACTATAATGCACCCGCAATTTGTTTGTGGTCATATAAAAATTACTTTTTCTAAAATCTAACCTTCATCACTTTGGTCTGGTATAAAACTATCTCGATTAGGGTCTGACTTCTCCACCTGATCTGTATCAGACTTTTTAACTACAATAAAAATTCAAAATACTGACAATGTAAATTCAATATTTTCAATCATAAATTGAGTTCGTGGTGAAAAAAAAAGCTTTCCGCTACATATACAATGTAATTTTAATATCTGTTACCTACATAAAACAAATGACAACAAAGTTCCAGACAATAAATTTTGCTACGCCTGACACGCATTTGTCTATTCAAGACTCATCAGAGGCGCTCTACCAAAAATATTGAAAATGCCAAACACTATATGATTATGAAGAGCATATAACAGTTAAACCAAAAATACCAAACTGAGGAACCAAAATATTACTAAGATGATCATCCTATGTCTGGGGTAGGAAGAACCTTAGGGTTTAGACAATTTTGAAATTTAAAAGAATAAGTTAAAGCTTTCATGCGTTCTCCAACACAAAAGTGTTGGTGCCGGAGCGGGCTAACCTCAGGGAATTAAAACTCCACCAGCAGTGCTAACCTTCACGGGTGTTCGAAAGACAAATGACAACAAAGGTCCAGACAATAAATTTTGCTACGCATGACGCACGTTTCGTCTATTCAAGACTCATCAGAGGCGCTCTACCAAAAATATTGAAAATTCCAAACACTATTATATGATTATGAAGAGCATATAACAGTAAAACCAAAAATACCAAACTGGGGAACCAAATTATTACCAAGATGACCATCCTATGTCTGGGGTAGGAAGAACGTTAGGGATTAGACAATTTTGAAATTTAAACGAATAAGTTAAAGCTTTGATGCGTTCTTCAACACAAAAGTGTTGGTGCCGGAGCGAGCTAACCTCAGGGAATAATTGATAAACCTATATTTTTGTATAGTTTGTATTAAACATAGTTTATTATAAAAGGTCGTAATATGCCATTTTAGACTAAAAAATGAATTTATGAGTTGAGGGTCTAAATATTTGACAAACATTTTCCCAAGCGTTTTATTCTATATTGACATAGGTATAAGCTTTGGAAATATTTTGAAAAAAAAACAACGGATTAGGGTGCTAATTTTAGAAATAAATTGGGCCCAGAGGGTTACTTGGTAACTTTTTTGATGGGGATGTGCTATTTTCGATTTGAATTTAATACCCATATTTATATAAAATTTCAAATTTTCAGGACCCATATTCATATAAAATCGACAATTTGCATGACCCTTATTTATACAAAATAGACAATTTTATGAACTTTATTTATATTAAGTAAACTGCAATGTTATAGTTTCATCAAATAAACATATATTTTAGCTCTTAATTGTTGTCAAATATAATTAGGGATGAAGATTTTATTGCTGATGCAGAATTTCATGGGGCATATCTATATAAAATTGGACAAAACATGACCCATATGAAAATTAAATAGCATACCCATTCTATATAAAATTGTCTTAAAACTATACCCATTTTAATATATTTAAAAAAAAAAACCTACCCATATTTTTGGCACTTCCACGTACACCATTACATAGGAAGTTACCCCCCCCCCCCGGGAAATGGGGTTCAACCGTTAAGCAATTTATATAGATTTTATAGGAACAATCATCCAAATGCATATATTTTCAAAACTATGCATATAATTTTATATTTTGTTTCAAATAACCATTAAAAGATAACTTTTATACGTAGAACAAAAACATAGGATAACGGTACTTATTTTCGAGATATTTAAGAAAAACTAGTTTTTCCAAAGAGAATTAAATAAGGTCATCCAAAAAGTCTATGTTAAGCGTTATCTTGATAAACTTAAAACTTGTTAAATAATTCAACAGAAGACTCCAAACTTTATCTATATAGCCAGCTTAAGACAGATTTAAATATGGAAAAATATTTGAAAGAAAATCATTTTTTATTCGTAAACTTATAACGCAATTTAGAACTAGCGATCTATTTATCGAAACCGGGCGATGCAAGAAAATTCCTAGACCAGAAAGGCTCTGTAAATGTTGCAACATTATTGAAGATTAATTTCACTTTTTTGTAAATATAATGATAATCTGCGAAATCTGTTTTTCGATAAAATAAAAAATAACTATTACAACCGATTCCCCAACTTAAGCCCTATTAATAAAATTATATATCTATTGACAAAATGACAAATGAGTTATTGGCTGATCTGTGTGACTTTATTCAACAGTCATTAGAATTGAGAAACAGGTCCATATCAGTTAATGCTTAATTCTACTTGATTTTTTTATGTGATGTAAATGTGTTGTTGAAACTGTTTGTATGTTGTATGTTTGTTAGTCTATGTATTGCTTGACCCCTAAGGGTGTAATTTTGCAATTATAAAGAATATATGACATATAAAAAAATTATCACTCATTTTACATTCAATTATCTCCCTTGAAATGAAAATCTTAAGAAAAAATCTTAATATCTTTTTAAGTGTTAATCTTGTAATTATTTCATAAGTAAAATTAAATGAAGCAAACATTTTTTACATCATTAATGCTATAACAAGTTATTTAAATTGACATATGGGCTAAAAGTTTTCCAGGTGAATGCTCGGGCACTGCTCCAGCGACAACAAAGGATACTCTGGAGCAGCTAACATTGGCGGTGATGTGTCTTGGGCCGGCGCACAGCGAGTCTTAGCAGTTTTCCTACAGAGGGACATTCCCCTATAGTCATGACTATAAAAACCCATCAGTCAGTAGTATGTTCAAAATTCCTAAATCATCGTGAATTCTGCATTACATACAGAAGGTCGTGTAAAAATAACTTTTTCTAAGATTTAATTCCACATGAACACGATTGGCACAGCTGATTAAACGCAGCTTTTTCAAAAAGATGGAAAACACAGGTACAAATATCTGGTAGTCGGTTATACTAAGACTTACATCGTCATCAATGTGTCTAAGAATAAGAACAAAATTTGCAAAAGGTCAAATAATCGACATGCTCAACTTTCAAATAGACAACATTTATGTTCAGTTTGGTTGATGGGTTTTCAGCAAACAATTTAATGGGGCCCAATTGTGCAAATTTCGTTGCTGATTTGTTTCTTCATTCATATGAAGCAGACTTCTTACAATCTCTTCTACACAAAAAAGATTGTAGACTAGCTCTCTCGTTTAACCTTGCGTTCCGTTATATTGATGATATTATTTTACTGAACAATTTTCGGTTTGGTGACTCTCCACAACATATTATAGGACGTCTTGGATCTACATCTCGAAGTAGACTCTCAAGGAAAACTATCAACAAAGCTCTATGACAAACGTAATGACTTCAACTTTCCACTCATCAACTTTCCCTTCTTGTGTAGCAACATTCCGTCCGTTCCAGCTTATAGAGAAGCAAAGGTGTACCAAAGGGGTAATCAGTATAACAAAACCGTAAAGACAAAGACAAAACCGGCAGACAAAAATCATCAAAACAAAACAAACCACATAACAACATAAAACACAAACACACATAACAACAAAACCGCGAACTCAAGTCAAAACGAGAGTGAACTCAGGTGCTCCGGAAGAGTAAGCAGTTCCTGCTTGCTATAGCACACCTGTCACGTTGCCAACGATCGATTAAGTGTTGGTCAAATCCGGAAAGGATGACATTACAAAACTCTATAGAGTTTACGTATTACAATTGATACGTCACTCCAGAGCTTGTGGGACTTACATCGATTTTCATTAACTGAGCGTCACGTATGACAAAAAAATTGCTAATACAGGGTTATGTTGCACCTTGGTTGCTGTCTTCACTCAAGAAATTTTACGGTAGACACCATGCGCTCGTTGATAAATATGGTATTTCTATCTCTCAGATGAGTGCTGATGTTTGCCATAGGGATTTGTTTTAGCTTCCTTTACAGGATTTGACACACTGAATAGGAAATGGGCAGCCCAGATGTACTATAGCAGGTAGGAACCGCTTACTCACCCGGAGCACCCGAATTCACTCTTGTTACGACTTGAGTTCGCGTTATTGATTTCTGTTCGGTTGATTTTGTGTTTTGTGTTACCTCGTGCTGTTCTTGTTCATGTTTACCGGTTTTTTTTCGTTGTCCTTTCGGACTTTTGACACTCGAATGCCCCATTGGTGCCTCTTTGCTTCTTTCTAACCTTCAACAAGTTGATCTGACATAAAACTGTCTCTATTTGCCTCCAACATTTCCTTCCGATCTGTATCAGTCTTTTCTCCTATAATAAAAAAATAAAATGGGACAATGCAAATTCAATATTTTCAAATATTCAATTGAAATCGTTGCGTAGAAAGCGTTATGTACTTAACCAATGTAATTTTGTATATGTTATCAACATAATTGATTAACCTACATTTGTGTACATATTAAATTATATCCATTGTGTTATTAGGTCATAATATGCCATTTTAGACTAAAAGGTGAATTAAATATTTAAATACAGAACATAAGTGCATAAGTGATGCAATTGATAAAGGTATTATAAACTTCTACACATGGTGAAGTCGGTTGAGATCACTAAATCACAATATATTATTATTATAAAATGTCTAGTATTTGATTATTTTGAAAGCGAGGACTGCCGGGCTAATAAGATACAATTTATTTCCCGAAATGTAAGAAATTTCATCACAATCGAGAAATCTGCCGTACAAGCTGTTTTGCGAATGAAACAAGGTAAAAATTGAAACCATAGAAAATAATGAGATGTGGAGGTGTACGTGACACAGCCCACATAAACAAACTTAAATCATGATCGAAGACCCGCCAGCAGCCATCAACGAGGACAACTGGCGCTGATAGCCGTTTTGCGCTTGGCCCATGTCTTTGTAAGCGAACAATAACTAATTGTTACGTCATTAACTTGAAAAACAAATACCCCAAAGGATTTTTTATATCACAACTAGTTGAGAGGTTGATAAATACCATAAAAATATAAATACAAACCTCCAAGAGACATTCCTGATGGAGCCCTATGTTCCGGGAATACTTCAAAAACAATTTTTTTATGATTAAAGATATAAATCAATATTGACAGAAACTGAACGATGTTACAGCATGTTTATTTAAAAATAAATATAAATATTCCTCAATCTATATATTACTGAAGACTTTAGACAACGATGATATTAAAAATCAGTAACAATTATTTAATGGTTTATAAGAGGACCCCAAAATCAGTCCGAACTATTTCTTAATATTAAGTACCATTGTTGTCAAGTACCATATCATGATTGGGATTCGCAAACATGAAATCACGTGAATGTGATAAGTTGCTGGTCAACCCGTAACGGTTTGGTCGCATGGTTAGGTCATACACCGTTAGTTTTTATGGATTTTTTTAAGCCGTAAATATTTTATTATAACAGCTTATTTTAAGTTTTGCATTTCTTTACTTGCGTGCCAGAAAATATAGCATACAATTCCGTCAAGTCTCCAAAACAGTTAAATCGATTGTACCTCGTGAAATCTATCTATCAAATCAATCATGTTCCTTATTCGGCAAATGCAGTCTCACAGTAGTATCAAACTAGTTTTGGAATAAGAAGGGGCCACTTTATATCCAATGAAATGCCTAATGTCCGAATTATTGGAAGTTGTTTTGAGTAAAAAAATGCTTAGTTTTGATTCGTCATAAATTCTACGCATAGATTAAATGTTTTTAGTTGTTGGTGTGAATAACTTAATTAATTGTAAAACAATGTTGTTACCTGCAGTTTTGTCATACTTTGTGAAGTTGGTATCATCATCCCATATCAATAGGACCACATCCAATGGGCGCTCCTCTCTAGTTTCTGGTATCTTTAAACGTTTGGTGAAGAGCAGTAGAAATTCTTCCACAGCTTCTTTGAATACACCAACATCATAAAGAATAAGTCTATCAATAGTTGTATGTACTATTAAAGACCCTTCGTGAACAAACACTATATTAAAATCTCCAATTGTGTTGATGCATTCCAGCTTTTTCTGCATTTTATCAATGCTCCAATCAGCATTGCCGTAAAACTTCCATACGACTGTGCACTTTTTAGGATCTTTGAATAAAAGAAGATGATATTAGACTTAATACTATTCAATTTCACTCTGTAAAACTAAATTAAGGAAAAAGAAAACAAAATGCCCCCAAAAGCCCGAATGGCCCCAACGAATGCAATATAAATTGTATGAAACAATGATTTCCAGTTTGTGGATGCTTGAGGGGTGAAATCCCTATAAAAATCATTATAATTCAAGCTATGAGGGGTTTTGAAACAAATATATTTTAAGGAAAAAAAGACGTAGAGTTTTAACTTTGGTGGATAGGAGAGGAAAAATGACTGACCCCAAATAATTTCAATAACTCTCAAGGTCCGAAGAGAAAAAATTGTAATGAATTTTATAACTTTTAGCAAACAAGTGAAGCTTGAAAATAACAATTTTGAATTTAGATTAGGCTTAGATACCAAATATTTTTTTTCACTACTACCGAAAAGAGCAAATATGTTTGCTAATTGCGCATGCATATTTTAAGTATTTATATTTTATTTGTAATTCTTTTTGCTCTAACATGCGATATGACTGTTTTTGGTTTCATTTAGATTGAAATGTTTTTGATACTCATATGTTAATCAAATGAAATATTTGTTTTATTTAATAAGTACAATTTTATTACACCCAAGTTCTATGTAATTACAAGGGACTCTTCGTTTTGCCGTCCCAGTCAGATCAATCTAGTTTCAAGTCCCTTGTCTTCAATAAGACCACATATGGGATTTAGCTTTCCAACTGTTTCAAATCAAGGTAATATGAAAATACCCAACTTGAAGGAACAATCTGAATGTTAAAGACAATAAACAAAACACGAAAGAATTAATGGAATAATTAAAGACCGCAATGGTCCTGACTTGGTACAAGCATTTAAAAAGAATTTGTGGGTTATCTCAGGTTTTTATGCGCGCCAAATCCTCCCTCTTTCATTGAGATCTTGGGGTCCAGTAGTAATACAAAGCACATCACGGTTGTGAAGATAAAATTTGAATATTGCGGTGCATCTCAGTACAACAATCAGACAATCTTTAATCAAAATAAACACTAACCATTACGTTTAACATAATTTTGAATTTTTCCACCAACGGCTGATACTGAATGAAGATTTTTGAAGAGATAGTATGAGACGTATTTTCCTATATCCCTGGTCTAAAAGTTGGTCACGAAGACGGCGGTGTCGTATTTAAAAATCTGAAAAATGTGTACAAGCCCTGGTATATCGAATAAGTTGTGAAATATAAACATAATAGGAGGTAAAGTAGTTAGAAAAATTAATATTTTTAAAATTTAATCTTCTCTATTGATTTATCGTAAATTTTTGTACTGAGATGACCATTCTGGTCAAATTGAGATGCGAATCCAAGAATGTCGTGCAGCGGTTAGATTCCGTGTTTTTTTTAATCTTTAACTCTGCAGGATATATCATAGAAATCCATCTACCAAATGAAATGTTGTTGACAGAAAATATATCAGTAATATATTTGTAAGTGAGATTTACGGACCGTGCCTCTTTCATCTTCTTGTTCTTGACAAGTTCCTGAAGAACTTCAGTCTCGTAAGAGTATAAAAACAAATTGCGAGGAGAAGAGCACAATTTGTCTCCATTGAAATGGAAATCTTACCTCTAAATGTGACAAATGTGTTGAAAATTTGGAAAACAGACATACAACAAACTTAATCCATTGTGAAACATATTTTTTCTTTATAAGAAAGATGTTTTGTAAAAAAAATATGTGGAATTATATTCTAAAATAACAAAGTTCCTCCTTGAATTTGAAAATGATGATTGTTAAATATGATTGGCGGCAACGATGTATGGTCAATGACACTTATCTCGGAATATTTTTTTCTAACATAAAGTCCTTCTTCGGGGGCTAAAAAGAAAAAAAAGATGGTCACACATCGGCTGACGAGAACCCTAGGTACGTCACCAGGAAAAAGAAAAAAAATACTGAAATACTTAATGCATACGTCATCAAAGTATAAATCTAAAACTAAATATTTAGTAAACATTTGCCGTCTTACATTGATGCGAAATGGCTGCAATGTTCCTAAAAGTAAACGCCAAGTATATCATCAATATACCGTTTGTATAGTTGTCTCTTGCAACAACATTAAGTTGTTAAAAAAACATTTTCTTTTCAAAATACACAACAAACAGACAAGCAACACTATCAGATTCGGAATGGATATCTCCATTAAGCTGCAAGGTGTTGAGATTGAGAACAAGTTTTGCCAACCTTAAGATAACAGTTTTAACATTTGGATTAGGTTTTCTGTCCAAGAATTTTTGAAAGTTATCATAGCATCGTTGTTAGGAATGCTACTATACAGAAAGAAGCAGAGGTACCAATAGGGTATCCAAATGTCAAAAGTCCGAAAGGGCAGAGACAAAACCAGTAAACACCAACAAGAACGGGACAAAAAAGACAACAAGCAAAACATGGAAACGCAAAAATCACTGAATATCAGTCAACAACGCTAACTCCAGTCGAATCGAGAGAGAACTCAGGTGCTCTGAAAGAGTAAGCAGTTCCTGCTTGCTATAGCACACAGAGCATTAACATCCATGGAGAACAATCTGAAGTCATCTTCTGGTTGAAAGAATTCTAGAATGTTCAGAGCACGAGTAGTGTCCTTAACGTAGATGAGTAAGTTCCCACTTATGATATCAAAACGCTGTAAAGAAAGCTGTAGATGGGTCAATTTAAATAAAAAAACGAGGAATTTCCGATTCAAAACTCCAAAAATTAATTTCATTTTAAGTGTTCTGATTTTTTTTAAATAAGTTCTTCAAAGTCTTGGTATTTGATATATCTATTTTCGGGAGCTTAATGGCACCTCGTTAGTTTTGATTTTTTTTTATAAAAGGGAGTTGATGTTACTTTTTAAAAACCTAAAAAAATGGAATAAGAAATAAAATCATCCAAAATTTTTATCAAGAAAAATAAAACTTTTGTATTATGATGGATCTGACATAATATCTGTTAATAATTAGCGCTTTATCATTCAAGCATCATTAACAACCTACAACCTTCAAATTAAAAAAAAAATCATTTTTTAATTTAAAAAATGACTACTTATAAAATGGAAAAAAAAAGTTTCCTAATATGTATAGGTTTATTGCCTCGTGAAGTCTAATTAAGAAAAGTTCCATTGCATATCAATATTTCATTAAATTTCTTCAGACAATTTTCATCCGGTTACATCATTGACATTTGAAACATCACTGACACAAATATGTAACATCACTGACATAAATATGTAACATCACAGTAACTATAAAATTCTCACTTTTATGAAAGATTTCTATGTTTTTTTAAGAAATTGTGGACAAAAAGAGCATGAAAAAGCTATTTCAATTTTTGTCGGTAACATCACTGACACTTTGTTACATTTGTTAGTGATGTTACCAACATTGTTTTCAATGTAAAGCAGAATCTACTTAGAAATATAATATTGTTGCAGTCTATTTTTATTAGATATTAATCGATAGACTTGTATATAAAACACGTTATTTGTGAAAAGCTCAAATGATGTAAATGTGTCAGTGATGTTTCTACAAAATGTCAGTAATGTTGGTAACATCACTGACAGTAACATCACTGACAGTGATTTAATATTTCAACCACAGAAGAATCGATAAAAGTCATTGTAGTTCAATAATGTGTGTTGCATGCTTTCTTTGGATATGTACTGGTTTTAGACATATCCCTGTCTTTCTGTATAGAATTATGAGTAACATCACTGAAAATTTTGCATAGGGTCTGCTACACATTTCAAGCATTTGTCAACAAACTCTGTTATTTTTTACTGTACATGTAGGTGTTTTTGTTTAAATTTATATACACAGCTTTTAAAAAAAGTATCTTTATTTTCCATTAATGAATCAAGATCTCACTTTTAGAAGATGAAAATTAAGATGGTACACATGTAACATCACTGACATGGAATTTAAAACAGACTTTCTAAATGCTTTATTTTTTTTAGTAGAAGAAAACATTGGTTCTAAAAACCGACTTTGTTTAAGTAATTTATATTCAAATATCGATATATAGCAAATCCAAATTAACCGTTTATACCCGCATTTTGGAATTTGCCATTTTGAAACCATTGGGCGATAACCGCTGCTGGTGGACCAGAGGTCCCCGAGGGTACTCACAAGCCTGGTCGTCAGACTTGTCTGACACGATTTACCATAAAATTTCTAATATTTTTGTCGGTATTTCAAAATTGTTTAAAACACAAGATTTCTTTCCTTGTATTGCCCATGGTCGATATCCTAAGTGCTGGATTTGGCATCCTTGTTCGAACGTTTTGGTTTTGAGTACTTTTCTTTTTCAACAGTTTTGGAATTTGACCTTCCAATGTTTTGATTTTAATGCTACTGATGAGAGGTTACGCCTTGAAATATCGATATATAGCATAGTATCCAAATTAACCGTTTATACCCGCATTTTGGTATTTTTAATTCACAGTTTTGTATAAAGAATGTTATTCAAAAGTATTTTAACAGGTATAAAATAATACATAAAGTTGAGGTCTTGATTTCGCAATGGGCAGTTTTTGGGGGTCTGGTGACCTTTCCAAGTAATTTTACAAATTCCTATCAAAGTTATCCAGGTTTCCTTATAATATTTTTATTAAACATAGTCACCACAACATATGAGAACCAAAAATATACAAAGACATTGTGTTCTTAAAAGATATTTTGGGGGTTATCAAAGGAGCGCAAATTCCTCCATTTTTTAGAATGACCAAGATGCTTTCAGTAGTGACTATGGGTCTCCCAGGGTCCCATTTGTGGGAGCATGTAAAAATCTAGATGTCCTGGGTTGAGGGAAGATGATTGCTCTCAATGGGTGGTTTCAGAAACTCTTTAATGAGTAGTTGATTCTTATTGGTAGTGTGTTTTACATTTTGAATAAAAAGAAGGATTGGTCAACTGAAAATCACCTTAAGAGACATATAACCTGGCATCTAATGCGACCACTGCACAAACCTTGTAAGCAGATTTCATAACTATATCAGTGCGGTCTTTAAACTTCGCGCTCTGTTCATCAAAAGTTAAATTATGTGTCTTCGGTGTTGGTTTTAAAATTATCTATTTGGTTAAGATATGATTTAAAATATTTTTTCTTAAAGAAGCAAAGGTGTACCAAAGGGGTAATCAAACTTAATTATTTCGAAAAATACGGAAAAAAAAACAACACACAAAAACATACCTAACAACTAAACTGCAATTAGCAAGTCGGAACAAAAGTGAACTGAGGTGCTCCGTTAGAGTAAGCAGTCCCTGCACACAAGTCACGTTGCCAAAGATCGACTTTGTGTTGGTCAAATCCGGAAAGGATGACATTACCAAACTGTATGTCAAACCACATCTGCTCTCATCTAGGTTATAGAAACCCCGTATTTTTTTACAAGCACTTGATGTCTTTCTTTAAATGTGAGTAATAACAACAACCTGAAAGCAACGTACCCCTGTGTTAAGAATTTGCTTGTCAGCCGTGTTGTTCTATCAAGAAAGACGAAATACTATCCACAAGCTCACACATAACGAATCAATTGTGATAGGTGTACCTCATATGCTGGAGCCGACAAAAAAAGAAAAATCTGGAGACTTTAGATATGAAATTAGACTGTTTCTTTTCAAAGTCACAGATTAAGGAGGCTATTTCATTATCATCCTCGATGGAAAGTAAACTGATCTTTTAGTGGAAAAAGCTTTCAAAAAGAGACGCCTGAAGAATGTTTGAATATCTGTATGATTTTTTAAGATGTCTGCTAAAGAGATTGTCGGGAAAAAAATTAGACCTTTAAGCTGAAGAATCAATTCCGCGTGAGAAAGCTTTATTAAAGCATGTGTACATCGCACAGTTTCCTCAAACATCTCATCGGTTTTCAGATTGTGCACGCCAACCAGAATGCCTGTGTTACTTACATCTGTTAAATGTTTAGCCAATGATAAAACATTTCTTTCTCATTTTGTAACAGATCGTAGAAAGCTCTGTTAAGGAGATGAATCTTTTCTACACTGGAGTTAGCCATAAACTTTTGACAATCCGAGCGCGACAAAGACCTGGGATTTATTAAAAAGAGATCGCATTTGTTATTGATGTTCCAGTATAAGATCACTAGAAAGTAGGGGCGATAAGGCCTGTTTTTGGCTTAAAATTTTACCCAAGTCTCAACCTTTGAATACTGTTGACAGATGATGATAAAATATCTATTATTCATATTAAAAAATGAAAAACTATATACATTTTTTAAATGATTGTTTTGATTAAAAATATAAAATGAAACTGACCTTCATTCTGAAAATCGCCAATTTGCATCAATTTTCATCATTTTTAAGATACATTTTGAACTAGAAAAATATTCCGCACATAGGAAACAACTAAATATTTTATAGATTGTCAATATGGCTTATACAAACAATTTCTAAAACTAAATTTTCATTTGCGGATGATGATACCTGATTAAAAGTGTACCATGAAAACGACCAAAATTTCTCATATTGTGTCATTTTTTGCTTTAATCACTAGAAATATAAGTTACAACAAAGTTCCAGACAAATAAATTTTGCTACGCCTGACACGCGTTTCGTCTATTCAAGACTCATCAGAGGCGCTCTACCAATAATTTGAAATGCCAAAAAATTTATGAATATGAATACCATAGAACAATTATACCACAAAATGCCGAAAACTAGAACCAAATTATGACTAAGACCAACCTATGTCTGGGGCAGTAAGAATTATAACGTCATAATGACGCTTCAATATAAAATTTTCAAATGTGTTGGCATGCTATCCGTTACGGCAGAGTTTACACTATATTGTATCCAGAAATTGACACTTTTGCATACATGTAACCTTCATATTTTAAGGCCACAAACTGGTCTTATCGCCCTTACTCATTTGGCCATTACGGGCCACAAGGAGATTTCGTAGCATAACCTCGATACCGAATTCTACATTTACTACTTGCAAATTCAAAACATTTTGATCAGTGTGACATTTAATTTAGAATGTGTCATTCCTCTATGAAGTAAAATTAGCACAAGTTTTATCTTCTTAACAACAAATAACACCAATGAACTACAATATACTGAACATTTGCTCTAACTTAATCAGTAGTGCAACTATAGTTGCTAGATTTAGCTTCTCTGTTCAAGCATTTTGGGTATGAGTGATTTTCTTTCAATACTTTTGGTTTTCAATTTTTCGATGGTTTGGTTCAGCTAATTAGAAGTTATTCTTTCAAATATGCATATACAGCATAACCACATTAATTTAGTCGTTTTGATATTCTCTTCAATATTTTGTATATAGATTGAAATACCTGCACAAGATGTAGGTACTGCAATGTCTGGAGATGGTTTAAATTGGTCTTTTGATGTTGTTATTCGGAAATGAACGCCATCTTAAACACAAACAATAAAAAATATTTAATTTTGTAGTATTACAATGCTGATGTACAAATGTAGCATATACAATAGAACTATATATTTAGTAGTTACTTGTTCCTCAATAGCAAATAGAGAAACCATGAGTTTTATAATGAAAGCTTTCAATCTGTTTCAAGTTCACTACAGGAATTATCAGACTAAAGAATACTTGATACATATGTTAATGGTTTATGCTAATCTAAACATAAATTTTTATTCATGATTACATGAAAAGTAATCAATTACAAATGAAAATGTTTGTAATTTTAAGTTATTTCTATAATTTTATGTAATATCATCATTATTCTTGTTTATAAATAGACAACTCACCAATATTAACACCCATGCTCTTTATTGAAGTGAGGATCTAAAACAAAATATGAAAGAACAATGCATCTTTATTATTTTTATACTTGAATGTATACGGAACAGTACAGAAACATCTAATACTGAAAATGTACTTATTTTCGCGAGGTATTTATTTTTACGGAATTCGCGGCTAGGCGTGAAGACACTTTATTTATCAATGAACGATTAAAGTCCTCAGTTTCAGTTTAATGATTACATGGGCGCTCGTAACATAAACATTGCTTCAGTCGTTACATGATTTAAATATCCCGATTAGCCATAGACGATAAAGAGGTGTGGAATAAGTGTACGCGACACAACCAACATTAAAGAAACGGTAATTTAAAAAATCACAATGAAAAACAGCCAACAGTCTTCAACATGACCAGAGGTCACTGCTCGCCATCTTGCATTGGCCCAAGACTAAAAATACAATACATAAGATTCAAACAAATCCCTAGAATATCAAAGAACACCCATTTCTTGGCATAAACCAAAAAACAGATAGTAGACAAGGACAAACAAAAGCTTTGACAAAGATTCCTGGCCTTGGACAGGCACATATCAAATGTGGCGGGGTAAAACTAGTTTTTTGGGCCCATGTTTACAACAAATCTATTATCGTCACTGGCTAAATATAGACCAAAGTACATAAAAACTTTAAATCACTGTGTAACAAGTGCCAGTCGGCCAAAACGTACACGTCGTGGAACCAAAGCTGGTAGAAACGTTTTGCGACCCATTCGAACTGTAGTAAATCAATTCAGAGAAGAAATTACAAACTGTACGTCAGGAATTAATCAAAGCAATTTAATTCCCTTAGTTTCTAATTATGGACAAGCCACAAATATTGCAATGATTTTAAAACTGCGGTTTGAGCAAGTTTCCAAACGAACTGCAAATCTATCAAACTCATCAAACATAAAGAAATACAACCAGCGACAGAGTGCTAATCATCTCTTTTTGACACTGTTTAATGCAAGATCGGTGAAAAATAGAACCATTTCTTTATTTGGTAAGAAATTTTACCGAAGACATCATGCACTTAAAGACAAATACGAGATTTCGATCTCTCAGATGAGTGCAGATCTTGGTTTGTCATAGGGTTTTGTTTTGTCTTCCTTTACCGGATTTGACACACTGAAATACAAATGACAACAAAGTTCCAGACAATAAATTTTGCTACGCCTGACGCGCGTTTCGTCTATTCAAGACTCATCAGAGGCGCTCTACCAAAAATATTGAAAATGCCAAACACTGTATAAATATGAAGAGCATAGAACAGTATAACCAAAAATACCAAACTGGGGAACCAAATTATTACTAAGATAATCAACCTATGTCTGGGGTAGGAAGAACCTTAGGGTTTAGATAATTTTGAAATTTAGACGGATAATTTAAAGCTTTGATGTATTCTCCAACTCAAAAAGTGTTGGTGCCGGAGCGGGCTAACCTCGGGGAATTTACACTCCACCAGCAGTGCTAACCTTCACGTGTGTTCGAAATACAAATGACAACAAAGTTCCAGACAATAAATTTTGCTACGCCTGACGCGCGTTTCGTCTATTCAAGACTCATCAGAGGCGCTCTACCAAAAATATTGAAAATGCCAAACACTGTATAAATTGACGAATGGCAACGCAACGGGCGTGCTATAGCAGGCAGGAAATGCGTACTCTTCCGGAGCACCTGGGTTCACTCTCGTTTTGAATGGAGTTCGCGTTGTTGATTGATATTCAGTGATTTTCGTGTTTCCATGTTTTACATGTCTTTGTTTGTCACTTTATTGTTTGTGTGTGCTGGTTTTGTCTCTGCTCTTCTGGACTTTTGACATTCAGATACGGTAAACCTGGAAATTGTCGCGCAGTCTTTCTATCGCGGTTGTACGGAAAAATATTGGTTTGAGCAGTTTTAATTTCGTGTTGAAAAGTTATTGTCCATAGACTACAATGGAATACAAACATATTCGTGCTGTTTAATTTTCGCGCTAACAAGGTCAACGCGAAAATCGCGAAAATAAAACTTCCGCAAAAATGTCCCGGTTTACAGTACCACATTGGTACCTCTGCTTCCTTGATTATCTAGTATCAAACAACATCAATATGCTGGTGGAGTTTAAATTCCCCGAGGTTAGCCCGCTCCGGCACCAACACTTTTGAGTTGGAGAATACATCAAAGCTTTAAATTATCCGTCTAAATTTCAAAATTGTCTAAATCCTAAGGTTCTTCCTACCCCAGATATAGGTTGAATATCTTAGTAATAATTTGGTTCCCCAGTTTGGTATTTTTGGTTATACTGTTCCATGCTCTTCATATTCATACAGTGTTTGGCATTTTCAATATTTTTGGTAGAGCGCCTCTGATGAGTCTTGAATAGACGAAAAGCGCGTCAGGCGTAGCAAAATTTATTGTCTGGAACTTTGTTGTCATTTGTATTCCCAATGATATTCTTATAGTTGGCGATTTCACCCTTCATCTAGCAATGCGTAAAACAAAACTGGACGTTCACAAGCAGATTTTCAAAGATTCCTGCATTGGTTTTAAGTACTTTTCGTTTTCAACTGTTTTTGATTTTGACCTTCCAATGTTTTGGTTTAAATGCGAAAATCGCGAAAATAAAACTTCCGCAAAAATTTCCCGGTTTACAATACCACATTGGTACCTCTGCTTCCTTGATTATCTAGTATCAAACAACATCAATATGCTGGCTCTAACAGAAAAATGACTAGGCTCGATCATCGATAAGTGTATTATTTCTGAACTTGTTCCTAATGGATATAGTATAAAACACATATCTAGAACTGAACAAAAAGGTTGTGGTGTAGCGATAATCCACAAGTCCAACACCGATTTCACGAATTCAGCGATCAAAACAACTAACTCACTTTGAATTTCTCGAGTGTAGTATACATTCTAATCCATTATATGTCAGTTACTGCTCACCGCCATCTCGAGGTAATATATTGAAGATTTCGACATTCTTCGAAGAATGGTTGGAATTTTTGGATGATAAAATAAAGGTAATAACAAAACTACCGAACTTGAATGATCAATCTCATAGTCCAGAGAAAATGACAAAAACGAATCAGTCACACCGGAGAATGGGTGGATCGCAATGGTCCTGACTTGGTACAGGCATTTCGAAATGATGGGTTAAACCAGGTTTTATGGCACCAAACCTCTCTCTTCCATTGCGATCTTAGGATCCGGAAATGACCATAAAACACAACATAGTTGTGAGACACAATAGGGATATTGAGGTGATCATTTCAGTACAAATAGTCCCAATGATATTCTTATAGTTGGCGATTTCAACCTTCATTTAGCTATGCGTAAAACAAAACTTGAGGTTCACAAGCAGATTTTCAAAGATTAATGCATTAAGACCAGCAAACTTCTTACTAGGGAAAGCAAAATCTACTTTTACTCAAACAAAGTCTCGGACATCAGCAGTGATCATAAAAGACTGTTCCGGTTGACAAATGGACTACTTGGCAACTGCAACGATACCGCGTTATCAAAACATAAAAGTGAGTTTGAACCATCAAACCATATCGGAAGATTCTTCATAGACAAAATTGAAAGTATCAGTAAGTATCAGGCACCATGTAAATCTTATGAACTAGATCCGATTCCAACACGGTTGATGCGTAGACAGTATTTCTGAAACCATCACAACTATTGTCAACTTGCCATTATCAACATCTGAAGTGCCAACATCATTTAAAGAAGCAATAGTTAGACCTTTATTGAAGAAACCAGGGCTGGATAGTGACATATTGAAAAAACTATCGCCCAGTGTCTAATATATCCTTCTTGCCCAAAATTCTAGAAAAAAGTGTTTGATAGTCAACTTGAAAATCACTACTGAAACTGCGTTAATGCGAGTACACCATGAAATAACATATTATGCGCTTGACAAAAACAACAGTGCCGCTCTTCTAATGCTAAACCTCTAAGCGGCATTTGACGTGATCAACCATAAAATTGTTCAACAAAGGTTACAATTTTTTTTGGAATTTCTGGGAATGCGTTGATCAGAAATGGTTTCTTTCTTACATTGAAGGAAGGATTCAACGTATTGCCGTGGGCTCTGTCTTATCATATGAATTTTATCTTCAGTGTGGTGTGTCAAATGCTTCCGTGCTTGGACCTTAGCTATATTGCATCTTCTCAAAGCCGATTGCCGAAATTTGTAGACGACATAACATGTCGTATCGATTTATGCTGATGATACTCAGATGTATTTGATTTTCGAACCACTCGATGGTTGGTCGGATATTTCGAAAAGGTTGGAGAATTGTTTTATATCTGATATTAGTTCGTGGGTGACATCCAGCATGTTAATACTATATGAGGATAAAACTGAACTAATGCTATTTGCACCAACATATCGCGTGAAAGACATAAACAACTGTAATTTAGTCATCAAGGAAAACATTTTTATAAGTCCCTGGTGTTTTAGAAATCTCAGAGTTCTTTTTTGACAAAACCCGTTTGATGAACCAAGTCAGATCAGCTGCAAGATCATGCTATCACCAAATTTGTAATATAGGGGAATACGCCCGTATATAACTGAAAATGCCTGTAAAACTTTAAGTAACTCTATAAATGTTTCTAGACTATGGCAAGGCATTGCTGTATGGTCTTCCTGCATGTGTTTTACAAAGGCTGCAGAGAATCCAAAACACAGCGGCTAGATTGGTTATCAGATGCAGAAAAAACTACCATATCTCACTAATATTATAATCGTTGCATTGGCTGCTGATACACTACAGAGTGCAATATAAACTCTTGCTTTATGTTTTTTAAATCCTTAAGACAAGAACCATAGGCTTATCGTAGTGAACTAGTAACCATGTACAGGCAATCAAGAACATTATGATCAGAAAACAATGGGACGCGCCAGCCGATTTTTGTTCATTCAGGACATGAATTAAACCGTCAACGGGTGATTCTAGTGATGCAGCATTTTACACATGATTACAGAAAACGAATTGATAATGTAAGTTTGAGCGGTTTTATAGTAATAAATGTTGACAGTGAGTTAAAACAAATGCCCCTGTTAATTGGGAATTAAATATTTTCTCTCTCAGTTAGGAAATAAAAGGCCAAAGATGCATATAATTTCATACATGTACATGTATGCATTATCATAATTTTTGTACAATGTACTGCAACCACACAACCTAATGAACATGTAATCACAATGCCATTTGTCACTAGCAACTACATAAACAGGCAATTAATGCCAGGGGGTGATGGGTACTAACTCTGGGGTGGACCAAATGACTTTTGCATAAAGTCCACAAAGGACAAACATTAAGTACTCTTGGTCACTCAAATATTGTCTGCAGGCCCGTCCTGCCTTTCCCTTAAAAATATATAACACCGAAAGAATTGGCGCATACATTTTATTTTACATGTACATGTAAACTAGACCTTTTAGTAAAAACTATGATGCATTGTCAACCCTATTTTGAATACCAGATATTTTTGTGTCCCCCATTGCAATATGGAGCAGGGACATAGAAATGCCGGGATCTGTCCTTTGTCACACTTTTTTGCGTTACAACAGTTTGCTCAGCAACTATTAATTGTTATTTTGTCACAACCTTTTTAGTTACTAATGACAATAAAATTTGATTTATTTTATTTGATTAATCATAGGCTTTCAATATTTGGTATGCATCTTCAGATACATAGGAGTCATGTTTTCAGATTTGTCGCTCGTCCACTTCCTGTTTAACTTAGATTTTTGTCACTCAATGGGTGGGGAACCTAGAATCTGTTCTTGTCTAACTTAGTTTTAGTATTACATGTATTATGGACATGTCTAGTGATTTAAAAAAAATCATTTCTGTGTTCATGGTGATAAAATAAAAAAAAATTAAACAAATCTTTGCATATACAGATTACATGTATGATTGCACAGGGACCATCCATCTAACTTGAAGTGACTGTGGGAGTCTCGACTATTTGTTCCAATCAGAATTTATTTAATGCCAACACAAAAAAAAATTCTTTATTTTTTTTTTAAATAATACAGCCTACCTGTCCCATTTATACACATTTATATTGTGACATATATATACACCATTTTCATAATATTATCAAATAAACACAAATGTAACAGGACCAATCGATGTCTTGCTCTGCATCACATGGCAGATTTAGGTTGAACCTGTACATTCTAGGCCAAATATGGAGAGTAAATAGTTTTTGACACTTGCATCCTATGGTGGACTGACAAAGCATATTTGTCACATGCAACCCCATTTAAAGACTGACAATGAAGATTTAGAAAAAAATGTTTAAGATCCTTATATCTAACAAGAATATAAAAAAACACACATAAAATCAAACAAAAAATTGAATTTTCAATTTTCCCTTTTTGAACCCGAATTGCCATACAGATAAGGTGGGGTCAAGAAGAAATTTATCATCCATTGCTTTTTTTTTCAAAATCAGACCTCAAATAAAAAGTTGGATTTTTCCCCTTTTGGGCCCCTAATTTTTGGAGAAAAAGGGGAGACCTTTAAAAATATATTAATCAATTACTTATGGAAAATTTCATAGCAATCAGTCAACCAGAACTTAAGTTATTGCGGAAAACTAATAAAAGTTTCATTTTTGCCTCTTTTTGCCCCTAATTTCAAAATAACAAAAGAAGGGACACCAAAATCGTCCCCATCTTTCCTTTTATTGCACGTGACATTACTCTTAAGTTTCATAGCGTTCGGTCAACCAGAACAAAAAATATCGAGAATTCAACTAAAACTACATACATGTTCACTGTATAATTCTTAGCTATATATATTTAATTTGTCAAAAAGTTACATGAAAATACTAGTACAAACTTTTACATGTATTAACCATATACAAGTACAGCCAGGTAAAACATATCCCCAAAAATTCTACAATTTAATACAACCCCCCTCCTCCCCCCCAAAAAATGTAAGTCAATATATCATGATATATAGGAAAAAGTTTTATAACCATTATAGTTTTTTGATATACACCATTTCAATAAGCATTTTTATTTTCTTTCTTTTCAGATTTGAATTTACCAAGTGGATTAAAGGATAACATGTGATGTGCAACTCATTAGCTTCTATGTGCATGTACATATACATATATGTATTAGACAGAACACAGTTGAAGAGATTTCTACATCATCATGATCATATACCTTGCAATCTGTAGATGTGACTTATCTCTGATTTCTTTCAAGCGCATGCAGATGTAGATTGCAGAGATTGGGAATAAACTAGTACAAATATGACAAAAAGGAAATTTATTTGTTAAATACTTGAAAACAAAAATAAATCACTTGGTGACTTGATTGCAAATCATTTAAAACATTATCCCTTGTAATACATACAAATTCATATAGGGTGGATAAACTTTGCGATGGTTCGGAAAAAATAAATAAATAGGTATATGTTCTTGTACTTTTCTTTGATACTTTTGGTGTTTTTACTATGGTTCTTTGTTTTGAATGCTGCTGATGAAATGTTAAACCTTGAAATATGCCTATCTAGGATTTCCAAGCATATGTTTGATTTTGTATTTCTAAATTCTTTATATACACATGTGAATTATTAATGATTTTTTTCGTAAAAAGTCAAAACATGCTAGAGTCATTTTAGATCACTTTGTCACAAAAGATCTGAAAAGGGTGATATTTATAATATAAAAGTGTTATTCTGAGCACAGCTTTTTTATTGTCCATTTGTTACTGTAATATAGCATTTTAAATATTAGCATGTCCAGATGTTTGTTTCCTCCTTTTCAGATGTTGAATAATTATTTACATATGTTACACAAAAATTTACCAACTTTCAAGCATAAGTCAGATTTAAAATTGGTATACGTGTACATGCACTTGATTTTTTTACATCAGTTGATGGATGCTTCTAAACTAGCTGTCAGTAAGAGTTCTCAATAGAGTTCCTCTACTCTCATCTTTTCTTGTGTCGTCATTATATACATGTACTAGTATGCCTTGGAATATCCCTTGTTGAATTTAACTTTTATCAATTTGATTTTTACTACATATATGTGTTACTTTGTGGTTTATTATATCAAGTACCGTAGTTTAACTCCGCCACATATACAGCTTTTGCTTGTCCAAAGCCAGGAATCTCTGTCAAAGCTTATGTTGTACTCATCCTCTTCATGTTACATGTAAGTTTTCTATGTCCTGAAGGGAGTTTTCTTTGACAATTTAAGGACTTACTTTGAATGATATGCATTATATTTTTATCTGGCTGTTTTCCATTGTGGATTTTAAATTGCTGTTTATATATGTAGGTTGTGTAAGATACACTTATTATACCCCTGCTTAAAAAGTGGGTGTATATAGTGTCAGGGGTGTCTGTCCTAAGACCTTCCGTTACAAGTCAGGGTACCCATCTCTAATCCACTAAGCCTCCTATAATGTAAACTCATTGATGGATTTTCATGGATCTTCCACACAATTTCTGTTACATAATGTAGATGTGCACCTCCTATGTTTGATATTTTGGGGCATGGGCATTCATTTGTGATCTGCTGCTCAGTTTTCTAGTTTCACATTACAATATAATTACCTTCTAATACAATGTTAACAAGAAAATTTTAATCCAATAGTGACAATGCTTATTAATGAAACCACCATTTTAATTTTGAGCAAATATAAAGAGAGGGGGATGGAACTACAAGCTGACACAGGTAAAACAGTTAACCCCTTCAGTCCCTTCTTTGAAGCAGGTCATAAAAGTGTTCAGATGTGATGGTGTGAACAACAAATTGTTCATTTATAGGTTATTTCAATTTCTTCTGAAATATCCTTAATTTTGTGCTACACATATTTTAAAAAAACTGTTCAACAATTAAACAATGCATAGTGGGCATGGGAATCAGATCATGAATAAGTGTGGCTTGCTGTCTGCTTGTATCTTGCACTTTGGAAATGTGTTTGTAAAAAAATGATTGAATTTAATCTCATTTCAAACTCAAAGTTATTAATACACATGTATTGTCAATAGTGTCACTGCACTGATGGAAGGTTTGCAATGAGTTGCATTCAAAATATATAAATAATATTGTGCATAGTCATTTTGAAAATTAAGTAACTACTTACTACATGTATACCACACCTTTGAAGATTAATCATGTAACAAAAAGGACAAGAGTCAGATGTGTTGTTGATTGATAATGATTTCACAACTTGGTTAGTTTAAACATATTTATTTATCCTTGATTGGGAAACAAGCTTAATGCTTATGTAAATCCATCTCCAGCTAGCAGTTTGCGAGTGTGGCCTTTGCAGCGGCCCCCATTGAGCCTACTATTATCGAAGTCTACAAAGGGGTCTTTAACGTGCATGTGATATTGCTCTCCACATACACGGGACAACCATTTTTCGTCCCTTCCGAAGGACTAGACATCGCAAATGGTGTCAAGAGAGAGTCGGAAAATTGGTTCATGAAATTTTCACCCCGGACGAGGATCGAACCACGACTGGTTCTTGCCCTAGTTGTCAGACAAACATTACAGAGACAAATGCTAGATGTTGTTGCACCATTTCATTTTCCTCTGAAAGTAGAGAGAATAAAAATATTACATTTGTAAATATGAACATCTAGACTTATATGGGGTCTTGAGATGAAACTGAAAAAAGTTGTCATTATGTTTTACATTTTTTAAGTCATTATACACAATATCCATTAATAAATGGCGAGCAGAATGTCTAAACATCATTAAAAGATCATTATGAATTACGTTCAATATTAATTGTTTGACAGAAATAGGTAGACACACAGGGAAACCTACTGTGAAAAGTGAAAAGATCGTAAAAATTTGCTTCTTTAACATGCGGAAAGATGGATCATTTTTAGGGCAATGGAGGAGAAAATCGTTATTTCCTCATGATATTTTGGAGAAAATATATTTACCTGTCAATATATCTGCCGTTGATCGAGCTGTCGATGCATTTCTATGCGACAATTTCATTTTTAATAAGCCCACTGTCTGTTGCCGACAGCCATCCGCCATATTCGTTACGTAAAATCGCGAGGAGTTCCACGGGAGTATTCCGAATAATAACTGATATTTTTAAGGTGCGTCTAACGACCAACATGAAAGGTGCGTCCCATTTGATTTTGATAACACCACGTGTAGGAACGAAGTGTTATGGCGAAAGAAAATTCGATAAAGCGGCGGTCGCCCTATAGAATGACTTACTTCGAGACTTGAAAACTGCACAGTTTGTGAATATTTTCAAAAAGAAACTGAAAACACATTTATTCAGCCAAGTGTTTTTATAAATATTACAAATTGACGCCAAAAGACGTTTTTTTGTGTTTTATATAAACAAAAAATAATGAGATGTGGAATAAGTGTACGCGACAAAGCCCACATTTAAGCGGCAAAGTAAAAAACCACAATGGACAACCGCCAGTCGCCTTCAACGAGGTTATTTGGCAGTGCTTGCGGTTCTACAATTGGCCCATAGTCTAAATAAAATGCAGATAATTCAAATCCCGTCCTGAAGTAGTCACAGATAGACCCCCTTCTTAAACAAGAACAGAAAACATCAAAAAGACAAGTACAGACGAAAGCTTTGTTGTGGCTTAGGGCAGCATTTTTATCTATTATAAATCCATGAAATGATTTTTTAATGTATAGTTTAACTTTAAATTGTTCTTAGCAGCGGTACAACCATTAGTTAACTCAAATGAATAAAAACAATATGAAAGTCCGATGCAAATATCTAGCCCATAGAATAAGATATCAACGTAGATATTTTTGCTAGTATGAACACATGTCTTAATTTTCAATTAGGTTAAAGACTTACTTGTTCCAATTTATCATCTCGGGATTTCAAATCTTCCCTAAGTTCTTTAAGCTCTTCCGCTTGGGACTGAGTAGCTTCCCTAAGTTCTTTAAGCTCTTCCGCCTGGGACTGAGTAGCTTCCCTAAGTTCTTTAAGCTCTTCCAGCTTGGACTGGGTGGTCTTGATTTTTGATATCCTTCTTTTCAAACCCTTCTGATGTGCTGCACCTATTGTTCCAGCCATGTTTACTGCTGCATTCTCTAATTTTCCCCACCAAGCCTCCACCTGGTCAGCTGTAATACTGCTTGTATTACCAAGGTGACTTAATACATTTCTAACATCTAAAATATCCCGAAGCCACTGAGGATGTCCAGCAGGAGTCCTGCCACAGGTTGTTATCAGGCAGTTAATAAGAGTAAAATCAAGATCGGTCACATCTATATCACTCTTTGGAACAAGTGGACATATACAATATTGTAAAATGCGTCCCTTATCATCTTTTGTTTCATGAGTAGGTTGAACTGATGGATCATTTTCAAAAAGTAAATCAAATTGTTTTTTGGTCAATTTTCCTTTACTTTTTGTTCCTGAACAAGGGGTTGTTACTCCTTTGCAACATATTGTCTGTGCATAATAATAAAAAGTTCATGAACCCTGGCATTTAAAAAGAAACTCAAACTACCACTTTCCTCTTGAACTATTCTAATTTCAAAATAACCCTGTACGGTGCAAAGCACTTCTTCTGTTAAAAAATTCTGTAAATTTTCTACTGGTGGTGGTTTATCAGATGCCATTTCTAGTCTGCTACAAATGCATATCTTAAAATAAAAAAAAAACATTATCGTATTTTAAATATTTCATTTAACAAAACGTCAGTAAGCGTAAAACCTAAACCGTTATGCAAATCCTGGAGTATGGAACTCAGTTCGCTAATGGAATTTACCGTATATGAAAAGGCTGTGATACGAAATTGCTAAGAAAACTGAAACTGTCACATACTTTCTTTCTTTTCCTGCCCACTTACATCTTTATCACATTTTTTTCTATGCAACGATATAACGCAGAGGTTTGCAGTTGAAGTTGAAGTGTTTACATAAAGCTTGTGTCAGAAACAGCTAGCTTAAGCAGCGGAAATCGGCAAGAATGCGAGTGTTTTCAAAAGAATTCCTCCTCGCCTCGTTGTTCTCGTATATAGTGCTCTTCTCTCAGGTTCTCTCATGGTGATTTGAACAATTGTCGATTTGATTTTAAGAGTGTGTTATATTTGTGCTTTGTACAGGATCATTTTTAAAAAAGGGTTATAAAAAACATTTATGTCGTTGATACGAAACGTTTTGGTTTATTATTTTCTAAAAGAAAACAATGTTTGCTGATTATGTTATGGAAACATCCTTAAACCGAATTTCTAAAAGCAAAAATTCGACAATTTCTTTAAAAATCATAAGAAACTTTCAAAAAAAGCAATTTGATCAATATTGGAGGCTTTGTCTTCATTTTCATGCATTTTTGCAGAACAAATTTCGTTTGAAAATAGATAAGGTCTCAATTGTAAGAAAAAAAAATAGCTATTTTGAAGCAGCCTCCTAAAATCGTTTTACACATTAAAAAACTGTCAACACAGAGACATGTCTCGCCTGTCGCAACTGGACACAGTATAAAATGAAGTAAAAATCCTCCTTAAACAGATCTTAACTGATGCTTAAGCAGCTGCATACCAAATATAACTGCTTTATATAAAACACTCATGACATAAGTAAAAAGTTAAAAAGTGTAAAATCTCAGTAGACTGTGACTCCAGGATCATACAGATAAAATACTTTTGAAATTGATCTGTACTAATGCTGATGCAACTGCATACCAAATATCAATGGTGAACCATAACTGCTTCATGTTAAACAGACTTAAGAAAAAAGGTTAACCTCTGCCAAATCAGTGTAAAATGTCAAAGTCAGTAGACCGTGACTGCAGGAGCATACAAGTAAAATCCTTTCAAAACTGATCTGTACTGATGCTGATGCAACTGCATACCAAATATCAAAGGTGTAACATAACTAGTTCACACAAAACAGACTAAAGCAAAAACTTTAACCAATTGTGGACGCCGCCGCCGCAGTCGCCGGAATCACCATACCTAAGTCTCGCCTTTTGCGACATTCGTCACAGGCGAGACAAAAACTGTGTGCTGTTGAAAGTGCTTGGCAATAAATCATTTTAAGAAATTGCCATGCGTTAAAAGTATTAAAATTAACATACACTTACATGTTTTCCTGATCAAATTGTTCCCCTAAACCTGAATTTCAATTTGAGAAAGTCAAACATTATAGTGCAGCTTTAGTTTTTTCCACCTAACTGCACCTTCAAGTTTAAGATAAAACTTATCATCATATCCTAAGGTTTTTGCATGCATATATATATATATATAGAATAATTTATAGTTTTTTTCGTGCACAGAAATATATGTAAGAAAAAATGAAGATTTGCATAAACTATATTAGATCCATAATGCACAGAAAATCACAATTTACATCACACAAATGTCGCTATTAATTTCATGCATCCTGGCAATCTTCAGGCGAATGTGATGTTGATATATATAAACAGTCTGAAGCAACGCCCGTTGATATCATAACCATATCCCGGATATTTGACTTACACAACAAAATGTTGCGATTTTCGAGATGCATTATGAGAATATACACAATTAAATTGAAAATAGTAACCGGTGCCATCAACTTATAGTAACCGTCCTACTTATTTTTCATTTAAATCTACAATTAAATAATCTTTCTGTACAATTTAAAGATTAAAAAATACAGTTTTTTAATCTTTAAGCGACTGTTATCGGATACCTGATTAAACATTATTTGTAAGCAAAATATCGATATATGCAAGGAGGTCTGTATTTTTCGAGCGTCATTTCTTGTAGTTTCGATTCGACTTACATAACCCATGCAATTATTAAGAAAAATTACACGAATCTATATATATAAAAAAAAACTATTTAGTTATTCCGTGAATACAACGAAACCTTTATAACATTTAAGACTAATCTTTATTTTAGACTAAAGCAGGACGTGTCCTATCTAATTCCAGTCACTTTTTGATTGAGTAACCGTTGTTTTCTCGTATAGTAACGAAGGACGCGCAGTTTTCGCTTATAGTAACCGATCTGCTTAAGCACTGTGATAAGGAGTCATCTGACAACTTCGACCCTATGGAGACTTTTGTAGAGCTAAATGAGCTGAACAATCAAGCAAGCAACAGCTTTTTTCTATCTGCAGTAGTTTTCATTCTACAGGCCAAAAACACTATTTTTTGCTTTTAAGGGACCGTAACCCCTATAAGGAGTCAATTTACAGCTTCTACCCTATGGAGACTTTTGTGGAGCTAAATCAGCTGAACATTTCAGCGAGCAACATCTTTTCTCTATCTGCAACAGTTTTCATTCTATAAGCCAAAAACATGAAAAACAGCTATTTTTCACCTTCAAATGGCTGTAACCCTTATAAGGGATCATCTGACAACTTTGACCATATTTAGACTTTTGATACTGAAGCAGTAGGGTGCATCAGATTTCATCTATCTATACTTTTTAATTTACAAGCCAAAAACAGTAGTTGGACCCCTTCTGGTCTATTTTTAGTTACGGCGGCCATGTTTTTTAACGGATCACAAATCGAAACACAAGTTTGGTGCAGGACACCCTAAGAATCATTTATAACCAAGTTTCAACAAATTCTGTTCAGTAGTTTCAGAAGAGATTTTTGAAAAATTGTTAACGTGTATGTTGCTTTCAAGGTTAGGGAAATTAACTAAAGGCTCCCAGGAGCCTGAATCGCTCACCTGATCTCTTATGCTAAAGTTTGAATAAATTTCACAAACTTTCAAGTATACAAAGTTGCAAAACAATCCTTTCAGTTTTTTGGAAATCAGTTTAAATTAATAGAATAAAAAACAGTTAAAGGGCAAAGGACCTTTTTATGCTGAACAAGAAAAGTTGCTTCGGATTTTCTCTATCTCTTATACTTTTCGAGTTATAAGCCAAAAACAATGGTCTGACCCTCCTGTTCAATTTTAGTAATGGCGGCCATGTTGGTTGGTCGACATGTATATAATTCACAAACTTGGTAGAGGACATCCTAAAGATTAAGTTTACCAAGTTTCAAAGCAATCATTTTAGTGGTTTCAGAGAAGAATATTTTTGAAAATTAGTTAAAATTAATGGAAAAAAGTTAAAGGGGAATAACTCTTAAATGGCTGATCTGACAATTTTGACCCTGAATCATTTTTGTAGATTTGATTGGGCTTAACAATTCAGCAATGCTAACTTTTCCTCTAGCTCTAACCGTTTTCAAGATATTGTCTAAAAACTGCAAAAATGGTCAATTTTGACGATTAAAGGGCAATAACTCCTATCAGGAGTCATTTCACAATTTCGACTCAATGGAGATATTTGTAGAGCTTTTGATGCTGAACATGAAAGAATCTTCGGATTTTCTCTATCTCCTATACTTTTTGAGTTATAAGCCAAAAACAATGGTCTGACCCCCTAATCTATTTTTAGCAAAGGCGGCCATGTTGGTTGGTCGACGTGTATATAATTCATACACTTGGTAGAAGACATCCTAAAGATCGAGTATACTAAGTATCAAATCGGTCCCTTCGGTGGTTTTAGAGAAGAAGATTGGTGAAAATCAGTGTAAATTAATGGAAAAAAAACAGTTAAAGGGGAATAACTCTTAAATGGCTGATCGGACAATTAAGACCCTGAAATCATTTTTGTAGATCTCAATGAGCTTAACAATTCTGCAATGCTATTTTTTCCTCTAGCTCTAACCGTTTTCAAAATATAGTCCAAAAACTGCAAAAATGGTCAATTTTGATGATTAAAGGGCAATAACACCTATAAGGAGTCGTTTCACAATTTCGACTCAATAGAGAGATTTGTAGACCTTTTGATGCTGAACAAGGAAGGTTGCTTCGGGATTTCTCTATCTCTTATACTTTTTGAGTTATATGCCAAAAACAATGGTCTGACCCCCCTGTTCTATTTTTAGCAACAGCGGCCATGTTGGTTTGTCGACATATATATAATTCACAAACTTGGTAGAGGACATCCTAAAGATCAAGTATACCAAGTTTCAATTCAATCCCTTCAGTGGTTTCAGAGAAGAAGATCTTCGAAGAAAAGTTAACGGACGGACGGACGACGGACGGACGGACGACGGACGCTTAACGATGACAATAGTTCACATGACCCTTCGGGTCAGGTAAGCTAAAAAAAATGAAATCTAAAGCCGTCTCTTTTATCGTAAATTTTTGTACTGAGATGACTATCCTTCGCATATAAGTGACGTCACGTGAGGAGATATCTATCTACACACTTTTAGCCCCTGAAACCTGGCCTTGAAACATTCCACAGATGTTGTTGTTACTTTTGAAAAAAAAATGTCCTGATCTCATGGATCTTATTTGAAAATACATTAAATCGCAACATATTAAAGGAGAAGGTTCACGAACACCCTTATTTGGCCCACAATATGGGAAAAATCTTAACTTAAATATTTCTCTAATTCTAAACTTCTTTTTGACATATTATAAAAGACCAATTCAACATTGGGGTTAAACTTGGGGAATGCAACGAAAAATCCAAAATTTCACCATATTTTGCTACTTTTTGGTTATAAATTGGTTAAGAAAAATATGAGCGCGTACTTCTTAGCCCCTTGGTACTGGTATTATGTATACAGCATCAGCATTTGCTCTCATAACATGGAAATGGATTACAGGATTGTAACTCATGTACATTTTTGTTCTTCATGTTTAACGAATCCAATCATTTTTTTCTTTGGCAGATTTTTAAAAATGTTTTTCGTGTGTATGCAATAAAAAATAGTTTCTTAAGAATCAAAGGAACCTTTTGATTTAATTTTACTATTCAATGCACAAAAAAACAGCAAAAGAGGGCAAGCACACCCACTAATACCTATTTAAAAATCTTGTTTTCAAATTGAATATTCAATGAATAAGATATAATTTGCAAAGACATATGAAATATAGACACAAAACGTCTCTCAGATTTGTATAGAATTCACCGTATATGCAAGTATTTTTTGTAAGGTTCTTTTTTGCATTATTTTTAAGATTCTTCTACTGATAATAAAAACTTGCAATTTTTGTTTGCTAGAACCTCATTCTTCCCATTATTCTTTAAAATTTTTTACCCTTCATTTCTTCGCAATTGCCTTATTCTTTTAAAGGAAAAACATAAGCTAATTATTACCATTGAATTTAAACAAAGAAAGAATGAAAACATTACATTTATAATGAGTGACAAGCTTCCCCGTATTCATTAGTTACGGGACCAAAGATATAATTGACATTCTTCTCCGTATATTATTAATAGTGTTGACAAACTTCCCCGTACGGGGAAAAGTCAGGACATTATATAAGAGCGTTTTCTATAGAAATGCGACATTATATAAGAGCGTTTCCTATAGGAATACAACAGTATAATTCAACATTTAAAGCTTATCCTAGCGTCTGAAAGGGTTTTCTTTGGGGAGGACATATAAGAAAAGGGGCATGGCATTTCTTTGGGGGGAAGAAAGAATGAAAACATTACATTTATAATGAGTGACAAACTTCCCCGTATTCATGAGTTACGGGACCAAAGATATAATTGACATTCTTCCCCGTATATTATAAATAGTGTTGACAAACTTTCCCGTAGGGGGAAAAATCAGGATATTATATAAGAGCGTTTTCTATAGAAATGCGACATTATATGAGAGCGTTTCCTATAGGAATACAACAGTATAATTTAGCATTTACAAGCTTATCCTAGCGTCTGAAAGGGTTTTCTTTGGGGAGGACATATAAGAAAAGGGGCATGGAATTTCTTTGGGGGGGGAGAAAGAAGAAAACATTACATTTATAATGAGTGACAAACTTCCCCGTATTCATGAGTTACGGGACCAAAGATATAATTGACATTCTTCCCCGTATATTATAAATAGTGTTGACGAACTTCCCCGTACGGGGAAAAATCAGGACATTATATAAGAGCGTTTTCTATAGAAACGCGACATTATATAAGAGCGTTTCCTATAGGAATACAACAGTATAATTCAACATTTAGAAGCTTATCCTAGCGTCTGAAAGGGTTTTCTTTGGGGAGGACATGTAAAAAAAGGGGCATGGAATTTTTTGGAGGGAAAAAACAATGAAAACATTACATTTATAATGAGTGACAAACTTCCCCGTATTCATGAGTTACGGTATCAAAGAGATAATTGACATTCTTCCCCGTATATTATAAATAGTGTTGACAAACTTCCCCGTACGGGGAAAAATCAGGACATTATATAAGAGCGTTTTCTACAGAAATAAAACAGTTTAACTCAGCATTAACAAGGTAATCCTAGCGTCTGAAAGGGTTTTCTTTGGGGAGGACATATATAAAAAAGGGGGCATGAATTTTTTAGGGGGAAATAAATGTTTAAAAAAATAATAGTTGTAGCAATTTTAATTATAAATGCGTTTCATTCCGTTATTAACCCTTTGTACAAGGACGGAATAAACCTCATCATAAAATAGTATACTGATTGAATTAAACACGTTCCAAAATGTTTCGAACAGTTATAAATCAAAACTATCATAAAAGATACAGGAAATACAGTTTAATTTTCATTGTGACAAATTTCCCCGTACGGGGAAGAATGAGGATATAGCATTTTTGTTATCAAAGCATAACCTTTAATGAATTTACAAATACAAAATTAGTATCCGTTAGAATTAAACACCAAAGTTTTCTTATTACGTTTGTTACGTTATCGGGAAAACATACTTAGTATATACCAAAAAACGTCAAATTAGTGTCATATATTAAGAAACTCTAAATTTTACCACACATCACAATCTTACATGCCGAATCGTGCTGAAAAATGAATCTATATTAAACACTCATTCGGCATGCGATTGGGACTGTCTACATGTCGCTACATGTTAATTTAAAAACATACATGACAGGGAAATACCTTTTAATTTTTTCAAATGTTTTTTTTTTAGTTTAGGTTTAATTGGAAAATTTTGTGTTAATGCTAGCAAGACATGGCTTTATATGAAAAGGGACGTGAGGAATATCGATGTATTTAAAAGCATAAAAAGATGAAAAGTTTATGATATAAGATATAATGTATAATGTTCTCAATCAAAATCGAAAGTAGAAAATTATGTATTTAAATACTCTGTTTGTTTGCTTACTAGAACATTCCACATAAACATAAACATGATAAAAAACATTTAATTAAACATTTTGTGAAATTATTTTTGACACAAAAAGACAAACAAATACATAAACTTACTTTCAATCGATACTAAGTAATGTCAACAGGAAACCCTTTTCTTTTGCGTACGTCTACGTCATGTATATGTATCACATGACAAAGTAGTACAAATGTCCGCGTGATTTAAATTGATTTTTAAAGTTAATGTACGAAATGGGTTTTGAATTTTGCATTAAGGTGGAGAAGGACAGTGGTCAAATGACTTGGAAAAATAATTTTAGATTTTTGTGGTTTTAGAATCTTTATACTTAGTTTAGGGACATCACAAAGGCTTGTGTACAGTAAAAAAATAAAAATCCCCCTATATACCCTTTCACATAGGGGGATTTTTATTTTTTTTACTGTACACAAGCCCCTGTGGGCACATTTTATCAATATGATCAAAATTTGTATATGGATAAAAGTAGTATACATTCTAAGCTTAAGTACGTATGGTCATAGAAGGAGGTAGAATTTGCAAAAATCACGAAAAACCATCGCTTGTGGCTCATATCTTTGCATTTAAGTAAAACTCAAGGGAAAAAACCATACTTTTTAACATGTTAAGTACCACTTTTTATAATAACCATGCAAGAGGCGATTCATGGGTGGAAAGCCTACACCACTTTATTTTTGATATGTTACTCCTACTAGCACCCTGATTCGATATTTTGTACTCTTTTCCCAAACAAGCGTTGGTCCTGAGAGAAAAAAATTATATAGAATGCATTGGAAAATTGTAAGAAAGGGAGATAACTCTGAAAACTGTCAATAATTTCAATAGAAACCATTGGAACAAAATGGCAAGATTTCTCCCAGGACCAGACAGTTATGAGCAAATTTTTATTTATTTCTTATTTTGTATACTTTGAACTATCTTTTGTTAAAATTAAACCACTGTAGCCTTTTTATCGATGAATCACTTTTCTTCAATTTTGCATGATTCTTAGGTTGAGTACTACTTAACTGTTTTTGTCCCGTTCTTGTTGATGTTTACTGGTTTTGTATCTGCCCTTTAGAAATTTGACATTCGGGGGGGGGGCTCATTCTGATACCCCATTGGTTCCTCTGCTTCTTAAATTGATTTAAGATGAAGAACTGTTGCAAGATCTATAAAATATCCAAAAAATGGCTTTTCCTATACAATTCATAGTAAAATCTTGACAGTTTATCTTCATAAGAATTTTGAATACAATCATGAAAGAATATATCATTTTCGACATTTATGCCTTTTTTGAAGAAAATCTATTGACAAATTAATTTTGGACCGAAGTGCCATGCTCTACATAATAAGGTTGCTTGCAAGCTATTTACATGATCATAATTTAATTATTGTTCTTCTGTCAGTCGTCTATAGGTCATGTAGGTAACAAAAGCTAAGGAAGCTATTACCGTGCTCATGATTTAAATTATTACATTTACCGTGCATATAATTAAAATACAGTTATTTTATTAGTAAATTGACACCTTGAATCATCTTCCATATCTCGATGAAATGTCACTTGAATCACTTGGCCGTAGCCGGGTCATTGCCTTACTATTCGCTAACTAAAATTTGTTCTTATCCAGGTAAATTCTCACAATTTGAATTCGCATTTGGAAATAAATGCGCAAATATAAACACGAACATACACAACAAAACAAAACGAAACAGATAAAAAAAGCATTATAATGTAATTATAAGAACTGAATATTTGTATTTTGATTTCATTGGGTTGTAAACCGTTGACCTGTCGCATATTTTTAATATGAAGCGCGTTTCATTCAAAATGTGCTACGGTCAACGGTTTTTCACGCCATTGAAACATCAAAATACAAACATTCAATTGTTTAATAATTGTCCTCCGTAGGTCGTCTGTAGCTATAGGCAACAAAGGCTAAGCAAGCTATTACCGTGATCATAATTTAATCAACGTTCTTCCGTCGGTCGTCTTTAGGTAACAAAAGCTAGGCAAGCTATTAACGTGCTCATAATTCAAATAATTGTTGTCCGTAAGTCGTCTTTAAAGGCTATTAAAACTTGATATTACCATGGTCATCACTTTACTAATGCAAACAAGCCAAATTGAAATTAAATCTCTAACTTGTGTTTAAACGAGTGGGGACGTCAGATGCTTCAAAAAGGGTGAGCAATTCCTGATTGTTCCACCACACATGTTTCATTTTAACGATCAATTTATTGCAGGTAAAATCCGATAACTTAAAGTTACTTTTCTGTACTCATCTAAGAAATCGAAATTCCTGGGAAATCTGCATATACCAGAATAAATTCATTAAAACAAAAGACTTATTAATGATTTTCGTAGACGTATTTTTGAATGACGGTTCTCCAAAAAATTGTTAATTTCAAATAAATATTTCAATTATAATTCATGGATTGACTATAATTATACTCATTTAAGGAGACTGGGGATTCTAAAACGGAGCATCTTTTAGTCATCTTGCAATTTTTTAGCCTCTAATTCAGTTCTAAAGACTTGTTACAGCGTTAATAATGTAAATAAAAATTTATATACAATTAAATTAATAAAGAATTTAAAAGATAAACACTTCAAAAGATATTAAACTTTTTCTTTAAAAAATCTCATTTCAGGGGAGATAAATGGCGGGAAAATGTGTGATTTATTTTTACAAAGAAATGTATAAGAATATTTAGTTTTCCTTAAATATCTCGAAAACAAGTACCGTGACCCCCTGTTTCTATCACAGGAATCAAAAGTACACCCCATTTTTTTTATTTATACAATTTTTTACAAATTTCTATGCCAGGTTTTAAAAAATAAATGCATTTTGTGGATTTTTCCTATAGCACCTATACAAATTTTTTGAAAATTGAAACTCAATTATTTCAAAAAATAAACGCCGTGGGATATTGTTTTCAGTGTGTATTTTCAACATTCATGAAAACCAATGTCAATTTACTATAAAAGTTTGAAAGAGATCCTATGTCAATTTTTTAGAACCCCTAGCCTGGAAATTGAATTGTACGTAGTAGAGTTAAAGTATAAAAATCACATGAGATGCCATACTGCGTGTTCGTTTGATAAAGCTAAACAGCAAGGAAACAATGAACGATTATAAAATATTGATATTTGTGTGTGAGTTTGTTTGAATGTTTGATATTTCAGAACCTTGATAATTCACAAACTTGGTAGAGGACATCCTAAAGATCAAGTATACCAAGTTTCAATTCAATCCCTTCAGTGGTTTCAGAGAAGAAGATCTTCGAAGAAAAGTTAACGGACGGACGGACGACGGACGGACGGACGACGGACGCTTAACGATGACAATAGTTCACATGACCCTTCGGGTCAGGTAAGCTAAAAAAAATGAAATCTAAAGCCGTCTCTTTTATCGTAAATTTTTGTACTGAGATGACTATCCTTCGCATATAAGTGACGTCACGTGAGGAGATATCTATCTACACACTTTTAGCCCCTGAAACCTGGCCTTGAAACATTCCACAGATGTTGTTGTTACTTTTGAAAAAAAATGTCCTGATCTCATGGATCTTATTTGAAAATACATTAAATCGCAACATATTAAAGGAGAAGGTTCACGAACACCCTTATTTGGCCCACAATATGGGAAAAATCTTAACTTAAATATTTCACGTTATAAATCCTTGTAAGTATAGTCGTGTGCTTGATTTCTCTAATTCTAAACTTCTTTTTGACATATTATAAAAGACCAATTCAACATTGGGGTTAAACTTGGGGAATGCAACGAAAAATCCAAAATTTCACCATATTTTGCTACTTTTTGGTTATAAATTGGTTAAGAAAAATATGAGCGCGTACTTCTTAGCCCCTTGGTACTGGTATTATGTATACAGCATCAGCATTTGCTCTCATAACATGGAAATGGATTACAGGATTGTAACTCATGTACATTTTTGTTCTTCATGTTTAACGAATCCAATCATTTTTTTCTTTGGCAGATTTTTAAAAATGTTTTTCGTGTGTATGCAATAAAAAATAGTTTCTTAAGAATCAAAGGAACCTTTTGATTTAATTTTACTATTCAATGCACAAAAAAACAGCAAAAGAGGGCAAGCACACCCACTAATACCTATTTAAAAATCTTGTTTTCAAATTGAATATTCAATGAATAAGATATAATTTGCAAAGACATATGAAATATAGACACAAAACGTCTCTCAGATTTGTATAGAATTCACCGTATATGCAAGTATTTTTTGTAAGGTTCTTTTTTGCATTATTTTTAAGATTCTTCTACTGATAATAAAAACTTGCAATTTTTGTTTGCTAGAACCTCATTCTTCCCATTATTCTTTAAAATTTTTTACCCTTCATTTCTTCGCAATTGCCTTATTCTTTTAAAGGAAAAACATAAGCTAATTATTACCATTGAATTTAAACAAAGAAAGAATGAAAACATTACATTTATAATGAGTGACAAGCTTCCCCGTATTCATTAGTTACGGGACCAAAGATATAATTGACATTCTTCTCCGTATATTATTAATAGTGTTGACAAACTTCCCCGTACGGGGAAAAGTCAGGACATTATATAAGAGCGTTTTCTATAGAAATGCGACATTATATAAGAGCGTTTCCTATAGGAATACAACAGTATAATTCAACATTTAAAGCTTATCCTAGCGTCTGAAAGGGTTTTCTTTGGGGAGGACATATAAGAAAAGGGGCATGGCATTTCTTTGGGGGGAAGAAAGAATGAAAACATTACATTTATAATGAGTGACAAACTTCCCCGTATTCATGAGTTACGGGACCAAAGATATAATTGACATTCTTCCCCGTATATTATAAATAGTGTTGACAAACTTTCCCGTAGGGGGAAAAATCAGGATATTATATAAGAGCGTTTTCTATAGAAATGCGACATTATATGAGAGCGTTTCCTATAGGAATACAACAGTATAATTTAGCATTTACAAGCTTATCCTAGCGTCTGAAAGGGTTTTCTTTGGGGAGGACATATAAGAAAAGGGGCATGGAATTTCTTTGGGGGGGGGAGAAAGAAGAAAACATTACATTTATAATGAGTGACAAACTTCCCCGTATTCATGAGTTACGGGACCAAAGATATAATTGACATTCTTCCCCGTATATTATAAATAGTGTTGACGAACTTCCCCGTACGGGGAAAAATCAGGACATTATATAAGAGCGTTTTCTATAGAAACGCGACATTATATAAGAGCGTTTCCTATAGGAATACAACAGTATAATTCAACATTTAGAAGCTTATCCTAGCGTCTGAAAGGGTTTTCTTTGGGGAGGACATGTAAAAAAAGGGGCATGGAATTTTTTGGAGGGAAAAAACAATGAAAACATTACATTTATAATGAGTGACAAACTTCCCCGTATTCATGAGTTACGGTATCAAAGAGATAATTGACATTCTTCCCCGTATATTATAAATAGTGTTGACAAACTTCCCCGTACGGGGAAAAATCAGGACATTATATAAGAGCGTTTTCTACAGAAATAAAACAGTTTAACTCAGCATTAACAAGGTAATCCTAGCGTCTGAAAGGGTTTTCTTTGGGGAGGACATATATAAAAAAGGGGGCATGAATTTTTTAGGGGGAAATAAATGTTTAAAAAAATAATAGTTGTAGCAATTTTAATTATAAATGCGTTTCATTCCGTTATTAACCCTTTGTACAAGGACGGAATAAACCTCATCATAAAATAGTATACTGATTGAATTAAACACGTTCCAAAATGTTTCGAACAGTTATAAATCAAAACTATCATAAAAGATACAGGAAATACAGTTTAATTTTCATTGTGACAAATTTCCCCGTACGGGGAAGAATGAGGATATAGCATTTTTGTTATCAAAGCATAACCTTTAATGAATTTACAAATACAAAATTAGTATCCGTTAGAATTAAACACCAAAGTTTTCTTATTACGTTTGTTACGTTATCGGGAAAACATACTTAGTATATACCAAAAAACGTCAAATTAGTGTCATATATTAAGAAACTCTAAATTTTACCACACATCACAATCTTACATGCCGAATCGTGCTGAAAAATGAATCTATATTAAACACTCATTCGGCATGCGATTGGGACTGTCTACATGTCGCTACATGTTAATTTAAAAACATACATGACAGGGAAATACCTTTTAATTTTTTCAAATGTTTTTTTTTAGTTTAGGTTTAATTGGAAAATTTTGTGTTAATGCTAGCAAGACATGGCTTTATATGAAAAGGGACGTGAGGAATATCGATGTATTTAAAAGCATAAAAAGATGAAAAGTTTATGATATAAGATATAATGTATAATGTTCTCAATCAAAATCGAAAGTAGAAAATTATGTATTTAAATACTCTGTTTGTTTGCTTACTAGAACATTCCACATAAACATAAACATGATAAAAAACATTTAATTAAACATTTTGTGAAATTATTTTTGACACAAAAAGACAAACAAATACATAAACTTACTTTCAATCGATACTAAGTAATGTCAACAGGAAACCCTTTTCTTTTGCGTACGTCTACGTCATGTATATGTATCACATGACAAAGTAGTACAAATGTCCGCGTGATTTAAATTGATTTTTAAAGTTAATGTACGAAATGGGTTTTGAATTTTGCATTAAGGTGGAGAAGGACAGTGGTCAAATGACTTGGAAAAATAATTTTAGATTTTTGTGGTTTTAGAATCTTTATACTTAGTTTAGGGACATCACAAAGGCTTGTGTACAGTAAAAAAATAAAAATCCCCCTATATACCCTTTCACATAGGGGGATTTTTATTTTTTTTACTGTACACAAGCCCCTGTGGGCACATTTTATCAATATGATCAAAATTTGTATATGGATAAAAGTAGTATACATTCTAAGCTTAAGTACGTATGGTCATAGAAGGAGGTAGAATTTGCAAAAATCACGAAAAACCATCGCTTGTGGCTCATATCTTTGCATTTAAGTAAAACTCAAGGGAAAAAACCATACTTTTTAACATGTTAAGTACCACTTTTTATAATAACCATGCAAGAGGCGATTCATGGGTGGAAAGCCTACACCACTTTATTTTTGATATGTTACTCCTACTAGCACCCTGATTCGATATTTTGTACTCTTTTCCCAAACAAGCGTTGGTCCTGAGAGAAAAAAATTATATAGAATGCATTGGAAAATTGTAAGAAAGGGAGATAACTCTGAAAACTGTCAATAATTTCAATAGAAACCATTGGAACAAAATGGCAAGATTTCTCCCAGGACCAGACAGTTATGAGCAAATTTTTATTTATTTCTTATTTTGTATACTTTGAACTATCTTTTGTTAAAATTAAACCACTGTAGCCTTTTTATCGATGAATCACTTTTCTTCAATTTTGCATGATTCTTAGGTTGAGTACTACTTAACTGTTTTTGTCCCGTTCTTGTTGATGTTTACTGGTTTTGTATCTGCCCTTTAGAAATTTGACATTCGGGGGGGGGCTCATTCTGATACCCCATTGGTTCCTCTGCTTCTTAAATTGATTTAAGATGAAGAACTGTTGCAAGATCTATAAAATATCCAAAAAATGGCTTTTCCTATACAATTCATAGTAAAATCTTGACAGTTTATCTTCATAAGAATTTTGAATACAATCATGAAAGAATATATCATTTTCGACATTTATGCCTTTTTTGAAGAAAATCTATTGACAAATTAATTTTGGACCGAAGTGCCATGCTCTACATAATAAGGTTGCTTGCAAGCTATTTACATGATCATAATTTAATTATTGTTCTTCTGTCAGTCGTCTATAGGTCATGTAGGTAACAAAAGCTAAGGAAGCTATTACCGTGCTCATGATTTAAATTATTACATTTACCGTGCATATAATTAAAATACAGTTATTTTATTAGTAAATTGACACCTTGAATCATCTTTCATATCTCGATGAAATGTCACTTGAATCACTTGGCCGTAGCCGGGTCATTGCCTTACTATTCGCTAACTAAAATTTGTTCTTATCCAGGTAAATTCTCACAATTTGAATTCGCATTTGGAAATAAATGCGCAAATATAAACACGAACATACACAACAAAACAAAACGAAACAGATAAAAAAAGCATTATAATGTAATTATAAGAACTGAATATTTGTATTTTGATTTCATTGGGTTGTAAACCGTTGACCTGTCGCATATTTTTAATATGAAGCGCGTTTCATTCAAAATGTGCTACGGTCAACGGTTTTTCACGCCATTGAAACATCAAAATACAAACATTCAATTGTTTAATAATTGTCCTCCGTAGGTCGTCTGTAGCTATAGGCAACAAAGGCTAAGCAAGCTATTACCGTGATCATAATTTAATCAACGTTCTTCCGTCGGTCGTCTTTAGGTAACAAAAGCTAGGCAAGCTATTAACGTGCTCATAATTCAAATAATTGTTGTCCGTAAGTCGTCTTTAAAGGCTATTAAAACTTGATATTACCATGGTCATCACTTTACTAATGCAAACAAGCCAAATTGAAATTAAATCTCTAACTTGTGTTTAAACGAGTGGGGACGTCAGATGCTTCAAAAAGGGTGAGCAATTCCTGATTGTTCCACCACACATGTTTCATTTTAACGATCAATTTATTGCAGGTAAAATCCGATAACTTAAAGTTACTTTTCTGTACTCATCTAAGAAATCGAAATTCCTGGGAAATCTGCATATACCAGAATAAATTCATTAAAACAAAAGACTTATTAATGATTTTCGTAGACGTATTTTTGAATGACGGTTCTCCAAAAAATTGTTAATTTCAAATAAATATTTCAATTATAATTCATGGATTGACTATAATTATACTCATTTAAGGAGACTGGGGATTCTAAAACGGAGCATCTTTTAGTCATCTTGCAATTTTTTAGCCTCTAATTCAGTTTTAAAGACTTGTTACAGCGTTAATAATGTAAATAAAAATTTATATACAATTAAATTAATAAAGAATTTAAAAGATAAACACTTCAAAAGATATTAAACTTTTTCTTTAAAAAATCTCATTTCAGGGGAGATAAATGGCGGGAAAATGTGTGATTTATTTTTACAAAGAAATGTATAAGAATATTTAGTTTTCCTTAAATATCTCGAAAACAAGTACCGTGACCCCCTGTTTCTATCACAGGTATCAAAAGTACACCCCATTTTTTTTATTTATACAATTTTTTACAAATTTCTATGCCAGGTTTTAAAAAATAAATGCATTTTGTGGATTTTTCCTATAGCACCTATACAAATTTTTTGAAAATTGAAACTCAATTATTTCAAAAAATAAACGCCGTGGGATATTGTTTTCAGTGTGTATTTTCAACATTCATGAAAACCAATGTCAATTTACTATAAAAGTTTGAAAGAGATCCTATGTCAATTTTTTAGAACCCCTAGCCTGGAAATTGAATTGTACGTAGTAGAGTTAAAGTATAAAAATCACATGAGATGCCATACTGCGTGTTCGTTTGATAAAGCTAAACAGCAAGGAAACAATGAACGATTATAAAATATTGATATTTGTGTGTGAGTTTGTTTGAATGTTTGATATTTCAGAACCTATCCCACATGAGTAAGTATTAAAATAACAATTCAGTGGTCCGAACCGGAAGGGGTCTCCGGGGTTGTGAAGCCATGCTTTTCTTTGGAAATTTTGTTACTTTCGAAATAAATGAGCTGGTCCTCTATTTTCCGTTTAAAACTAGAAATGAAATACCGTTAAATTAAAGGTAATTGGATTGAAATTAAAATTTTATAATTAAAATGAATAAAATGCCCTCTCTTTACACAAGTCATTTAACAAAATCTTTTTTATCAAAGAACAAATTCGAAACTGTAGCAAAGAAAAATCCCGTTTAAAAGAAACAGAAAACTTAAGCTCTTAATATTGAACATGTTAAAAATTATAAAGACGGAATGTGTGGTGTCCATTAGACAGGGATGCCCCACTGGCCCTAAACAGGAATTACAGGTCTGACAGGTCTGAAAGTTGCTTAGAACATACAGTTTGGCATTTTAAACAACGCCACGAACTTTCAAATACCCGTAATTCTCATGCACAGTTTCTTAGAATACAATGTAGCTTGACTGAAATTTTCACGTAAATTTTCATCTTGACCCAGTCCAAAACAATAACTTAGACAGGTCTGAAAATCGTACGGACATACATGAGTAGAACTTAATGCCTCGGCATGTGATTGCCTGGGCATTACAACAGGCTCCAAAGGGCTTGAATCTCTTACCTGGTCCTAAAGCTTTTAGAGTCTTTTCTATGAGGTATAATCCCTATAACGGGTCATCTGATAAGTTCAACCCAATGAAGACATTTTTAGAGCTCAATGAGTAGAAGGTGAAAGAAAGTAACATATTTTCTCTATCTGCAATAGTATTCATTCTACATTGTTTAGGGCAAAAACATGAAAAAAAAGTTTTTCTGCCTTTAAAAGGCCATAAGCCCTACATAAGAGGTCACCTGAGAACTTTGACTTAACGAATAATTTTGAAGAACTTTTGATGTTGAAGACGGAAGGTTGCATCAGATTTTTTCTATCTCGTACACTTGGATTTACAAGCCAAAAAACACCCTGTCCTCTTTTAAGAAACGGCGGCAATGATTTTTGACGGATTACAAAAATCGAATTCTATGGTCTTCACATTCATGCTTTGTTTTGTCATCTATCCTCCTATCACTTCTGGTGGCATATTTACTACTATCAAATTGTCGCTCCCTGAATGAGAAAATCGATTTCTTTTGCGTTCTTCCTACTTACGCATTTAGGTATTATATCATTCTTCGTTTTGATACCAGAGCAGCATAATTTGGTTTAATTTTTCTATGGACTTCATATTCATGCGGTGTTTGACATTTTAAATCTTAGTAAAGAACTTCTCTAGGCAGTCTTTAATGACGAAACACACGTCAAGAGTGTCAAAATTCAGTGTCGGGAACTTTGTTGAGACTTTGAGATTTGTACGTCTATATGTATATATGTAGTAGCATCCTTTGAACTATTGAATATAATGAAATGCAAACAGTTCGTCTTTTTGTGTTTGACATGATTAATTCTTTCAGTCCTAAATATAGACGAAACGTACGCTAATCGAAGGAAAATTTATCTCGAACTTTTCATTTAACTCAAACACAGATAGAGATTAGATCCACACTAATCGATCGCTGGTAACGCAGCGGTTGTGCAATAGTAAGCAGGAACTCTTCCGAAGCACCTACGTCCCCCTAGATTCAACTTCACGTTTCTGATAGTAGTGTCAGTGGTTATTTTTAGTGTGTTTTTGTTATTGTGATGATTTTATGCCTACGGATTAGGGATATTTGATTGCCACTTCGGTACACTTTTGCTTCTTTCATACAAAAAAAACATGTGTATAAACTATATTAAACATTTAGTTCTAACATGTCTAAAAAGAGATACAAAAAGACAAAAAAATACGTAACAAATTATTTTATACAAACATGACAAACGACTGCATGGGCTAAAATATATAATTCCTTTACATTAGAATATTCAAGTCAGAAAAATCTGGAAACGATTGCTTAAAGCTGCAATGTGACGTTTTGCATAGTATTTTTGACCGTATCTATCATAGATAGTCCACGACTTAGACGCAGCTCCATTCTTTTGGTCTGAATTCATCTTTTTCAAGTAATACCAGGACTTTTACATATCGTACTCTTGATGTCGAATTGTAACAGTGTTGCGCTCCAGATTTTCTAGACCAATTTGATTTTTCAATATCTTGCTTGAGCAGCCTAGGTGAGTTTGAGATTAAAGGAATACGATACACAAAAAGTAGCAAGGGCAGATAATTACGTTGTAAAAGCTACACCGTGTTTAAATTTTCGCGACGTGAATCGTTATTTTCGTTGTCGGACATCGTTTTATACAAACGCTATCTTCGTAATAACTTGCTAAAATTCTTGTCTGAATATTGAATTGGTAACAATATTCTGCAATAGATTTTCGAAAGCAAAGATGTACAAACGTTGCAATTAAACGTCGTAAATCCGCAAAAAAGACAAAAACTAAATTAATACACGTACATATAAAATAATCACAAGAAAACAAATTAACATACAATACATGAAAAGTTAGCTTAATTCGGATTATTAAATCTCAAATAAAACTTGATAAACAAACAGAAATCAGACCAAATTTCAATCGATTTGTCTGGCATAGGTAAACAAAAAAAACGTTTATTTATGTTAGTCTGTACAAGTTTGTGGATGACAAAAAGCAAAAAAAAAAAAACAATATTTTTGTATTAAATTTAAACTCTCTTAAAAGTGGTGTCATTATATTCTCAGAAAAAAAATATTTGAACAAACAATTGAACAAGTGAAAAATGAATCTTTGAACAAACAATTGAACAAGTGAAAAATGAAGTAAATATGAAAAATGTTACATCTAACAAAATATATGATAAATGTTTGTTATTTCTGTCACACAACATAAATTATACACATTATTTTAACAACAGTTCCAACACAGTTCAAACACAAAACACTGTCTTTAATTTTGTTTCATTACTACTGCTTTACCACTACCAATGTGCGATATATCCGTGACTAAAAGTTTGTCATTGATCTTGTCATAATCAAGAGACCATATATTCCCAAATCCACATCTAAATTCCTTGTGTTTCTGTCCATCGGGTGAAAGTATGACAACATTGTCTGAGCCTTGTCCCGCGACGTACACGTTACCGCTCCTGTCGGTGGTTATATCACGGGAATAACGGAGAACACTTTCATCTTTAAAGGCCCACTTCTTCCTACCATTGATATCATGGCACGTCACAGTATTTGTTTTAGGGTTGGTATGTATAACATTATCACCAAACGATGTTACATAGCAGTGATTTGGCAGTTTCTCCGTTACAATGTTAGTGACAGTTCCATCAGTGATGTTGATCATTCGAACTCCTGTTCCTTGCTCACAATATATCAGATGATTCTCGTCACGGACTGTTATACCGTCTATTATATGGTTGTTCGGAAAAGATTTAACGATTCGATTTTTCTTTGCATCAATAAGATGGATACCAGTACCAGGACCATCACAGGAGACAGCTAGTGTTGTGTCATTGACTTGTGTTACGTCGTATGGACTACCCAGTGTACTGATTCTGTTGTCTTCTGTCCCATTGGTATTGAATATTCTAATTACTTTACCACCATAGTTTGTAAACGCCATTCTCCCGTCGGTAAGTATACAACAACCATAACAGGAGCGACCAATATTATTTATAGTTTTGTCCACAGTCAGGTTGATATCATCTAGGCGTCTGTTTTGATTTCTAGGGATCATCAATTGGGCCTCTGCCTCCTTCTTTCTACTCAGGACAACTGAAGACGGTGAGGTACTGATTTCTACTTTACCGAAACATTTGATTTGGTCTGTAAATCTTGTTAAGGATGGTTCGACTTTGATGTTGATCTTAGAACCCGAATTTAGTGTAAGGAGACGATTCTCAACGCCATGAATTTGTTTTTCAATTTTTACAGAATACAAGAACGCCTGTAGATCGGTGGCGTATCTTCTCACATTAGTTAACGTTTGGAGATTGTTATCAATAAATGTTTTGTCCTTGTTTAGTGATGCCAAAGTGTCTAAAATTTGATTTCTAGTTTTCTCTTCTTTTTGTTTTAGCTCTATCTTGATCTTATCTTGAAGAAAATCTAAGTGTTTGTTGATTTCGCGACGAACCTTTTCTACTTCATCGAGTGCTTTTTGGCTATCAGTTTCAATTGATTTCAAATTTGTTTTCCGATCTGCTTCAAGTTTTTTCAAGTTTTTATTGGATTCTATCAACGAATCTTCAACTTCTTGCAAGGCTACAGACGATTTGTAATTTTGAATGACGTCTTCAAGTTTTGTTACATCCTTGCAGGTTTTATGGTTCTCTACAACGCAGACTCTACAGCAAGGTTGTAAGTGGTTCTGGCAATACATTATGTACTTGTCGTCGTGTTCCGGGCAGATGTCGGTGATTTGTAAAACATCGGTCGGTAACTTTTGGTAATCGGCGATATCAATAGTGCTATGGTTTCCGGTTCCTTTAGATAGGCTGTGATTTTCTTGACACCCACCACACAGCGCTTCTGAACAATGCTGACACCAAACGACCGCTGGTCGGGAGTTCTGACGTGCACTACAGATTCCACAAGAATTAATTGCTTCAGCCATACCTACACAGCCTGAAAAATAACGGATAACAAAAATCATGATATTGTAATATTAAATTGCAAACAATAAACACAGCAGACAGACACTGTATTAGCAAATTCATTGATAACTTACAAAATACTTTAAAGTAATAATAAATCAAACAATTAAAAAAATAAGCTTTGAAAGTATAAATTGTTAATAAAAATTTTTTATTAAAGCTTCAATAAAAAGCTTCGCCGAGCGCAGCATGATACGACCGCAACATGTTGAACCCTGTACGTTTTAGGCCCAATATGGATAGTCAATTGCTCTGGACACATGCAGCCCATGGTGGACTGACAAAGGTGTTTGACACATACAGCTTTTGGTGAACTTTCCACTTACATTTTAAAAGGAGTTATTTTTTTTCCAAAGGAGATCAAAATTAAACCACAAATTTTCCATTTTGGTCCTTAATTACATAATAGGGGAAAAAAAGGGGGTTGCAAAAATTAATTTTCAATTTTATATCCACTATTTGACAAGAACAAACATGCAAAAAAAAAAATCAAAATCGGATCATAAGTAAAAAGTTTCGATTTTGGTCCCTTTTGGCCCCTAATTACATAATAAGGGAAAAAGGGGGGTCATAAAAATTGATTCTCAATTTTGTATCGCTATTTGACAAGAACAAACATACAAAAAAAAATTTTCAAAATCGGACCACAAATATGAAGTTTGGGCTTTAATTGCACGATAAAAAGTTTTTGGCCCCTTGTGGCCCCTAATTACACAAAAGGGAAAAGGGGGGGCGGGAAAATTCATCAGGTTCATTATTTGAAAGAAACGTTCTGACAAATTTCACAGCAATAGGCCAACTAGGACCAAAGTTATGAAGGGAACAAATAAATATTTGAATTTTTTACCACTTTTGGGCCTCTAATTTTGAAACAAAAAAGGTGAGACCCTAAAAATCAATACCATACACCCTTTTATGGTAAGGAACATTATTGCCAACGTAAAAAGCGATTGGATAACTAGAACTAAAGTTATCGTGGCAACAAACATAAAATAGCATTTTTGGCCCCTTTTGGACCCTAATTTCGAAACCAAAACAGGTGGGACCCCAAAAATCAATCCCAACCATCCTTTAATGGTAAGGTATATCATTGTGAAATTTCATCGCATTTGGATTACTAGAACTAAAGTTATCGTGTATACACTAAAATTAACAGACGACGACGACGACAGCATCATACCATTATACGTCCGCAAAATTTTTGCAGTCGTATAAAAACTCTATTTTTCGCCTTTAAGGAGCTATAACCCCTGTAAGTGGTCATCTGACAACTTCCACTCTTTGGAGACTTTTGTATAACTAAATGCGCTGAACATTTAAGCAAGCAACAGCTTTTATCTATCTGCAATAATTTTCATTCTATAAGCAAAAACATGTAAAAACATTATTTTAGGGGCCGTAATACCTATAAGGGATCATCTGATAACTTCGACCTATGAAGACTTTTGTAGAGCTTAATGAGCTGAACATTTAAGCAAGCAACAGCTTTTCTCTATCTGCAATAGTTTTCATGCTATAGGGCAAAAACATGAAAACATGCTATTTTTCACCTTTAAGGGGCCGTAACCCATATTAGGGCTCATCTGACAACTTCGACCAAATGGAGACTTTTGTAGAACTTTTGATCCTAAGGCAGTCGCGTGGCATCAGATTTCATCTATGATCTCTTATACTTTTTGAATTACAAGCCAAAAACAGTAGTCTGACCCCCCTGTTCTATTTTTAGCCAGGGCGGCCATGTTTTTTTACGAATCAAAAATCAAAACATAAATGTGACTTTTATGCAGGACACCGTAAGGATCAATCATACCAAGTTTTATTGAATTCTGTTTATTAGTTTCAGAGGAGAAGATTTTTGAAAATTGTTAACAGACGACGACGCCAAGTGGAGGCAATAACTCACATGGACTTCGGTCCAGGTGAGCTAAAAATGAGGTCGAGTGATACCCATGAAGACCGCATTTTATTGCATTAATCCAAGCTGACATGTATATAGATCAGGTTTCAGCTTGTTTTACTGCAAACAAATTGTGCGGAAGGTGGAGCAAGCGACTCTTTTAGGGCACTGTACGACTTGAAAAAAAATGTGATTCAGCACTACTTTTTTAATTGAAACTAGCCAAGAAGAAAACAACATTGTTTGGAAAACTTGTAAGGATTTTCTCATTTTTTATAGCATAACAGGTAAGTGTTGAATGAAATATAAAAAATCCAGGGGCCAGGTTTTTAAACATATCTTAACAGTTATGACATCTTAACCCATGCAATTTAAATGGACAAATCGATGTCGCAATCGTAAGACATCTTCGAAAACCTGGCCCCTGTTTCACAACTTTGCGATTGCTTCAAAGGAGAGAAGGTTGTACTCGGGATCTGGAAACCATACATCCAATACTAATGCTCATTATAGAATTCGTTCAATTAAAAAGTGTTAGCACAGAAGACAAATTAATAGTATTTTCCTCGGTCTGAATAAGGCGCCATACCTTTTCAAACCGATCAAGCAAAATAGTGCTTTCCTAATATATTTAAAAACTAACCTTCCCATCTGTTCTTGTTTAAGTTGCTAAAAGCAACAGAACCATGCATATCCATTTTAATTGAACTGTTAAGATCATTAGATACCAAGCGACGTTACGTCAGGAGATATCTATCTTATTATTAGCCCTCGAAACCTTCAACAGATGTTGGTGTTATTTTTGAAAAAAAGGCCCTGATCGTATTTGAAAATACTTTCAAACCATTAAATTTGTATATCAAAATATAAGGGTCGCATAATAGGGACTACAAAGTGCAACAAAAACTTTTAATTTAAAGGGTCTCTTTTTTAATCTCACGGCGCTTGATAAACAAGACCAATCGATGTCTGGCCCTGCGTCGCACGGCAAAACGTTGAATCATGTACGTTCTAGGCCCAATATGGACAGTCAATAATTTTTGACACTTGCATCCTATGGTGGACTTACAAAGCATATTTGTCACATGCAACCCAATATTAAGATGATATATAAAAAAAAATAAAGTTTCTATTTTATCCCTTTACTTGTAAAAAAAATATTCTAAATTGCATCGTAAATAAAAAAAAAAATCACATTTTTGCCCCTTTTGGGCCCCTCATTCCTAAACCAAAATAGAAGGGACACCCAACATCAGCCCCACCCTTCCTTTTATGGTAAATAACATTACTGTAAAGTTTCATAGCATTTGGTCAACCAAAACAAAAGTTAGTATCAAAAAAAGGTAAAAGTTGCTTTTTTGGCCCCTTTATTTCTAAACCAAAAAAATAGGTGACACCAAAAATCAGCCCCACCCCTCCTTTTATGGTAAGTAACATTACTGTAAAGTTTCATAGCATTTGGTCAACCAGAACAAAAGTTATTGTGGAAACAAATAACAAAGTCGCTTGTTTGGCCCCTTTTGGGCCCTTAATTTCTAAACGAAAAAAGCGGTGACACCCAAAATCAGCCATGCCCTTCCTTATTTGGTAAGTAACATTACTGTAAAGTTTCATAGCATTTGGTCAACCAGAACAAAAGTTATTGTGGAAACAAATAAAACTAGGAAAAACTGTTTTAGCGCACTAAAACTGATGTCTCCCCTTCCTTAAATAACACAAGTTCAACCTTGAGGTCAAAAGGTCAAAGTCACAATGACATACATTGTACAACAAATTGTTTAATAATTATACATCTACATTCTAAAGCCCGATGTCAAAGGATAAAAAAAGTTATGGCCTGGAAAGCTTTGCATGCCAAATTAGCATTTATTTGACATTGTAGTCACAGGTCAATGTCATTAACGTTGGTGACACATTGTTCCCATGATGACACATTATCATGTCAAAAATCAAAGCTTTTTGTTTAAAGGATTAAAAAATATATGGCCCAGACATGTTTAACGTGTAAAAATAGCATTTATTTTATCTTGAAGTCAAAGGTCAAGGTCATATGAAGGTCATTCTGGTAGGCGACCCATCATCTCATGGTGATACATGCACATGTCAAATATTATAGCCCTATGCCAAAGATCAAAAAAGTTATGACACAGACACACTCTCCATTTAAAATTAGCATTAATTCAACCTTTAGGTCAAGGTCATATGAAGGTCATTCAGGTTCACGCCACATCGTCCTATGGTGATACATCCACATGCCAAATATAAAAGCCCTATGTCAAAGAACAAATAAGTTATGGCCCGGAACACTTTGGATGTAAAATTAGCATTAATTTGACCTTAAGGTAAAAGGTGAAGGTAATATGAAGGTCATTCTGGTATGCAACACATTGTCTCATGGTGATACATTCACATGTCAAATATTGTAGCCCTATGTCAAAGAACAAAAAGTTATTGCACAGACACACTTTCCATGTAAAATTAGCATTAATTTAACCTTTAGGTCAAAGGTCAAGGTCATATGAAGGTCATTCTGGTACGCAACACATCGTCTTATGGTGATACATCCACATGCAAAATATCAAAGCCCTATGTCAAAGAACATAAAAGTTATGGCCCGAAACACTTTGGATGTAAAATTAGCATTAATTTGATCTTGAGGTCAAAGGTCAAGGTCATATGAAGTTCATTCTGGTACGCAACACATTGTCTCATGGTGATACATCCACATGCCAAATATCAAAGTCCTTTGTCAAAGAACAAAAAAGTTATGGCCCGGAACACTTTGGATGTAAAATTAGCATTAATTTGACCTTGAGGTAAAATGTCAAGGTCATATGAGGGTCATTTTGAAATGCCACACATCATCTCATGGTGTAACATCAACATGTCAAATATCAAAGTCCTTCGTCAAAGAACAAAAAAGTTATGACCCGAAACACTTTGGATGTAAAATTAGCATTAATTTGACCTTGAGGTCAAAGGTCAAGGTCATACGAAGGTCATTCTGGTACACGACACATCGTCTAAAGGTGATACATCCACATGCCAAATATCAAAGCCCTATGTCAAAGAACAAAAAAGTTATGGCCCCAAACACTTTGGATGTAAAATTAGCATTAATTTGATCTTGAGGTCAAAGGTCAAGGTCATATGAAGTTCATTCTGGTAGGCAACACATTGTCTCATGGTGATACATCCACATGCCAAATATCAAAGTCCTTTGTCAAAGAACAAAAAAGTTATGGCCCAGAACACTTTGGATGTAAAATTAGCATTAATTTGACCTTGAGGTAAAATGTCAAGGTCCAATGAAGATCATTTAGGTATGCCACACATCGTCTCATGATGATACATTAACATGTCAAATATTAAAGTCCTATGTCAAAGAACAAAAAAGTTATGGCCGGAAACACTTTGGATGTAAAATTAGCATTAATTTGACCTTGAGGTCAAAGGTCAAGGTCATACAAAGGTCATTCTGGTACGCGACACATCGTCTTATGGTGATACATCCACATGCCAAATATCAAAGCCCTATGTCAAAGGATAAAAAAGTTATGGCCCGGACACGCTTTGTATGAGAAGAAGAAGAAGAAGAAGAAGAAGAAGAAGAAGAAGAAGAAGAAGAAGAAGAAGAAGAATAAGAAGAAGAAGAACTGACACTAAAACAATATGTCTCCCCCTTCTGGGAAGGGGAGACATAATAAGTCGCTTTTTTGGTCCCTTTAGGGCCCCTAATTTCTAAACGAAAAAAGCGGGGACACCCAAAATCAGCCCCACTCTTCCTTTTATAGTAAGTAACATTACTGTAAAGTTTCATAGCATTTGGCCAACAAAAACAAAAGTAATTGTGGAAACAATTAAAAAAGTCGCTTTTTTTGCCCCTTTTGGGCCCCTAATTTCTAAACGAAATTACCAAATGACCCCAAAAGGGGAGGTGCACATCTTCAATATATCTGTAATCACTGTGTAAAATTTCAGAAAGATCAAGCATTTGGTTTTTGAGATTCAGATTACACAAGACAGACACCCTAGAGCGGGACGGACGGACAGACGGACGGACAGACGGACGGACGGACGGACGGACGGACGGAGTGACCCGACTACTAGACCTGCTTTCGCCTTCGGCGACGCAGGTAAAAATTCAAAACAAAAACCGGTGTAGCACATTACAGAGACACCATATGAAAGTGTTACCAAATTCTAGCGCATATATTTAAGAATTAACTGTAATTAATTTTTGGTTTATTGAACCATAAACTTAATTTGTCATGGTGCACATCCACGAAGCGGATTATGTTAAATGTGCACCATGAAAAATTCAGTTTATGGTTCTATAAAACAAAAAAAATATTACAGTTAATTCTTATAAATAAATTTTATAGTACATTCCGCTTTAAAAAATATTAAAACTACATTTTTTAAACAAAAATATTTTTAAATCAGTTAATCAATCTAGCGCATTAATATTTACACCTATCAATCAAAAAGCACGCGGAGTCCGTGTAACAGCAAAGTCAAAATTCTATAGGTTGTATTCTGGTTTCATCTAGATTTTACATTTAGATTTTGGGCTTTAATTGCACGATAAAAAAATCCAATAAAATTATTCCTTTTTAAAGTTAACGAAAAAAAATCTTTCAACGTAAATGCAACTAATAATGCTCTATTAATTTTAAACATTATAATTAGTATATATATATATATCTTTGAGAGGAAATTTTGACGAATGATAAAGTTATGTAGTCGATGTTGTTTTGAGATTCTGAAAACCGGTTTAACTGACAATATGACTGACTTGATGAAAAATTTTTTTAAAAAACATGGAGCCGTTGTATAAGCACCTAAAAATATGGCGGGAAAAAACTTCTCTAGATTTTTCATAGGAAATACATTGAAAGTTGGTCTTCTGTTTTAACATAGAAATTGTAGAAAAAACTTCTCTAGATTTTTCATAGGAAATACATTGAAAGTTGGTCTTCTGTTTTAACATAGAAATTGTAATTAGAATTGAATGAAATTGTTATAGGGTGTTTATTATGACCTTCTCTTGATAGTTCTGAACAAATATTAAGAAAACATGTTGAAATTTTTTAATGCATTTGAATGGATAAAAGCCGAGGATCTCGAAAATGTTCAATTTCTGAGGCTCGTACTCCCTTTAGCTGATCTTCTTAGCACAATTATAGAAAATAAAACGTAGAGCTTCGTGCAAAAATGTTAATCATAACGTCATCGCTGTTCGAAACGCAAGACGACCAAAAATGATGTTTGAACATACGTGTACACACAACATAATGACAAAGTACATAATGATAACCTTCTCAACCCTAATGATCGATAGGTTACGAATATTGTCCACAACTTAATAATAGAAATATTTGAGGCTTAGTTAGGGGAAAGAGTAAGTTGAGTTTCTGACAATCAAATTTAGATTCTTGAAAACTGTTTTGAAAAAAAATCATTTGTATACCAATCTAATGTTTGAAAAAGGATTTAAATTGAGATGTTAACGTTAAACAATGATACTAGGGTAACGTGTTCCCTTCGTCCAGTTTATTTCATCACAAGCTCTAAATCTTTTGATTGGATAATATATACAATTCGCTTTCACACGATTGTGACGTCCAGATTTGGTCATGACAAGGAATGCACATGTTGAATTCCATGATGCGATGTGGCAGAGTCCTATAAATACAGACTCGGGGCGCTGCTCTGATCTGCATCCTGAATTCATCTTTATTCGTTTTTAATTTTTTTTTATATTTATAAAAAAGAGACCGGTCACCGTACACAAGAAAAAGTTTCCTTCACAAAAACCAGAGGCTACCAAACAAGCTTCCCAACACTGTTACCTTAGGCTGAGTGGAATGTCGAAAAATTAATCCTCAATTTTGTAATTTCACTAATTGACTAGAAAACTTAGCAAAAATAAAAACAATTAATAAATGAACAAATTTTGAATTTGCCCCCTTTTGGCCCCTCATTTTATACAGAAAAAAATAGGGCATCTAATAGGACATTAAATGATACCCCACCACGAAATTCATTAATAGTTAAATATATTCGTATATATATACTATACTGTATATACTATATATCTATATAGTAGACGATATTGAGATGTGTAATAAGTGTACGCGACACAACAAACATAAACAAACAGCAATTCAAAAAATCACAACGGAAAACAGCAAGCAGTCTTCAACATGACCATAGATCACTGCTTACCGTCTTGCATTGGCCCAAGACTTATAATACAATACAAAAGTATCAAAACCAATCCCTAAATCATCAAAGAAAGACCCAATTCTTGACATAAAACAGTTAACACAGAATGACAAGTACAAACAAAGGCTTTGGCAAAGTTTCCTGGCACATATAAAATGTGGCGGGGTTAAACTAGTTTTTTGGATCCAACCTTCCCCTATTGATAAGCTTGCACAAAGCATACATATAAAACACACTGTAAAACTCAATCGACAAAAGTTCAACTCAACAGGAGAGAACCTAAGACAAAATACTGTACGAAAACAACAAGACAAGGAGGAACTCTCTTGAGAACACTCGAAGTTACTGACAACAAGCTAAGAAACATTTATCGATTGATGTAAAAGAATCAAATACATCAGTTCTAAATCCGACAGAGTAGCAGAAAGAAATGAGTTATCAACTAGAAAATGTGCCTATGAGCCACAGGATGGCCCTCCCGTTCTTGAAATATCATTGCCCCCCCCCCTATGTGTATAACCTGGGTTATGGACCTTAACCAAGAACTTAACCAAAGTCATTCATGTGTAAATATATAGGTCACAGAGACATAATTTCTAGTGGGTGGTGTCACCTTACACAAGACACATCTAATGGTGAAATATCATTGATCCCCATCATCTAATATCCAAGTTATTGACCTTAAACAAGAACTTTACTTAAGTCTTTCATGGATAATATATAGGTCGCAGTGACCTAATTTCTAGTGGGTGGTGTAGCCCTACCCAAGGCCCATCTAGTGGTGAAATATCATTGACCTCCAACATCTAGTATCCGAGTAATGTACCTTAACCAAGAACTTAACCAAAGTGTTACGGACGTAAGGATGGACGGACGGACGGATCATGGTAAAACTGTATGGCCGATTCACATACGTGGTCGGGCCATAAAAATTCAACATTTTTAATTTTTGAAAAAAAATACAAAGTGTCAATTATAATTTTCAATATATTTTTCGAATCATCATGAAAATTTAACTTGACCTGTATTTTATTGTACTTAAGGATGTTTGCTACTATTATTGAAAATAAATAGGTTTCAAATTTGATGCCTTAAATGGAAAGATAATAGTAAAAGGTATTAAATAAGCAAAAAATTTTGATAGGTTCGTGACCTTGTTTTCAAGATAATTGACATTAAAGTTTTGGCGGGAAAAGGTTTTCTCTGACTTTTTCATAGGTTTAGCATTAGCACTATTTAGCTGTTAAGACCCATGACAGAATAAATAGGATTTGATAAAACTTTGTCTAAAACTTCTTTATGACATATTAAAGACATTAATAACAAGGAAATACGGGGTTCGTGGGCAAAAATTTTAACCCTATTTAATGGTAAGATCCAGAGGATTCCGAAAAAATGACAGAAAAACCTAAACAAGACCAGCGAGCATCCTTAACAGCTTTGCAAAATATCATTCAAAACCCTTAACTGTTTTCAGGTTATCATCCAGAAACCTTCAAGAGAAGAACGGACAGACAGACGGACGGACGGACACCAAACGACACGGAAGGTTTTACATAATTCCTCGTCACTTGGTGTGGCAGGTTATAAAGAGAGTCGTTTCAATTATTAAACCTCCAATTTGTATTCAATACTTGACAAAACTTAACTTGCATTTTTTTTTCAAAATCGGACCAGAAACAAAAAAGTTGCACTTTTTGTCCCTTTTTGGTTCCTTTTTTTCTAAATGAAAACCATATGTAATCTATCGATTATGAAGCTCACCTCATTACGAAATAATGTCGACAAGTGGACTTCAACCTTTCAAAAATTTAAGTGGTAATTCACACAAAAATATAATTTAGCCACAGATGCTTAGATTCTTAGCATCACTAGGTGTAGCTACAATAACAATAAAACTGATGTTGCACTTGTCAGTAAGCAGGAATAGACTTTAACCATTTTTCTGAAATTGGTCATTCATGCGAAAAATAAAGGTCAATGCCAGCATCCGAAGCATGCATTGTGCTTTCCATCACTAGGTGCACCTACAATACCAATAAAACTGATGAATAGACTTTAACCATTTTTATGAAATTGGTCATTCATGCGAAAAATAAAGATCAATCCCAGCATCCGAAGCATGCATTGTGCTTTCCATCACTAGGTGCATCTTCAATACCAATATGATTTATGTGGCACTTGTCGGTAAGTGGGAATGGACTTTAGCCATTCTTCTGTAAGAAGTCATTCATGCAGAAAATATATGTCGCAGCCAACAACCGAAGCATGCATTGTGCTTAGCATCACAAGGCGCACCTACCATTCCAATATAATTGATGTGGCACTGTGTCGGTAAGCAGGAATGGAGTTCTGTTAGACAAAGTGGTCATTGATGTGGAAAATATAGGTCAAATCCAGCATCCACAGCATGCATTGTGTATAACATCACCAGGAGGTCCACCTAATCATACCAATATGAATGTGGCACTTTTCAGTAAGCTAGTGTGTATGGGTCTTAAGAGGGTCGGGAAGAAAGAAGCAAAGACGTTTTCTGGGACGCCGGGATTGGCCATATTATTTAACAGGAATTCGGGAAAAGCGACTAGTGGGACACAGGAACCTGCATTTTATTTTTCGGTATGCGGGATCGGTAGTTTTTATTATCCGGGAAAATGGGATTCTAAAATTTTGACGGGAATTCGGGATGGGACCCCCTCTAAACTATTCCGAATTGTTCTATAAAATTTTTAAATATAAGACAAGCACTTGATACGTTTGTGAACGGTCTAATTAAAAAAACTTCAAAAGAGAAATTATACAGGGAAAGACCTTTTTATTCTTTCAAAGATTTTGATAGGTTCAGGGACCGACCATTTTACTTGAAGGGGGGCCTTGGTTTTTTCCTAAAAAATATTCTGAAAATTATTTTTGATGAAAAAAATATTTTGGCAGCTGAGGGTAAGAAAAAAAATATTCTGAAGAAAGATTTCTGCTATAAAAAATAATGCTGGTAATGAAAAAAAATATTCTGTCGCGACGCCTTCGAAAAATAAATATTTTGTCCGCGCTCTGCGCAGAAAAAAAATTTCTGATCAAAACAAAAAACCAAACCCCCCCTTCGAGTTAAAGAATTAGTGATCATAATCTGAAAATTGAGAAGGGAAGATAATTCAAAATTCCCCGCAATGATAGATTATGTAAAACTTGTAATATTCTTGAAGATGAAATGCATTTTTTTAAATTGTAAAATGAATAAAAGAATCAGAGAAAACCTTTTTAATTTACTAAGAACAGATGATTTAAATTTTATCAATATATCAGATGAAGATAAAATGGTCTATTTCCTTACCCCAACAAATCATTAACATATAAGAATGTTTGGCATCTTTTTTAAACAGTCATAAAAGAACTGAGGACAGAGGTCTCATAACTTGCTATTTGTTGATTTGTCTTATTTGATATTTTTCATGTTTACATTTAAATATGATATGCATGTGTTCTGTCCCAAACTGTTTTTGTATGTTTATTTGAAAACAAAATTATCTTATATAACAGATATCGATGAAATCAAATGCGTAAATATTAAAAAGCTTATAAAATTTTAATAAGATACAGACATTAGACATTAGACATAATTTTATTTCAGCCAATCAAGGACCTTTGCAGGCAATGACAATTAACATTTTAATTAAAAGTTTGTCTCTCTGCTTTGGACACGAGGAGGAACACTATTTGTTTTTTTTTTAAAAATAAAAGTGTTTCCTTAAGCAGCCTCCCTTGGTGTCCATAGCTAAGAGATGAATATTTATATCATTTACATACATGTACTGTACATCTATTCTTATTCATACAGTCAACCATGCTAATGTTCCACACAAACACACACATGCATTATATATATTGTATAATAATTAGATTATATAAATAGTTGCTAGAAATGCTAAGCTATGTCAGTACTGTTCAAAATCATATAATCCTTTTTTGTTGCTGGAGAAGACAGGTGAAAGCAAATAAAGCTGCATCCCTTTTTTTGTTGCTGGAAAAGACAGGTGAGAGCACTTAAAGCAGCATGTGTTAAGATATAAATCTCATTTGCAATTTTTTTAAATAAAACTGCAAAGGTTTTGTTACACAACTTTATCTTCACAGGTCATTAACCAAAAGAAAATATTATTTCAGTTTAAAAAGTAATGACATGTTTTTGACATAATATCAAACAGTTCCTGTCTCTCTCCAACAAAATTTGTACAGGTGAAAAGAAAGTGTATCTCATCCCCTTCTTCTTCAGAGTCACAATAAAGACAGTGTCTAATGTGTGGAGTTTACCCTCGTATCTACCAGATTCAACCCGCAAATGATGGGATGAAACACTGAGCTGTGTTAAGCTTCTCCTCCACTCAAAATTGCTAATAAGACTCCAATAATTTTCAAACCCATGACTAGTTTTAATTTAATTATATAACAAAAGTTCTTAATTTGCCCTAGGCCTCTCAATTGTTGGATAATTGGTTCTCCCATAATTTAATGTAATCTTTAATACAATATTTCTAATTTTCTCTTTTGACTTGTTATAACTATTCGAACTTCTTAAATTAAAAAAAAAGAAACTTTTCTGTGCCTTTATAGACTTTGAGAAAGCTTTCGATAAAGTGTGGAGATCTGGTTTGTGGCATAAAATAATACTAAATAATATAAATGGAAAAATGCTTAACATCATTCAGAACATGTATAAAAGCATTAGATTTAATACTGTTTAAAACATGAAAAATCTGATTATTTCCCCTGTAAAAATGGGGTGAGACAAGGTGAAAATATGTCTCCTTTCCTATTTGCCGTATTTTGAATGATTTAGAATGTTTCTTATAAAATAAAAACAGTATCGGCCTTGTCCATTTCTGAAGATTTAGAATCAATTTTATGGGTGTACTCAAAATTATTTGTACTTTTATACGCAGACGATACAGTTCTTATGTCTGAAACAGCAGATGGCCTTCAATCACAATTAAACAGCTTCTACAACTACAATGTACTGTAGTGAATCAGAATGGCAACTTACTGTTAATATAGAAAAAAACAAAAATTTTATGTTTTGCAATTGGAAGATTACCAAATAATTTGCGCTTTGTATAAGAAAATGAAGAACTAGCTATAGAAATTGTCAAGGATTTAAACTACCTTGGAACCAAATTAAACTAATCCGTTAAATCATAAATTTATATATTTTATTTCATTCGTTTTATTTTGTTATGAATAATTGTACTGCATTTCACGGAGTGCCATGATTGGATTTAAATAAAATATGTCTATGTCATGTATGTCTACATTTTGCATGTCTAAAAATGGTAATTTTAACTTGGCAATCAAAGCACAAGCAGAAAAGGGAGCAAAGACAATGTATGAAGTCTTTAAAATGGGAAAGTATCATAACCTATCAATTTCTTGTCAGTAAAACTTATTTGATCAAATGGTAAAGCCAATATGTCATGTATGTTGTACGGGTGCGAAACTTGGGGCTTCAAAAACTGTCATCTAATTGAAAAGGTTCATTTGAACTTTTACTTAATCTAAAATCGTCTACGCCAAACTGTTTTGTGTATGGCGAATTGGGTAGATTTCCTTAATACATTACTGTATCTTGACATTAAATTAAGAATGGTATCATATTGGTCAAAATTACTGCCTGGAAAATAGACAAAACTATCATGACTATGATTTACAAGCTTATGTTACATCTGTTTCATACCCAAAATGTAAATTTCTCTTGACTTGGACACTTCAAAAGTATTTTTAACGAATGAAGATACACTTATATTTGGAACTTGCATTTCTTTCGAAGCTCTGCATGAATGGTTAAAGAAAAGAATTATGGAAAGTTTAACTGATCAGTTTCAACAAAGCTGGCACGACGAAATTCAAAACTGCTCAAAAGCCGCAAATTATAAGATTTTTAAAGACACTTTAGAGTTGAGAATTTTTGAAACATTGAACAAAAAAGATTCTATAACACCTTGCAAATTTAGAAAATGCAATCATAAACCTCCTGTTGAATTGGACGATGGAATAACGTTGAACGACAAAATAGAAAATGTAACCTATGTAATACTAATAGATGTATTGGAGACGAATTTCACTATATCTTAGAATGTGAATGCTAATTAGATGAACGAAAGAAATTGATCAGTAAACAGCTAATTAGAAACCCAAATATCTTAAAGTTCAAGGATATTATGGAAACAAAAATATATCAAAATTAAACAAACTTTGTAAATTTATAAAAATCATAAATAAAACAAGAGGCTCCCAGGAGCCTGAATCGCTCACCTGATCTCTTATGCTAAAGCTTCTTACCTAGTGTGCATCATGGTCTACATGTACTTGGTAAGTAACATAAAAGAAACTAGTTAGGATAGAAAACACTCTTAATATCAAAAATACAAAGTTACAAACCTTTCCATTCGAAAACAAAAATCAAAAACAAAAAACAAGCTATAATTGATTGTAAGCAGTTAAAGAGGGATAACTCTTAAAAGGTTGATCTGACAATTTTGACCCTGAAATCACTTTCGTAGATCTCAATGAGCTCAAAAATTTTGCAATGCTTACTTTTCCTCTAGATCTTATGGTTTTAAAGATAAAGTTAAAAAATTGTGAATATTGTCAATTTTAACGCTTAAGGGGAAATAACTCCAATACGGAGTCGTACCTCTACTACAACTCAATGAGAGTTTTGTAGAGCTGTTGATGCTGAATGGGGAAGGTTGCTTTAGATTTTTTTATCTCTTAAACTTTTCATGCTATAAGCCAAAAACTAAGGTCTGACCGCCCTGTTTTATTTTTAGCAATGGCCGCCATCTTGGTTGGTTGGCATGCATGAATTTCACAAAATTGGTGAAGGACATCCTAAAGATAAAGTGTACAATGTTTGAAAGCAATCTTTTCACTGGTTTCAGAGAAAAAGATTTTTAAAAATCAATTAAAATTGATAGAAAAAACAGTTCAAGGGAGATATTTACTCTTAAACAGTTGATCTGACAATTTTGATCCTGAAACCAATTTTGTAGCTCGAGATCTCAATGAGCTTAACAATTTTGCAATGCTCACTTACAGTTTTCAAGATAAAGTCCAAGAACTGAGAAAATGGTCAATTTTGACGATTAAAGGGAAATGACTCATATATGGAGTCGTCCCACAACTTCCACTCAAAGGAGAGTTTTGTCGAGCTTTTGATGCTGAAGAAGGCGGGTTGCTTCAGATTTTCTCTATCTCTTATACTTTTTTTAGATATAAGCCAAAAACTATGGGCTAACCCCCTGGTCTATTTTTTGCAATGTTGGTTGATCGGCATGCACAAATTTCACAAACTTGGTAGAGGACATCCTAAAAATCAATTGTACAAAGATTGGAAGCAATCTCTTCAGTGGTTTCAGAGAAGAAGATTTTTAAACATCAGTTAAAATTGAAAGAAATAAAAAACAGTAAAAGGGGTATAACTCTTAAACGGTCGATCTGACAATTTTGACCCTGAAATCATTTTTGTAGCTCTCAATAAGCTTAACAATTTTGCAATGCTAACTTTTCCTCTAGCACTTACTGTTTTCAAGATAAAGTCCAAAAACTGAGAAAATTGTCAATTTTGACGATTAAGGGGAAATAACTCCTGTAAGGAGTCATCCCACAACTTTGACTCAATGAAAAGTTTCGTAGAGATTTTAATGCTGAAGTAGAAGGGTTGCTTTGAATTCTCTCTATCTCTTATACTTTTTGAGATATAAGTTAAAAACTATGGTCTGACCCCCCTGTTATATTTTTAGCAACGGCGGCCATAATGGGTGGTCGGCATGCACAAATTTCACAAACTTGGTGGAGGACATCCTAAAGATCAAATGTACAAAGTTTGAAAGCAATCCCTTTAGTGGTTTCAGAGCTAAAAGATTATTTTAGAAAAGTTAACGGAGGACGGACGGACACCAAAAGATGACAATAGCTCACCTGACCCTTCGGGTCAGGTGAGCTAAAAACGTGTCCTCCCGGCTAAACTTTACTTTTTCTATTTATTATATCAATGACTGTGTTATGTGTAATTTGTGATACTGTTCTGTGTTGTATTGTGTGTCTGTAATGTTGTATATATTGTACATACATGTAGTATTTCTCTGTACCTAAATCATGTAAATGCTTGGTTTATGCCAATAAAGTTATATATATGGTAAATATGTCCTTCAGTTTTTGTATATTTTCTATAATTTTATGGACAGAAGCACTCCATGAAGGTTTATGCTGTTCATGTAAAAGTTTGGATTCTTGGTAAACATCATTTGAGGACATTTAAAAGTGAAAAATTTTCATTGTTTTCTAAACGAATCCAATAATTGATCAATATCAAGTGGAAATCTTCCCAGAACAGCAAAATTTGTGGTCTTTTTATGCACCCAAAGTATAATTTTACAGAATTTTATGTGCAATTTTTCACAGGTAATTTTACCCTATATTTTGTCAAGTGAAGGAGAACCATTCCTAAATTTAGCAGTATAAGGGTTAAAAAATCCCCATATCTCACAGCCATATAAAGAATAGGCTTTATTGTATGATCAAATACATTGATACTAGTCTTTACATTTGGGTAATAAGTCAAAAAGTCTTTTTGTAATTTATAGTATGCCTTTAGACTCTTTTTGTATAACCGAAGCACTAAAAACACACCTAGATATTGACAGTGTTGCACACATTCTACATTCAACTCTTTGTATAAATTGAACTTGTGCTCTGTTGAAAATTAATACTTAGGTTTTTGGGGGGTTTACAGTAAGACACCAATACCTACTAAGGATACCTTGTTTAGATTCAAGGTTATAATGAAGTAAATATAGATCCGTGTCGCCACCTGGATTTTACACCCAAGATGATGGGTAGAAGTGAATATTGCTTAATTTTTTTATTATAAGAGATAATGAATCAAATTAAATTGATAAAATAAGCAAATTTATTATAAAAATTATTAACAGCATATGAACTCCAGGGACCCCACATAACAAAACTAAAATATCCTATTTTTAGAGGGGGACATGTCCCAAATTTTGACTTTTGAAATGATGCTTGATGCTTGGTGGTAACCAAGAGGCCAATTTTAAATGAAATTTTGCTGCGGTAACCTATGGATTCCGGGTTCCCATTTACACCCAGAGGGATGAAACTTTCCAGAAAAGTGAGTAAAATGTTACAAATTTTTGTCCTCTTTGAGTGATGGTCCAAAACGTTAACATTACGGGTAATGGAAACATTTACTTCCTTATAACCATACCTGTTAACCTTTCGGAGTCCAATGGCAGGAGATCTCCCACAATTTAAATATAAAAAGCGGGAGATTTAGCGCGACGACTTTTCGCGGGGTCATTTCACAGATGGTTAACTTTATCTATATATATCTTTTGATTTTCATACATAGATGTATATTGAAAGCCTTAATTTAAATCTGGTCTGTTGTAGTATTTCATGTATCTTTGAAGACAGTAAATAGATATTCTAGGCTTTCTGTAAATTTCCTTTTATTGAGTTGTTCAATCTGTAGTGAAAGAGTTTATTAATGTTTTTCCTTTTGAAAGAGTTGTCATTTGAATGTCAGAATGGACTTTAATATAAAAAATTATGCTCTCTGATGAATGGAAATTCATTTATTAACAGATGGAAGAGGTGTGGTTTTAAAGGTAAATATTCAAAAAATATAATTTTTTTCTACAGAAAAATTAAATTGACCCTTATGACAACTAAATTTACATTTGTTAAGTTAGCAAATCAAGAATTGCTAAAAATTTGAGCCAGAATCTTTTAAAAGTCAAAAAAACAAAATTTTAAAGGGAAATAACTCGGTTTCTATGTGTCATATATTAAATTGACAAGAAAATCGAACTTTTTTTAGGGTTTTCAATCAACAAATCTAGTCCTCTACAAGAATATTTTCTCCAAATTTAAATAGCTCTAACCATGCTAACCTAAAATGATATTTTGGGGCAACATTTTTAATAATTAGACAAAGATTTGCATTATGAAATTTGGATAATTGATTGACTGATGATTGCCGACGGCAATTAAATCCTTTGAAGTTCTGAGATAAGGTATGGCTTGGGGGCTTGTTATGACAAGTTTATGGCCTTTTAATTAATTTTCTGATTAAATCCCTAGAATAAGTTAAAGGAAGTGATGAAAATTCTAGAGAGAACCGAATGACACTCACAGACCAAGTTATAAACAAGAAAAGATATGGGTATAAACCCATATCCAAAGATACTCGGTTAAACATATGTTCATTTGTGTTAGATTTAAAAAGCAAAGAATTACCAGACAGAAATGGCCGGATTTCGTTAAACAGGAGCGACAGATCTTAAATCAAATCACACGGTATAAGACTCCATCCTGATGCTGTAGACTAAATATCAAGTGGCTGGGATCAGTAGTTTCTGAGAAACCTGTTACGAAAATTTCTTTAGCCACCCCAGGGGCGGATCCAGAAATTTTCGAAAGGGGGGGGTCCCACATACTGGTTCCGACCCCCGGAACCCCCCCTTCTAGAATCGACACTTCACCCGACATTTACCATGAATTACCGTACAAAATACTAAATATTAATTAGCATTTTGAAGTCAGTGTTCTCTATAAAGGATTATCAGTTCCTGCTTTTTTATAAACATTATTATATCTTTTAAATATTAAACATTAGTATACATGTGTTTGTTTGTTTTAAAGTAGTTATATGTGCCGAATATTTTACCCGTGCGGGTCCTGGGAGGCGATTAGGCCCGCAGCAACGCTAAGCTTGCCGGAAAAAGTGCACCGAGCAGCGCTCAAAACCCTGATATCAGGTCAGGCAGCTTTACCCACAAATCGACTGGGATGTGTGCCCTAGGTGGTTGAATGGGGGCAGCAATGTCATAATGAATGCCGTGGTCGTCAGGCTATAATACGGAAAACCTGACGCAAACTATTTTGGTGCACTCTGTTGGGAAAATTGTCACGTTCCTTGCACGTTAAACTACCTTGTAACAGGTGTCCGTGAGAGCGTATATAGCACCCGTAGGATCCCCCTGTAGTAGGCAAAATTGCGAGTCCCTTCCCATCACTCCTTTTTTCCAGTGATACAAAACTCTCCTTGCCCATTGGCCTTTTGTCTCTACTTCCTCCACTTCATCATCATTTCATGTTTATTGTATCGCCCCTTACATGATTATCTCCCGGATATGTATTAGAAAAGCAATAGCTATAGCTAACCAAATTACGAATATATTTTGTGTAAAGACTTAGTACTACAAACGGTCGAATATAGTTTTAAGTGACATAATGACATTTTTTAATAGATGAGTTGTTTATGAAGCAAAGAAGTACCAGTGGGTCGTTCGAAAATCGGAAAATTTATTATATAAAATGACACGACAAAATCACGATTCAGTAGACGTAAAAAGACAAGAAGAAAAGTAAACACCTTAAAGACAGGGTACCAGTTCTTGCTTTAATAAGTGTTTTTTTAGTTTTTTAACATTCATTTATGTGCCGAATATATTCTTAACAACACACGGTCGGATATATAGTTTAATCGGATTTTGAATGAAGTTCAAGCATGTTAAAGAGTTTTTGTTACTTTGGAGGCTTTCTCAAAAATAAATGTCACAAATTAATAAATAAAACTTTATAGTTGCACTGAATATTGTACAAGTAAAAACTTCAAAATTTTCGAATTAAAAACATAGCATTGACCAATGACAAATTAAGCCGTCAGGGACAGACCATTTAACTTGAAAGGGGGGGGGGGGCTTGATTTTTCGTTTTGGCAAGAAAAAATATATATTTATCGAAGGTGATGCGACTGAATATTGTTTCATTAAGGGACCGACCATTTAACTTGAAAGGGGGGCTTGGTTTTTCCAAAAAAATCAAAAAAAAAAAAAAATCTGTGAAAATTATTTTTGATGAAACAAATATTTTGGCAGCTGAGGGTAAAAAAAAAATTCTGAAGAAGGATTTCTGCTATAAAAAATAATGCTGATAATGAAAAAAGATATTCTGTTGCGACGCCTTTGAACAATAAGTATTTTGTCCGCGCTCTGTGAAAAAAAAATTCTGATAAAAAAACAAGCCCCCCTTAATTCAGTTAAACATGTTAAATGGTCCGTCTCTGATAGCATTATTTTATATGGCAAAAATCCTTCTTCAGAATATTTTTACCTACCCTCTGCTTCAAAAACATTTTTTTTCATACAAAATAATGAAGGAAAAAAAAACAAGTATTGTTAAATCGCCAGTCCCTAATCTGTCCACCTATTTTAATTCTGAATGTACCAACTACATTCTAATAATCATCCAGAAAACTGAAAAAAAACTCGCCGCATTCACACAAGTGCAAATCAATCAACGATCAATGAAATGTTTTATAATTGTCTCATATGTGTGCACACCAAATGTATTTATACAGTGTAGATCAATATCAATTGAGGAAGATGTTTAGTTATTTATAGATCGATGAATATTAACTGTTTATTTCTAACACATTTGTTTACGTCTTGAATCTCGTATGCTGCATGTATGTACAATCTTTGATTTGATAAGGTAATGAATTTAGTACATATCTATGCCATCTATGCATTGATAAAAGTTATTATTATAAAAATTGATCCCGGCTTTTGAGAATACACAAAAAAGGCAAAAAGGGGGATGGGCAGTTGTCGAAATTTTGTCAAATAAGTGACCAGTTCATGTATAATACCTAAAATCTATGTCAAAAATAGATAGTATAACTATTTTGTGAAAAAAAATCTCTAGATGAAAACAGCAAAGCATGGGATTTAATGGTGTATAACTGTTCATAAAATTCGAATGGAGAAAGTGTCGTCCAGCTAGGACAGATGTAGGAATAAACAACTGGCTGACAAAATTGAAACTAACCATTCAATTATCATTATAATGGTATGGAACAACGCTATTTTGAAAAGTTTAAATTCAGACCAACAGTAGATGTAACTAATGAATAAAAAACGTTCAATATTTGAACATTCATCACACACTATATCTTTCAGCGCACGCAGAACCCTATCACAAACTCAAACCAAATCCAATAATACTCTATAAGAACTGTTAGTATGAACAGTTCCGAGTATTGACAAACAAAATGGCAGAAAATAAGCAAAATAAAAACGAAAATAAAAACGGGATAAGACAATTCAAGAAGTGGGAGATTAGCGGGAGGGGGTTAGGAAAACGGGAGAAAGGAGTCTCCCGCGCGGGAGATGGTTTTCTAGCGGGATAATGGCCCCAAAAGCGGGAGTCTCCCGCAAAAAGCGGGAGGGTTAACAGGTATGCTTATAACCTCAAAATATATTAAGCTAGTCAAATCAAATCAAATAAAATCAAATATTGTTTATTCCCAAGTCAAAAGGGCCCCAGTGGCGCATATCAATCAACTAACAATCAAGTACATTCATACATCCAGCATTCGTACAAAAAAACAACATAAAAATACTGTAAAATAAAACAAAACCATACATACATGATTACAAAGTGTAGTATAGTTGTTAATCAATCAAAAACGAAAGTAGAAAAAATCTGTTTTCTTGCATTATAATGCTTACTACATAAACAAACAAAACAAAAACATTCTATTAACGATTTCGTGCTATTATTTCAGACGCAAAAGGTAAAAAAACAATACATACAAACTTACTTTCAATCAACGCCAACAGGAAACATCAAAACATGTTCATACATGTAATGGAAATGTGTCACATGACAAAGGGTGATGCTAAAAGGCGGAACGGAAAACGGAAGCGGAAAAACGGAATTAAAAAATAATAAATATATTAAAATTTATAGATTTACTTCGCAATTTTTTCAATTCTTAATGCTAAAAAATGGGTTTTCACTAGTAAACAAATTGAATTCTTGATGTTTATGTATATACATGTAAAAAATATTTAATTAAGATATTAATTAGCTTTTCAAAACCGCACTATACGTTAGTTTCTTTTAAGAGCATGTCTATGGGAAAACCATGCAATTTGGTCCAGATGCAAGAGTTTCAGATCTACAAAAGGGATGGGACAACTAAAAGCACCCCCCTTAAGACTCCTTTTCGCAAAATATTTTTTTCGAGAAATTCAAGATGGCTGACCTACGGGTCTTATCAGGATAGCTGAGTTTCGTGGAAAAATTTGCCACACTGAACAGTGCTGAACGCAAAAAAATAACTTTTTAATGGTTTATTTTTCTCTATTTTTCTCCAATAATCCAAATTTGAAAGAAGAATTTAGAAAGGGTCATATTTCTGTTTATTAATTCTACGAAAATTTTGAAAATCATTATTTCCAGTACCCAGCACCCGTAGGGTGTATATGGGGCATTTTCCAAATTCCTCAAAAACATCAAAATGTTCCATTTTAAACATAATTGTTTGTGAAAAATAACATTTTTAAATTCAATTTGCTATAATATGCAGAAAATGTATGCATTAAAGTACAAAATAGCAAAAGGAAAGGCTTTGCATATGAATTTTGGCATCTCTTCAAGTCCACGAATTTGGGGCATACCCCAGTTTTGGCAAGACCATCACATATTTTCAACAGCTTTTGGTAAAAGTATGAAAGTATTTTTTGCCAAAGAAAACCCCTTTTTGACAAATGCAAAAACAGTTGGTTACAATAAATATAACTATATGTACAATGGCGCTGCAGAAAATGTACAAAGAAAGGTGCAAAAAAGTGATTTTTTTTAAAGAATTCTGGAAAAATGAAGAAATTGTCAATTTTAGGTGAACACAGCAGATTAACTAAAACTCAGGTCAAATAAGTTGAATAAGTACCCAAAAGAATCCTTTTTGGTCTTTTAGAATTAATATTTACAAAGTGACATTTTATTGTTTTTCTCGATAGACAGGCGTTCAAAAAGTGGTTTTCGGCCATTTTCAAAAAAGTGCCAAAATGAGCTCCTGGACCATATTTGTATAATTTTTATAAAAATGTTGTTCAATTCAGTAAACATTATTTTTAAGTTTTCTAAAGTATGAAACGGTAAGCACATGAAAACATGATATAAAAAGAATCTGTCGAGAGATTCCTTGAAAAAATATGGTCAAAATTGAGAACAAACATCATTTGACTAGAAAGGGCCACCACCCCTTGAAAAAAACTAAGTCGAACAAAATATTTTTTTCTTGAGGGTATCTGAGACAATATTTTAAAGTAAAGAACAAGTGAAAAGAAGCATAAAAAATTACTTTCCCTGGTACACTTTTTTTTCAAAAAATTGTCCGACTTCGGTTTTTAAGGAAAAATAGCTCATTTTTAGCCATATGAGGTTTTTGGCCATTTTCGACCAACCTCTAAAAAGTTATACCTTGACAGATATTTTAAATTTTTTTGGTCTAGATGAACATTTTTACAAACGTCAGAAATAACAAAAAGGATTGTCGCTTTATTAAACAACATTGTTATAAAACTCATTCAAATATGGTCCAGGAGATCAATTTGGCAGTTACCGAAAATGGCCAAAGATCACTATTTGAATGCATCTGCCTCGAGGAAAACAATAATATACTACTTTGTATATATCAATTCCAAAACACCAAAAAGCATTCTTTTGGGGACATATTCAATTAATTTGACCTGAGTTTGAGTAAATCTGCTTTGTTCACCTAAATTTGACAATTTCTTCATTTTGCTTTTAATTCTTAAAAAAAATCACTTTTTTGCATCTTCTTTTGTACATTTCTGCACCGCCAATGTATATACAGTTATTTTTCATGTAACCAACTGTCTTTGCATTTGTCAAAAATGGATTTTCATTGGAAAAAAATACTTTCATACTTGAACCAAAGTTGTTGAAAATATGGGATTGTCTTGCCAAAACTGGCGCATGTCCCTAATTCGTGGACTTGTAGAGATGCCAAAATTCATATGCAAAGCAGTTCCTTTTGCTATTTTGTACTTTAATGCATTCATTTTCTGCATAGTATGGCAAATTGAATTTAAAAATGTTATTTTTCACAAACAATTATGTTTAAAATGGAACATTTTGATGTTTTTAAGGAATTTGGAAAATGCCCCATATAACCCCTATGGGTGCTGAGAAATGGAAATGATGATTTTCAAAATTTTTGTAGAATTAAGAAGCAGAAATATGACCCTTTCCAAATTCTTCTTTCAAATTTGGATTATTGGAGAAAAATATTGAAAAAATAAACCATTAAAAAGTTAAATTGTTGTATTCAGCACTGTTCAGAATGGCTAATTTTTCCAGGAAACTCAGTAATCCTTATAAGGCCCGTAGGTCGGCCATCTTGAATTTCTCGAAAAAAAAATTTTGCAAAAAGGAGTCTTAAGGGGGATGCTTTTAGTTGCCCCATCCCTTTTGTAGATTTGAAATTCTTGCATCTGGACAAATTTTTGGATTTTGCATGGTTTTCTCATAGACATGCTCTTAATAGATAGAAGATAAGGTTCCATATCATTATTTAGATATAATATAAAAATCTTTACAACTTTCTTAGCTTACTGCTTTTTTTATGTTTGAAAATAAACTTAAAGGTAGGCTCAGCGCTGTTTTTTTATTGCCGCTGATTCAGTTAGCAGGAGCAAAACTTTTTTTCAGATATACTGAATAGACAGACAGAGTCCTTATTTAAATGTGTTTTATAGATTTGATGAAGTGTAATTAAACAATGTATTACTGAAGTGTAATTTAACAATGTATTACTTTGTATAAGAAGAATGTATGTTTGTTCTAATACACCAATTCCTTTCTATAATATTGTTCTTGCGCTGATATTTCAAGTATACACATGAATCGGGGACCGGGGTTGTAGTGTTACAGAAGAAGAAAAACAAGATCCGTGGTTGGCTCCTCGTGAGAGGACCAATTTTGTCGACTCTCTTTTGACACTTTTTGCAAGGATAGTCAAAAGAAACTATAAAATTCCCTCAGAGAGGCTAAATTGTGGACAGCTAGCCTACATGTGCAACGGCCATATGTACTCACTGCAAATTTGAAGGTGAATCATAAAGGTACCAATCTATACATTCGAATGTCTCGATCAAAAGTCCACCAATGCAAAGACAAAATAAGTTGATACAAAAAGAAACAGACAACATAAAAAAAACAAGAGTTAACACTAAAGTATGTCTCGCCTGCCGGCACCATCAGATACAATTATTCTTTCTTAATTCCACTATATTTTGAATTTACATTGATTTTCAGTTTCTGAGATCAAAAGATGTTTATAGAACTTAAACATTGTTGATATATGAAATAAAAATAAAAATAAAGTCACTCAACCAGAAAATCAAGGTCAAGGTCAAAAGATGGGGGATGCAACTGTGCTAAGTTACTACTGGGGCATATGCATACCAAGTTTCATCAACCTAGGACTTATAGCTCTTGAGATATGGAGGTGCTCGCAAAACTTTTCCATTTCTATTATATGTATTGAAAATTGTCAAAGTCACTCAACCGAAAAATCAAGGTCAAGGTCAATAGATTGGGATGCAACTGTGCTAAGCTACTACTGGGGCATATGCATACCAAGTTTCATCAACCCAGGACCTATAGTTCTTGAGATATTGAGGTGCTCGAAAAACTTTTCCAAAAAGTTAACGCCGTCGCCGCCGCCGCCGGTAAAGTAACACCTATATCCCGCTCTGCTTCGCAGGCGAGACAAAAACTAATATACACATACATAAAACAAAGTAAGCTTTAATCAGCAACGCACCTGACGTAAATGAGACTGAACAGAAGGGTACTAGCAAGTATTGCAGCACACCAATCGCTTTGCCATTGGGAAACTGAGGGCACATCAAAGTTCTATGACAAACCCACATCTGAGTTAATCGCGTTAGGGACTGGTCAATATTTATTGGAGTGATAGGACCAGTGCGAATGGTAGTAGGACACATACTTTTTTCTTTGAAAATCTTGATAGGGCCAAAACTTTTTTTCCACCAGCGCTGATAGGACAGCAACTTTTTTTTTGCGAAAAAAAAATCATGTTAGTGTTTACCAAAAAAGCAAAAGTAACTAGAAAATAGAATATTTCATAAAATTTTAGAGGTGCAAAATTTAGACAATTGATAGCAAAATATAGCCAAAAATAAGTATATCCAACAAAGTTTATTTGTATGAGGAGTATATAGAAATAAGTTTAAAATTTGATAGGACATTAACTTTTTTTCATTACAACACATATAGGACATTAATTTTTTTTTTGCTTTTTTCATATGAAGGACATAAACTTTTTTCGCTTTTGAAATTTTAAATGCACCGGTCCCAACTCCCTAATAAATATTGACCGGTCCCTTAGTACATGAAAGTTCCATTGGTAATTTGTCTGAAATTGCGTTCTCTTTCCCTATCTATTTTAATTAAGATCTTCTTAATTATTTATAATTCAAAAAAAAAAAAAAAAAAAACACCCAGAGGTTTTAGGAACTTAATTCACCAAAATGAAGTACATACGTTTTAAGATACCGCCATACATTGACTTAAATTTCCATAACCATTCGTCAGTTTTTTATGCCCAGGTGAAAAATCCGGGTTATAAAATGGTGAATGTCGGGCGGGCGGGCGGGAGAGCGGGTGGGAAAGAAATGTTGCAACAGTTTTCTCAGCAACTACTTATCACAGCCACTTGATATTTGGTATACAGCATCAGTGGCGGATCCAGAGGGGGGGTTCTAGGGGTCGGACCCCCCCCCCTTTCCTCCGAAATTTTTAAATTTTTGTGTAGATTTTCAGCAAAATTGGTCTGGAACCCCCCCTTTGGCCCACAGAACCAGTATGTGGAACCCCCCCTTTCGAAAATTTCTGGATCCGCCCCTGAGCATCAGGGTGGGGTCCCATAAAGTGGGATTCGATTTTAGGTCTGTCGCTTAATTACTTCCTGTTTAACGTAATCCGGACATTTTTTACTCTGACAGATTTTTGTTGCCGATGATATTCTAAAATAACTATTTACGGTTCATTTTATTTTTTACTTGGCACCATTTACCAACATTTCTATGTTTATAAAGGTAATGACGAAACTGCGAACTGGGATGATCAATCCCAATTGTCTTAGAGAAAGCCGGATACATGCCTGAGAAATTGCCGGAAAGATGTAAAATCGAAATAGGCAAAGATAATTTCAAAAGTCAAAGAATAATCAATAATAAAGATTAACTTTAACAACTTTTAAGAATTGCAAGGGTCTTGAGTAAATTGGTGCAGGCATTTAAAACAAAATGGAAGGTTCATCCCTGACCATCAAACCTCACTCGTCCATTGAAAACCCGTCTTTTTGTATAATGCAATTATAGCCAAACAAAAATCAACATTTAGCGGCATGACATATTGACGGGTAGAATATAAAATTTCAGTATTCCTTTTATTCAAGTGTATGCAATGAAATAAATCGCATATTTGACAACCATAAATAAAAAAAAGTATCGTGAAAATCTTACATGAAAGTTTGAAACACTTTGCTACAAGTAAATAATTGTAGTTTACCCCGGCACTCTGCAACTGCTAGCAGGTGCGTCAGAAAATGTTAAACAAAATGTTTTGATAGCAACGAAGGATGTTTTATCCTTTTCTTAATATAGTTCAAGTTATACATGTATATGCTTGATAATAGTCAATTTACATTTAAATTAAAATTTTCATATCTAAACGTCAAACAGTAAATGTGTAAAGTAGTGAAAAATCATTATCGACATTAAAAAATAACAACAGTGCAAGGTAAAACTAAAAATTTCAATATTTCAACTAATTTTTAATTCCGTTTTTCCGTTTCCGTTTTTCCGCTCCATTTTCCGTTCCGTTTTTCGTTCCGCCTTTTAGTAACACCCCATGACAAAGTAGACTTTAAGATCTTTAAAGACCGCGTAATTTAAATTAATTATTCAACTTGTCTTCATTTTATTTACGATATGGATTTTCAACTTAAGTAAACAATATATATAGAAGAAAAACTCAATAATAAACACAATTTTATCATAAATTCAGCTCGAAATGGTGGATCCAGAAATTCTGAAAAGAGGGGGCCCACTTACTATAATAAAATAATAATAATAAATGTTTTATTTCCTAATCAAATGGCCTTTTCAGGCATAGCAAATCACAACATCAGCATTCATACAACAAACTATACATAAAACGATACACATACAATCATGCATTCATCATTGTGTTTCATATAATTGACACTGTAATAAGAAATGCAATTCATCCTCTATACAATCATTTGAACATTGCAGACAGACTCTTTCGCTGCGGGGGAGAATTTCTAATTTTCCAGTGTTCTTATTTAGTCTTCTTTCATGTCTACCCGTTTCTTTCCTGAGTAGATGATCACTGAGACGATATTTTGTCAAAGTTTTCCGTTTATCTTTATTATATCTAAGTAGCTTTGTCCAAATTTGATTTAAACTTAAAATAAGTGTTTAGTTTGCCTTGTTCTTGATTATATGATTCTTTGAATTCTGACCACTGTTTTAAAAAGTTTTCTCTTATTTTTTTCTTGATTAATATTTTTAGTTTATCTTTACTATAGTTTTTGCAAATGTCAATTTTTATGCCTAATTTATCAAACAGGAAGATAATATAAGAATACCAAGTATTATCTTTTAACTTTTTGTTAATTTTATATTCACTATATGCAGATTTCAATAGCTCAGATGGTGAGTTTTCGAGTCTATGCCAATACATTATCATTTGGAGTACAATTTACAATAGAGGGGGAACCTCCCCAATTCTGATAAAACTGCTAAATTGGTGGTATTTTTTTATACACCTAAAATATATTTACAGAACTTAATGTTTAACTTTTCATGTTCCCATTCTTTGTAATTTTCGAATAAATTAGACTGTTCCTTTTTTGATTTATATTCATCATACCCCAGTTTTCACACCCATATAAGATAATTGGTTTGATCGTATGATCAAAAATATGTAAAATACTTTTGATTGAAGGGGTTATGGCACGCATATCTCTATATAATTTGAAACTAGCTTTAAGAGCTTTGTCATAGAGTTTCTTCTTTGCTTCTGTGAAATTACCAGTATTTATTAGTGTTATTCCCAAATATTTGTAATGTTTAACACATTCGATTGAATGATTACCAATTGTAAAATTTTCATAGAAAACGTTACCTGTGGTGTTAAAAATGACCACCTTGGTTTTGTTCACATTAATATCCAAACACCACTCCTTACAGTAAGTATGTAAAATATTCAGTTTGTTTTGTAAATCAGTTTTTGAGTTTGACATCAGAATTAAGTCATCCTCATACAATAAACAAGGTATTGGTTTGTCATTTAATTTTACAGAATTAGTTTTTTTCTAATAGGAGTCCTGGAAGATCGTTTATGAAAAATTTAAACAAGTTAGGTCCCAAAATATCTCCTTGCCTAACTCCCAACTCCGCAGCGAAAAAGTCTGTCATCTTGTTCTCTATTTTTACACAAAGTTGGTCATTTGAGTACATACATTTTAATATTCTATAGAAAAAAACCATTTATATTTCTTTCCAGTAATTCTAACATAATACCAGCATGTATAACTTTATCAAATGCCTTGCGAAAATCCACGAAACAAGCATAAAGTTTCTTTTCACCCTCTTTTAGATATTTATCGATGATACATTTTAAAACGAAAATATGATCTGAAGTACGAGATTTTTTTGAAAATCCAATCTGGCTTTCATGAATAACATTGTTTTCAAGTAAAAAAATATCAAATCTGTTGCATAAAATAATATTGAACGATTTACCTATGTTGTTGTTAATTGCAATTCCTCTATAGTTTTCTGGTTTCTTAGGATTTTCGCTTTTAAAGATAGGACATATAAAACTCTTAGCCCACTTTTCAGGATACTCTTCTGACCTGAAAACAGCATTGAATAATTTTAGTAAACTAGGATTTATGTATGATTGAGCTGCCTTCAACATTTCATTGCTGGCCTAAGAGGGGCCCGCTTTGGTCACGCTTCAATGTTATTTATTCAACCAAATGTTTCCGCCAAAAGGGGGGGGGGGCTCGGGCCCCCAGGGCCCCATTGTATCCGCCTATGGCCCGATTACAAGCTATACTCACTCAAAAAAGTTACGCAACAATACGAAATTTCCCTATATATTTCAAATAAACCTACATTATTTTATTTTTGTATTGCAAAGCCATTTCTTAACCGATTTTAATGAAATAAAAACCAAGAGAACGAGAAATGATTGAAATTTATTTTTACGATTTTAGAAATATCGTCACTTCACCAGTTTTTAAGATATCAAAAGTAGAAATCAAATGTTAATTTTATGCGTCAACAACCCGTTTAAATCAACCAACATTTTCCGTGGAAAAACATTGGTTATGTTCTACTCGCGTTCTATCAAAAACCGTAACAGCTAGGATTTAGCCCAAATCATGAAAAATAAACTTCACTTGTTTGTCTTTTTCTTGGTTTTTATTTTATAAAAAATGATTGAAAAACGGCTTGGCAATATAAATTTATAATAAGGTAGGTTTACTTAAAACATATAGTGAAATTTTCCACTGTTGCATAACTTTTTTGAGAGAGTATATTTATACCGTAATCATAATTTCCGTCGGTCGTATTCAGGTACAAAGTAACAAAGGCTAAAAAACCGACCATTTAACTTGAAGGGAGGGGGGGCTTGGTTTTTTCCTAAAAAAAATTCTGAAAATTATATTTGATGAAAAAAACATATTGGCAGCTAAGGGTAAGAAAAAATATTCTGAAGAAGGATTTCTGCTATAAAAAATAATGCTGATAATGAAAAAAAAATATTCTGTCGCGACGCCTTCGATAAATAACTATTTTGTCCGCGCTCTGCGCGGAAAAAATTTCTGATCAAAACAAAAGGAGGTTTGCTCCTCACATTTTGAGGTTTTTGGCCAGATTTTCGAGATCCTCGGGGTTTATCCATCTATTATACTTGAATTTTTTTGCCCATGAACCCCCTATTTTCTTTTTCTTATTCAAAAATATGTCCACCAAATATGCAGTTCACAATTTTTTATGAAATTCTATTTACTCTGTCATACATTTTAAAGAGTTTAAAGATACCAATCAGTGGCAATGCAAAAGTAATGAAAAATCTAGAGAGAACAAATTTCCCGCCAAAATTATAATGGCTTATAGCATAAAAACGAGCACATGGACCTACATTTTTTTCTTGCTTGTTTTGATCATTTGTCCATATTCTATTAAAAAGATGCAATTTTATCAATTTTTATTTACTTTAAGATACAGGAGCAAAATTTTTGATTTGATAGTTTTTTTTATATATTCATATTCATATTTTTATAAAAAAAAATCTTCATTAAAGAAGCAGAGGTACCAATGGGGTATCCGAATGTCAAGAGTCCGAAAGGACAGAGACAAAACAAGTAAACACCAAAAAAGTGGGTCCTAGTTTCGCCTGTCTGTTTGTTGGGTATTTGGAAGAGAAAATGTTTTCTGAATACGTTGGTCCTGTCCCTGACCTATACAAACGATACAAAGACGATGTTTTCGGTGTATCCTCTGATAGTGAAGATGATTTGAACTCGTTCATCAGGTTTGTCTCTTCCTATCACCCTGCCATCCAGTACACCTTTACCATCTCACAAGAGAAACTCTCCTTCCTGGACTTGGAATGTAGCATTCAAAATGGCAAAATAGTCACGTCTGTGTTCTACAAACCCACTGATGCACACTCAATTTCTGAGACTTAAACGTATTTGCAGCAGTGAAGATGATTTTAAAGTTCGAAGCAGAACTATGAAATCATTCTTTGTCAAAAGGGGATAACCTAACAACATCTTGGATAAAGCTATCGACTCAGTTTCCCGGATGACACGATCCAAGGCTTTGGAGCCCAGGTCAAGGCGCAAGAATGACCGTATACCCTTGGTACTTACATACCACCCTCATAACATCGTTATACGGGACATTCTGTTACGCAATTTCAAGTCCATCATCTTGAAGGACGAACACGTGTCGACAGTGTTCGACTCGCCGCCCCTGACTGCTTTTCGCAAGGGTAAGAGTTTGAGGCAACATCTTGTCTCCAGTTCATTTGACAAATCCAAGAGACGCCCTCGCTCTAATTTTTCAGGCACCAGGGGTTGTGGTCTATCCATTTGTGTCATATGTGCCTTTACCTGGGAGACTGAGGAGATAGTTGGCCCCTCCAACACTTTCAAGTTGAAGAACGGTTTTACCTGCATCTCCGAAAATGTCATTTACGCCATCCGCTGTGCTAAGTGCCTTAAAATCTACGTAGGAGAAACCTATCGTAGACTGGGTGACAGATTTGCTGAACACAGGAGAAAAGTTCTCAAATACGACGATTGCCCAGTCGGCCAGCACTTTTCATTGCCAAACCATAGCGTCCAGGATATGCAGGTAACCGTTCTCCTTGAAACATGCACCGGCAAAAAACAAAGACAGTTTCTTGAGCAAAGAATTATCAATTTTTAGGCACTTTTCAACCCTTTGGTATAAATGTAAAAAGACAGACCTTTTCATAAAATTTAGTCATCAAGTTCAGGATTAAGATACCATGTGATGTCATTTTTAGCTCACCTGGACCGAAGGTCCAGGTGAGCTATTGCCATCACTTGGCGTCCGTCGTCGTCTGTCGGCGTCTGTCGTCGTCTGTCGTCTGTCGTCGTCTGTTAACAATTTTCAAAAATCTTCTCCTCTGAAACTACTGAACAGAATTGAATGAAACTTGGTATGAATGATCCTTAGGGTGTCCTGCACCAAACTTGTGTTTCGATTTTTGATCCAACAAAAAACATGGCCACCGTTACTAAAAATAGACCAGGGGGGTCAAACTACTGTTTTTGGCTTGTAAATCAAAAAGTATAAGAAATAGATGAAATCTGATGCCACCCTACTGCTTCAGCATCAAAAGTTCTACGAAAGTCTCCATTTGGTCGAAGTTGTCAGATGATCCCTTATAGGGGTTACAGCCCTTTAAAGGCGAAAAATAGTGGTTTTTCATGATTTTGGCTTATAGAATGAAAACTATTGCAGATAGAGAAAAGCTGTTGCTTGCTTAAATGTTCAACTCATTTAGCTCTACAAAAATCTCCGTAGGGTCAAAGTTGTCAGATGACCCCTTATAGGGGTTACAGCCCCTTAAAGGCGAAAAATAGTGTTTTTGGCCTATAGAATGAAAACTATTGCAGATAGAGAAAAGCTGTTGCTTGCTTAAATGTTCAGCTCATTTAGCTCTACAAAAGTCTTCATAGGGTCGAAGTTGTCAGATGACCCCTTATAGGGGTTACAGCCCTTTAAAGGCGAAAAATAGTGTTTTTGGCCTATAGAATGAAAATTATTGCAGATAGAGAAAAGCTGTTGCTTGCTTAAATGTTCAGCTCATTTAGCTCTACAAAAGTCTTCATAGGGTCGAAGTTGTCAGATGACCCCTTATAGGGGTTACAGCCCTTTAAAGGCGAAAAATAGTGTTTTTGGCCTATAGAATGAAAATTATTGCAGATAGAGAAAAGCTGTTGCTTGCTTAAATGTTCAGCTCATTAAGCTCTACAAAAGACTTCATAGGGTCGAAGTTGTCAGATGACCCCTTATAGGAGTTACAGCCCCTTAAAGGCGAAAAATAGTGTTTTTGGCCTATAGAATGAAAACTATTGCAGATAGAGAAAAGCTGTTGCTTGCTTAAATGTTCAGCTCATTAAGCTCTACAAAAGTCTTCATAGGGTCGAAGTTGTCAGATGACCCCTTATAGGGGTTACAGCCCCTTAAAGGTGAAAAATAGTTTTTTTGGCCTATAGAATGAAAACTATTGTAGATAGAGAAAAGCTGTTGCTTGCCTAAATGTTCAGCTCAATAAGCTCTACAAAAGTCTTCATAGGGTCGAAGATGTCAGATGACCCCTTATAGGGGTTACAGCCCCTTTAAGGCAAATAATAGTGTTTTTGGCCTATAAAATGAAAACTATTGCAGATAGAGAAAAGCTGTTGCTTGCTTAAATGTTCAGCTCATCTAGCTCTACAAAAATCTTCACAGGGTCGAAATTGTCAGATGACCCCTTATAGGGGTTACTGCCCCTAAATTTACGTGTTTTCATGTTTTTGGCTTATATAATGAAAACTATAGCAGATAAAGAAAAGTGGTTGCTTGCTTAAATGTTCAGTTCATTAAGCTCTTTACAAAAGTCTCTATGGAGTCAAAGTGTTCAGCTGGCCCTTAATATAAATAACATTTTGCATTTTTTTTTGGCCTACAGAATGAAAACTATTGCTGAAAGAGAAAAGCTGTTGCTTGCTTAAATGTTCAGCTTATTTAGCTCTTCAAAGTTCTTTATAGGGTTGACATCAAGACCAGGTGAGCGATTCAGGCTCCTGGGAGCCTCTTGTTATGTCATTCTGTCCTCGTCAATCGATGTGTCAACTTCTTTTACTTTTTTGCCCCCGAAGAAGGACTTTATGTCCGAAAATTTGGGCATTCTTGTTTTATTTGTTTTAAAAGTTTTATTTATTTATTTATATTTCTTATTTGGTTTTTACCTTTTAAATGTGGCTTCACCATCCATTTATTGATCTTTTTTATTTAAACACCAAAAAGAACGGGACAAAATCAGACAACATGTAAAACATGGAAACACAAAATAACTGAATGTCAATCAACAACGCGAACTCCAGTCGAAACAAGAGCGAACTCTGGTGCTCCGGAAAAGTAAGCAGTTTCTGCTTGCTATAGCACACCCGTCGCGTTGCCAACAGTCAACTCAGTGTGTCAAATCCGGTAAAGGAAGACAAATCAAAACCCTATGACAAACCAACATCTGCACTCATCTGAGAGAGATCGAAATCTCATATTTGTCTTTAAGTGCATGATGTCTTCCGTAAAATTTCTTGAAATATAGACCATTTTACGGTATTCAACAGAGTTCAAAATGGCCGCTGTGGTTACCATCGCAACAGGAGTCAATAGAGATGAACTGAGATTAATTTTACCTCTAATACGTTTGTACAATAAGAATCACGAAAATCTTAGACCTGCTATGTCCGTCCCAACATTGGCCAAATTCTTGATGTTTTATAGAGAATGGCTCTTAATTAGCTGTTACCCGTGATCATCTCTTTTCAAAAATAACCTCAATGAATTATTATCTTGATCATCACTTTAACATCAGTGAATTATATCTCAAACGCTTACCATATAATGGATGGAATCAAAATGGCAACACATGACTATACAATTGAAAATGATACATCTATACATGTATAGGACTTGACTATACATCAAACCAAATAAATAATTGGAAATGATACATCTATACATGCATAGAACTTGACTATACATCAAACCAAATAAATCATTGGAAATGATACATCTACACATGTATAGGACTTGATTATACATCAAACCAAATAAATCATTGGAAATGATACATCTATACATGTATAAGACTTCAAGAAATATAAACTAGCCTAACGTAAAATTTTGAATGAATGTTTAAGTTCAACACTCTTTTTAACCCACATGGACCATATATAAGGCGGTTGGTTTAAAGGATGACCACGGCCGCTACCCATTTTGTTCATATCGAGACAACAAATGCCAGTGTATAATGTTTGTTAAGTTTTTGGTACAATTTTGTGGTTTTTAGGTAAATAAAAACAGACGAACGGATGGACGGACGGACGCACGCACATACCGGAACACTATGTGCCCCCTAGCCTTACATTTGTGGTACTTTATTTTCGCTTATGTGGTCTGTTAAAGCCACAGACAACTAAAGGAATTAATATTAGAATAGAATACTTTATTGACATTAAACCCTGTCGGGTTAGGCAAATACATATAATCAAGACAGCTGAAAACTATACAGACAAAGTACAAATGACATATACAATTAATTACGGTAATATTAAACATTATAACCCAAATATTATAACCTTGACCAACGTGGATCTCATTTTCGCAATTCTAAAGACTGCTTTATAAAATCTACAACTATGGACAAAATAGAATTATCTGGATTTAAAATTAGTTTAAGTTTATCAAGTGGTTCAAGTTGGTTAAATTCTGGTTGTGAAACTATAATTTGTCTTAAAAATTGTTTCCTTGGTTCCTTATTTAATGAACATTCAAGTATAAAATGATATTCATCATCTAATACTAGACATTTTCTACATACCCGGTGTTCACGGGCTATTTTCTTATAACGCCCAAGTTCTATTTCTAAGTTATGATCACTTATCCGTAATTTTGTTAGTATCCTGCGACTATTTGAGTTTGTTAATTTCAAATAGTCTGCAGGTTGTAATCCAGTTTTCAGTTTACTATATAAATGTAGCTTTGAGGTATTGTCTAATTTATTAATTTTTTCAATAATAAATGCACTGTAAAAGTCATTTACCCTATTTTTGCTTACTTTCTTAACTTTATTTTTCACTTCATTAAAATGTTTGTCAGAATAGTGAAAATCTTCTTTCTCAAGTTCTAGGTCATCCATTATAGAAGAAGCAAAACTATACCAGGTATATATTCCCTCTTCACTCATTTTTTATTGATTATAAATGCATCTTTTAACAATGGGTTGATGTCTTGTGTATGAATTCTAGAATAAAAAGATAATACTTGATTTTTAATGAATGACTCCAAAGGTAGTCTCCCGAGTTCTGTTCTTGCTGCAAAGTTACTAGCAGTTTTTCTAACACCCAAAATAGCTTTGCAAAATCTTAAATGAATCTTTTCAAAATTATATTTGTCTGAAAAAGACAATCTGTCACAAATTGTTCCATTTGCCAATGATCTCTGTGTTGATTTAAAAACTGAGTAGTAATCTTCCATAAACCAAATTTCACTATTATATAAAATTATAGGTCGAATCAATGTATCAAATAATTTACAAGACACATCAACCGGTACATGTTTAAAGTTTGACATGAATTTTCTCATTGCAAAAAATACTTTTAATCCCTTTTTGGAAAGTTCAGCAATAGATCTTTTGAATTTCCCCTTACTATCGATTATGTTGCCCAAAAAATTAAACTCTTTTACCTCAGTTAGCATTTCTCTTTTATAGAAAAAATTTGGAGATGGTTGTGTGCCAACCTGGAATAGCATAACCTTTGTTTTATTTGTATTTACAGTTAGTTGCCATTTGTAACAGTATTTTTCTAGTTTATTTAAGGCACATTGCAAACCTTCTGCAGAGTTAGACATAATGACAAGGTCATCTGCAAAACTTAATGTATTAATACTCATTTCGTCAATGAAGACTGGATCACAACTTCTATCAAATATAGAATGTAAATCATTAATATAAATATTAAATAAAGTAGGGCTCAAACTGTCACCTTGCTTTACCCCTCGGTTAATGTTAAAAAACTCTGAACAATTATTTTCGATTTTTACAGAGGACTTGCAAGAACTATACATGCTCTTAATCACAGTATATGCTTTAGAACCTATATAGTCATTTTTTAATTTATACAATAATCCGTCGTGCCATACAGTATCGAAAGCACGTCTTAAATCAACAAAACAAGAGAAAATTTTTTTCTTCTGTTTGGTTAAATATTTTGTTAATAGTGACTTCAATATAAATATACTGTCAGTAGTTCTATGGTTATTTCTGAAACCAAACTGTTCATTGGCAAATTTTTCTTCATAATAATCTACCAATCTTGAGTTAATTACAGCACTAAATAGTTTAGCCATACTATTCTGGAGAGAAATCCCTCTGTAATTATTAATATTTTGTTTATCTCCAGATTTATGAATTAAGATAATATATGATTTTCTCCAATTAGATGGATAACTTCCAGAATCAATTATTAAATTAAATAATTTAACAATAGCCTTGCAAGTGACTATTCCACTATATTTAATAATTTCATTTAAAATTTTATCTGGCCCTGCACTCTTTCCAGTGCTAAGCCTTTTAATACATTTATTCACTTCCCCTATAGTAAAGGGTTTATCTGTTATCTCATTACCGGGTGGAACCTGATCAGATTCAAGTTCAACCTTTTCTTGAAAATCTTTATCATATAATTTAGCTTCTCCTTGAGTTTTAAAATGTTTAATAAGCTCAGGAAAACTCTATTGACTTATCTTTATCCTCAAATTTCAAAGTTTTCAAAATTTTCCAGTATTGCTTTGGATCCGAGTCTTTAAGTTTTAACAATTGATCAAAAATGTCTTTTCTATGCTGTTCTGATTTCTTTTTTATAAGTTTTTTGCAGTCCTTAGAATGTTTCAAAAAACGAGCTTTTAAATTATTATTGTAAGGATCTTTTTTTAACAAATGACCAAGATTAAAAACAATTTTCTTTAAGTCAGCTAGTTCATTATCAACCCAAGGTTTTTTCTTCTTCCTCTTTTTCTTTTTAATTTTTACTGTCTTACATGACTTGACTGATAGATTCTGAAATATTTCATTAAGTTGTGCTTCAGCTTTGTCTATATCTAAATTATTTTTTTCAAAGATTGTATTCTCAAATGACAAAATTTCATCTTTTATACAATTTTCTTGCAAGGAAGTTAATATTTTCTCTTTTGATATGTTTTCCCATCTAAAGATAGAGTCTACAGTATTACAACTGTTACTGTTGATTAAAACATTATGATCAAATTTATACTTTAAGTGCACAACAATCTCAGCATGGTCAGATAAATATGTAGGGTCTAATATTTGAAAAAAATTTATATGGTTAATGAGATCCACACTGGTCAAGGCATAATCTACAACGCTGCAGCCATTTGGTTTAAAACATGTCATATTTCCAAACATATCACCTAAAAAACGACCATTTAAAACACGGAGTTGGGATGCAATGCAGAGATCAAGCAACTGTTGACCCTGAGAGTTAAATATTACATCTCGTGAATTTCTATATAAATGAAAATCTGGATTATAATTATCCGGTAAAATATCTTGTTTAGATGAATGCAACTGAGATTCATTTTCAATAAAATCAGGCTTATTTGCTATTCTAGAATTTAAATCACCAATAATTAGAAGGTTTCCTCTATCTGTAAATTGTGATATTTCATTTTCTAAATTTATAAAATCGTCATCATAGTGAGGTGAATTTAAAGGAGGTATGTAACAAGCACATATGTAAAGGTCTTTATCGAGCTTGAAAAACTCCTTATCAAGTCTTAACCATAAACGATTTGGAGAATCAGTAGCATCTCTTAATTCATGTATAGCTCTATGGAGATAAGACTTATAAAAAATAATAATGCCTCCACTATATCGTTTTGATCTTTTCTTCTTCTTTCTACATTTTTGTAAAATATTAAAACCAGGTATATTACAATCAGCATTAGAACCTTTCCATGTTTCTAAAAGTATATTTATGTCATATTTTATACTTGATAAAAAAGACTCGTCTTTGCATTTGCTTCCCAATCCATTAATATTCCAAGAGCATATAGTAAGATTACTAGACATATCTATAAATCAATCAAAGTAGGCATATAAACAGTGCAAAAATCATATAAACCTGCATAATTACATGTATATCTTCACTGATGAGTTTTCTAGTTAATGTACATAGTGTTAGATTTAAGTGAACAGGAGTAACCTCTCTTTTGCCCATTTTTTTTCATATTAAGTTATACAAATACATTCAGAAAAAAAAAATTTAAAAAAGTTTTAATATTGCTTGTACTCCTTTTTATTTAAATTTGTTTTCTTCTTTATCTTTGCATTTATTATTGTTAATTTTGAAAATGTTCCTATATTTCAGATTCTATGGCTAAAATGGCAACAATAAATTAACTTAAGTTAAAGTATGAGAATTTCTTTCTCTTTCTAAAGAAAAACAAAAACAGAGAAAAAATAATAAGTCTAATGAAGTTTCATAACATGAATATGTTATAGCGACAAAGAATGTTAAATAAAAAATCTTATCTAACCAGTTGTTTTAACACAAGTTAAGTTACATATACATGTATATGTATAATGCATATTATAATTACATGTAACTACAATAAACAATTTTCAGTCTAACAGCTACTACCAGTAGTACAAAATACATGTACCAGATTTATACTAATAAATCCCAAGGGCTATTCGCAGTAGCCTCATATCTATATTGTTATCATTAACATGATTAATACCTGAAGATTGACCAATATTATGGTTATCATAGAAACCTTTATTAACTTGATTGTTCATTTGAAAACCAGTACCATAATTCTGTTGGTTTTTTATGCCATTATTAAATCTTCTACCCTGATTCGAATGAGTTAAATCTCCCCTTAATCTATGAATGGGCGACATGAATTGACCCCTTTGTGTACTTGAAAATGGTTTAGTGATTGTATGTACCCCTAAAAGGGGGTTGACTACCTCTTTTAAATTCAAAACATACATTTGAATCCCTCCATTCATATTTAAATGAATACCATCTACAAAGTGAATCTGACTTAAATTTTCATGAAGTACATATTTCAAACCATTTTCTTCACAAAAATTTGATAATAGTTTATTACAAGCATTTCTCTTATTTTCATAATCCCTCTTGAAAGTAACAACAGGCTCACATGAGCCTGAATCGCTCACCTGGTCATTAAGTATTAAGGGCCTCTTCTATGACCTATTATCCGTATAACGGGCTTTTCTCTACCTGCAACAGTTTTCATTCATTATAGGGGAAAAACATTAAGAAAGCTATTTTGACCTTTAAACTGCCATAAATCTATAAGGGGTTATCTGATATCTTCGACCCGATTGAGACTTTTGAAGAGTTAAATGAGCTGGAGGTTTAAATAAGCAACAGCTTTTCTCTACTTGCAATAGTTTTCATTCTATAGCGAAAAAACATTTAAAAAATGCTATTTTTGTCTTAGAATTTGTTTTGTCTTCCTCTACCAGATTTGACACACTGAATTTGAAATTGGCAACACGACGGGTGTGCTATTGCAGGTAAGAACCGCTTACTCTTCCGAAGAAGAGTTCACTCATGTTACGAGTGCGCGTTGTTGATTTCCGTTCGGTTGGTTTTGTGTTATGTGTTTTTTCGTGCTGTTCTTGTTCGTGTTTACCGGTTTCGTCGTTGCCCTTTCGGACTTTTGACACTCGAATGCACCATTGATGCCTCTTTGCCTCTTTCACCTTTAAATAGCCATAACCCCTATCAAGGGTCATCTGACAACTTTGAACCAATGGAGATTTTTGTAGAGCTTTTAGAAGGGAGGTTGTACCAGATTCTCTCTATGATATCTCTTATAAATACTTTTTGATTTACAAGCAAAAACAGTAGGGTGACATTCTGGCCCATCTTTTAAGGCACCGACCATTTGATTTTCGGGGGGGGGCTGGGATTTTAAAAATAATATATTCTGTCTCTGATTTTTGGCAAAAAAAATAGTCTGTCCAGCTTATAGGACGAAAAAAATAATCTAATTTGGATTGATTCAAATCTTATGGAACCTTATAATTTTAACATAAGTCTTATTTCAAACTAGAAAAACAGTTAGCAACAGGTCATTCTCCGAACAAAAAAACATCCCCGCCAAAATATAAATGATATTAAATTTAAAAGAGCTAGACACACATCGACATTATGTGACAAAGATGTGAGTATTGTTTCTATGAAAATCCATTGAGGGTTGTAGGGGGAGAAGCGGATAAGAGATCGGTACCTCGTGTAGTAAAAAAGCTAAGTGTTATAGATTCTTACATAAGTTCTCTGAAAAGACCGGCTGATCTTTCACAAGTGATGGAATTTTTCAGTCTATTTGCGAGTGGAGCGCAGTGGAACGAGCCAAAAAGACCCCAAAATTCTATCACGAGTGAAAGATCATTGCCGGTTTTCCAAGAACGCGTGTCAGTACCTATTTTTTCCGATATACTGAAACCAAAGGTGGCTTCATTCTAAAAACCAAAAGATTTAAATAAAATCATTCAGAATCTGTTAAAATTTTGAAATATAAGTTGCACTGCTCCATTTTCTAACAGAGATTGTGTGAAAGTTTAAGGACAATCCATCAAGCAGTTTGAGGGGTGCACTGAGATGAAACAGAAGGAGGGATACAAAGACGGACGGACGGACGGACGAAACCCTATCTCTATAGAACCCACAAATTTCAAGGGGGAGGTGGTCGTAATAACAAAAAGGGTCCACTAGTAACACTGTAGCCTGCGGATGTTTAAATAGTGGATTTTTTAATTGGCGTTTATCTATCTAAGTTGTGTTGTTAACACTTACATTCCACATACTATTATCAGATCATCTATTGAAGGTGGTATTGACAGTGGATAATGAACATCGTTTAAATATCACACGGCAGAACCATTATGGTGAAAAACATTGTTAACGGACGATACATGCAATTTTTTCACGGTTTATGTCAATTTTCAACTTTTAATCTCGAAAATATCAAAAATATGAATGAAACAAACTTTAAAAACATGCCCAGTATATAAACAAGAACATATTGTATAAGGATTTAATTTCTTTTTGTCGAACACAATGGTATATTTTTAAATCATTCACGAACGGTGTGCTCGATTTGATTACATTGACACGGACAATTCAAACTGGTTAATATGAACAGGCCTGTATAGAGTAATAATCTGGCAAGTTATGCTTCTATATAAATAAAAGAAGTTAATAAAGTTTTTTTTTTAATGAAAATATCAATATCCAATAATAACGTTCAATAATTTTTTATATATTTCAAGCATAATAAAATGACTCTAAATACATGCAATAAAACTTGGTAACGGACCGATACATGCAAAATAATTGCATTGCAGTCAACAGGTGTAACAGAAATACAATTAAGAGGTACATAATTTGACAGTGTTCTGATGATACAAATACAAGACAGGTCACTCTTGTTATGTTGACTGCAAAAAGTAATACATAATGTCATCGTTAATATTAAGAATTCATAGTAAACACAAAACATCAAAAATCATTGAAAAAAAACTATTTTACCTAATGCTCTATTTACCACAACATCAAAATGTCAGCGTTCAGACGGGGAATAAATTCTGTAATGCATATTACAAAGTTTAAAACAACAACTTAATCCCAACCAATAATTCAAATATAATAAAAGGTAATAACAAAACGGCCGAACTTAAAGAATCAATCTGAAACATGGAACTGGAAAAACAAAACAACGCAGACACACCGTAGAAATAAGAGATCGCAATGGTCTTGATTTAGAACAGGCCTTTAAAAATATGGTTGAACTTGGTTTTAATGCACCAAAACCCCCCTCATTCATATAGCTAAAATAACGGATATTTATTATAAATGTGTGTTTTTACACAGATTTACTTCAGCTTTTACCAGTGGAACACAATCTTTTTTTCATTCCAGATAATTGCATTTATTTAATAAACTGTTATATTTAATATCAACATGGACATGAAGCAGTCGCCCATAACATCAAATCCTTTTGCCATTATATCAAAGTCTAAAATACTGCCAAAGTCTGGAAGGGTCCCGTCGGCATCTAAGTGTTTTCAGAACGGTATTAGTAAAAAGTTGTTTTTCAGTTATTGTTCACTAAGTCCAATTTGAAAATCCGTGATTTTCTATGAACTTTTTTTATGGATTTGCATGAAATATGTTTTAATATACTAATCATGACATGCTACACTAAGCCTATCCTTAAACTTTATCAGAAGGATATTGTAAATAGTTTTGGCGTTAAAGTATTCACAAAGCCCGTACAAAGTTTTTTCAACTGTACAGAACTGTATTGTAAGAAGTTTTTAGTTTAAGGTATATTTTTCACAAGAGTTGTAGACGGGCAATAGGACGGACGGACAACTTGAAAACCTTAGGGCGACTCTCTACCACTTGCAGATTCTTAGCTATGGACATTTACCAAAAACTGTAACCAGAGTTATACATGCTGAAAATGTAAGTCAAGATGAATTTATGTTAATGCAGATGCATAATATTGTTATTCACGACAAATGGAATAAACAGGTGACCTACATAACACACATTAGTAACACTTTGGATGCATGTACGATTGACGACTTATCCAAATAAACAGAAAACGCAAAATTATTTATTTTCTATCCAATCTTAAATCATGATTAGCCAATTTACTTGCAGATTAAGACATTTGAACCATAAGTCATGCTGACAACCATTACAGATGTACATACCCCTGACCTTTAAGATACATGTATATGGTTCTGCAGCTTTTGACATAACTAAAACCATTACGTACATGAAGCTTCATACGAACGAACACACCAATAGCCATCTTACAATTACAAGAAAGGAGAAGGTTGTTGCATCCACCTGGCGGCACCAGAACTGATATTGATACATTTTTATTTAATATTAATAAATTTAACTCAGACTGTCGTTTGCAGTTAAGACACGACGTTCATACGACAGTCGCTGACAAAGTATATACACGCACAATTTGTCTGATACATTATAAATCATGCATGTATTCGTCCGTAACGTAGATTATTTGCATGTACCCCTTTTTCTTGGACAGCGACATGCTTTGCAGTCCGTGGCTTCGCGAATAAATTGATGAACAGCCTATACAATTTCAAAAATCATTAAAAGAGCACAAAACTTTTAAAAAACACAAAAAAGTGGTTTTTGCTACACGTTGCTCGTATTGTACAAGGGTAGGCTATTGGTTTGTTAATGTTCTCGAAAACTACATGGCCGATTTCAATATTTCAAACATAAATATTTAGCTAGTTCATTTTTCTTTATACTGTACGCTTCAGTTTTTCTATTATTATTTGGAAACAAATAAAATGTCTTACCTTTTCTGACTATATCCATCCCAAATTGTGTATTTTACCTGTGTTTTAATCCGTTTCAAGGATTTTACGTCTATGTCCCGTCCGTCAACATTATTTCTCGTCTTAATGGTTCTGCCGTGTGAATATATAGCTTTTGTTTAATAGCCATTGATCTAAGTGATTTGAAAACGAGGCTATTTGTTTAAGTTTAAACATATTTATTTATCCTGGATTGGGAAACAAGCTTAATGCGTATGTAAATCACTCTCCAGCTAGCAGTTTACGAGTGTGGCCTTTGCAGCGACCCCCATTGAGCCTTGGCTTATCGAACTCTACAAAGGGGTCTTTAACGTGCATGGGGTATTGCTCTCCACACACACGGGACAACCTTTTTTCGTCCCTTCCAAAGGACTAGCATCGTTCCTTGAGACCATCCTCGCAAATGGTGTCAAGAGAAAGTTGGAAAATTGGTTCATGAAATTTTTACCCCGGACGAGCCTTGGTGTTAGTAGCCAGACGCGTTAACTTCTACAACACCGGCTTTCTATTTGTTTTGTTATTGTTGTAACCTCAAGCCCCGTTTATTTTTTTTTTCATCGTCATTTAAATTGCTCATTATGGCGTTATTCATTTCAATTGATGAACTGGCCTTTTGGTGAGGTTTCGGAGATTTCTGCTTCATAGACATCATTTTTGTGTTGTAACAAAAATATATATTTTTTTACAATGATTGTTAAAATCTTTCTGCAGAAATGCGATTCTATTTGTTCTTGGAAGCGCAATGATGATATCGTCTGCTTCGGCAATTATTTTAACCGTTTGACTAAAGCATAAAGCCAGGATGTATTTTCATTTTCAAATAGATTTTTAGGTTCCTGTCACGGTTACTCATCTTGTATTTTGTTTAAATTAGTCTTTAAAAACAGTGTTTGATCCGGACATTTAGCTGTAAGGGCATTTCACTGTCACATTCCCAGACATTGTGATGCCACAATATATACAGAGTATAGTACATGCACTACTAAAGTGGTAAGTAATGTCTTTTGTATAAGGTACGTTCTCTCTAGTGAAATCGAACGTTAATTGATTTGATTTTCGTTGTGTTAATTTTTGTGCTCTGTCTAAAATAATTGATAGGGGGAACGTTGGGCCAAAAAAAAACTAGTTTAGCCCCGCCATAACTGTGCCAGTCCTAAGCAAGGAATCCTTGACAAAGCTTTTGTTTGTACTTGTCTTTTTAATGTTTTTTGTTCCTTGTTTAAGAAGGGAGTCTATCTTAGACTATTTTAGGACTGGATTTTATTTATATGCATTTTATTTAGAACTTGGGTCGATTGCACAACGATGAGCAGCGCCTATTGGCCTCGTTCGGTTGAATGCTGCTGGTGGTTTTCCATTTTGTTTTTTGGTTTTTTTTTTCTAAATTACCGCTTGTTATATGAGCTATGTCGCGTGAACTTATTCAACATTCTGTTATTTTCTATATTTGGTGATGCTGTCATGCCTGTATATGCATGTTTCAAGGGGTATCCTCTCATCGTATTTTACTAAGAAAACGAGATGGACACCCCACCACCGCCCTAAATAAGCCACTAAGTAAAGACTGTTTCTATGTTGTTGCTGGGCGTGCAATCAGTCATCTTGAATAGTGTTTATAGTCTTGGATTTTGAGATTCTTAAGCCCCTTAGGTCTCTCAATTCTTTGTTTATTTAGTGTAAATTAAGAACATATATTTTGTTGGATAATTTCAGTTAGTTTTGGACAAAAACCATCTGACTTTGGTGATTTTGCTAGTCATATAATATTTTTCACTGTTTTTTTTTTACTTGGTTTTTAATACTCTGAATTAGCCATAAATTGGCAAGATATTGGAGAGAGAAAAAACATCGACATCTTTATTAACACAGAGATATGTGGTCGTTTGAAAACATTAAGCATTTATGAGTTAAACAATAAGTATGGAACACCGTAACTGCTTTATCTTAAAAAAAAGACTTTCATAATACAATGACCAATACTTTTCCTCTACAGGATTAAACGGCGTTCCTTTGATTATTTTTGATAGTCATAGTTTTTTGGTATTTGTATATTAACAGGTTTACAGTGAATCGAAACCTAAATGGATCACCAAATTCTTAATAAAATAAAGATAATAACACACTTGATAAACTTTGAGGATCAATCTGAAACCTCAAAGATGAAGACCAAACAAGAAAACCACGCCGGATTAATTGAAGATCGCAATGGTCCTGACTTGGTACAGGCAATACAAAAAAAGGTCGAATGACATAAATTATTATAATACATTTATATTACATGATCATGGATAACACATTCATATAACATGATAGATAGCACATTTATATAACATGATAGATAATACATTTATATAACATGATGGATAACACATTTATATATCATGATAGATAGCACATTCATATAACATGATGGATAACACATTTATATAACATGATGGATAACACATTTATATAACATGATGGAAACAAACAGAAATCAACAAAAACCAGTATTAGTTTTACAAATAACAAGCATCAAAGGGCTACATCAAGGAAGATTGAGCCTAATACCGTATAGCGGTATAAACACACTAACACATCCGGTAACACGTTTTATGACAGATCCGCTAAACAACATTTTTTCTAAAAAAATCTTTTAAAAGTAATTGATGACATTAATGAACATGCAAATTCTATAATTTATAAACTACGTGTATTGGTAACGAATACATTTTTGAAATTAGTGTTTAGGTTTAAATTACAAGACTGATTATATTGATTATTTATTTTTCCTAATCGTTTATATCTATTGAGTAAAAATGGTAGTAATTTTTTTTATTATTTTGTTAAAAAAAGTTCTACTAAAATATATTTTGGATTTCTGTAACAAAAAGTTTTGTCGTGATATTTGACATATTTTTTTTTTTAGATTTTCATGAATTGTACGTTTAGGACGGGCCTATAAAAATGTAATTCAAAATAAAACATATCAATTGAAGAAGAAGTACGGAATTTTAGTTCCTCAAATATTACAAATAAATATGTTTTACTATCTTAGTATGATTTTAGTTTGCTTTAATTTTAGTTTGCTTAGTAGGCTAAAAAAAACTCTGGGTTCAAAGCTAAACTTAAACAAGAGGCTCCCAGGAGCCTGAATCGCTCACCTGACATATGTGCCTGAAGTAAAGGTTATAAGGCAAAATCTATCTAACGTTGAAAGGGTCATAAGATTAATAAGGGGGTCATCTGACAATATGGTGGATCTAAAAGGTGCTGATCACTTTTGTTTTCAATCAAAATCTAAAAATCTGTCACCCTTTTTGAGTTATTTGCAAAAAAATGCAGTTTAACCTAGTGTTCTATTTTTAGCCACAGCGGCCATGTTTTACAACCAATCAAAAATCCCCACAACAGTTCTATACACCTAATAATAATAAACAATAATACCAAGTTTGGTTCCATTTGGACTTAAAGTGTCAGAGGAGTTAACATTTTCAATATAAGGAAATGCAGTTAAAATGTTCAATTTTGACGTTCCAAGGGCAATAACTCCTCAAAGGAAAGGTCCTACAACGTTGACCCTGTTACAAATTTTGTAGATCTTGATGCGCTTAACAATATGCAATTTAAATTTCTCAAATTTCTTGTATAGTTTTCAAAATATTGAGCTAAACAGGTGCAAAATTTGCAAAAAATCCACAAAAAGGGCAATAACTCCTACATGGGTTGTTGGATTTTCTTCAAAATTTCAGAGCTGGTAGATCTTGAGGTGCTGATCACTTTTGTTCCCAATCAAAATTTTGAAATCTGTCATCGTTTTAGAGTTATTTGCAAAAAACTGCCGTTTACCCCTATGTTCTATTTTTAGCCACAGCGGCCATGTTTTACGACCAATCAAAAATCCCCACATCAGTTCTATACATCTAATGCTAATAAACAACTATACCAAGTTTGGTTCCATTTGGACTTAAAGTGTCAGAGGAGTTAACTTTTTCAATGTAATGAGGAAATGCTGTTAAAATGCTAAATTTTGACGTTCTAAGGACAATAACTCCTAAAAGGAAAGGTCCTACAACGTTGACCCTATTACATATTTTGTAGATCTTGATGTGCTTAACAATATGCAATTTAAATTTCTCAAATATCTAGTATAGTTTTCAAGATATTGAGCTAAACAGGTGCAAAATTTGCAAAAAATCCACAAAAAGGGCAATAACTCCTACATGGGTCGTTGGATTTTCTTCAAAATTTCAGACCTGGTAGATCTTGAGGTGCTGATCACTTTTGTTCCAAGTCAAAATTTTGAAATCTGTCACCGTTTTAGAGTTATTTGCAAAAAACTGCCATTTACCTCTATGTTCTATTTTTAGCCACAGCGGCCATGTTTTACGACCAATCAAAAATCCCCACATCAGTTCTATACACCTAATGCTAATAAACAACTATACCAAGTTTGGTTCCATTTAACTTAAAGTGTCAGAGGAGTTAACGTTTTCAATGTAATGAGGAAATGCTGTCAAAATGCTAAATTTTGACGTTCTAAGGGCAATAACTCCTAAAAGGAAAGGTCCTACAACGTTGACCCTGTTACATATTTTGTAGATCTTGATGTGCTTAACAATATGCAATTTAAATTTCTCAAATATCTAGTATAGTTTTCAAGATATTGAGCTAAACAGGTGCAAAATTTGCAAAAAATCCACAAAAAGGGCAATAACTCCTACATGGGTCGTTGGATTTTCTTCAAAATTTCAGGGTAGGTAGATCTTGAGGTGTTGATCATTTTTATCCTGCCAGAATTTTGATATCTGTAGCCGTTTTTGAGGTATTAGCAAAAAACTGCATTTTACCCCTATGTTCTATTTTTAGCCATGGCGGCCATGTTTTACGACGAATCGAAAATCCCCACATCAGTTCTAAGCACCGAATGCTAATGAACAACCATACCAAGTTTGGTTGCAATTGGACTTATGGTGTCAGAGGAGTTAACGTTTTAAAAAGTTTACGGACGACGGACGACGGACGGACGACGGACGCCAAGTGATGACAATAGCTCACATGACCCTTCGGGTCAGGTGAGCTAAAAAGGAATAAACACTTTCATAAGATTATAAAATATTGTTTTATGCACATAATTAGTGAAACTAACCTTTCAATATCGTCAATATCAATTTTTTGTTTGTTTTTTACTAACGCTACATAACCAACTTATTTATTTTTTTTTTTTGTATCAACTTTAAATCTTGATTTAAGCTTTGTTTCATCCTTTCTATTTTGGATAGTTCATGTTTTAAATTAAAGTCTAAGATTTTGTGTTCATTGTTATCAAAATCGAAACAGTAACAAAAATAATAATGTCAGTAAATGTTGAAATCGTTGTCCAAATTTTCATGACCTTGTCAAAAGCCAGTGCTACGTCACGCCACGTCATTTCCAGTTTGCTGATTCCTGTTCTTTGGTTGGCTGGCTTGGCCTTTTCTTTTTCATAACTAACCTCTTCAACGATTATGACTTCGTCACCTTTGGTCTTTGATGGGTAAACCTCGTTGTACTTTCTCAAAACGAAGCGGACAAACTTTCGCCATTTTGGAGTGACTTCCGTCGTATCGTCATAGCTGTTAAAATGCATTATGACGGTGATTCCGAACACAGTGAGGCAGCTATAAATGAGTTGAATACAGACGACAATGTTAAACCAAGAAAGTTTGCTATCGGTCGGTGGCAGTAAGTCCAAAACGGTTGTCAGATATACAACCAACATCAACAACAGGCTGGTTCCAAACGACAGCCTCTCACCGGAATCGATCGGAATAAAGAATGCGATTCTATTCACGATTGTCAAGGTCATTATCGGAAACATGGCGTTCGTCAGAATAAAAATTGGCTTTCGAGTGAGTGTCAGTTTAAAGTTTATCTCTGAGAACTGCGAGCTAGTTACCTTGAATACCTCAGAGGTGATAAACCATTCCGGGTTGGTATACGTTAGATCTTCTATTTTGACGTCAGTTGTCGTCGTGTCCAACGCCGTGTAAAAGTGATGAGGCGTTATCATTACTACTGAGCATACATGCTCGTCAAGTGGATAATATAAAACGTTCGTATCACACGTCGTTTTGAGCACAGCGATACCATGGTAAAAAGCACGGCCGTTTCTGCTATACACTACTAAGTTCTGCTGACTCTCTAGGTCGTTAGAGAATTGATAAACCGACACTTCACTTGCAGTATTCTTGACGTAGACTTTCGGCAACCAAACATCGTGGGCATTAATACTCGTCGACTGTATGCTATTGTAAGCAGACGCCGCCTGCCATCTCGTTTTCACGATTTCGTCATCCCAATGGACGGGAAATAGACCACTGAATGTCATAATTCCAGAAACAAGGTTAAAGTCTATGATAGAGGTTAGCTTCATGTCTATATCTACGGTAACCACATCTGATTGGTTAAGCCTCGGATTTAAACTCCTGGAATAATTAGTCAGCAAATAATCGTTCAGTGCATACATGGTATCGTATTGCGCTTCCACAAACGCTATCAGCGCGAAACAAAACGCAACTACAAGACGATACTCCATTGTTAAACGTCACTATTTTGGTTGGAATCTACAATCTTCTATCAGCCCGGACTTTTGTACTTCCAGAAACGGCAGCCTGTCTGAGGTTGTGTGGCACTGACAAAAAGCAACCTGCAACGTGACTTTATATACATCTAGCTTACGAAACCATGCTGCCTGACACGTGTTTTTGAAGTGTATTTGTTGATTTTTTGCCACACTGTCTTGGTCGGTTAATGGAATCACAAACAAATTTAATTGAGGTGTCCGGAAATCTTATTCATATTATTGTTTTGATGTTAATGCTTTTAACAATTTATAGTCAAAGTGGCATGTTTAAAAATCTTTATTTCATTTATTTAATAGTTAACATTAGCTTTCCATTGCTTTATCCACTAAAATATTTATATAAATCACTAAATTAAAGTGACTAGAGATTTGCTACTTCAAACAATAGACTACGTCATTTACAAAGTAAAAACTACAAATCTTTATACCATTTGTTTAACATTTAATATTAACCTTCCGTTGCTTTTTCAGTACCATTCAAACTTTAATGAAAAGGTAAATATCCAATAAAATCGTTTCGTTGTATAACGGATGGCTGACGCATGTGCAGAAGATTGCTTTGTACAGAACTCAGCACAAAACATCAAGCAGTAGACGTGTCTGACATTTTATATTTGCCTGGAACAATTTCAAGACTAATGTGACGTTACGCACGATATTGCGATTATGTATAATTACCGCATCTTCCTGTCGAAAAAATTGCCTTTTACAGGCTTTCAATACAATAAATATATTAAACCTGGATATTGTTTTAATCGTGAAAGCATAAATTTTTAAAATAGAATCTATGCAATATTCTTTTTTTAAAAGAAAATGTGCAAAATATAACAAAAACTCCGTAAAGTCATGAAAAAAAAACGCATGTCCGGCGTAACTAAGGCTTCCCAAATTTTAAAACGAAACGGTCTTGTGGTCTTGTTTCAAGTCTGAAATTCGCAAACTTTTGCATAAAGCAGCTACGTCACATTCGATTTATGATGTCATTCTCAAAAAATCGTTTACAAAAGAGCAAAAAGGGATTATCAAGAAAAATGTAATGCGTAGTTTTGGGGCAGATTTCTCATAGTCATGAGTTAGTAAATTTCAGGAGGTTATTTACAAGTTTAGTAAAATATTTCTTCCGCCATTGTTGGCATCAAGTTAAAGCTCCATTAACAAGTTTACTGTGGAATCACAAACATTTTGCATAAAAAAAAACATCACGTAGTATCATCTTGAAAAAGTCCCACAGTTTGTCCAACCGTATTTTTTTGTGGTTTTAAAAGAAAACATAAAAATTCAAAAGTTATTTCAAAAAGAACAATTATTCAATTTGTAAAAATGAAGTTATTTTCAGAAATTTCCGATATTTCGGATAAAAAAATATCAAAATGAACTGCTTACCGTTTCGAAAAGATGGAAATCTAAGCAAAAGTCCCACGGTTTGTGCAATCTGCAATTTTTTTTAACGTTGCGTACGCTATAACGTTAAAAGCATGATTTGTTTAGGTGATTCATGAAGCGTATACACCAAGAAAAAAGTTATGAAAATATTCAAATAAGATCAGTGAAAAAGAAGATATCGAAAAAATGATATCTCGAGAGGCGTATTGTCATGATTGTGTTCAACGCCCCCAAAAAAGTAAGTTAAGGATAAGAAAGAGAAACTTACACAATATAAAAACAAATACCGATTAAAAGTAAAAACAGGCGCAAAGGTTACGATGTAGACCAGGTTAATGCTTTGGACCTTGTTACAAATAGAATGTCAAAATACAGAGCTGTGAAACAAATTGATAACGCATTAACGGCTACTCAAGAAAAGAAAACCGTCATCCTTGAATAATACATAGGCAGCTAAGCTCAATAAAGAAATGAAAACGTCGAAATCTGTCGTTATATTACCGTAAAGGGCGCAATAACGTGCGTAACGTCTGTGTAACAAAGTCTTTCATTTTATTTTCATGCTGTATTTGATACTTTAATTTTTGCAGGATCTCTGATCATTTTGTATTAATAACGTGTCACCTTCTGATCTATTGTCCCATTTACGAAAGTAGGGGTGGGAAGCGCATTGTTATCGGCCAATCGGGTCCGTCCGTCCAAATATTGCGAGATTGGGCATTATGTATTTGGGACATATTCTCGTTTACATGTCATATGCTAAATTAAGTTAATTTTTCAAAGACAATACGTTGATTTTAATTTTCCAAAAGCGATGTTCATGATGTTATGTTTGATTTTCAAATGCCATCTGCAGTTAAGTTTGACCAACACTAAATCGATCTTTGGCAACGTGACGGGTGTGCTATAGCAAGCAGGAACTGCTTACTCTTCCGGAGCACCTGAGTTCACTCTCGTTTCGACTTGAGTTTACGTTGCTGAATGCGGTTTTGTTGTTATGTGTGTGGATGTTTTATGTTGTTTTGTTATGATGATTTTTTGTCTACCGATTTTGTCTTCGTCTTTACGGTTTTATGATACTGATTACCCCTTTGGTACACCTTTGCTTCTTTAAAGGCCAATTATGTTTCTTATTCATTGTTTCACTGACCATACTGAGTTTGAATTCTCATTGGTCATCTAGTGTTTATTTTTACACATCATCCTACTATTGTTTACCATAAAACACTTTATAAACATGTATAATCTTATTTTCTTTTATTTTAGATTATCTTGCAATTTGACTGTACGAAAAAAATGGTTTTAGAATTAATCTTTTTTTTTCAATCTTTGATTTCTACTACATGTCAAAAACATTAATCGATTAGAAAAAATGCCGGGTTTAGTCATCGAACAAATACTAGTAATGTAAATATACTAATGGAAAAAAGAAACTGTGCATCACTTTGGAAAATCACAAATTCAAAATTTTATTTATTATTTTATACATTTTATCACAAACGTATTGCAAAATCATTTTTCTCAAGATCTGGACAAAAAATTCATTTTTAGACCCCTAAAAGATGTTTTGTTTGCAGTTTGAAATCAGGTAGTGTCAATTTGAAATTCACAAAATTACACTTTGGAAACAATGCACAGTTTTGAAATTAAGTTTTCTCAGCCGATTTTCACCAAAAAAGTTTCTCCTTTTAGTATTGGAAAGTTAACAGTTTTAATTTTGAGTGAAAAACTTGGATTTTTTACTTTTTGGGTTAAAAAAGTGAATCTCAGAAACTGGAATTTAAAAGATTTCGGATTTTTACCCCAAAATGATCTGCATGATCCACTCGACATTCAGTGAAAATTTCAATTCGAAAACTGTATTTATCACGATTTTCTGATTAAAAGAAAAATGGGTACAATTGATTTCCAATAGACATGCACAGTTTCTTTTTTTCCATGAGTATACTATATATATTAGAACATGTACACAATCTGAAAAAAAAAACCAACAGAAATACAAAACTGCATTACATGTACAAATAACATTTGAACAACAAAATGGTTTTAAAGCTGCAGGAATCAACCTGCAATCAACTCAAAATCGTCATATTCCATTAACATGATTAATCTCATGATCTACATCCATTCACAAACGATGGAGCATGTATGGAGTGCCGGGATGGTCATATCGTCCCAGCAAAATCCTTGCGCTGTTCTCATTGCGATGGTTCCTGGTGTAGGATGTCTGTCTGGTTGGGCAAGGCACCAGTTTGTGTAGTTTAGGGGGGTACCGTCATCAAAAGTGAAGGTATTTTGAACCATGTAGTTTTGTCCTTGGATACAGACTAGTTCAGCAGTAGCTCCAGCTTAAGATAATTAAAAATAAGATTTCAAATGCTATCCTTATGTAAAAAAGTGCATCAAGACAAGTTGAACTTCTTGGTAGAGACTCGTAGTCTCATAGTCGATGTACAGATAAGGAAGCGACCATTTGATTTTTGTGGGGGTTATGGTGAAATTTGAAATAAGAAAGGCCAGATGCCAAAAAAATTAAAAATAAAAAGGAAAGGCAGAACAGTGCTTTGAATTAAAACAAGAGGCTCCCAGGAGCCTGAATCGCCCACCTGAACTACACAGATACACATTTTTTTGTAGATATTATTGTGCTTAACCATATGCAATTTAAATTTCTGAAATATCTTGTTTAGTTTTCAAGATATAGGGCTTAATAAGTGCAAAATTTGGCAAAAACTATGTAAATGGGCAATAACTCCCACATCAGCAGTCGGATTTTTCTCAAAATTTCAGGACAGGTGGATCTTAATATGCTGAAACATGTAATTTTTTATTCTTGTACAATTTTCGTATCTGAACCATTTTTGAGTAAATAGCAAAAAAACTGCAATTTACCCCTATTTTCTATTTTTAGCCATGGCGGCCATATTTTTTTTTTTGACAAATCCAAAATCTAAACAATAGAATCGTAGCATAAATGCTATAATACACGTGTGTCAAGTTTAGATGCAGTTGGTCTTATGGTGGCAGACAAGTTAATCTTTGAAATTCAGGGGGGAAAGTTTTGAAAAATGGTAAATTTTGTCGCTTTAAGGGTGAAATACAAGATCTTGATGTGCTAAATCATATGCAATTTTTTTAAATATCTTGTATAGTTTTCAAAAACATAGGGCTAAATAAGTGAAAAAAAAGAATTGAAAAAAATCTAGAAAAAGGGCAGTAACTCCTACATCAGTTTTTGGATCTTCTTGAACATTTCAGGGCAGGTAAATCTTGAGGTGCTGAACACTTTCAACCAATGCCAGAATTTTTATATCTGTCATCGTTTTTGAGTTATTTGCAAAAAAAATGCAATTTACCCTGATGTTCTATTTTTAGCTACAGCAGCCATGTTCTTTACGAATCAAAAATCCAAACGATAGTTTTGAAGCACCTATGCCAATAAACAACTGTACCAAGTTTGGTTGCGATTGGAATTATGGTGACAGAGGAGTTAACGTTTGGAAAAGTTTACCGACGATGGACGGACAGACGACGGACGCCAAGTTATGGCAATAGCTCACATGACCTTTCAGGTCAGGTGAGCTAAAAAGGGGTCAGGACTTTTTTTTTGGATAAAATATAGTCAGTTTTAAAATAAATATAAAACATAAAAGCAAAAAAGCAAGCGTGCGCAAAAAAAATTCATGCACCAATTTTCCGAAAATATCCATAGCTCCCCCATTAAAATCAAAGATCAAATGATTTCTCCTTATACAATTTATCATCATCGGGACTAAATATAGAGTAATGGGACAATGAAATAGATAAACCCGATGGATGGAATGGGATGGCAGGTACTTCTTTCTCTTCCGGAGCAACTGAGGTCATTCTCGTTTCTTCTTGTGGTTTGGATGTATAAATGTGAGGCGTTTTTTGGTTTGTTTGTTGTGTAGTTTGCTTCGGTGATGATCTTTATCTACTCATTTTGTTTTTGTCTTTTCGCATTTATGACATCTGGTTGCCTCATTGGTTTACCTTTGTTTTCTCTGATAATATCGACATATTCCCCTTTCAAATTTTATTTTTAAGACAAAGTATCCCTATTGAACCTCTCAAATGACATATTTAATCAATTATTATTGAATGTAGCATGTCACAATCACAGTCTTCTTACAGTTTTTAAAACCTTTTTTTAACTAACAGATGAAATGGCCATTGTCATTTTATGTAGCGTTAAATAACTTATTTACCTAAAACATGGTTCATGAATTCTTGTTTTTCGCTTGAATCGACACGGAACAAGGACGCCCCAATATTAGCACAAACCGGCTCAACAAGGGTTGCAAAATTATACAGGTTTTGAGACGATCCCTCAAATATCTTGTAGCAGACGTGCAGTTCACGGTAAAATGTAAAATCATGTGGACACCTTCCATTGACTGAAAACATAGTTGTATAAACAATTTAAGAAAAAAGAACAACCCGTGCAATGTTTTAGCAAATTTAACTGATTTTGTAAGGATATAGAAGTACTAATTGGGCATTCGAATGTCAAAGTCCGAAAAGACAAAATCAGTCCGACGACCCAAACAAAGAAACAGACAACATAAAAACAAACGCAAACAACCAAAACAGCAATCAGCAACATAAACTCAAGATATAAGGAGAGTGCTCCGGAATGGTAAACAGTTCGTGATTTTTGCGTCACAGCCGTCATCTCTGTCGCGTTTCTAATAACCAGTGCATCAATGTTTTTGTACTTTGACTTGTTTTTGTTTTTTGTTTTTTTTGGGGGGGGGTGAATTTGAAGGGAATAATTAGTTAATATATGAAATAGAAAAGATGTGAAGCACCAAAATAATATGATTAAGGCCCTGCCTTTTAAGCGAGCATCGAAAATCTTTATACCTTTTTAGGGTCCAGGAGCTTGAAATAAAGGACACAACGGATTCTAGGAAGTCTGCTTCATATTTAGATCTACATCTAGAAATTGACTCACAAGGAAGACTTTCAACAAGGCTCTATGACAAACGTGATGACTTCAACTTTCCAATCGTCAACTTTCCCTTCTTGTGTAGCAACATTCCGTCCGCTCCAGCTTATGGAGTTTACGTATCTCAATTGATTCGTTACTCCAGAGCGTGCGGGACTTACATCGATTTCCTTAGCAGAGCGACACGTCTGACGCAAAAATTGCTCACACAGGGTTATGTTGCTCCTCGGTTGCTGTCTTCACTCAAGAAATTTTACGGAAGACATCATGCACTTATAGACAAATATGGGATTTCGATCTCTCAGATGAGTGCAGATGTTGGTTTGTCATAGGGTGTTGTTTTGTCTTCCTTTACCGGATTTGACACGCTGAATGGACTATTTGCAACGCGACGGGTGTGCTATAGCAAGCAGGAACTGCTTACTCTTCCGGAGCACCTGAGTTCACTCTTGTTTCGACTGGAGTTCGCGTTGTTGATTGATATTCAGTTATTTTGTGTTTCCATGTTTTACATGTTGTCTGTTTTTGTCCCGTTCTTGTTGGTGTTTACTGGTTTTGTCTCTGCCCTTTCGGACTTTTGATATTCGGATACCCCATTGGTACCTCTGCTTCTTTCTTAAAAATAAATACATGTGCTTGACCGGCTAAGTTTTACGTAAAAAGGGAACTTTTAATAAACGTCTTCACCCAACCCAAATCATATGCACTTGAGAAAATTGTTGTTAAAATATCTGGGATCAAATTGATAACTACTTATTAAAAATTCAATTATTTGTGCAAATAATAAATCCTGTAACATTCTGGGACGACATTAAGCGGGGACGTAATTATCCATTTTATTGATTACGTGACGTCATTTCCTTGTCAGAGTATTTCGCGCTGCTTCAGCAAATCTACCAAAACAACATTCAGATTCTGTCAGGTTTTGTGAGATTTTCTGAGTATCAGTGTTTTATTTGAAGCATTGGTAACAAAAGGTACATTAAGAAACCTGGCGGAAAAAACGGCAAAGTAAAAATATCATGCAGGATTGAGGAAAGTGAGTGAAACCCCACAGGATGGGATTCTTCTTTCATTTTCAGGTAAGAACCTTTTATTTATTATTATGAGTAGGTTTTATTCAGTAAATTTATGTATTTCTTTATCTTATTTCAACCTACTTAGAGTTTAACAAAGCTTGGTCAGTATCATGCATTCGGTATGACGATAGTTAATGGGACGATCATGTTGCCAAAAGCTAGCTCGGTAATTTCCGGAAAATCGTTTTTCAGCGGAAAAGACCGAATGGTGTTTAAATAAAAATCTGTGTATAAAAACAAACAAGAGGATGAATGAGGGTTATATCACTGTTTTTGAATTTCAATTTTTATATTTTTGCATAACAGATTATGATGTATTTTTTTTATAAGTCCAGAGGGTTGATTGTTTTACTTGCTCCGTGCCTATTATTTTCTTCACTCCGTAAAAGTAAACCTGTTCCGGTTTTATCGTCAGTATATTTCTGGCACATCTCAAAACATACACAATGCCGTAGGGCTCGCATCTGCGATGCTCGCTATTAAGTGGTTGTTCGAATTTGATATGCCCTTTTTTTACGCACATTGACCTCTAGGGCGGTAAGGAAATCGAGGTACCTGAAGATTTCCATCGGCCTACAGGAGGTAACTGGCGAACTTTATTAAAGAAGTACATGAAGATTTCCATCGGCCTACAGGAGGTAACTGGCGAACTTTATTAAAGGTGTGCAAGCCGTTTGTTTTGTAAATTACTAAGTGCACCTTATCAACCATTGAGTAATGATAGATAATATTAAAACTTGATAGCGCCGATTCAGAGAAAGAAGCAGAGGTGCCAATGGGGACAGAACTTAGAATGAAAAAAAAACAAGTCTTACCATCCTTTGTTGAATATGCCGTCCAACCGGTTTCAGAATAAGCGGGGTCTTTGAAGTGAAAAGTCTTCGAATGCAACATGCATTTTCCTCCATTCTCTTTGTAAAATGCAAAGAGACATGGCTTGGTTTTTAAACAGAATAAAAGACACCAGAGTAAGCCTACGAATTCAGCATTGCCGACGTTGTTGTCAATGTGGTACATGTCTTTCATAGCGGTCACTTCTTGGAAACCAAGCGCCTCCATTGCTTTTTTTTTCTTGTTCTAATCTTTTGCGCTTACAATATGTGGTCACAACTTCGGATAGTTAGCCAAATTGACACGATGCTATTTTTTCTGTGTGTTTTCAAAATTATAGTCTGATGACGGAAAACTTTGTCAATTAGTAATATTAACTTTATCTCAGTTCCCTTATATCATCTTAAAATTCGCTAAATCGTTAAAAGTGTTTTTACTGGGTGCTTAAAATTCTGTTAATTGTTTTATTTAATTTCCTGTTCTGTTTGCTTTAGTATAAGGTACATAAAAACTTTTGTTTTCATTATGCTAAAACACGTCCAATTACATTAAAATATCTTTGTTTATTTGATATAGGATAAGCAAAGTATTTTTGAGAGCCGAGTTTCTTTTTTTATGACAATATGAATCGATGCAGAAATGACATTTTTAGTTACTAATCTTTTCTCGTATTGATATGTGTCGAATGATTCAGGTAATTTCTTTATTTGCAAGTGGTTTGAGCAATGTCTATTTGGGTTTTAAATACCAGACGCTAATTAGAACGGTTTTACCATGTTCAAATAGTCCTGAGTTTGTTTTAACAAATCAATCGTCTAAGATTTTTACAATATGATAGTACTAACGCTCTCCTTTAGAAAATGGCCTGCATATTCGGGCAATTGTCATCATATTATGGCCTGTATTTCCGGGAAGCAGACATTTGTGTCGGGGACGAGAGTTTGTTCAGATGTCGGACAAAATATTGTACTTTTATGCATCACTTGGTCCAAGGATTTAGTATGAACCGTTTGTGTTCTTTTCTTAATATTCCATTTTTTTTGGGGGGGGGGCATTTTTCACCCAAATACTTCTTAAGAAGCAATTAATTACTAATTCAATGGGACAAAAAAAATTGTTTTAGATAAAATAATGAATAATAGTGATTAACGCCTTAGCAACACATTATTGGGTGTATAAAGATGATGAATATGAAATGATGACAAGAATATGTGTAGGATGGGACACAAGGAACATAAATAGATACCTAGAAAAAGGGGGAGGTGAGATGGGCGAATTTCAAATTTTACATAGTCGGCACAGTACTTGGTGGTTCACAAATAAAAGGTCTTTGACGTAGAAGAAGCGCCTTTGATCAGCGGTCAGGCCGTCCGTATTATAGACCCGACACCCTCCTTAGCAACGAAGAGTACTTAACACTAACCCGATGTCAGAATTTAAGAGCCTTAGTTGTCTCTTACGATAAGCTGGAACTGGATAATTAAACGAAAGTAACAAAACATCATAAGTATAAGGATCCTTACCAAAAAAAATATTGCAGCTTTAAATTAATAAATCGCAACATATCAAAAATACAACAATAGAATAAAGAAAAGCAACAAAATATGAAAAAAAGACAACTTAGAACATGAAGAAAGTAGAAGACTTTTTTCAGTTTATATTGTATTATCATAAAAATCCAAACCCCATGCGCGCAGTTAAGCTAAACAAACATGAATCATATCCAATATTAAAATATCGATGACTGGTTTCAGAAGATTTTTTTATTCTGTAAAATGGATTCGCCCTTATAAACTTGATTTGCTGAATTTGCCGTTAGCAGCGTGTCGGGTATGTTGCAATAAGCAGCAAATGCTTACCCTTCCGGAGCACCTGAGATCACTCTCGTTTCTTGAGTTAGTGTTGTGGATTGCTAAATTCAGTTGTTTTGTGTGTGATTATGTTGTCTATTTCTTCGTACTGTTCTCATTTGTGTTTATTGATTATGATTTTTGTTTTGTCTTTGCCCTTTAGGTATTTTGACAGTCGAATGCCCTATTGGTACCTCTCTGCTTCATCTGCATATCAACCAATTTGCATATTGTTGAATATTCATAATTTCAAATACACTTTTTTTTAATGAACGGAACTTTATGAAAAATTCTTAAAACTGTTCGAAAAATAAAATTTACAAAAATTGTATGACATTCTTTAAATTGTTTGATGGAATGTTACGTGATATTTGTGGAATGTTTATTTTTTTTCTCATCCGATTTCGCCATCATTTGCTGCGGCCATCATATTTCTTCTGCGTGCAAGAATGGCATCGAGTGGGCTTCCAACTCTTATGCTTTCACCAGCCGATTTGCCTACAAATAAAACGAAGAATAAAATCAGCCTTTCTTTTAATATCGTTTGCAGCATACTTTTCGAGTTGCAAAGTTAATTACACAGGTGTAATTTTAAGACATTACCCATTACATGTTACAAAAACTTGTCGAATTACATTAGCTACTTTGGCGGGTCCAAAGAGGGGGCGTTGCAGGGGCTGAAGCCCCACATTTCCATTGAAAATTCTGTTTATTTTTGTGTAGATTTTCCGGCAAATCCCTCTAACACCCTTATAGGTATATGTTTCGAACATTTCTGGATCCGACCTGGGCTTTCATTGATGATAACTTAAAATAACTTACCATACTTTTCGTCGTTCTGTATGCCATGACGTATGAAGAAAGAAAAAGTTTCTCTCTTTACCCATCGAACGTTCATATTGGACTGTGATTCTTTTGAAATTCGTTTGATACACGGTAATTCGTAGTCTGATGACCCCAGGTATACTTTTCGAAAAGTACATCCGACCGGAAACAGGCTGACCTCTGTCTTATTAGCAACTTCTTTACCTTGAACTTTGACTGATAATTCCAATTCGTCAACGTAGAAAACTTTATCAACGATGAAAAAATCTGTGTTGCCATTAAAAACGGTATTATCTGTGAATAGAAGAAATAATTACTCTAGTGAGTGAGTGAGTGAGTTGGTGTTTTACGCCCGTGCAACGCTATATAGGCTATTTACAGGCGATGAACATGAAAAGGGTGATAATAATTACTCTAAATTGTATATAAATAGTAGAAGAAATCTAATACATTTAACAGTGCTATTTTGGTTTCGCAAAGTAAAGAAAAAAAGCCTAGTATTTTTTAACAAATTTCTTATATATAGCATTAATGAAATATTTGTGGTAAAACTGCTTCAAATGTACAATATTATTTTATGATATTCGTATAGAATTTTGAAGTTCAATGTTTTTCATAATCTTTTATCTCTTGGTATCTTATTATACCTTCCAACTTCAATTTGAAGTTTGTGGTCACATATTCTAAATTTTGTGAAAGATTGTCTGTATTTGAAATTAGGATGGGAGAGATAATATTCCTCCTCATCCTCATTTTTTAAGTATTTATATAAATAGGCCTTATTATTTTCATCAAATTTATTTATCTTATCAAGTGTGATATCTTTATAAAATTCATTTACATTATTTTTAACATTATGTTTAAGTTTACTAAGAATTTTAGAATTAGTACAATTAGTAAAATCTTCTATGTCCATATGAATATCTTAAGTTAAAGTTTTGGCATATGAATACCATGTGTAGGTTCCGTCTGAATCTAACTGTTTTGTTAACTCAAAAGCTTCTTACAAAAGATTATGCATTTTCTGTAATAAAGTAGAAGATGAGAATCATTTCTTTTTTCATTCTATAGATAATTTACTGTATGTTCTGTTGTTGTTCATGTTGTACATTGTATGTTCAACTCTGTATTTATGTTTGTATTGTAAATGTATGCTTTTATCCCTAATTGGGACATGTTTGCATTGATAAACTCTATAATGTTTTTCATAAAATCTATTCTACTGTCCAACACTTGTATCGAAATCCTTCCGTCCATTTATCTGTTATATTTTTGCTAATTTTGAGGAAAGTTGGTTAATTTGAATTTCATTATTAGGGGTTTTCTTTACAAGAAAATTAACTTACCGAAATAGTCAACGTTAATCACTCTATCTTTAAGGTCTTCCATGTTGTTTAATTCTCTTACTGAAATCCCCTTCGCCCGGACTGTAATTTCGGTCTTTTTCCCATACCTCTTGAAGTACGGTTTAAACGAACTTGTATGAGTAAATTCAAATTTTGGGTCTTGTCCTATGAGCTGGCTCGTCATAGGCTTATAGCCATCCGCGGTTGCCCATTTTGGGAAGAAATCCCACACAAGCTCAGTAGATATGACAGACGGTCTTTTCAGTTTTAAGACATCCCTCAACCGCCGACAGAGACCAAAGAAAACCATCCCGGGCTCGAAAGGTGCATCACCGAAATTAAGAAATGGGTTAGGCACTATCCCTTTACCTAGAATTAAAAGAGCCAAAAACAACTCAAGTAATACTAGTAAATTTGCATGTTACATGGTCTATTTTATGCAAAACTGTTTGTATGTTCTCGTTTTATTTGTTTTGTTGGTAATATGTTTCAAAAATTATGAACATCTTTAATATTTTCGAATACTTTTGAGTGATTGATTGATTGATAAGATTCTTTTACACTATGAGTCATGACAAAAATGTTCGCCTAAATTTTGCTTGAAATCAGACTCTTGTTTGTTTGTTTTTTACTTCAACGAAGAATGTCTTTGATGAGCCTTTAAATAAGTAAAATATGAATAAGAAGAAAGTCGAAAAACTGACCTACAAAAACATGTAGCAAAATGGACGACAGTGACTAACGTTACGGTACCCGAATTGCAACATTATATTGAAATTGTTTAGAAATAACAGAATTGTTTTGTAAGACTAGTATGTGCAAATAAGGTATTCCTAACGTGAAAAAATAAAGTTGTTCCTAAATGTGTATTAGTCTCTTTTATGATATTTTTGCACCAAGATTTTTTTTCTATATGGATAAATAGGGTACAACTTACTTTTAAAACACAGTCGACCAAAAGTTTAAGCAAAGTGTCGAGATAAAGATAAGACACAAAAACAAACAACAAAGTTGTTGCAATTTCGGTTCCGTAAGGTTCCGTAAGGTTAGCTGTTTGTGTCAAGGGTCAAAAACCGGTAATATCATGTTACGGGAACAAAAAATAAAAGTTTTTTTATTTTGTTTTTCTGTTTCCGCTGTTAAAAATTTACCTGCCACGGCCCTTGCTACACGTTTCGTCACTTCATTCCATGCCTTAGCTTCGTAATCTTTCTTCAAACCAAGATACGTTTTCCATTTTAATCCTCCCGTACTTTCTCCGAGAAACGGCGTGAAAACGTTCGGTAAATATCTCGCAATCTGTGCGTTTCGAACATTCCGGGGGAGCGATTGAAACCGCCTTCCCAGCCTTGTCCTCAATCTAGACGACATTGATGAAATATAACGTTGCCATGCGAGATGACAGTGGAAAAACGTATCAAACGTTATAGGTGCAGTTACGTTACTAAATTGTAACGTCATAGGTACACATAGTAACGTACTTACAGCTCCAATGTCCCTGAAATGGAAGCGCAATTGTATAAAGGCATAAAGGATTGTAACGCGAGCGAAGTTTGGCCTTTAGTTAAAGATGTGGTCGCCATACAGCTGATGGGTATGTAGAGTTGGGGTATATATTATGTCATAGAAAAGTCCGTCCTTCCATCCGTTTGTTGTGCCTTAGGGTAGCCGTCTGTTATCCGCAACCCCTCCTAAACCTTTACACTTTAAAGTTTACACTTATCTGGTTTATTTATCTATTTGTTAAAGCGGGAGGTAAAATGACAGTTTTTTTCATGTTTCTTTTTGTTGTTTTATTTATTATTTTTTGTCAACTTTATACAAATGTGACCATACAGCGGGTAACCGGTTATTTTTGCAAAGGTTTAAATTTTGCTCGTCAATGGCAATCGTGACATAAACATTATTCCGCGAAAATATCCATCTTATCGTATGCATATCATTTTACAACTCTTAATGCAGAAATTGAAACTCCCATTTGTTAGCATTAGTTTGTGCTTTTTGACAACCATGAGATGCCCGTAATGGGTCCAATTTTGTAAAATGAGAAAAAATATTTTTTGAGTTCATGTACTCCATTTTACGGTGGCAGAATGCGGCCATGAGAAAAAAAAATAATATCACGTTCCCTCATGATACTATCACGTTCCCTCAAGATAACATTAGGTTTCTTCAAGATAACATCGCGTTCCCTAAAGCCCTCAAGATAACATCGCGTTCCCTCAAAATAACATCACGTTCCCTCATATTCTTGAGGGAAAACGATAATGATCTTGAGGGAACGTGATGTTATTTTGAGGGAACAAGATAATTATCTTGAGGGAACGTTTTGTTATCTTGAGGGAACGTGGTGTTATTTTGAGGGAACGCGATGTTATCTTGAGGGAACAAGATAATTATCTTGAGGGAACGAGATAATTATCTTGTGGGAACGAGATAAATTATCTTGAGGGAACGCAATAATTATTTTGAGGGAACGCAATGTTATCTTGAGGGAACGTGATGTTATCTTGAGGGAACAAGATAAATATCTTGAGGGAAGGCAATAACTATCTTAAGGGAACGTGATGTTGTCTTGAGGGAACGTGGTGATATCACGAGGGAACGTGATATTATTTTTTTTCTCATGGCCGCATTCTGCCACTCTACCATTTGGTATAAGTTCATTTTAAAACTTTTTTTCTTATTTGCTTTTGTCGTGTTCATGTTATGTTTCATTACTGTATTTGTATGCGTTTGGTTGTGTTATAATTTATCCTTTTTTGTTTGATATTATGCCCCCGTCACACTGGATAAAGTTCCTACTACGTTCTTACTAAGTCCTAAAAAGGCATAAAACGTGGAAAGAACTTGATGAACGTATTAAAGACGTACCAGAAACTTGTATGGTCGTAGTGCGAACTTTAGTGGACGTAGTGCGAACTTTCTTGGACGTAGTGCGAACTTCAAGAACGTGAAGGACGTGGAATAATTTTGAACATGTTAAAAAAAAAACGTAGTGAGGACGTGGAGAAGTCAAAACGTAGTAGAGACCTACTATGAACGTATTGAGAACTTTATGATCGTAGCATGAACGTGGAAGGGACGTATCAAAAACGTCAAGGACGTGGCCTGGACGGTATGATTTTTTTGTGCCGTTTATGCTACGATTTTACTACGTCCTTAAAGTTTGCACTACGTTCGCCGTACGTTTTCACTACGATTTCATATAACGGTACTTTTCGTTCAAGTTTGTAGCACGACCATAAGGAAGTTTCTACTGCGTCCTTAACACGTCCGTACAGTTTGTACTACGTTGACAATACGTCCTAGCGGTTTTTACGCCGTTTCTAGTAAGTTTTTACTAGGTTTTCAGACAGTTCACATGAATTTGTACAAAAGGGTTTGATATGTATTTTAAAAAATGGGCTTTCCTTGCCCGCCGGTAGAGGATTCTTTTATTCTGCATTTAATACACAAAGGACAAGATACTTTTTTAAATAATTATTATACTTTGCCAATTATATCAGTCAATATGTAATACTGTAAAAATGTCGCGCCCTACGCCATACATTAAAAACGAAAGAATATGACATATGTGACAGAAAGACATGATCCACATATTGAAATGATTTTGATAAATGTGCGGAAGCAAAATTTCACTGCATGTGAAGCGCTTTTCTGGATAAATCTTCATCAGACACGCTAGGAGTAAAAAAACTTGGAAAACCGGTAGAATATTACATTTCATAAAACAACAACAGAAGCCAAAAAATATTTCAACAATGACCAAACAGATAAACGTATCAAATTTTAAAGAAATAGCCAAACGTTGTCAAATTTTGGAAATATGTAAACTGTCTTTCCAACACATATTCCAGTACTCGAAAATATATAAGAGCATACAACTGAAGCATGGGTAAGCTTTCTACGACCTCCACACGGCACTAAAGCCAAACTCTGAAATAATATTAAAAACGAAAGAATATGGAATATGTGACAGAATATGTATATATGTTAATTCTGTATATATCTTTATCAAAGCTGTTGTTTGTCAAGAATGGGGTTTTTCATGGACACTTTAGGATTAAGCTTGAATCATATGTAGTTCTTTTTTTCAATACATGGCCAATTTCAAAACAGCGAGCAGCGATCGCTGGTCACATTGAAGGCTGTTGGCTGTTTTCTAATGTTGATTTTTTAAATTGTTGTTAATGCTGTAGGTTGTGTCGCGTATTCTTATTCCACATCTCTACATAATTTACTGACTGAATCTTTGCATCTACGTTATATGTTATATGATGCATACTGATAATTAGACATGTTTTAAGCTTTTCTATGCACGGTCTAAGGGTTGTACATAGGAACGATCCAAATTTTCTTTGGTTGGGGAATGGATATGCTCTTGTCCATACTGATTTTCCATATTATTATTTTGTCTTTACTTTTTATTAGTACAGTGGGTATCCTGAATTATTTTTCTGACGAAAGATGCAATCCTGCCTTTTGATGTCAAATTTATCCATAGCCTACACTTACAAATCAAATGGGTGTTTCATTTATTTGGGTATATGTGTTGAGAAAAAAAGAGAACATTTAAAAAACGGGTCAAACATAGACATGGCCGGATTTGTTAAAAAGAAAGTAGATAAACGTCAGACTTGAAATCAAATCCCATGTTATGGGAGCCCATGATGATGTTGTATACCAAATATTAAGCGCCTTTGATGAGTAGTTAGTGAGAAAACTAGTACGACACATTAAATTGTCTACTTGTCAACAAATTAAAGTCAGTAAACAGGAAGTAGATGAGCGACAAATCTGATATCGAATCATAAAAGCCAATGCTGATGCTGCTTACTAAATTACCCATGCACGTTAAAGTACTTTTTTGTAGAGTTCGATAATAGTAGGCTGAATGTGGCCCGCTACAATTGCCACACTGGTCGGCAAACTGCAAACAGGGGAAGAATTGACAAAAGCATCAATCTTGTTTTCAATTTCAGATTAATCAATACGTTTATAAACTACCATATATCCCTGGAATTTTCACTCCGTCTAATCTGGCCAATTACATCTTGCTAGTACATTGTCTTCAATACACATGCATTTTTTTTTATGCATACATATTTTTCAGGAGGCGATTCCGGGCGAATAATTAAAATTCAATTCGTGGTGTATGCCCTTTTTGTCTATTAAAGACCAACAAGAGACGCTTAAGACAAAAGTTGAACGGCAACAATACCAAAAAAATAAAATAAATAAACATAATAACTAAAAGCTTCTGGTTTAAATAACACAAATGAAGCATCGCCTCGTGTTGACTTCAAGTGCATGGACAATTAAGAAAAAAATTTAAACCCCAAAAGACTTTGATATTTGTCGCCGTAAGTTTTACTATATACAAGACTAGTTCATGAGTTATGGTACAGGCTGAATAAAAACCCGAGATAACCAAGTTTTGTGGCACTAAACTTTCCCTTTTCAATGCGATTTTAGAATCCGTGTGCAACTTCAACACAAAACAACACAATTGTGAAACACAATTTATGCAATTTTCATTATGCATTAAGTTAGTTTGTCCAATATAGGGGGTTAACGGTGGGTAAATGATGCATCATGCAGTTTTTTGAGAGGTTTGTAGAGCTAATAAAAAATAAAAATCAGATATCGAATGTATGCGCAGAGGTGATATTGCTGTCTTTGTTTTAAACTGTCGCAAACTTTCTATAGACGTACTGCAAACGAGCTAGTCGCAGTATAGTCGCAGCAAGAACGTATTGAAGACGTGATGAACGTAGAAGACACGTAGTGAAAACGTGCTGAACGCAGAAGACACGTAGTAAAAACTTGATAGTCCTAGAAGGAACTTGGTTGTAAACTTGAAGGACGTTGCACAGTCTTTGTAAGGACGTAGAGAAGTCGTATTGAAAACCTAGGAGCAATATTTATATCCCGTTTGTACTGCGTTCAAAGAACGTACTAAGAACTTGGTGGTCTTCGTCCCAGTGTGACGGGGGTATAAACTGCTTAAGGGGTTTCGAGGAGAGACAATGCCATGTTTCGCAGATCCGACATTATGTTGAAAAGTGTTTTGAAAATGTATTGTTTTTTATATAAAAAAAAACACGACGGTGCTTAACCCTTTCCTAGGTTTTTATATAGAGATCACTAAAAAGGTCGTGTTTTGTGGCTAACATTTTTTGTTATATGCTGTGAATTGCAAAGCATTTTCTCGTTGCATCCTGGCTTTTCTAGTATAGTTAATGTTTTTTTATATATATAAATGCAAATCCTTAAAACTGCAATCATAATATCCCCGGCAACAAAGGTTGTTGGTACATAGAAATAACCCCGTTTGCCCACATATCTCATAACGACAACTTTTCCTAAATTAAACCGCGCATGGTGAAATTTTACAAGAACGTAGATCATATTAAGGTGTGCATGAAGGTTCTGATACCATTCGAGGGAAATATTTGGACATCAGGATATCACTCTGCTCGCAGCAGGACTAATTTTTATCACCTTCACTTAAAACAAAATCCTTATATCTGTTTCAGGCCCTGGATTTATTCCTATTCCGTTTCTAGAAGACGCCCAGTATTACCAAAACGGCTCACTGATTGTCAAAGAATCTCTATCGCCTCTCGAAAAACTGAAGAGGATCAAACCAGGGATCATCTCCATTGGAAACCTCAAAGATTTCATCGACAACGAAAGAAAAACGGGTCTTGCGAACAATCCACCCAAAACGAGAAAAGTGTTTTACAAAATAAACCCGAAATATACTTTCATGGAGTCGGATTTGAAAAACAAAATTCGTAAAACGGTAACGGTTGAAATCAGTGGTTGTGAGCGTTATTTGATGGAAAATATCCCTGGTGAAGATGCTTTAACTATTGGAATGGACAGCCGAGGTACGTATTTATCATACTGCAACAAGTGTTGTTTAACATTTATTTTTTCTTAGTTTTTTCTGTATGTTTTACCCCTCCTTTTGAGGAATCGTCTTTCCTTTTTTGCGACAGTTTTCTTGGGCGTAACTTTTGAATGCACTGATAGACTTTCTTAAAACTTTCACACTGTGTTGCTTTTGAGCATAGCAAAATTCCTATTTACGTTGAGGTCATTAGGGCAAAGGTTAAGGTCGCACCAAAAGACGAAATTACATATAAAGGTCCCTTATACGTTGTCTTGTTTCATTGTTGACACAAAACAGGAACTGCTCACTCTTCCGGAGCACCTGAGTTTACTCATGTTACGACTTGTGTTCGCGGCGTTCATTGATATTCAGTAGTTTTTGTGTTTCCGCGTTTTTTATATGATGATTGGTTTTTTTTTTCGTCCTGCTCTCGTTGGTATTAACTGGTTTTGTCTCAGTCTGCCCTCTCGGACTTTTGACATCCGGATGCCTCTTTGGTACATGTACCTTTGCTCCTTTACGTCGCAGTTTTCCCTAGCTGTGCCGTTGGCTCTTGATATTCATCTGGCGTGTTAATACTAAGGTATTTTAGATGTGAAGGACGTGTTTGTAAAACGAGCTCATCTACTTCCCGATTTCCGAATAATTTATGTACAGGTTATTGTACTGTCACAACTTTCATTGTTTATTTTTAAATATAGATTTAAACTTCCTTATCGTGATTAAATTCAAATCGCCGCTACCTGTGCCGAAACCAGTCTTGGGTCAAGCGATCGACGTGCGTACTGTACTGTCGAGTACTAGAATTACACATCCAGGTAGTAAATAGGTAGCCATTTTTATATCCTGCAAGGAATTAATTTGGACACGATTCGCGGCATACCACCACGTAAGTTTGGCGAATATCCACAAAATATCTATGGAAACATATTAATAGTGACTCGATTCAACAAATTATCTGTTTTTCTTGTGAATTAACGTTTATATTTTTGATATTTCTACTGTGACAATTTCCGATTCACGATACCGTCATACTTGAACATTTCCCGGCTGGGCCTGCTTATTTAACTGGTTTATATTAATTAATCGGCAATAACCTTTCATTGTTTATCGCTATATTGACTTTAATTCTTTCAGATAATTCGTGTATTTGTGTATTTTGTACTTATTATTGTTATTTGTTTCTTTCAGTTTTTCACCATATGTTATTGGGATTAAAGACACATTACACCTGCTGGTTCTCGTTCTTTACACGCCCATAACTGGTTACACTTGCCGATCATAAGTCGGTACAGTGAAAAAGTGACAGATCGCCGGTCTCAGCCAAAACTTTCCAGCAAGTTGTAGTATAGTGGACACAAAAGGGTCATCACTTCTCGGGAGGAGGATCGTTCCAGCATTGGACACAACCTCAAACAACTGAAGTAGCACAGCCCTTTGGTTTTCCAACCGGATTTCTAAACCACATCGGGACAGGTATTTTGACACGCCAGTCCTACATCTAGACAGCCTGACAGGATCCCATCCAAGGTTGAAATAGGCCATCAGGATCACTTGCCCTTGCGTTTAAATTGTATGGGGCACTCTGCTCTCACGTTTAAACAGTAACGGGCACACCTTTGTTGAAATAATGTCAGCTGACTCAATAACGACTGAAAATTTAGAAGTCAATATGGACCATGGCCTAGATATGGAGGCACAACCGCCAAACACAGAGGCTACTCAAGAAACTGAGTCAGACAAGGAACAGCGCATCCGCACCCTTAGCGAAAAAGGGAAACAACTCTATGAGAGCCAGAGCCGTAAACACGCCGAGCAGGCAGAGGACCTCTGGAACAGGCTCCACGCCGTCATTCAAGACGTCCAGAGCACTCCTAAGAACGAAAACGCACTGGCTACACTCAATGAGCGGATAATCACTGCCTTGGAGAGGTATCGCCGACAGAAGGACTGCTACGTCGAATTTCTGACGTCACAGAGAACAGCCGAAAGCATGAAGGACCTTGACCTGTTTACCAAATCATCATCTGCCTACTGCAAAATAGCAGAAGCAGCCATTGACACAGTCAAGTCGATGCTATCCTCGCTTATGGAGACTGGCTCTGTAGTTTCAGAGAGATCGTCAAGAAAATCCCGTAAAACCGGGAAAAGCAACAGCCAAGGGTCATCTGGTTCAGTCAGCACGATACAAATGAAGCGTGCAGCAGCTGAAGCCGCATTGGCTAAAGTTGAGTTTGCTAAAAAAGGAGCCATGTTGCAAATGCAAGAAGCTGACATCGACCAGGAGGTTCAAAGAAAAACGGCTATGCATAAAGCCGAAATGGAACAAACGGCCATTCAACAAAAGGCAGAAATGGAACAAAAAGCTAGCCAACAAAAGGCAGAAATGGAACAAAAAGCTAGCCAACAAAAGGCTGAAATGGAGTTGATAGGTGCAGAAGCGGCTCACAAAAAGGCTAAGGTCAAGGCAGAAATCCAACTTCTGCAAACCGAACAAGACGCCGCAGTAGCCATGGCAGAAGCGAATGTTCTAGCAGCAGGCGAAGACGACTCCAAAAGCCAGAATTTGGACGACCTTTCTTCATTGCCTAAGATGGACCCACTGGATATAGTCCAGACTTATGTGACACAGCAGATTCCAAAACTGGAAAACCCACAACCAGTTAAAGTAGAGACAATCATCGGGTCTGAACCCGTAGTTAAACCTAAGGTAACGGCTCATTTCAACGTAACAAAACCAGCAGAGTCTCCAAGACACGTGGGATATAAGGATATTCAAGATTCACGTCCACGACCTGTACCTGCTACAACAAACGTGTCCACGTCAAAAGGGACACTGCTTAAGTCAGATGACTATAGAAAGCCTGCCATGACGGTGTCATTTCCTCAAACATCCAGCGGTTACAAAACCGGATCGATTCCTTCATTGAATTGCCATGCTCCAGAGTATGTTCCAACACAACATAGATCAACAACAGGGGCAGCTCCAGCCAAGGAACCAAACACGGCGTCTGACATCACAAAGTTCCTTCTAAGGAAGGACCTCTTGTTCTCACGCCTATCTACCTTCAACGACAAGGCCGAGTCATACCAGGCCTGGAAAAACAAATTCAAGTGTGTCGTCAACGAGCTTGAAGTCTCGGACTCAGAAGAACTGGACTTGCTTGTTAAATGGTTAGGCAACGAGTCAGCACGTTATGCCGTCAGCATTCAAGCTTCAAGCATTGCCAACCCTTCAGAAGGACTACGAAGTCTTTGGGAACGCTTGGACGAGCGGTATGGTGCACCGGAAATGGTTGAAGAGTCCATCAAGCAAAAACTTGGAAACTTCCCAAATCTTTCCAACAAGGACAACAGAAAGTTATATGAACTCTCCGACCTTCTGTCTGAAATCCAGTTCATCAAGGAGAACCCTGAATACCACACGCTCTTGGGTTACTTTGATACATCATCGGGAATTAAACCCATAGTAAGCAAACTACCCTACGGACTACAAGAGAAATGGGTATCTACAGCTGCCGACCACATGAAGCAGTATGGGGTCACGTACCCACCCTTCTCGGTGTTCTTGCAGTTCATCAAAGATATCAGCAAGATCAAGAACAACCCAGGCCTAATGTTTGAGTCGTCTCATACTGGGGCTCTTAGCTCCGTATCAAAGCGACACGTTCAAACTAAGCGAACAGTCAGCGTCCACAAGACAGACACTGAGGAAACAGACAGCACAAGTCAGCAGCCAGAGAAGTCAATAGACCCTAATGAACGCTGCATTCTTCACAAGTCTAAGCACACCTTGAATGAATGTCGCAAATTCAAGGCCAAACCAATTGACGAACGGAAGAAGATTCTCAAGGAGAACAACATATGCTACAAGTGTTGTCGCTCCAACAGCCACATAAGTCGTGATTGCCAAGATGCCACTCCATGCAGTGATTGCAACAGCAAATACCACGCAACAGCACTGCACATTGACCAGTACAGTCATACGGGACCATCCCGCAGACTCTTCCAACAGAACGGCGGGGAGCCAGGGAACTCCGGCAGGACTAACACTGGCCAAAACGTGAATTCCACATGCACTGACATATGTGGAGACCCATACAGCGGCGGCAAGTCCTGTGCCAAAATCTTGCCAGTGGATGTCTTCCGGAAAGGCAATCCTTCAAACGTTCATCGAATGTATGCCATCATCGATGACCAAAGTAATAGGTGTCTGGCTGCGTCAGAATTCTTCGATGTGTTCAACATTGATGGTCCATCAGAGCACTACACCCTGACGACCTGCTCAGGCAGAGTCCAAGCATCTGGAAGAGTAGCACATGAGTTTGTGATTAAATCTGTACATGACAACACACAGTTTAACCTACCAAAGCTCATCGAATGTGATTCCATTCCACACAATCGGAACGAAATTCCAACACCGGAAGCAGCGACCTATCATACACATCTGAAGGATCTAGCTGGTCTCATCCCTCCTTTGGACGATAGAGCTGATATTCTTCTGCTTATTGGAAGAAGTGTGCCAGCAGTGCATCACGTGATTGATCAACGATTACCCATGAGGTCAACTAACGCCCCATTCGCACAGAAACTCAGCTTAGGCTGGCTCGTGATCGGCGAAGTTTGCCAAGAGAGGCAACACATCGCATCGGAGGTTAACGTAAAAAGGACGTGTATTACCCAGAATGGACTGCCTTCAACAATCGAGAAACCATGTCAGACAGATAAGAATCCCGCGGACGCAGCTACGAGATCCATTCTCGCATCAGAACTTCAATCTAGCGACTGGCTACAGGGACCAAAGTCATTCATTGAGTCAAATTCCAGCGACAAAATAGAAGACGTGTTTGAGCTTGTTGACCCGGAGTGCGACAAGGAGATCCGGTCAATCCAAGTGTTTAAAACACATACCAAAGAAGAGGATGAAATTAACGATTTTGAGCAATTCGAAACCTGGAACTCGCTTGTGGAACAAGCTGCTACACAAAAACAATCCCGTTTACACGGGAACGTAGAAACAAACCTAACAGTCGAGCACTACGACGATGCCAAAACATCTCTGTTCAGACAAATGCAGGCTGAATTTTATAGTGAGGAATTAGACTGCATTCACAGGGAGGAAGCACTTCCGAAAAGGAGTCCTATACGCGACCTCAACCCGTTTATCGACGAACGTGGCCTATTAAGAGTCGGCGGACGTATAGACAAATCAGACTTGAGTCTAATGGAGAAAAGGCCTCTCATCATTCCAGGACGCCATTACCTGGCAACACTGCTCGTTAAACACCATCACGAAGACGTCAAACATCAGGGTCGTCACTTCACTGAAGGAGCCATCAGAGCGGCAGGACTATGGATAACTGGAGCAAGGCGCTTGATATCATCCATCATTCACAAATGTGTGGAGTGCAGGAAGCTCCGCGGCAAGTTTGAAGGCCAGATAATGTCATCACTCCCGAGGGACTGTCTGGAACCAACACCTCCGTTCACTAATGTGGGTGTGGAAGCATTTGGGCCATGGACTATAGTGACCCGCAGGACACGTGGCGGCAGTGCCAACTCTAAGCGCTGGGCAATTCTATTTACATGCTTGGTAACCAGAGCTGTTCACATAGAACTTGTAGAAGAGATGAGCTCATCTGCCTTCATCAACGCTTTGAAACGCTTCACTTCTATCAGAGGCAAAGTAAAGATCTTCCGGTCGGACAGAGGAACCAATTTCATAGGTGCTGTCAAGGAGCTAGGCATTGAAGCTATCAACGTGGAAGACGAGCCCGTCCAAAAGTTTTTGAGGGAATCCGATACCGTGTGGATCTTTAACCCGCCACACTCATCTCATATGGGCGGCGTCTGGGAGCCAATGATCGGCGTCACAAGGAGGATACTGGATTCTATGCTTCTAGGGAACGAAGGAAAGACGCTCACTCATGATGTCCTCAACACATTTATGGCAGAGGCCACAGCAATTATCAACTCTAGGCCTCTAATTCCTGTATCATCCGACCCGGAAAACCCTTTGGTACTCACACCAAATATGTTACTGACACAGAAGACCGACTATGTCTTCTCTGTAGAACATCCCGAACTTTCAGACAAAAGAAATCTCTGTCTTGACGAGTGGAAACGAGTCCAAGCATTGGCCAACATATTCTGGACAAGATGGAAGAAGGAATACCTTCCAACATTGATGACACGACAAAAGTGGACCGAAGAACATCGAGACCTCGAAGAAGGAGATACTGTTCTTCTGAAGGACAACGCTTTGTGTCGGACACAGTGGCCCGTTGGCATTATCGTTCATCCAATTAAGGGAGCCGATAGACATGTTCGATCAGCAGAAGTACAAGTCCAAGTTGACGGTAAACCTACCGTATATACTCGCCCCATAACAGAGTTGATACTCCTCCAGGAAAACGACGAGGCTTAAACCCACACCAGGGACAGCAGATGTAGATATGCAAATATATCTTTGGTTAGACTTTAAGGAACAGGTAGTTCCTTCCCACGCCGTGCGTGGCAACGTTGGATCAGCAGATCAACTACTTTTCCCATTGGGCAACGCTGGATGCCATACAACGTTGGATCACCAGGATCGCGTCTACATTCATCCATGCGAAGATCATCCTGCCGGATTCGTTCTTTGAACTGTTGATTTTGTGTTATTATTCGTATTTATTTTATTCTAATAATATTGGGTTTATATTGTTCGCCTTCATTGTTGAATCTGATCTCAACATCTTGTGTGTCAACGATTTTATCGTCTAAACATAGTGATATCCCGAGGATACCAGACGGGGAGTGTACTGTCACAACTTTCATTGTTTATTTTTAAATATAGATTTAAACTTCCTTATCGTGATTAAATTCAAATCGCCGCTACCTGTGCCGAAACCAGTCTTGGGTCAAGCGATCGACGTGCGTACTGTACTGTCGAGTACTAGAATTACACATCCAGGTAGTAAATAGGTAGCCATTTTTATATCCTGCAAGGAATTAATTTGGACACGATTCGCGGCATACCACCACGTAAGTTTGGCGAATATCCACAAAATATCTATGGAAACATATTAATAGTGACTCGATTCAACAAATTATCTGTTTTTCTTGTGAATTAACGTTTATATTTTTGATATTTCTACTGTGACAATTTCCGATTCACGATACCGTCATACTTGAACATTTCCCGGCTGGGCCTGCTTATTTAACTGGTTTATATTAATTAATCGGCAATAACCTTTCATTGTTTATCGCTATATTGACTTTAATTCTTTCAGATAATTCGTGTATTTGTGTATTTTGTACTTATTATTGTTATTTGTTTCTTTCAGTTTTTCACCATATGTTATTGGGATTAAAGACACATTACACCTGCTGGTTCTCGTTCTTTACACGCCCATAACTGGTTACACTTGCCGATCATAAGTCGGTACAGTTATAGATGCCTACACTGAAAGACTGTGCTTATTCTTTCTCTAATCTAAATGTATTTTCTTCACACTATATGTAGTTTACTTACACGTTATTTAATTAATTAAACTTGCCAATGGGAAGCAGCCATAAGGCCACTCCAAATCGATTCCTCGTTTGTCGTTCATTTTTGGAACAAAAACAGGCGACGCGTGCGAAAATTCTATTTTTATTTAATTTTTTGCCAAAATCGTCAATTTCATAGGATGGAAGATTTTTACACAGAGAGGTGAAACTTTTTCAGTTTAAGAAAAAAGAAGTGAAAATTTCTTTAAATCAAGCGAGTGCAAAAGTTTTAGACCTCATTTTAAAGTATATTTAGATATATTGTATCATGAATATTATTTACTTTTGTTACACGTGTTTAGATTTTAGGTAACTAAAATTACTGACAATATGTAGTTAAACAACATGATAGAAGTAAAATCCATAAAAAGTAATCATGAATTTACTTTGAAAAAAAAACATGCAGTGCAAAAAAAAAATTCTTGGAATTTTGAACACAGGTGCAGGGTATAGCATTTGATAAAATCGAACCTGAAAATTTGTGCGCTGCCTGGTTTTTTGTTTTAGATAGCATCAATTGGTGTATTTACCCCAAAATACTGTTGGTATCTAAAACATCAAAAAACATTTTTATCGATTCGCACCTGGTTAACAGCGTTATGAGAGTCTATGGTGAGTATCGCGGGTCGCATAAATTCAGTTGATGTTTTTTGTACTGTGCTGTAATATGTTGTTATTTGTGTAGATAAAATCTTATACTCAGTCTGGTTAAGGCTAAGTTAAGACGCATAAAAGCCATTATATCTTCTTTTTTTGGTTTTTCTTGCTTCTTTTTGTCTGGGTGTTTAATTTCTATTTTTATGTTTCTCTTTCTTACCTCACCTAGAGGAGTTCACGAGAATTAAACAAAACTTACCAAGATTCATAAAATTTGGTTTTGGTAAGGCATTTAAATGCAAAATCCAATATTTTCATATCAACTTAAGAGATGGTTCGTGTAAAAGAACTTCATGAAAGGCTTATTTTGGCAAAACATTTTTCGGGAAATTCAAGATTGCCGACCTACATGTACGGGACTTATCAGTATTACTGTTTCTTTATAAAATCAGCTTGACCAATTACAAAACTCCAAGTATTACAAAGGTTATTTTTTGTCCCATTTAACTTCAAAAGTTGAACAGGAAATCTTCAAAATAGATGAAAATTTTGAAAATCCTAATAACCATTTTAATACCAAGCATACCCAGGGGTTACATTGACAATTTTCCAAATTGTTAAAAAACATCAAAATACTCATTTTTTTTTAATTGCTTTACGTCTAAGGAAGGCTCTTTAAATCAATTTCACACCCATGTACTTTAATATAAGGCTTTTATGTCAAATGTATTAAAAATGAAAGCTTAGGTAGTACTCCACAATTAATTTATTTAGCTCATTTTTGCATGTGCTCGACGTTGACTATTTTGTCCCGGGTTCTTGTAATCGCTTAAACTGCTATTTGCACTTTAAACTAGGTGGTGTTCCAAACTCCGGGCATGTTTAGTCGTGTTTAGTGCCGTATTTGGTTTCTTTGTTGTACTCGTTGCCCCGAGCAACTCTTAACATTTGTCAAAAAGGGCGCATTTCAATTGAGCGAATTCGAAAATTACCCCACCTTTCATTTGAGCGAATTTTTCTATTTCAATTGAGCGAATATTTTTCCAGGTAAATACAGGTAAATAAAGGTAAATGGCTAAAAAAATTATACAAAAAATAAGACAGACTATAAAAATTCGATTTTGTAGCCATAGACAGAATACAGATATATTTTTAAAAATCATAACTGAAAATATAACTTTACATAAAAAACATATCAAAATCAGCTGTAGTGGTTGCGAAACAAAACAATCGATTTACAGGTTCAATACTTTGATTTCTTTTTATTCTTTCTATCTATCTTTTATTATACTTGGAAAGAGTTCACTCCTTGTCGTTCTTATATACATGTACCCGCATTCAAATGAACATGGAACAACCAATAAAGGAAAAGGGTGTCTTTTATTTTATGGTTATTCCTTTATCTGACAATGTTTTATTCTTTTAGCATGTGAAATATTATTTTAAAAAACATATTGTTTGTATATTTGTTCTATCTATATATATGAATAACTTTATGGTACAAAAGAAAATAATCGTAATAATTACCTGTAAAAACAAAATTTACCTGTAAAAAAATTCGCTCAAATGAATTTTTTTTTCTCGCTCAAATGAAACTTTTTTTTCGCTCAAATGAAACTTTTTTTTCGCTCAATTGAAATGCCAATTCGCTCAAATGAAGTGCACCGGTCAAAAATTTGGGGACAAAAATACGCAAAAATCGGGGTTTTGTCCTTTTTTTGAACGTTGCCAGTAGTCGAGCTTTCGGTTCAGGTGAAACGTAACATGTATGAAATGAAAGCCCGAAAACAGTCCTTTCTTTTAAGACAAAAAAAACCTATCCGACTTCGGCTCTTTTTTCCGCTAAAATTGTTCAAACTTAAAAATCTAAAAATAGCACATTTAAATTTAAGCCCGTCCGCTGGTCACCATGCACAGCCGGAAGCGACGCTTTATGATCATTGGTATTGATTTCTTTAAAATAATAACCGTGGATCGTAATTTTTATATAACGGGTCCAGATTTTTTATTTTGTCTTGTTTTAAGACCAAAACGAATCAATATTTTCATTTAACAAAACAGTTCACAGGGGCCACATACGAAAACAATACTGTGAAAAAATCCTAATTGTGGAGTACTACAATAATGCTTTTGCATTTTTCGAAAATTTAACACGAGTTGCATTTTTGTCTTCTTGAGTATGTAACCACTTGAGGAATACTGGATATTATGATTTTTTTTTGTTTTACCATAGTAACGCACGCTCAAAGACGGAAGCCCTTTTCTGATCAAGCTCTTTTTTGGACATTTTCCTGCAATAACGTTAGATTCTTTCCCCGTTGGCTTTGAATCAAATTTTGTATTTTCGTAACAAAATTGGTATTCTGTTGTGCTTAAGTCATTTGATAGCCTATTTCAAACATATTTGTGAAAATTTGGAAAATTTCCGTGAAAAAATCTACAATAATGGCGTCCATGGAAACACATCATCAAAATTTGCTTAACATTTGCATATCAAGCTATAATGCCTTGCGTTTCTATTCAAGCCGACTAAAAATTACAATTTTATGATTTACATACGGGGAAATATACTATATTGTGTAATTTTTATTTCTTCCGGGGAAATTATTAACGTTGTTAGCGTTACATACAGCATAACCAGCTGTACAGAATATAACGTTATTGACGATATTTTCAAAAATAAGCATGTTTGGTTGCTATGGGCATTTATGCTTAATAACTGATATTTTTCCCAAAATTTTTGAAACAAGTAATTCTCAAATATATTAGCTTTATTTTCAACAATTAAACCAAGGACTAAAATCAAGATACACTCTTAAAATTTTAATGAGAATATTGCCATATGGTAGTACTCCACAATTAATTTATTTAGCTCATTTTTGCATGTGCTCGACGTTGACTATTTTGTCCCGGGTTCTTGTAATCGCTGAAACTGCTATTTGCACTTTAAACTAGGTGGTGTTCCAAACTCCGGGCATGTTTAGTCGTGTTTAGTGCCGTATTTGGTTTCTTTGTTGTACTCGTTGCCCCTAGCAACTCTTAACATTTGTCAAAAATTTGGGGACAAAAATACGCAAAAATCGGGGTTTTGTCCTTTTTTTTAACGTTGCCAGTAGTCGAGCTTTCGATTCAGGTGAAACGTAACATGTATGAAATGAAAGCCCGAAAACAGTCCTTTCTTTTAAGACCAAATAAACCTTATTTTATTTCGAAATTATTCTTTAAAACAATAACCGTGGATCGCAATTTTTATATAACGGGTCCAGATTTTTTATTTGTTTTGTTTTAAGACCAAAACGAATCAATATTTTCATTTAACAAAACAGTTCACAGGGGCCACATACGAAAACAATACTGTGAAAAAATCCTAATTGTGGAGTACTACCTTAGCTCATGTTTAATGCCATCGCTACAGTCATGACAGTGACTTCTTTTCCCAATCCCTTTTATTAGCTCACCTGGACCGAAGGTCCATATGAGCTATTACCATCACTTGGCGTCCGTCGTCATCGTCGTCGTCGTCTGTCGTCGTCTGTCGTCGTCGTCTGTTAACAATTTTTCAAAAATCTTCTCCTCTGAAACTACCAAACAGAATTTAATGAAACTTGATATGAATGATCCTTAGGGTGTCCTGCACCAAACTTGTGTTTTGATTTTTGATCCGTTAAAAAACATGGCGGCCGTTACTAAAAATAGACTAGGGGGGGTCAGACTACTGTTTTTGGCTTATAAATCAAAAAGTATAAGAGATAAAGGAAATCTGAGGCCACGCTGCTGATTCAGCATCAAAAGCTCTACAAAAGTCTCCATTTGGGCAAAGTTGTCAGATGACCCCTTATAGGGGTTACAGCCCCTTAAAGGTGAAAAATAGCATTTTTTCATGTTTTTGACCTACAGAATGAAAACTATTGCAGATAGAGATTAGCTGTTGCTTGCTTAAATGTTCAGCTCATTTAACTCTACAAAAGTCTCTATAGGGTCGAAGTTGTCAGATGACCCCTTATAGGGGTTACGGCCCCTTAAAGGTGAAAAATAGCCATTTTTCATGTTTTTGGCCTACAGAATGAAAACTATTGCACATAGAGATTAGCTGTTGCTTGCTTAAATGTTCAGCTCATTTAGCTCTACAAAATTCTCCATAGGGTCGAAGTTGTCAGATGATCCCTTATAGGGGTTACGGCCCCTGAAAAATAGCGATTTTTCATGTTTTTGTCCTACAGAATGAAAACTAATGCAGATAGAGATTAGCTGTTGCTTGCTTAAATGTTCAGCTCATTTAGCTCTACAAAAGTCTCCATAGGGTCGAAGTTGTCAGATGACCCCTTACAGGGGTTACGGCCCTTGAAAAATAGCGATTTTTTATGTTTTTGTCCTACAGAATGAAAACTATTGCAGATAGAGATTAGCTGTTGCTTGCTTAAATGTTCAGCTCATTTAGCTCTACAAAATTCTCCATAGGGTCGAAGTTGTCAGATGACCTCTTATAGGGGTTACGGCCCCTGAAAAATAGCGATTTTTCATGATTTTGTCCTACAGAATGAAAATATTGCAAATAGAGATAAGCTGTTGCTTGCTTAAATGTTCAGCTCATTTAGCTCTACAAAAGTCTCCATAGGGTCGAAGTTGTCAGATGACCCCTTACAGGGGTTACGGCCCCTGAAAAATAGCGATTTTTTTATCTTTTTGTCCTACAGAATGAAAACTATTGCAGATAAAGATTAGCTGTTGCTTGCTTAAATGTTCAGCTCATTTAGCTCTACGAAAGTCTCCATAGGGTCGAAGTTGTCAGATAACCCCTTACAGGGGTTACGGTCCCTGAAAAATAGCGTTTTTTCATGTTTTTGGCCTACAGAATGAAAACTATTGCACATAGAGATTAGCTGTTGATTGCTTAAATGTTCAGCTCATTTAGCTCTACAAAATTCTCCATAGGGTGGAAGTTGTCAGATGACCCCTTAAAGGGATTACGGCCCCTGAAAAAAAGCGATTTTTCATGTTTTTGGCCTACAGAATGAAAACTATTGCAGATAGAGATTAGCTGTTGCTTGCTTAAATGTTCAGCTCATTTAGCTCTACAAAAGTCTCCATAGGGTCAAAGTTGTCAGATGACTCCTTATAGGGGTTATGGCCCCTTATAGGTGGAAAATGGTGTTTTTGGCCTATAGAATGAAAACTATTGCAGGTAGAGAAAAGCTGTTGCTTCCTTAAATGTTCAGCTCATTTAGCTCTACAAAAGTACAGGGTCAACATCAATACCAGGTAAGCGATTCAGGCTCCTGGGAGCCTCTTGTATTTTGTAAGTAGCATTTGCATAGGGTCGCTTGAATTTGTTTCAAATTTGAAACTCGATTCTTCGTGTCACTTTAAAGAAATCTAGTTATTTTTGTCTTAATTTATACTTTAATATTCAAACTAAAGCTGCCTGGCTGCAGTGATGTTGCTTATAAAACAGAATCGAAATTAAAACTTTTGATGTTGCATGTATAACAGGCCTCGAATTACGCTATTAAAATCTTTTTAGAGCTTGCGAATTAAAATTTTATATCAATATTTTATACTTTACAGGATTTCAACACGTAAAGAAAGTTTACCTGGTTTATGAAGTATGTTTAGCTGACAAAATAGTTGTCACGTGTCAAATAAATAATCAAACAGACCGAGTCGAAGTTCTTGATCACGTGCCTGTCGGCTTTCGAATGAGGCGTTTCCGGTTGAAAGAAGATGGCGCCCTAGGAGAATCAAAGGACGAACCGAACAAATCAAGCTACAATTGGATAAGACGAACAAGATTCCGAAATCCCATGGACACATTACCAGCTACTCCAAATAAAAAAGTAAATTGACCCATTTTAGAATTTGGCCTTGCTTTTTATGAACTTACAAGTCAGGATTTTTATTCAAATTTTTAAAACACACTTTTAAACATGAATGTCTTATTTTCTTTTAATTTGTAGATGAATAAAATAATATTTGTGTCTTATATTCATTTGTATATGTGTGTCTCTATCTCAAAGGCCGTCTTTTCGTAACATTTCAACAAATTATATTATCCCGTCGCAGGAAAAGTTTTGATGTTTACACTTCTCAGATCCAACTGGCTCACAAATACCTATAATAAAAATAATTTACAAATTATTAGATATAATAATGTTTGGACGCCAGCACAGAAGTCGACCAATTTTTTTAGGATAGTTATCCGTTTAAATCGGTATATCAAAATATAGCTAGAAATCAAATTTCGTTCAAATTAGAAAAGTTCTCATTTTAAGTGGACGGGAGTGAAGTGGTTAAAGCATATTACCAGACATGACAAATATCAAATAGCCAACATTTACTAGACAAGTGTGCATACACTTTTGTAACAGATTAGAGAAGGACATAAAGGATTACAATTTCCATCAATACAAAATTCAGAAATAGGTTGCATGGTTATATTCACAAAAGCCTTGTCAAGAAGTCCACATTAATCTGGATGACTAATAAGCTTTGTTTGGCCTAAACAAAAGAAAATCGTCGCAATGCATGACCGCTAGTCTTCTTACCTTTAAAACAGATGATTTATGTAAAATCATTATACGTTAAGGTTCTCTTTTAGTCAGGATGGAAAGTAAAGGAGGCGAAGGAATTATTTAATCCACGATGTTTGCTAAAGGAGAACTTTTTCCATGAAAAAAAAACTTATATTAATTGCTGCATAACTCGGGATGAAATTCAACTTCCGCCCTGTAAGACCAATGGATTTATGTGTACCATATTCAAACTGACTGAATGATGACCAATAGGCTTATGTGAATCATCTGCATACTACCTGGGTGACCAATGGGTTTACGTGTACCATTTTCATACTGACCTGGATGACCAATAGGTTTACGTGTTTCATCCACAAAGAAGGAGCCATTACGAAGCTCGACCGCTAACTCCTGTCCGTTGGTCATGCCATCGCCATCCGAGTCCCTCTCGTGGAGTGCAAGGGTATAAGTAAGGTTCTGGAACTTGAAATCCTATTTAAATAAGAGGATGAAAAATTCATATGTCGGAGTAAAAGCGCGAAACAAACGGGATAAGCAAATGTTTCAAGATGATATGTGTCTAGTATCTTGTTCTATGATATTTATCCTATCTACATTTTAAACGTTCAAATGGTGAAACTAAATTATCGCAAAGTCAGCCTTTGCTCAGAAGAATTTTACTAGTTTCGAATATCGAAGTATCAGAAAAGATTTTGAGCAGAATAATGATTGCTGAAGAGTGCATTGGAACCATTGGAACCATTGGAACAGTACTTGGAAAAATGAGTTTGTGTGCCGCTTAGTGATTCGACCTGATACAACTGTATGTACCTCGGATTCGAAGAAGATCTAAAATAAGATATTGTTTGTCAAGCATTTCATCTTTATTCTTTTACTGATTTTCATTTTTATGCTTTTCTGCCTGCTGAACATTGATGTGTATAAAGTGTTCGCTTCCATTTGTCCATTTCTATAACAAAGCGGATTGACCTTTAGGTTTCAGATTAATATGTAGCTTCTTCAGATATTGGAGAGTACTACTGAAACCGTCAGATGGCGTGTCATTTCCCTCATCCGGGGCCTGAAGAGGGAAATGACACGCCATCTGACGGTTTCAGTAGGACTCTCCAATATCTGCACCTTGCAGTAGATTGCAATGAAAACTTTTTTTCATTTTCAGAGGCGACAAGTATTCAATAACACCACTAAATCTATCGATCATGTGTCCAATTCCACTTCTCAGTCATTTTATGCTATTTTATCACCTTCAAGTTCATCTACTTCATTTAGCTGTATTCGCATTACTCATGATTTAAGCAATTTCAAACTACTATTCGCATATGCAAAAGCTTTTAAACGGTCAAAACTCAACAGAAAATCCTACTACTCACATCAATTTCATGATTTAGTGATTGGGGGAAGGGACATAAAGCAGAATGGAACGTTTTGTGTCTTTTTAACTGTTTTCTGGCTTTTCTCAGTTACATCTACATAGTTTTTTTTATTTTATTAAGAGTGTCTTGAATACGTTCAGAATCTTGCGTTTTAGTGTATGCTTAATTCTATTTTAGCTAACATATCCAAAAAGACTATGTGAGCGTTTGCGTTTGTTTAGGCTGATAGCAAAATGTCTTGGCTCACTTTAATGTCGATTGGGCTCAACAAAAAGTTCATTGGGATAAAGTTGTCAGACAATTTCATATAAAGGGGTTATCTCCCCTTAAATTCCTCTTGCTTCAAAAACTAAAGCCAAACTACCATAGCAGATAGGGAAATGTTCGTTGCTTACTTAACATTGAGTTGATTTAGCTATACAAAAAGCTTCATTACACCGAAGTTCTAAAATAACTTTTTCAAAGAATATGATCTCAAAGGTTTATAATAACTTTTTTATGATTATACTTTCTGATTGAAAGGAGGAAAGAGGCACAATTGAGGCATTCTAGTGTCAAAAGTCCGAAAGGGCAACGACAAAACCGGTCAACACGAACAAGAACAGCAGGAAGAAACACAAAACACAAAATCAACCGAACGGAAATCAACAACGCGAACTCAAGTCGTAACAAGAGTTAACTCAGGTGCAAACATTACAGCTATAAGGAAAAAATGTTCCGAAATAAAATAAAAGTTCGTTAAGCGCTATATAAAAGTCTCTTTCCTTGTTTGTATAAGTTTTGATACATTCAATTTGCAAATGGTGTTAAATATAGCACGACCTTTTTCTATAATAAACAAGGGCAAAAAAAAACATTATAAAGCGAAATTTTGTACAATGTAATGTTAAGTTATACATACCAGACCAAACGGATTTCGTGGTGTTCCTTCCTTGGGTTTTAAATGCCCAACGGCATCCCAAAATGTTCCGTTTTTACAAGGATTTGGAACTTTATGCCCATTAGGAACAATATCCTTAAATCTTGAAAAAGCAACGGAAAAATCCAAGAACAATATTAACAAGACTAAAACCGACAAGGTGAAGAAAACGTGCTTTCTATCGTCCATGTTAAATTATTTGTGTTTGCATAAATTTATTTTATTATTAATGTTTTTGTCTTTTTAAATATCTTTGTGGTTTTAAAGTACATATATTTTGCGGAGAGGATTTTGATAATTATGGTACAATTTAGACATGAAGAGTTGAAAAGGTGTATTAAATTATAAATGTTTGTTATTTGAATAATGATGACATTTATTTTTATGTGTAAATGTACATGTTGTCTTATTAAAGCTTGTAATTTGGATAAACTTAATTAATGTGACGTTAGGTGCTCATCTTTGCTTCTTAAGTACATACACCTTGAATTTGTAGTGCGAAAGAAATTTTACGACTTTTTACATTTCAAATGCGCCATTGTGTTAATAGCTGTCATGACAACCAAAAATAGCAGATTCAACAACAGATAGAAAACAAATGCGTGAATAATAATAAGTATATTTAGGAATAATAAAGAAAATATAGAGATGTGGAATAAGTGTACACGACACAGCCCACAATTAAACGGCAATTTAGAAAAACCTCAATGGACAACCGCCAGCAGCCTTCAACGAGGCCATCTGGCACTGCTCGCGGTTCTGCAATTGGCCCATGGTCTAAATAAGATGCATATAATTCAAATCCAGCCCTGAAATAGTCACAGATAGACCCCCTTCTTAAACAAGGAACAGAAAACATCAAAAAGACAAGTACAAAAGAAAGCTTTGTCAAAGATTCCTGGCTTAGGACAGGCACATGTAATATGTGGCGGGGTTAAACTAGTTTTTTGGGCCCAACCTTCCCCCTATCAATATTCCTAGACAAAGACAAGGATGTCCTTTCAACCATACCTTTATCCATAAGTTTGTAAAGATTATAAATTCCATCCTAACTTCAACTTTAACTTCAGCAATGACAATAAATAAAACAAATGAGAGAACCAAAGTTCTTCAAACGTGGCATTTGAATGCAAAACGTCCAAAAGGGCAGAGACGAAATCTGCAAAATAAACATGAACGACAACAGCAAGAAAAAACAGACAACATATAAAAACGAACAAATTAATTGAATAGCAATCAACAACAAGAATCAAACAGATAAACAAAAACAAAGGATCAATTAAGACTAGGAACGAAATTATGGAACAAATGCTATGTGAAGAGAAAACACATTTTATTGGAACAAAGGACATACGAAATAGATTACCAAGTTATCAACTTCGTCTCATATTCACGGCCGTCATTCGGTATCGTGAGTTTTTGACTCGTGAAGGAATCGACAACGGCGGTAAAGTATAGAAAGCTGCTCGTGGAGGGAGGAGGCGACGGTTCGTGGTGGAGGAATTCGGACATTTCAAATAGAAGGTCAGTCTTTTATTCTAATTTTCTTATATTGATATACAAAATATTCAAAAAACAAATATGTCTCACAAAATTAATGGACATTATGAACAAAAGCCAACAAAAAATAAAAATAAAAATGCATTAATTTCTTCAAACTCGTTCAAGGCGAATATTTCGTCATCATTTTTTCTGTGAACAAACATGTTATTCTACGAATTGCGGGTTGCCTTTTGCATTAAACGTTACAAATTTGGTATGTGCGTGTGCAGCATCTTTTGTTTTTACATATTCCACACCATTATAATGATTTAAAGAAAAAAGGTATTAATTAGCTAAGAAAAATATGCTCGGTACTAAAAAATCGACTCGTAATGAATGGTGTACCGTATTTTTTTGCTCGTGAATTATGCTCGTGATGGAGGAATTTATCAATTATCAAAACTTTGTACCGGCACTAGAATCAATCATAACCTAAATGATATTGCATATAATACTGATATATTTTTTTTAACAAAGTCGCTTGGGTATTTATTGTTATATCGAATTAGAATACGACCCAACACTTCAAACACTAATAATCTAGTGAAGCGTGATCACTCACACACTTGATCGTTGTAATGCTTAACTAGAGGCTCCCAGGAGCCTGAATCGCTCACCTTGTATTCGATGATACTTATATGCTGGATATTTTAACAAAGGACTGCTACTCTATGGAATTATCAATTTTAATGTTCAAAGGGAAACACAACTCCTATCAAGAAAGGTCTTAAAAATTTGACCCCATTACATAACTTTTAGATCTTTATGTGCTTAACCATATGCAATTTAATTTTTTCAAATATTGTATTGTTTTCAAGATAGCAAAATTTGAAAAAAAAAACAAGAAAAGGACAATAACTCCTACAATCATTGTAAGATCTTCTTCAAAACTTCAGAGCAGGTAGATCTTTATGTGCTGATCATTATTATCCAAATAGAATTTTAATATCTGTTACCATTTTTGAGTAATTTGCAAAAAACTGCAATTTACCCTTATGTTCCATTTTTAGCCATGGCGGCCATGTTTTTGAAAAGTTGAACAAATAACTGTGAAAATGGTCAATTTTTACAATCCAAGGGGTATAACTCCCAAAGGAACGATCCTAAAACTTTGACTCTGTTACGACTTTTGTAGATCTTGATGTGCTTAGTCATCTGCAATTTAAATTTTTGAAATATCTTGTATAGTTTTTAGCTCACCTGACCCGAAGGGTCATGTGAGCTATTGTCATCACTTGGCGTCCGTCGTCCGTCCGTCGTCCGTCGTCCGTAAACTTTTTAAAACGTTAACTCCTCTGACACCATAAGTCCAATTGCAACCAAACTTGGAATGGTTGTTCATTAGCATTTGGTGCTTAGAACTGATGTTGGGATTTTTGATTCGTCGTAAAACATGGCCGCCATGGCTAAAAATAGAACATGGGGGTAATATGCTGTTTTTTGCAAATAACTCAAAAACGGCTACAGATATCAAACTTCTGGCAATGGGTAAAAGTGTTCACCACCTCAAGATCTACCTACCCTGAAATTTTGAAGAAAATCCAACGACCCATGTAGGAGTTATTGCCCTTTTTGTGGATTTTTTGCAAATTTTGCACCTGTTAAGCTCAATATCTTGAAAACTATACTAGATATTTGAGAAATTTAAATTGCATATTGTGAAGCACATCAAGATTTACAAAATTTGTAACAGGGTCAACGTTGTAGGATCTTTCCTTTTAGGAGTTATTGCCCTTAGAACGTCAAAAATTAGCATTTTAACAGCATTTCCTCATTACATTGAAAACGTTAACTCCTCTGACACTTTAAGTCCAAATGGAACCAAACTTGGTATAGTTGTTTATTAGCATTAGGTGTATAGAACTGATGTGGGGATTTTTGATTGGTCGTAAAACATGGCCGCTGTGGCTAAAAATAGAACATATGGGTAAATGGCATTCTTTTGCAAATAACTCTAAAACGGTGACAGATTTCAAAATTGGGATTGGGAACAAAAGTGATCAGCACCTCAAGATCTACCAGCTCTGAAATTTTGAAGAAAATCCAACAACCCATGTAGGAGTCATTGCCCTTTTTTGTGGATTTTTTGCCAATTTTGCACCTGTTTAGCTCTATATCTTGAAAACTATACTAGATATTTGAGAAATTTAAATTGCATATTGTTAAGCGCATCAAGATCTACAAAATTTGTAACAGGGTCAACGTTGTAGGACCTTTCCTTTGAGGAGTTATTGCCCTTGGAACATCAAAATTGAGCATTTTAACTGCATTTCCTTATATTGAAAATGTTAACTCCTCTGACACTTTAAGTCCAAATGGAACCAAACTTGGTATTATTGTTTATTATTATTAGGTGTATAGAACTGTTGTGGGAATTATTGATTGGTTGTAAAACATGGCCGCTGTGGCTAAAAATAGAACATTAGGTTAAACTGCATTTTTTTGCAAATAACTCAAAAAAGGTGACAGATTTTTAGATTTTGATAGAGAACAAAAGTGATCAGCACCTTTAGATCCACCATATTGTCAGATGACCCCCTTATTAATCTTATGACCCTTTCAACGTTAAATAGATTTTGCCTTATAACCTTTACTTCAGGCACATATGTCAGGTGAGCGATTCAGGCTCCTGGGAGTCTCTTGTTAAGATATAGGGCTAAATAAGTATTTTTTTTTTTTTTAAATCCTGAAAAAGGGAAATAACTCCTACATTGGTTGTTGGATCTTCTTGAAAATTTCTAAGCAGGTAGATCTTGAGGTGCTGATCACTTTTATCCTATGCCAGAATTTCGATATCTGTTACGGTTTTTGAGTAATTTGCAAAAAACTGCAATTTACCCCTATGTTCTATTTTTAGCCATGGCAGCCATGTTTTTTGTCGAATCAAAATTTCGAACGACAGTTTTGTAGAGGACATGCTACAGAACAAGCCTACTAAGTTTCATTATATTTGGCCAAGCGGTTTCAGAGAAGAAGATTTTTGAAAAGTTGAACGACGGACGACAGACGACGGACGACGGACGCCAAGTGATGGCAAAATCTCACATTGCCTTCGGCAAGGTGAGCTAAAAAGTGATACAAGTTTAAAATTGAAATTTACATTTAAAGTAAATATCAAATGGTTAATATTGCTGCCAAAGAATACTAAACATGTATAAATAACCATAGAGATTCACAATAAAAAATCGAGGTGATGTACCATCTAACTCACCTTTCTGATATGGGTATGTTGATAAGTTTTTCATTGGCAAAACTCGCGTCGGACCCAATCATGTACTATTAACTTAAACCGATCCAATATTTAATGGTCTAGTCAATCATTTCCGCAAAGTAGATCGTTTGCCTGGACATTTCACTGAATATACAATGAACATACATGTAATGATAACTACAAAGTAAGCACTGTTACAAACGGCGATATGTAAATGAATGTTTGGCTGCACATATTGAAGAAAATGTTGATTTATGAATTTTATTTTAATTTTTTCAACATATTTATAAATTGTCTATAATCTTTCTCCAAGTTTTGGTCCGTATTGTATCTAAATTATTAGAGATTGACCACTTATGGTCTGTAGATTACCGGAATAACCGTATCTATATATATTTTTTTAATTTGGATTTACTTTTTGTGCCTACTTAATGGCCGATTTATTGTTTGATCTAACTATTTTGAGGCCATTTTTTACTGGTCACGCTTGCTACTTCACGAGCGATAAATCGTCGCCGCATTCTTCACGAGCAATTACAGCATCTTTTTTGGAAAAAATGAAATTTTATTACATTTTAATAACTTTTCGTTTCATATTAGGTGTCAAGATGTGGCAAAAATTGTTTTGGATATAATGATATGCTTAAAACGTCATTTTTGTGCAATTTAATACATATTTGTATAAAAAATGTCATTTTTATAACCCCCAAAAATATAGGGTGCAGTAACGCCTTTAATTAGTTCTCGAAATTGGTAAAGCTTTTTCGTGTACTTTTTTCCCCTTCTACAGAGTAAAAACAATCATTTTGTGAGACAGTTTTATTTTCTTTATTTTTCTTCAAATAATTTTGATATTGAGTGAAATAAATCAACTTTCAGAAAAATTATAGTTTATGCTCCACCACGAACCGTCGCCTCCTCCCTCCACGAGCAGCTTTCTATACTTTGCCGCCGTTGTCGATTCCTTCACGAGTCAAAAACTCACGATACCGAATGACGGCCGTGATATTTCTAGACTGGATTTAATAGGCAAACACGTTGACTTATAAAAACAAAACAACCATATTACCATTTTATCTTTAAAACACAGCAAACAGAGATACCGGGTAGTCACTAGAGACTCACTGGAGCCGTATTGCTCACCTGATTTCAAAAGCATCTTACCTAGTTTCGTGTATAACACTAAACAATTTGTAAGACACACTGTAATATCAAATAATAATAGTTATCTTAAAGCGATGTAATGTATTGTTTGGTAATAAAATGAGGTTACTGACAGTCAGACTTGACATAATCTATCTTTTCATGACAATAAAGTGCAGATATCATGCGTCGTTAAGCTGTGAAAAGCCTGTTACCTATTCGTTTCCCATTCGTTGCCTATTCGAACTAGCGTATATTGGCCCTACTAAAAGACCTTTTATTGGGATAAATGAGGTTACTGGCAGTCAGAATTGACATAATCTATCTTTTCATGACATTGAAGTGCAGATCTCATGTGTCTTTCAGCTGTGAAAAGCCTGTTACTTATTCGTTTCCCATTCATTGCCTATTCGGACTAGCGTATATACGCCCTACTTTAATACTTTTTATTGGGATAACTGAGGTAACAGGCAGTCATACTTGACATGGTTAATCTTTTCATGACAATAAAGTGCAGATCTCATGTGTCTTTTAGCTGTGAAAAGCCTGTTACCTATTAGTTTCCCAGTCGTTGCCTATTCAAGCAAGCGTATATTGGCCCTACTTAAAGACTTTTTTATTTGGATAAATGGGATAAATGGGGTAAATGGCAATCAGACTTGACATGGTTAATCTTTTCATAACAATAAAGTGCAAATCTCGTGTGTCTTTTAGCTGTGAAAAGCCTGATACCCATTACTATATATTGCCTATCCAAACAAGCGTATATCGGCCCTCCTTACAAACTTTTTATTGGGATAAATGAGGTTACTGGCAGTCAGACTTGACATAATCTGTCTTTTCATGACAATAAAATGAAGATCGCATGTGTCTTCTAACTGTGAAAAGCCTGATACCTATTCGTTTCCTATTCGATCTATCGTACATCGGCCCTACTAAAATACTTTTTATTGGTATAAGTGAGGTAACAGGCAGTCAGACTTGACATAACCAATCTTTTAATGGCAATAAAGTGCCGATCGCATGTATTTTCTAGCTGTGAAAAGCCTGTTACCTATTCGTTTTCCATTCGTTGAACGAATAAGTAGCGAATAGGGAATATGGAATAAGTAACGAATAGGGAATAGGGAATAGGTAACGAATAGGGAATAGGGAATAAGTAACGAATAGGGAATAGGGAATAAGTAACGAATAGGTAACGAATAGGGAATAGGGAATAAGTAACGAATAGGTAACGAATAGGGAATAGGGCATAAGTAACGAATAGGGAATAGGGAATAAGTAACGAATAGGGAATAGGGAATAAGTAACGAATAGGTAACGAATAGGGAATAGGGAATAAGTAACGAATAGGTAACAAATAGTGAATAGGGAATAAGTAACGAATAGGTAACGAATAGGGAATAGGGAATAAGTAACGAATAGGGAATAGGGAATAAGTAACGAATAGGGAATAGGGAATAAGTAACGAATAGGTAACAAATAGCTATAGGGAATAGGGAATAAGTAACGAATAGGTAACGAATAGGGAATAAGTAACGAATAGGGAATAGGGAATAAGTAACGAATAGGGAATAGGGAATAAGTAACGAATAGGTAACGAATAGGGAATAGGGAATAAGTAACGAATAGGGAATAAGGAATAAGTAACCAACTTGACGTCCATATAAAGAACTCGAGCTCAGGATTAAATGTATTGTTCACTATAATAACATAAACCAAATAATTAAGATTTTTCAAATAACATGATCGTTTTAAAAAGTAAACAAGACTTTTTCAAATTACATGATCTGTTTAAAAAAAAGTAAACAACTATAGAAACAAAACAAAAATATGTCCCATTTGAAAATATTTCACTTTTAACAAACATTAACCATTGGTTTTGGTGTATAATGTGTCTTTATATACCAGCTTTAAAGATTGGGAACATGTTATAATCAAAGCACAATAATAGGTCTGGATGTATTTGGAAACAACGGAACCAATCGAGAACTTTCGTTAGCAATAATAAAGGAGACCCTTTTTGATCAGAAGAATTAAAGTTGAGTATATAAATGTGTCTGATATAGACTTGCTCCTCCAATCGGTAGTGTGTTTATTGTCCTTTCCGTCTGTATTTCCTGTAGAGCCTCGCGTAGCAATGACATCATTTCCTGTTTCACATGACCTCGTTCACTGACAGAGGTCAATCTCTCACTACTACAAGTTTCCCAATCTTGTACTCTAGAAATTCCGTCGAAAACACGGTTGTTGTTTCTAACATTCAAATTATGTAATGATGAGTGTCTATCGCGAATCACAGGACTTCTTGGTAAGCTAGGGCTTGCAGGGTTTTCGTTGTAACACATAAATGGGGAGAGAAAACTCCTACTAGAATCCGGAACGCCGGGGGAAAGCTTCTGCAGGTCAGTACGGATGTCACCCCTCAAATTGTCAAAGTGGTCGCTCGTTCTCCTGGCTTCTCTTTCCTTCTGCTCCCGTAGCTCATATCTGAAATTAATTATAATAAAGACATTCACAATATCATGATTGTTAAAGCCTTGGTGTTGATAAATATTTTTTTGACAACACTACTCAATTGTACAATGAATTGACGGTCGACAGCGCGTCAAGTGTACTATTGCAAGCAGAAACTGCTTAGTCTTCCGGAGCACCTGATTATACTCTCGTTATGACTTGAGTTCGCGTTATTGAATCATATTCGAATGATTTTTTTATTTCTGTGTTTTATGTCGTCTGGGGTTTTTTTTTCGTCCTGTTCTCGTTGGTGTTCACTGACTTTCGGACTTTTGACATTCGGGTGCCCAAGAGCCATTGTTACTTCCTCTTTCATAGCAGCGTACGAATTCTGATGTGGCAGGTATTTTCGACCCACACTGGTGCCGATTTTGGAAGGCAATGGTTCTGGATATAGTAGCTTGTTTTGATAAGATCGAGATGCTTCTTTACAAATTTTATTCTATCCATCAACTTCTTATACATCACTCAACGGACTTTCATGGAATTCACACATTTTTTGTCATTATGATAACGTACTAAATATGAAACTTTTTAAAAAAAAATCATATGATGCTTTGGAGTGGTAAGTTTGAGTACTTATATTTTTGTATCAATATTTGTTGTTTTCTATTAATTTTGGACTCGTCTAGCTTATATTACATGTACCAAACAAAAACCAATGCTGAGGCATGTAAACAATATTTTTTTCTTTGACTACATTCGCACATAAACTAAGCTTTTTTAGTCTATCGAATGGGAGAAAAAAAGCAACAACACATAATCATGACGGAACCATAGGCGTGCAACAAATCAAGGCAATAATCAGACAACAAAGATTTAAACGACAGCGTTAAGTTTATCATCCAGATCCTGCTTTACATCGAGTCTGTCGTCTTGTATAAACGAATTTCTTTAATTAAGTCACGCCAAGAGAGATACATGTACAACCCACAGACAAGATACGACAAAATAGACATAAGTTTTGCCTCTGATTGGATACTGACATTGAAAGACTTTTGTTGCAAGAAGTTATACCTGCATTGGTTAGTTTTAATGTTTCCTCTAAAAAAATAAATAAAAAACTGGGGAATGCAAAATAAAAAAAAAAACGCAACAACAATATATAAATGATACAGGAACACATTATGTTTTAATCCCTGTATTTCTATTTAAAAGACTTGTAAAACCATTTTAAGGGCCTCGCAAAAATAATATGTAACTATGACAAGAACGAAACATTAAAATCAAAATTGTTCCCGAAGATAGTATTAGATACCAGACGATATAGAGTAGCTAATACAGAGTGTGTAACAGACTGGGACCAAAAGCAGTTTTGGAAATGCAATCTTCTATGAGAAAACACATATACGTAGTGATATAAAAAGCATGGGAAGGCGTTCAGCAGGGGAATCGTAAGATACCTTGATTATATAATTCAGTACCTTAGACTTGAAATATCTTGTTTAATTTCCAGTAAGTCATCTTCATTGACGCTGTTGAGCTGTTTTTGTTTCTTTGTGTAATGGATGTATCTGTTCACTAGACGTCGCATTACATCCTACAAGTTTAAAAGAAATCTGGTACATGAAATCAGACAGACACACATTAGGGAGGAGAATCTTTCTTATCTATTGTTTCCTGTTAAAAATTGTAGATTTCTTCAACAGAACTATATGAATTAAGAATGATCTTGAAATAATAAAATCTATTCCAAATTTAATCATCAGATTTGATGACTCTTCTAAAATTACAAAAATATGCACAGAGTAAAATAAGCATTTTGACTTTGAAAATTTCAACCGGCATGAATTAACAATTTTTTTAATGGTACCTTTTAACACCTCATTTTCAATGTTGAATCAAATATAAGAAAACAAACTACTTGGTTGCTTATTAGATATTTTGATGATTTTAAACAATTTTCATAAAATATTTTACAGGAACTGTAACCAAATTGATCGTGAAAAACAGCTGTTAATGTATGATATTTTGTTTTAATTGTTTTAATTGTATGATTTTAATGGACCCAACGATATTATTTCAGAACAAATTTTAACAACATCATAGTAGACCAAAAGTGACATGCAAATTTCCGCCAAACACTAGTGGTACAAACCGCTAACAGTAAACATAGTGGTACGGAATTTAACGTGACGTCCATTATTGTAATTAGTACGTGAACAAGTGCAATAAAATTAAAATCAAGTAAAATACCTCAAAATATTTCTATGAATAGAAATGTTAATATAATTATTAAACAATATATATGTAATGTTGTAAGCTCTGGTTTTAATTTGTGACAATGATAATCGAAAGCAAGTTGCTTTTATAGTACAAACATCTCATTTTTGAAGATTACATCTAGTTCTACTTTTTTATACTTTTTTTCGTACAGATCAAGATCAAACGACGGAATTTATAGTATAATTTGTTATACAAATCATGAAACAGAACTAATTTGAAATAAATGGAAATACTTCCGTCGTGGTTCACATTCGGGGTGCTTCATTTGTAGAAGGACCGCGCACTCTACAAAACTAATTTGAAATAAATGGAAATACGCCCGTTGTGGTTCACATTCGGGGGTGCTTCATTTGTAGAAGGACCGCACTCTACAAAACTAATTTGAAATAAATTGAAATACGCACGTTGCGATTCACATTTGGGAGTTCCGGGTTCATTTGTACAAGGACCGCATTGTAGTTGCAGCCCAATCAAAGGTGTCTTAAAATGCTGTTTTTAACAGAAAAAGAACGGTTGTACGGGACCGTTTAATATGGAACGCCATAGCTGCCTTATGATGATGCACCATTTTAAGTTAAGGGGATGAAAACCGAGTATTTATTGTAGATGTTTTCAGAAAGCTGTCTTTAAAAAAGTGACAAGAATCTGAGTAAAAAGACTTTAAATGGTAGTAGAAGTTCATTAGATCTAAAAAAAAAATAACGTACAGAAAATTGCTCAATCTATATATATTTTAAATATTCTGATTTTACACATTGTAACTTAAACTATGGAACGCCTTAGCTGCCTGATGATGATGTTTTCATCATTAATTGATGATTCTTCTTCATTATGTGATTATACTTCTTCATTATGTGATAAAGAAGTATCATCACATAATAAAACAGTATCATCACATAAGAGGTACTATCACAAAAAGTAGAAGCATCATAAAATATGAAAACCACCATTGCAGCTATGGTGTTCCATACTCAAGCCGATACACCTTATTTCTAGCCCTAATATCGGGCCGATTGTTTAGTTGTTAGTGAGTTTTTGGTAATAACGCAAAGATTCATAGTTCGACCCTCGTAAAGGGTGAAAATTTCACAGACTAACGATGCTACACTTAGGAAAGGACGAAAAATGGTTGTCTTGTGAATGAGGAGAACAATTTCCCATGCACGTTAAACGTCGATAAGAGTAGGCTAAATGGAGGGCTACAAAGGCCACACTGCAAACTGCAAACTGGAGATGGGTTCATACGAGTTCACATGAGCATTAAGCTTTATACTCCCGAACCAGGATTAACAAATATGTTTTAACTAGGAGTTTGTACACTCACCTGATAATGAATTTCATCATAAGATGGCGGTATTTTGCACGGATCCCCGGCAAAGGGTCTCTGACAAAAATAAACAAAACAAAATGTTTAAAGCATTAAAATTAGACTGTGTTTCTTATGACTTAATGCTTTTGGTAAAAAAATGTAAATACATTATATCAATATATCAAAAATCACATCATTTAAATATTTATAAGCACACAAGTTTTATATATAGAAGTTGTTCTAGTCTTTATTTCTTTTAAAACTAATTTGCAATTTGTACTGAATTTTAATGATTAATTTTAGAGAACTTCAAGTACTTTGCAGTGGCGGTACCAGGGGGGGGGGGGGGGTTCGGGGGTCGGAACCCCCCTTTCTTCCGAAACTTTTAATTTTTTGTGTAGATTTTTAGCATAATTTGCCTGGAAACCCCCCCCCCCCTTTTTGGCCCACAGAACCCAGTATGTGGAACCCCCCCCTTTCGAAAATTTCTGGATCCGCCCCTGCTTTGCCACTCTTCTTTTACATCATACACTGCGTACACTACTGTTTTGTCTCCTGTTGAACAATATAAATTAAAAATTGCATAATCTTAATTGATTGCTTCTCTAAAATGAAGTGTTTGATCCGTTTTAAAGGAAACGAATTGCAAGCGCACCCTGCGTAACACGGCTTTTAAATTTCCTTAAGAAAAGCAATGTTAAGTTCGTTTTAAAGATGAATATGTAGGAAAAAGCAAAGTAATGATTAAAAAGCGTGTTCAGTTGGAAAATCTCTATCAGGTGCGAATCGAGCATATGCTTTTTTGCTACCAAAAGCATTTAATTAATTTGTAAAGAATTTCGAGTCGACAGCCGTCGGTGTAATGGTTAATGCGTCGGGGACCTGTCATCAAGGTTCGTGGTTCGATCCTCGTCATGGTCGAAATTCACGCCGGGTATTCGGACACAAATACCCGGCGTGAAATTTCATAAACCAATTTTCAGACCCTCTTTTGACACCAATTGGGAAGGTGGTCTTAAGAAACGATGCTAGTCTTTCTGAAGGGACAAAAAATAAGGTTGCTTCGTGTAAGGGGACAGCAATACTCAGTGCATGTTTAAGACCTCTTTATGGTAGAGTTCGATGAGAGTAAGCTTTATGGGGCCGTTAAAATCGCCACATTCGAAAAACTGCAAACTGGAGAGGGATTCATGGGAGCATTCAGGTTTTTTCTTATCAAGGATAAACATATAAGTTCAAATTAAATGTTGATGATAGCAAAGGCGCATTTCTTCGATTCTCGCGTACCCCAGTGATTACAAGAGATAAATTTGCAGGAAGTCAAGCGGGAGGCGGAGAAAGGTACGATTATAGCAATGTTATGTAATTTTGCTAGGAATGTAGATGGTAAAGCTGCAATTCAGTGAAAAACTTACGTTTGAAATTTCTGTTGCCTTTACAAAATGAAAATATTATGCAATCATATCAACGCAAATGACACAGAATAGTAATTATTTTTAGCATCTTAAGCGGTTTTAAAACTCAGTTAAAAAAAGTAGCCCAAAATTCATATAATTTGTAATGTATACTAACATTAAGAGTGAAATTTAGTTTTGTTATTTGCTCCTTTAATTAGTTTGATTTTCTATTTATTACCTCGTTTATCTAATAAAATAATTCAGAAAAATTTGTTTATAAGGTATTTGTAACCTCGTTATCAATTTATACCAATTATACTTTACCTTGATTGTCCCAGAAGAGGCAAGAGTCCGTCTGGTCCGGGTAGTCTGTTTCTTTTTGAAGCACAGATTCAGAAGAATCTTGACTTGTCTGGCAAAGTAATAGATGGACTTCGGACTGATGATAAGGTTAAAAGGTGATGGTAGGGTTGATCCCTCGTCAAAGTAAGACATCCAGAGTTTAGATCGGGCAAACTTCCATTCCATATCTGCGTGGTTCTAAAATTCAAAGTGCATTAATACATGCATGCATTTTTTTCTGTTTGATGTACAACTTGCAAATCGAAACGAAAGGCCAAATTTACGCTAAAGGTGCAATTCTGCAAACTGTTTAATGCCTCGATTTGTCGTAAATCTAAATCTCAGTGCACGCGGTGATTTAGTTTTTTAGCCTTTGTTTTTTTTTGTGTCCTTTTGTTTGTTTAGTTATGTTTTGTTTGTTTATGTGTTTCGTTAATGTTTGTTTTTTTAAGTTTTTTTGTTTGTTTGTTTGTTTGCGGTTTTTTTTTGGGGGGGGGAAGGGGGTTTGATATTTTTGTTGTTCATTAATTTTCTATATGTTCCATAATATGTCTTTTGCATTTGTACTTGTTTACTTTTGGCTGATCTCAATTTAGCGCCATAAAACCCTGTTTAACCAATCATTTCATTTGAAATGCCTGTACCAAGTCGTCAGGACCATTGCGATCTATCATTTTGCCGGTATGCGTTCCATGGTTTTACTCATTTTTTTTTGACATAAATGGATAGAATAGACTTACCTCGATGTTTTGGTAAGAGTTGGACATCATAGCTATTAACATGTTTATAAGCATTATAATCGCCATAAAATGGTAGGCCATAAACAGGATCATCCCAATCATCGAGGTAAATAGCTGACCGTACTGTATGTTAATGTCTTTTAAGGTAACCAGTCCAAACAGAGACCAGTACAAGGTGACGTAACTCTCTCCTAACCTGCCAAGACCAAAATAAATGTAAAAATATATAAATGTTTGATAATGGAAAGTGCAAAGATCTTTATTTACAAAAAGGTTTTGAACCATTTAAGACTTGCTTGGCTGTTATATATGTTGCTTTGGTTCTGTTTGGAATCACTACATATGAAAAGAGAGCGAACAGGAAGTACAATATACATGATGATTCCTGCAATGCACTACATAATTGGTCTGTTTTTTGGCCTCTTGCTTACATGTAATTGTCAAAATTCCTATCATATATAGCCATTTATAGAAGAAAATGAGACGTGGAATAAGTGTACATGACACAACCTACAGTATAAACGACAATTTAAAAAATCCACAATGGAAAACAACCAGCAGCGTGGTCATTAATGTTTTGAAATAATACTAAAACTGAAGTACTTAGTTTGAAATTAATATTTTATTAATCTACGCGTGCGAATCATAAATATTTTTTTTTCGAGAAAACGTGTAGGCTGCACATGAGTCAACTGCATTTCTCTTTTGCTCTTTTCGTACAGTGAGGATTGCCTAGATATTGAGAGAATGTCATTAAATAGGCACAAAAAGGTTACAATGAACGTCTGAAATCATGGCTTTACATACTGCCTAGATGTCGATCGTTCAAATGTCGATCTGCCCTTTTTATTTTATCATGTTACTTTGACATTTCAACATTTTGATGGCATATGAAGTTTGATCAATAGTCAATTTAATTATTCTGTGTATCATTAAAGTATTAAAAGCATTTTCTATCTGTTTGGTAAAAATAATGTAAACGTTTCTTATAGAATTAAAGAGTCCAAATCTTATAGTCCGGCAGATTATGGATAATACTTTAAACGGATGACTCCGTCTGATCTCAAAGCGTGTTCAAAAATATTTTGAAAATATATCTAGGATGGTAAAAAAAACGAGATGATTTTTACTTTTGATTTATATGATTTTTGTTTATGTGTCGAGTTGTTGTTGTTGTTGTTGTTGTTGTTGTTGTTGTTGTTGTTGTTGTTGTTGTTGTTGTTTTGTTGTTATAGTTGTTGTTGTTGTTGTTGTTTAAATTGTTTTTGGTTTTTTTTCGTGAAAATAAGCGTGAATTACAGAAACGGAATTATCAGTCTTTTTAGAAATAAATTACAATATCCCAGACCGAATCATTTAAAACTGGAATCAAAGTGAAAAATTCACAATGGTTCTAACTTCAAACAATAATTTCAAAGAAACGTGAAAAAAAAAGAAATTGTAACATTGGAAAAATCAAATTAGCAATATTTTAACTTGTTAGCTTCTTCAACTTTATTTTTCAAACTCATTTTTTTCAATACTCTAGTAAATCGATTTGATAAAAATTAATCAATCAATCAAACCAACTTACGAGTAGAAAGAACTTGGTGTCTCCGGCGTTCTACTTCCGTTGTAATAGTAGTACAACTGGTTCAAACCACAAGCAAACGAGGTCAGTACTAGGAAGAATATAAACACAAACTTGACTATGTCTATGAGCATACATCCCAGCGATATTTGTAACGGACCCAAATGCTGGTTAGCCTGGAACAAGTATATAATACGAGAGAAGCTAAACGCATTGGCGATGGCAAAAAGGCCTTCAGCTACTAAGGTGGGGTCGAGCCTGGGCCAATCTCTCCGTTCCATCTCCCGGAGGCCATATTGGTTGGATTCGATTTGACAATAGGCCACGATCCGGACAGAAAATGTTGCTAAGTAAAGGGAGAGCATTATGAAATCCATCAGATTCCACCATTGCCGGATATACGCTTGAACGCCTTCTTCCCATAATTGCTTACACTCTGCCCACACGAATCCTTAAAAAAAATATATAAAGTCAAGTAGATGTTCTTTATTCGTCTCCTAGTTTATCAGAAGAAATTTCGGCGTCAACTTAACCCCCCTACTTTTTCAGATATAGCCCTAATGTCTTAATTTTAATTCAGACGTTCCACAAAACAATGTTTTGCTGTGTCTACGATTTACATGTTTGTTTGTCGTGGCTTGTCTATCCTCAAATTATGTTTTTTGTTACTTGCCCAGTGAGATTCGAACGCCTGTTTTCGCTGATCTTTGAAATAACGCAAGGTATCTGACCATGGAACTTAATCTTATTCAAACAGTTTCAGAAATATTAGAGAACAATATGGCCACCTGGCGTAGGAGTGATTTATAATGATGAAGTATAAAACATGATGTTTCTCAGAAAGACAGCGCGTTTCTTTGCATAACTTGATCCCTATTGATCTACATAAGAACAATATATACTCTACGCCAGTTAATTAAGTTCTTATATTTCAAAAGTCGTGACTCAATAATATATCATTTTGAGAAAATAATGTTTTAAGCTTCTATAATGTTTTAATCTGAGGTTTTAATATTAAAAGACATAAAGGGATGCTTGGTAGATAAACGTGCTTTTATATACGGAACCAAAAATATCAATATACTAAAAAATTATGTGACAATGATTAGAAAATAAGAAATCTTCATTTTGAACATCCGTGATCAATATCATGATGTATGAAATGTATCATACATATATTGTTCAAAATTCTGCGTTTGGGTGTCGCAGATTCATGATGTCTCACAAACCCGTCTTATAACGACATATTACCGTGATTTATATAAATTATCGTTAATTAATTATTCAAGGAATAAGCTGTTTGTCTTATCATAGCTCTCAAAGTTTGAATATCCATTTATGTCATTAAACAAATTATGATTGTTACTTGTAATAGCCGCCTGTAGGACCGTGATTGAAAAATAAAAATATATCTTGTATATCTTATATCTTATGCATGTATGTCACCGTCGGAAACTCACGACTGCTTCCGATGCACTGATAGAGTAAGGTACGCATCGGAGTCAGCCGTGGGTTTCCGACGGTGCTATATACCGGTATATTTGCGTCCAGTTGAAATACTTATTTTTATTATATCCTTTTTTGTGTGTGCATTTTTAATCATGAGTTTTTATTTCAACGATTCGCAAGGTGATAGCACAAAGGATCCTCTTTGCAAAAAAATACCTTTCGTTTGACTGTTTAATTGCACTTTGAAAATAATGTCTTTTTATTCGCAAAAACGTTTTGTCAAATGTAATTTAAATTTTCAGATTTCAAGCCTTAACAATAACCGGTATTATTCTATAATATAAATAATTCTTTAACATATTTCATTATAATCAACTAGGTGAATAAAAAAGGATATCCACCTGGCAAAGTGATATTCACCTAAAAATGGCAGAAAAGGTGATGACGTCGTTACAGTATTTTTCTGTTTGGTTTAAAATTTGTTTCCACTTCAAATGCATATTTTTGTCAGATATTGGCTCAGTGAATATCTGTTTTTCAAAAGTCAATAACACTGCACATTTACCTCAACAAAAGACAGTAATTGTATAATACCCCATGTAGCATGAGCAACATAAATACAAACGATAGTCGGTAATACGCCGTGTACCAGGCGTGTAGCATGAGCAACATTAATACATTAGATAGTACTGGTAGTTGACAACCGTAAACTAATCTGGAAATATTAAGCCATAGAAAAGCGACCCGATATGATATCATAAAACCTGATTCATAATTCTCGGCAAAAGCTTCATATAACAACTGGCTTTGATGATTTGCAAAAAATGCTGAAAATGAAGATCCATTATTTGTAATTTGAGGAACCATTTTAAAGTGCTAATGGGCTTCATTGATGACTAATAATATTTTTAAGTATTGAGTGAAAATTTCCAGAGGTATTTCAATTGCTATTGCAGTTACAGTCCCTACTCGGCAGATTCCGTACTTCAAATGTAGTGTACCGGAATCGACCGGGGGTCTCCGATTAATACATACCCATCACCCAGAATAGAATCAACCACTCCAGTTGTGTAGGTGGTGGTCCTCTCAGTCTGTCACGGTTTGGCGCGTTGCTTATATCTGTCGTTGCCAGAACAAGTAATAACAAAAACACAACAAACGAGGCACTGTGGTATAAAAACTTCATAAAAGGACTCCGTAACAACTGCCCTATTTTGCTACGCGGAAAGATCAGGTAGTACAGAGCTGTGATAGGGACTATTAGAATCAGACCAAAACAGAGTAGGAATTTTGTAGGTCCGCTTCGTTTCCGCCAGCCAGGTAGTCCTTCGTACCATATTGATGTTAGAAGTTGTTGACAATGGGGATGCGCGACAAACTAAAAGAAAAATATAAAATAGGTAAGTAACAGGTTTTGTGTCAACAATTAGATATCAAACGACCGAGCCTAGGCTTGCTGCCTACCTAAAAAATAGAGCGTCTTAATGGAATTGAGCAGCAAAAAAACAAATTCCTTCTTTTGAGGGTTGCACATTGAATCGCGACTCTCAAGAACGACAAGAAAACAAGTTTACAGCTAAATGAGATAATAGCGATCAATGTTGATAGCTTTATTAGCTTTCCGCTCACTTGTGCAGTTTGACCAAGTTTTGCGAAGCCGGGTGTCCAAAATCCCTTTTCCAAAAGTTTAAGGTTCAAGTAAAAAGCTGGCTTTGGTTTATAAAAAAGGGAAAATGGAAAAATGGTACGTTAAACAATACTTGATTACCTGTCTTAAATTGCAAATAAGTTTGGGAAAATCCGGAATCCGCTTGTTTCACAAATTAGCAACAGCTTGTTTTTAGTTTTATCAAAAGTAAAGAAATAAAACTGCAACATTCTTCAATGTGATATGTCATTGATTGATTGGAAAAATATCTACCTTAATGCATATGCCTTTACAGTAATTTTAAATAAAAGACATTTGATATCAAACATAACTATAAAACCGTTTTCAATAAAAAAAAACAAACAATTTCTTGAAGGCTCTTAAGAATTCACAATTTAGCGTCGCAGATTGCATTACCTAAAGTTATGAGATTAAATTTCTTAATATTAAGAAATATTGCTTTTAAAATTCATCTGAAATCGTAAAAGTTTATTTTTGAAAAACAACAGATTTATATTGCTTGGTTTATGAAATGCCGGACGCCTTCTTTTAAATTAAAAATTACAAAAAATAGGGTCCACATTGGTCAAAATGTTCTCAAAACCATAACCCCATGTGTCAATGTTCTGTATACTCTGTTGTTTTCTGTATATGTTTTATAATTTATAAGTTTTTGTTTTTATCCCCGCGCTAGCGAAAGCGCGGGGATAATGTTTTGCTGTTCGATGTACGTACGCGTCCGTACGTATGGCGTTAATGTCCAAGATAATCTCTGTAACCACAAAGAGTAGAAAGATGAAATTTGGGTCATTGATTGCATTGTGAGTGGGGACTGTGCCAAAGGTTTTGGAATTTTGATATGGTCCCTAGGGGCTGGGCTGCATAGGTAGCCTAAGGGCACATTATTCCTTCGTCACGCAACTCCTCCCAGGATATTTGGAATACTAAACTGAAACTTGGCTCAATAGTTGCACTATGGATGTAGATTCTACCGAAGGTTTCAGAATTTTGATATGGGCCCTAGGGGCTGGGCTGCATAGGTAGCCTAAGGGCACATTATTCCTTCGTCACGCAACTCCTCCCAGGTTATTTGGAATACTAAACTGAAACTTGGCTCAGTAGTTGCACTATGGATGTAGATTCTACCGAAGCTTTCGGAATTTTGATATGGGCCCTAGGGGCTGGGCTGCATATGTAACATAAGGGCACATTATTCCTTCGTCACGCGATTCCTCCCAGGTTATTTGGAATACTGAACTGAAACTTGGCTCAATAGTTGCACTATGGATGTAGATTCTACCGAAGCTTTCGGACTTTTGATATGGGCCCTAGGGGCTGGGCTGCATATGTAACATAAGGGCACATTATTCCTTCGTCACGCGATTACTCCCAGGTTATTTGGAATACTGAACTGAAACTTGGCTCGATAGTTGCACTATGGATGTAGATTCTGCCGAAGGTTTCAGAATTTTGATATGGCCCCTAGGGGCTGGGCTGCATAGGTAGCCTAAGGGCACATTATTCCTTCATCATGCGATTCCTCCCAGGTTATTTGGAATACTGAACTAAAACTTGGCTCAATAGTTCCACTATGGATGTAGATTCTGCCGAAGGTTTCAGAATTTTTATATGGGCCCTAGGGGCTGGGCTGCATAGGTAGCCTAAGGGCACATTATTCCTTCGTCACGCAACTCCTCCCAGGTTATTTGGAATACTAAACTGAAACTTGGCTCAGTAGTTGCACTATGGATGTAGATTCTACCGAAGCTTTCGGAATTTTGATATGGGCCCTAGGGGCTGGGCTGCATATGTAACATAAGGGCACATTATTCCTTCGTCACGCAACTCCTCCCAGGATATTTAGAATACTGGACTGAAACTTGGCTCAATAGTTGCACTATGGATGTAGATTCTGCCGAAGGTTTCGGAATTTTGATATGGCCCCTAGGGGCTGGGCTGCATAGGTAGCCTAAGGGCACATTCCTTCGTCACGCGATTCCTCCCAGGTTATTTGGAATACTGAACTGAAACTTGGCTCAATAGTTGCACTATGGATGTAGATTCTGCCGAAGGTTTCAGAATTTTGATATGGCCCCTAGGGGCTTGGCTGCATAGGTAGCCTAAGGGCACATTCCTTCGTCACGCAACTCCTCCCAGGTTATTTGGAATACTAAACTGAAACTTGGCTCAGTAGTTGCACTATGGATGTAGATTCTACCGAAGCTTTCGGAATTTTGATATTGGCCCTAGGGGCTGGGCTGCATATGTAACATAAGGGCACATTATTCCTTCGTCACGCGATTCCTCTCAGGTTATTTGGAATACTGAACTGAAACGTGGCTCAGTAGTTGCACTATGGATGTAGATTCTGCCGAACGTTTCGGAATTTTGATATGGCTCCTAGGGGCTGAGCTGCATAGGTAGCCTAACGGCACATTATTCCTTCGTCACGCAACTCCTCATAGGTTATTTGGAATACCAAACTGAAACTTGGCCAAGTAGTTGTATTTTGGATGTAGATTCTGCCAAAGGTTTTGCAATTTTGACAATGCCCTTAGGGTCTGGGCTGCATAAATAGCCTAAGGGCACATTCCTTTGTGAAGCATAATTCTTTACATTGCTATCACTCCCACTACCAGGGAGAAGTCTCATTTTGATACATATACATTTGATAGTATTAATAATGCTCATTATAGTGATAGTTTATTTTATTAATTATTTGCCCTTATACTATCAAACACCAGAGTAGCGCGGGGATATGCAGCGTGGCTGCTTCGACTAGTTGTTTTTGCTTTAACCAATATGGATTTTTTTTGCTAATAAAAATAAATATTAAAGCCCGTTACTTGTAAGTTTTAATGAAATTTGCATTGATTAAAAATATCATAAGAATAAGATCGAAATAAGCTAAACCCTCAATCATGGGTTAGCTTCGGTCGATCACTAATTTTGCTTCCGGTCGCTTGCCGACTTCCGTTTGAAGAGAAAATGATGTTTCAGTGGTTCCGGGAATAGACTTACGTGAAGCAGAATAAAAAATGATTATTTGATATTAAATTTGCAATGGAAACCAGTAACATTCTGTGTAAAACTCTTGCCTCTGCTTATATACTAGGCAAAAAAAGAAACGTAACACTTATTTTTTATTTGATAATTTCTATAACAAAAGAAAAGTTGTAACTTCCATTGAATAAACGTATCTTTTGTCATAATGAAGAGACTAAAATCCAGTATAAGTATACCTTATTTTAATTCGAATTTAACATCTCTAAGGTTTTACCTAGATATTGTAGAAAATCAAGTCTGCAAAGCATTACCGTTCCTGACTAACCATCTGACAGCATTTCGATGAATATAAAGTTGAATTCAGAATTTAGGGACATTTAACCATCTGTAAAACTACAGGAATGGGATATTTTGCAACAGTTTCCGGTGGGATTTGGTTATTTCTAGAAACCAAATTCAGTAAAATAAAAAATGACAAAATGTTGAAAGTAAATTACAAAATTTCTGTTAAATTTTGATTTTTCGGTTAAAAAATGGTGCTTCTTACTTATCTATGACAATTTTAGGCATGATTCAACTCATAAATTAACGTCATTACGCGAAAGAAACACAATTCAGAGGACGTCATTTTTAAAACATTGACGTCAGCTTATGGTATTCTGCTACTTTCGGTCTCACCGATTGTTGTTCTGCTACCTCTGACACGAGTCTCTGGTCTATGGATAGTTGTTCTAAAGTCTTTTAAATGATTAATCACCTGTATTTTTGTCATTCCTGTACCCAACACGAAAGAAGAGAGTTGCTTCAAATTTTGACGTTAACGTAACGTGTCTGACTTACAATTTCTCAACATTTAAGTGCGACCTTTTGTTAACCGTGATATGTGTTACATTTAATGACCATAATTACTAGCTTAATTGAATTTTCGACACGTAAAATTTTAAAAGTTCCAATTTTGAAAATTGAAAAGCCTTCAATACGCAAATTTGACAGAAAAACCCGTTTATTGCCTATATCTTTATACTAAAAATTCAAAACAAAATATGTTTCGAAAAAATTTTAAAAGAAAACCAATGTAACGTTTCTTTTTTTGTCTAGTATATATATAAAAAACAATCTACGGGTGAAAGAGTGAGTGAGTTAGTGTTTTACGCCCTTGCAACGCTAAATAGGTTATTCCAAGACGACGAACATGAACAGGACGTTAAAATGAAAATGAAATGATGATGATAAATGAAGAAAAAGTAGCTTATTTGTTAAACCCCTAAACACCATTGCAAGTAAACAAACTAGGATCCTTTATAAAAACGTCTTTTGAACTGAGGACAAGGGGCCCTTAATTTTTCTTTACTTGTAAACTATGTATTATTTTGAGCTTTAGTTAGTTTTATGTCAGTGTATGTTTATGTGTCACAAACTGTATAAAACCGTAATGGCATTAATGACATTCATATTCGTATTCGATGATGATAAATGAAATATAGGAAACTGAGAAACAGTAAATTTTGGAAAACCACAGGAAAAGAGGAGAGTTGGGTAGAGGGCAGAAAATTTAGCCTATGCGGTGCACTACTTGGTGGTCCACAAAAGGTTACTTTACGTGAGCATGAAGCATGACACTCTCCCCACACGTTAGCCCACTATGGTCAGCGGTATTGGTTTCTGTATTATAGACCTGACAACCCCGCGGATGACGTCCACCCTATTCCGCCACCTAGGGTACACACTTTGGCCGTTCTGTGGGCTGAGCACTGACCCGATGTCAGTCAGAATCCCAAGACCCTTAATTGCCTCTTACGACAAGCTTGGCCCTATTCACCACCTGGGCCCCGCACGGGACCGAACATGATAAGAGATTAACCACGTATATCTTCGTTCTTCATTCCTTGAAAACAGAATATTCTTGTTCATGTCCGCTACTTCTAATGATCGGTTTTACGACCATTTGACTTAATTTTTTTCTTGAAAATGTCTAGGAAACGAGCAGACAGTTTACTTTTAACTCAGATGGCAAAATATATGGTTTCACTATAAGACAAATGGATCAACGAATCAATATTTCTTGTATGTTTTTATTACTCTCTGGATTTAGTTTACAATGAAATAGTAGCGGTAAATCTGTCTGTTCTTCTTAAGTTATTTGACACAAAGCTTTTTTGTAATTAACTCAGAGACACCACATCGCATTATGTCTTAATTAACTATCATGAACTCTCCTATAAGAAGTCACAAACATTGTCATGAACTCTTTTGTATGAAGCCACAAAAGGTCACGACCAATCGATGTGTATCTCCCATTTCATAGACATAAAGTAATATTAATATTTATAAAAGCACGCATAATAGCTTATTAACTTGAGACTCTTCGTGACTCGGGAACCATAAACCTTTTGTAATCAGCGGCAAAAGGTGAAAACCATCAGCAAAATGATAGGAACCCTTCATTTCTTAAGCCGTTCACAAATTACCTTTAGGTAGAAAGTAATTACCTTAACGTATGAAATTATGCTTAACTTGATTGCTTGCTTAATATTGGAGTTCATTTAAAATTGGATTGGGTAATGTTTTTATCATGGAAATACTAGTATTCAACACATGTTTAAGTCGGTGCAACTAGTACTATACTATTCCAGGTTTTGTACATTAAGGAATGCTTTTTGGCTTAAGGTCATTTTCTACTGTTTTACGACTGGGGATCAGTAGCCAAAAGTATGACTCATTGCGTCGAATTTCCAATACTATCAGCAGATTCACTCATATTGCAAGTTCTAATTCAATACCCCTCCCCCACCAAATTATTTGATGAAAAATTCATAATTTAGAAGTTTTTGTTTCGTTTAAAAGCTAGACTGTATATCTATTTGACACCTACCTGTTTTTGTTCGTACTTTAAAGCTAGTTTTAGTCTGGCTAAAGTCAATTTATCAATATTCATATTTCTATCGGTTGCCGAACCAAACACGGAATAGTCTTCGTCGCCCGGATCGCATTCCTTATTTAGTACAGCAATAACCTCTTCGCTACTCCGACATTGGTCCAGTAAGTCACATGAATACCTTCTACACTGGTCTCGCAGTTCCATGTACGTGTCTTTAAATTCGTTTTCACGAAGAGCAAGTTTTTCCAACGTGTGCGAAAGTCTGAATGCTGTGAGAATCGGATCGGCGCTTGTAAGCGATATCCAGGCTGGACTCGCCAAAGCTCGGAATGTATTGATTCGTAAGAGAGAATGCCGAAGACTATCCTTGTGCACTTGTTCCTTGCAGGTTTTACAGGAACAGGATAACTTGTGTGGGTGCTGAATGTCAGCCCCTCGGAGCAGGAGGAGCTGTAATATTTCAAACTGATTACAATGAGCGGCTAGCATCACTGGTGAGATATCTGAGGAATAGTCCGAACTTTCTTCGCCTTGTACATTGTTTGAGGACCATTCTGATCCCAGCATGCTAGCTTTGATTGACGGGTGGTCTATGAGCATCTCCACAATCTTAAAAACTCCTTCCCTTATTGCGTATAGTAACGCGTCACCGATCCTAACGCCATCTTGTTGTAAAAGAACCTCAACTATTTCGACGTTTTCGTTATCGACGGCAATCTGAATTGCTGATCGTCCCAGCATGTTTGTGCTGTTGACGTTTACGGGCTTGGGACCCTGCAAGCATCGCACTACTGTCGATTTATCCCCTCGCTCAACCGCCTCGAGAAACGTTCGTTCCTGGGTATTCGCCCTGTAGTTGACCTTAAGCGGCTCTAGTGGGAACTTGATGGGGCGGATTCGACAGGAATGTTTCGTGGTTTGTGAAGACACGTGGTCTGAAACTGTGTTGATGGTCAGTTCCATTTGAAACAATTATTAGTTGTATCTGTAAAAAAAAGAAACTAAACCGATCAAGAACACGGGCAAATTTGTTCATATAAGTTTCACGTAAAACAATTCACATGAAATTCACCCGAATCGAGCATATACATGAAGCTCACATGAAAAAGTTCATGTGAATTTCACATGAAATTCACACAAATCATACCCGAGTTTCACATGAAATTCACGTCATTCTCACATGAAAACACATCTATTTCACGTGGACAGTAAATATAAATTTCCTGTAAGCCATTTTCATCTGAAACTCACGTGAATTTGAGATTCACATGGATTTCACTTGAAGCTCGATCACGTGAAACTCGTGTGAGCCAAATTTGCCTGTGCAGACAAGATGAAAAGATGCAGTGCACAATATTTAACTTTATTTGTCACACAAATTAAAAGCAAGGGTTATTCGGTGTGCACTAAATGATCTTTATTAAATTGATACAATTGCGTTGCATTATTCCTCAAGCTGTTTACTCTTTCCTTAATATTTCAATATAATTTCAAAAGTCGGTCTTTCTTTTGATGGTTTAAAGGAAGTCACATGTCAGGTTTGGAATATTGTTTTCTTTTAAGAAGCTATTTGTCATTTTTGTTTCCCATTTCCTTTATGGTTTCCTCTCTCTATCTCTTACAATCGACTTCAACCACGTAAAACTAATTTTAAAATATTATTTTTTTAGAAGACTTTCTGGTTAGAAGCGATTAAGGATAGTTAAAATCGATTAGGAATGCGGGATTTTCTTTGAATTAAAATTGTATTTATAGCAGATAAAAGGTAGTCATCTATTTCTAATCTGTCTAAAAGCAATTTTATTGATAACTGTTCAAGTATGAGGAAAATACATGTAAAATTTTAATGTTTAGAAAATATTAAACAATTGCTATTTCTAATTTCAAATGTAGTTTTGAAATTAGTTTCTTCCCTGTTTTTAGCTCACCTGGACCAAAGGTCCATGTGAGCTATTGGCATCACTTGGCGTCCGTCGTCGTCGTCGTCGTCGTCGTCGTCGTCCTTTAACAATTTTTCAAAAATCTTCTCCTCTGAAACTACTGAACAGAATTGAATGAAACTTGGTATGATTGATCCTTAGGGTGTCCTGCACCAAACTTGTGTTTCGATTTTTGATCTGTCAAAAAACATGGCCGCCGTTACTAAAAATAGACTAGGGGGGTCAGACTACTGTTTTTGGCTTATAAATCAAAAAGTTTAAGAGATAGAGGAAATCTGAGGCCACGCTACTGATTCAGCATCAAAAGCTCTACAAAAGTCTCTATTTGGTCAAAGTTGTCAGATGACCCCTTATAGGGGTTACAGCCCCTTAAAGGTGAAAAATACCATTTTTTCATGTTTTTGGCCTACAGAATGAAAACTATTGCAGATAGAGATTAGCTGTTGCTTGCTTAAATGTTTAGCTCATTTAGCTCTACAAAAGTCTCCATAGGGTCGAAGTTGTCAGATGACCCCTTATAGGGGTTACGGCCCCTTAAAGGTGAAAAATAGCCATTTTTCATGTTTTTGGCCTACAGAATGAAAACTATTGCAGATAGAGATTAGCTGTTGCTTGCCTAAATGTTTAGCTCATTTAGCTCTACGAAAGTCTACATAGGGTCGAAGTTGTCAGATGACCCCTTATAGGGGTTACGGCTCCTTAAAGGTGAAAAATAGCCAATTTTCATGTTTTTGGCCTACAGAATGAAAACTATTGCAGATAGAGATTAGCTGTTGCTTGCTTAAATGTTCAGCTCATTTAGCTCTACAAAAGTCTCCATAGGGTCAAAGTTGTCAGATGACCCCTTATAGGGGTTACGGCCCCTGAAAAATAGCGTTTTTTCATGTTTTTGTCTTACAGAATGGAAACTATTGCACATAGAGATTAGCTGTTGCTTGATAAATGTTCAGCTCATTTAGCTCTACAAAATTCTCCATAGGGTCCAAGTTGTCAGATGACCCCTTATAGGGGTTACGGCCCCTGATAAATAGCGATTTTTCATGTTTTTGGCCTACAGAATGAAAACTATTGCAGATAGAGATTAGCTGTTGCTTGCTTAAATGTTCAGCTCATTTAGCTCTACAAAAGTATAGGGTCAACATCAAGACCAGGTGAGCGATTCAGGCTCCTGGGAGCCTCTTGTTTTTTGGATAATCATCTTTGGTATGTTTTGTTTTGTCTTGTATTTTATTGCTCTCAATTTAGAAACCATCTCTCAAAAAGAAGCAGAGGTACCAATGGGGTATCCGAATGTCAAAAATCCGAAAGGGCAGAGACAAAACCAGTAAACACCAACAAGAACGGGACAAAAACAGACAACATGTAAAACATGGAAAAACAAAATAACTGAATATCAATCAACAACGCGACCTCCAGTCGAAACAAGAGTGAACTCATGTGCTCCGGAAGAGTAAGCAGTCCTTGCTTGCTATAGAACACCCGTCGTGTTGCTAATAGTCCATTCAGCGTGTCAATTCAGGTAAAGGAAGACAAAACAAAACCCTATGACAAACCAACATCTACACTCATCTGAGAGATCGAAATCCCATATTTGTCTATAAGTGCATGATGTCTTCCGTAAAATTTCTTGAGTGAAGACAGCAATGGTGTTCGATTCTGCAATCCTCCGTCACACTAATCGAACAATTAGAATAATAAAGAATATCTATCACATCAAAAGAGACACGCAAACGTCAATTCTAACCATTTAGTTACTAATGAGAACGAGGAAAGGGGAAAGGGTGAATGTATGACGAAAATCAGGTAATAAAAGGAGTACTTTGACTTTATAAATAAAAATTCAACAACAAAAAATATCAAGGTTTCTATTTTTCAAAAAGGGACAGTATGAAGACACCCCACCCCCATCCCAATCAAATGGTTGCTCTCTAGAATACAAAAGGTTCTAGGATGTCACGAAAACATTAATTCTAAATAACTTTTTGTCCCCAAAGCCCCACCCAAACTACTTGATATTTTTCGATTATACAGAAGCCGAACACTAACACGGTGGAAAATGTAGCAAAGCACTTTTTTCTGCTTATAGAAATCTTATTTGAATCTTAAACGATTGTTTGAAACTCAAATTCAATTTTTCAACAGCATTTTTGAAAGAGTAGATATTTGTATATTTTTTTTGTCCGCGCATAAAATAGTTCCAGTCTCTTAGAAACAGACCATTTAACTTGAAGGGTGTTGTCCTGGTCTTATGTTCTGGTTCGATTTTTTTTCCGCGTAAATCACGGACAATATATAAATATTTTTTCCACAGCAATGAAGTGATATCTAAGGTTGCGCACAATAGATCCATGTAAGCCGTCAAATATTTCAATAAAAAGAGCACATTTGTGCTAGATTATTGTTGCTTTGACCTTTTGCAAAAAAGTAAAATACGACATAACATTGATTACTTAAAGATAAATATAAATATACTAATATATATATTACGAACCTACCTTTCATTTGATTCGGAAATTATCCATATTTGCATTAAATCTTATAATTCCAGATTATTTCTCTCTCTTCACTTTCACATTATGACCATGTCATCGTCAAACGACAACAAATTAATACCTGTTACATACTATTTACTGAAAGAATGGTCTAAAATGCCAATCACCGCTTAGCTTCTAGGGTGTGGTATAGCTGTGAGAAATTTTCACCTGGAAATCAATACCATCAAGATTCCCGTAATTGCAATACTTCAGGTGTACCGCCACAGAAGTGCTGTTATATATGATATAATATTCATAAAGTATACATATTTGGTATGATTGTTAGGATTTTCACAGTTTACGTCGGTTTATGTAACAGTGTTGAGTAATTTCTCTCTTTTTTCTTGGTCTTTGATGTTACAAATGTTCATGTATTTTGTTCTGAGATCACATGATTCGAACATGTTTTAAATACTATGCTCTACACAGTCAAATTTATTGGCCATAGTAAGGCACGAACCATCTTCTTTTGGTAGGGGGGGCTGGGATTTTTTTCAAAAAAAAATATTAATTTCAATTTTTACAGAAAAAAATAAAAATGCTCCTAATGGAGCTGAAAAAAAAATAAATATTCATAAATTTCCAAAACAATATATACATCATTTGAACTCAAATGATAAAAGCCTGATATTTTTCTGCCTCGCTTCGCTCGGCATACATCAACCTATTCATCATTACCTTTAGTAGAAGTTTAAAATTTTGAAATTATAATGTGCTACGATTTAGTATCACTTGTGATATCTTTAGTACATGCATACATATATAGTTTTGTTCTGTTATGATATGAACCTCTGCTGTACGACTCCCTATCAGGATAATTAAAAGTAACATTGCATTCCTTAGACCTTGCAATGTAATTATCATAACCTATTATACATACATTATACCCATACATGAAGTTGAAAAGGGTGTAATGTTTTAGACTGGTCCGTCAGTTTGTTTACCCGAAGGATCAATATTTCCATAACTGATTATTCCGAAACTATTGACCTTAACCTTTCAATATTTGGAATTTATGGTATGGTTAGATAAGTATGTTTTCTGATCTATTTATCGTCAACAGGTCTAAGCTTTTCCCCCATTGCTTTCAGAATATAGCCTCTATCATTTTGTGATGTCTTTCAGTTTCCATGACCTTCAGCCGCCCTCGGACAACAAACATTTGAAGTGTGTACATCTTAGACACTGATGTCCCGCTTGGCAAATAAAATTATACATATTTTTTTTCAAAACCTTCCCATCCCACTGGTAGATCCACTGAGATGTCTATAAGATGGCATTGGTAATTCCTCACAGATTTCTTATATTTCCATGTTCTGTAGTTCATATGATGATTCTTTGAAAATGAATAATGAAATCATGATTAGCTTTCAGGAAATCACAAGAATGGATGATTTTGCATCATTTACCCAAGAGCTTTTGAGGCCTTCAGTGATCCTTATGTCTGTTTTAAGTATGCTAGTTAATTCACATAATCCCTAACCAAGTCAAAAGGTTAGTTTTGCTATGATTCCTTAGTGGCTTCATCTTGTGCTTTTCTTTGTTTTATTTCAACACCTGACTTGCTGTTCAGGGAGATTAACTTTTGAAAACATTTCAGCCAAAAGGTGAACCTAAAAAGGTAACCGTATGATAAGTACCCAACGTGACAAGGTTACCAGGGCAATTCTAGTCTTGATAAGTTTTAGAATAAGAATAAAATTTCACATTTTTGAAAAAAAAATTGTAAAAGACACAAATTTGGGATTTTGGATATCCAGCTATTTGACTTAGTCCATTTAAATAAATATTGCTGAATGTTAATATGGGGGGATTCTGGTTTTTAATTATTTTCATTTTTTTACTTTGTGCTTTCAAAAGAGTTTGGCTGACATACATGTATTTGCCATATCTCCCCATATCCCATTTTTTCTATAAATATATGTATTTTTTGAATATTCATGATTCAAAATCAAAATTCAATAGTCCAATGTACATTTCATCTCCAAATGAGAGTTTGTTTGACATATTCAACATATCTCATTTTTCTTAAAGAAATATATGAATGTTTTGAATATGAATATATCCACAATGAGAATGAATTAGTCCAAGAACTGGCCTAATTCACACAATTGATAAGAGACCAATTTACGAATAGAAAATCAAATGTAAAAAAAAAATCTGAACTTGTCTGAAAAAAAAAAATATGATTTTGCTTTGGGCAGAAAAAAAAATTGTAACTTTGATTTGGACAGAAAAAAATATAATATCAGGTTATAAAATCCCAGGCCCCCCCCCCCCCCACCGTATAAAAATGGTTCGTGCCTAAGCTGGACATGAATTTTGAACCTGGAACTTTATATTTGTTTGTTTTAATTTGTATTCTGCTTTAACGTTGCAAAAATGTTTTTAAAGGATGTTCCCAACTATTTTTGAAAATAAATAGGTTTTTAATTGTATGCTTTAAATGAAAAGATAATAGGTAAAGATGTAAAAGAAGCAACAAAATTTGATAGGTTTGGACCTTGTTTTAAAGATAATTAGCGTTAAAATTTTGGCAGGAAAGGTTTTCTCTGACTGGCAATCGCTTTCAGCACTAGAACACTAGAAAGGGCCATTGGCAAATCTTGCAAGTAATAAAACATACAGATTAACTTTTAAACGTATCACAGTTCGATTTTTATCGTTTAAAGAGTGAAACGTTTGAAACAGAATAAACAACAAAAACATTCATTTCATTTTGGGAACAAATTCTCGTACATTCTCGCACATTTGCTTTTTCATGTACTATCCTCCTATTCCTTGGAGCACTAGTTCTGTCATCTACAGTCTTCTGCTGAATAGTTGCAGTTTATTCATATTGTCTATGCATGTCACGACTTTCACGTGCTTTTGTTGTTGCAGCCATACTGGAGACCTCCATAAACAGCCACGGGTCATATAATAGAACAATAGTCTCACACATGGAAGTAAGTATGTTGATATTGTAACTTAAAGCTGGTGTGATTAAATCGAAGTCAAGGTTCTATCCTAAGGAGTGTTTGCTTCATATTGTTTATCAAGTTCTCAAATTATTAATTGATATCAAAGGTGAACACAAAGTAGGAGCAGATGAATACCAGCAAATTCATAAAGGAGGACAAAATAAAACCCAAATGACTAATCAGCATATATACTCATCTAATAGCACATGAAGTTTTCCGTAATTGTTTTTGAGTGACAACAAATGTCTATGACATTTTTTTAACATATATTTGGTAAGCTTTTTAGCTCACCTGGACCGTGTGAGTTATTGCCATCACTTGGCGTCCGTCGTCGTCCGTCGTCGTCGTCGTTAACTTTTCTTTGAAAATCTTCTCCTCCGAAACGACTGAAGGGATTGCTTTGAAACTTTGCACACTTCATCTATGGGATGTCCTCTACCAAGATTGCACAAATGGTGACTGCCGTCTAAACAACATGGCTGCCGTTACTAAAAATAGACCAGGGGGTCAGACTACTGTTTTTTGGCTTGTAAATCAAAAAGTATAAGAGATAGATGAAATATGATGCCACGCTGCTGCTTCAGCATCAAAAGCTCTACAAATGTCTTCTTTGAGTCGAAGTTGTCAGATGACCCCTTATAGGAATTATGGCCCCTTAAAGGTAAAAAATAGCATTTTTTTCATGTTTTTGGCTTATAAAATGAAAACTATGACAGATAGAGAAAAGTTGTTGCTTGCTTAAATGTTCAGCTCATTTAGCTTTACAAAAGTCTCCATAGGGTCGAAGTTGTCAGATGACCCCTTAAAGGGGTTACAGCCCCTAAAATAACGTTCTTTCATATTTTTGGCCTATGGAATGAAAACTATAGCAGATAGAGAGAAGCTGTTGCTTGCTTAAATGATCAGCTTATTTAGTTCTACAAAAGCCTCCATTGGGTCGAAGTTGTCAGATGTCCCCTTATAGGGGTTTAGGCCCCAAAATGACGTTTTTTCATGTTTTTGGCCAACAGAATGAAAACTATAGCAGATAGAGAAAAGCTGTTGCTTGCTTAAATGTTGAGTTCATTTAGCTCTACAAAAGTCTTCATAGGGTGATAGTTGTCAGATAACCCCTTATAGGAGTTACGGCCCTTAAAATAACGTTTTTTTATGTTTTTGGCCTTTAAAATGAAAACTATAGCAGATAAAGAAAAACTAAACTGTTGCTTGATTAAATGTTCAGTTTATTTAGCGCTACAAAAGTCTTCATAGGGTCGAAGTTGTCAGAAGGCGCCTTATAGGGGTTTTGGCCCCTAGAATAACTTTTTTTCATGATTTGGGCCTATGGCTACAGAATGAAACTATAGTAGATGGATAAAAGCTGTTATTTGCTTAAATGTTCAGCTCATTTAGCTCTAGAAAAGTTTTTATAGGGTCGACATCAAGCCTCTTGTATTGTAATGGTATCTAATGGATCGTCGTGTTCCAATACTAGTGTCGTAAGTACAAATCCATTGGGATCCTAAAGTATCTTTTGAATTAAAATTTGAATTCCAGTTTTTTCTAGGACAAATAAGAATTCTGGTTTGAACTCCATGGTTTCTAGTAGAAATTGAGATATCCTAATTTGTCCTGTAACATACATTGTCATTTTTCTGTTGGTTTTATTATTAAAACCGGACTCTAAAGTTGCAATGGAAAAGAAGTGACTGCTGCCATAAATCTGGTCCCCCAATATGGGTTGAAAAATCTGTATCAGGTCAGACGCAAGATTCTAGTGCAACCACGTGCGTTTATTTTCACACCAGAAATTTATAAATACAAACTAATATAATTCAAAGTAATGGATAATTCAAAGTAATGGATATACACATCTGAAACAAAATGTAGAAAGTGATACTAAAATGATATAAAAAAGTTAAATAAGTTCATTTACATGAGTAAGTTTAAAAAATATAAGCATTAAAAAATGGCGGAAAAACCACTCCTCACCTCGTAAAACCATGAGTTAAGATTGGGCTCAACCCTCTTTTACAGGGCTTTTAGGGATCAAGCAGTTAACTTGAAGCGGGGTGGGGGGCTAGGTTTTTTTCCCCGAAAAAAAAAAATTGAAAACTAATTGTTGATGAAAAAATATATTGGTAGCATAGGATTATTTTCTAAATTGGTCCATCCCTTACAGATTATATACATGTAGGTACGAAAAGTGGTGAGTACTTTGAAGTTATTTAGTTTTATGGGATGTCCCTTATATGCTGGTCTTTTGTTGATATAAATTTAAGGATGAGTTTAGACTCATATACAAAACAAAGGTAATAATAAAACCTCCGAACCCAGAAGGCCAATCTCAAATGTCCACGAGAAGACAAAACAAGAAAACACAGCGGAAAAATTGAAGACCGCAACGGTCCTGACTTTGTACAGGCATTATAAAAGATATTGGTGGGTCAAACCGGGTCCCATGGCGCGCAATCTCCACCCCCCATTGCGATCCCTCGGTCCTTTACATGAGTAAGTTTAAACAAGAGGCTCCCAGGAGCCTGAATCGCTCACCTGGTCTTAATGTCAACCCTTTGAAGACTTTTGTATAGCTAAATGAGCTGAATGTTTAAGCAATAAAAAGCTTTTCTCTATCTGCAATAGTTTTCATTCCAAAGCAAAAAACACCATTTTTCACCTTTAAAGGGCCATAACCCCTTAAAGGGGTCATCTGACAACTTCCACCCTAAAAAAGACTTTTGTAGAGCTAATTAAGCTGAACATTTAAGCAAGCAACATCTTTTCTCTATCTGCAAAAATTTTCTTTTTTTAGGCCAAAACACTATTTTTTGCCTTTAAGGGACTGTAACCCCTATAGGGGGTCATCTGACAACTTCGACCATATGGAGACTTGTGTAGAGCTAAATGAGCTGAACATTTAAGCAAGCAACAGTTTTTCTCTATCTGCAATAGTTTTCATTCTATAGGCCAAAAACTCTATTTTTTGCCTTTAAGGGGCCATTACCCCTATAAGGGGTCGTCTGACAACTTTGACCCTATGGAGACTTTTGTAGAGCTAAATGAGCTGAACATTGAATCAAGCAACAGCTTTTCTCTATCTGCAATAGTTTTCATTCTATAGGCCAAAAACACTATTTTTTGCCGTTAAGGGGCCGTAACCCCTATAAGGGGTCATCTGACTACTACGACCCTATGGAGGCTTGTGTAGAGCTAAACGAGCTGAACATTTAAGCAAGCAACAGCTTTTCTCCATCTGCAATAGTTTTCATTCTATAGGCCAAAAACTCTATTTTTTGCCTTTAAGGGGCCGTAACCCCTATAAGGGGTCATCTGACAACTTTGACGTTATGAAGACTTTTGTAGAGCTAAATGAGCTGAACATTTAAGTAAGCAACAGCTTCTCTCTATCTGCAATAGTTTTCATTCCATAGGCCAAAAACATGAAAAAATGCTATTTTTCACCTTTAAGGGGCTGTAACTCCCATAAGGGGTCATCTGACAACTTCGACTCAATGGAGACTTTTGTAGAGCTTTTGATGCTGAAGCAGTAGCGTGGCATCAGATTTCATCTATCTCTTATACTTTTTGATTTACAAGCCAAAAACAGTAGTCTGACCCCCCTCGTCTATTTTAAGCAACGGCGGCCATGTTTTTCGACGAATCAAAAATCCCCACATCAGTTCTGTGGGGAATACCCTAAAGTACCACCAGACCAAATTTGGTTTGAATCTGTGCAGCCGTTTCAGAGGAGAAGAAGTTTGAAGAAAAGTTAACGACGACGGACGACGACGACGACGACGGACGACGACGACGGACGCCAAGTGATGGCAATAGCTGACATGGCCTTTGGCCAGGTGAGCTAAAAATATAAGCATTAAAAAATGGCGGAAAAAACACTCCTCACCTCGTAAAACCATGAGTTAAGATTGGGCTCAACCCTCTTTTACAGGGCTTTTAGGGATCAAGCAGTTAACTTGAAGCGGGGTGGGGGGCTAGGTTTTTTTTCCCCGAAAAAAAAATTGAAAACTAATTGTTGATGAAAAAATATATTGGTAGCATAGGATTATTTTCTAAATTGGTCCATCCCTTACAGATTATATACATGTAGGTACGAAAAGTGGTGAGTACTTTGAAGTTATTTAGTTTTATGGGATGTCCCTTATATGCTGGTCTTTTGTTGATATAAATTTTAGGATGAGTTTAGACTCATATACAAAACAAAGGTAATAATAAAACCTCCGAACCCAGAAGGCCAATCTCAAATGTCCACGAGAAAAGACAAAACAAGAAAACACAGCGGAAAAATTGAAGACCGCAACGGTCCTGACTTTGTACAGGCATTATAAAAGATATTGGTGGGTCAAACCGGGTCCTATGGCGCGCAATCTCCACCCCCATTGCGATCCCTCGGTCCTGTAGTCACGACCGCAAAAACACCATAGGGATGTTTAAGTGATCATCTCTGTACAATTAAGCTAGAGCCAAATGGCGGACAACCATTAATTGCATTGAAGTCGGATTTTGGATTTTGAAGAGACACTTTTCTGTAACGTTCACTTATTCCACACTTTTTTCACTTTAATTCATGAAATAAAGAATATAATATGTTTTTCGTGTTGTGAAATAACAAAACATGCATTTATATTTACGTCTTTATTTTCAAAGTAACAATATGAAACCATATTTTCAATTTCTGCCAAATCTTCTTTGTTTACAAATAAGAGGTCAGAAATCTCACCAAGAGCTGATAAATATAATAGATCGGTTACAAAATAAAAATTATAAACGTCATAAAAGATATTGCTACATCTAATCTTATACTAAAAATTAAAATAACATTGAATATGAATAAAATTTCAAAACAAATCATTCGTGTTTTTATAGAATCTTGAATAAATTTAAGTCTGGTTTGCATTGAGTCAGACATAGAGGTAGATTAAACGTTATTTCCAGTTGCGTGAACCAACTTAGAGTCAAGAGACAATTTGCCTTAACGTTAAATTAACATTAAGCTCGATTTTAAAACAGTAGTTTAACGTTAATGTAACACCTACATTTTGTATCTAATGTTAAATTAACATTAGTTTAAGGTTAATTTTTTTTAAACATTAGCGTAGCGTTAAACACTTTAACGTTAATTTTCTATTGAATAATGCATATGTCATACTATAATCGAAGCTCTATTTTAACCACTAATTTAACGTTAATTTTTAGCGTAAAATAAGCGTGAACAAAATTTTCTGTGTATAATCACTTTATGCTATTCTTTGACCTTTTTTTTAGGTTGGCATACAATAAATACTTGCTTTTTTCCTATTTATTATGACGAAAAGAGTACTTTTCTTTTGATGATTTTTGACACAAAACTGCAAAACGGGTTTCCAATCAATCATATCTGTTACATGCCAGACTTATTTGAGGCTTACAATTGATACGATTTTGTAATTAATAAAATATATATCTTTCTTGTCATGCAAATCGATACAAATTGAATATTGACAGAAAAAATAAAAATAAAGTTATAAACAAAAACAAAACATCAACAAATTCATAAATTTGTCTATGAGCCCCCTGTCCTCAGTTCTAGTAACTGTTTAATAAAAGAACATAGACTCTGAATTTGTCGTTAATTTCTAAACGCAACTTATTAACCAATTAAAAATGAATTTAAAAGAAAATAGAATTTTTTTTTTAATAAAATGAGTATATGTATATAAAGGAAAAATAGCACTTGTACGATGATTGTAGCTGGTATCTTATGGAACAATGTTCAATGGAAAAACTAAGGGGAAACATCTTAACAGGGAACATTAATATTTCTTTTATAAGATGAACCAATCGCTTATGCATGTAAGCAGATGTTACAAACAAGACAAACTGGTTGAAAACATGGGGAGAATAAAATAAAACATTGATATAACACTGAAAAGTAAGTGAAAAATTGAAGTTTGAATAAATGCATTCATCGAATGCAAATATTTGAATGCGCCTGATAAATGATTTATTTTCTACATGCATTTTTTCATCGGCTTTTATTTGGAAGATCCTAAAAGACACAAGTTTCGAACTATAATATCTATAAATACAAAACAAACATGAGCATTGAAAACAAAACAAAACAAACTATAACAACGTATTAAAAGTTAACAGGAAATCTCGTTAGGTCAAGGTCAGATGGGTTGGATCTACACAACACTTGGTGACCCCTGATCTTCAATGGACTTGTGCCAGGCAATTGCTACGTGGAACAATAATAGATATCCCATTGCTACAATGTTCGAAACAATCATCATTGGAAAACCAACCCTGAAATAAAAATAAATTGCCAAACATTGGTCAAAGTAAAACAAATACGGATTTCGTTGAACAGGAAGTATGTGAGCGACAGACCAGAAATTCAAGGTGTTGGACCCGATGCTGATTCTCTTTATCAAATGTCAAAGGAGTTGTGATAGGTTGTTCTTAAGAACACTGTTACGAAACAGTTTCCACGCCCATTCGACTTTATGTATGCAGTCATAGGTGGATCCATGGGGGGCCTAGGGGGCCCGCCCCCCCCCTTTTGGCGGAAAAAATTGGTTGAATTTATAGGAAATCATTGTAGCGTGACCAAAGTGGGCTCCCTCTTAGGCCAGTCAGTGGGCCCCCTCTTTCAGAATTTCTAGATTTGCCTATGGCAGTGTATTTATTTTGACTTCAAACTTGACACGTAGAGCTGTTAAATGAACATCAATAATGTATTGTATACGAAACAAACGCGTAAGTCGATTAAATTTTAAGAGATAAACTTATGGTCTTTCCTCTGTATAAAACTACTAAACGTGCATTTGAACATCCCAAATTGTTTAGAATAAATAAGAAAAATCGATTTGATAAATTGTTATAAAAGAGGACGTCATACTTAAAAAATTCCCAGAATGAAAACCCGTAACCATGCTGATCTGCAATACCAGCACAAACCACGTTTGCCGATGCTCCAATAAGTGTTCCATTACCTACAAAGATAAAACATATCACAATGATACATTTTTGTAGAAGAAGATGAGATGTGAACAAAGTTTACGCGCAACAACTTTGCAAAAACACCCAGACTAAATCCCCTGTTTTTCCTGTCCCCTTTCCATAATTTCTGGACCCGCAACTGTGTCATATTAAACTAACAAAGCTTAAAGCTGATATTTGATTAAAGCCAAAGCAAAAATAAGACGAATATTTCAATATGCCAAATTTAAAATCAAACACTCTTGCTGGTTGGGTTTGCCAAACAGCAAATAAACCAAATAAACGATTGAAAATACTTAGGTTTGAAAAAAAAAATGTTTTTTTTATTAGATGAACAGGGTGGACATATACAAAGTTTTTGAATGTAACAGTAATTCGTTATACATGTAGTAATATGTAGAATTTAGAATTTGTTTCGATGATGCAATATGATAAGAAACTGTGTAAATATCTTAGACAATCATAAAGGACCTAATTCGAACCATATGTGATTTCTCAACCCATTTGTTTACCTCCTAAGCATGCGCCAAACGCTAAGGCAAGGATCATGGGTAATATAGGAACTTCCGCTTCCTCTGTTAGTTGTACCAGCACTGGTATCTGTAAAGAATATTTAAAACACTTTTAGGTACTAGTATTTTGAATCGTGAGTTATATTATTATCACTTTCCTAAAGACATTTGTCATTAAAAGTCGTCCGAGCCATTAGCCTACTTTTTAAACTCATTATTTCAAATAAATTATAATAAATTTTAACAAATAATACACTTCCGGAGGAAGCAATTATGATAGAGATGTCAATATTTTTGTAGTATTAACGATACGCTGTAACATCGGGAGCATCACAGGTTAAACCTGCCTCATATTAGTGAGCTTTTACTAATATGAGGCAGGTTTAACCTGTGACGCTCCCGTAGTAACAACGTATATTTAAATATACCATGTCTGGTCATGATGTCTATTTCACTTTCAAAATTCTCATATGAAGCTTTTTCCTGTAAAAGAGCTAAGTCCGTAGATTCGTTATACTCCTTTTCAACATGTGGATAGTATGAATTGAAAAAAGATTACCCTTTTTTTTCATCTGATACTCATGGAAAAAAGAAACTGTGCATGTCTATTGGAAATCAATTGTACCCAATGACATATTTCTTTTAATCAGAAAATCGTAAAGAATACAGTTTTCGAATTGAAATTTTCACTAAATGTCGAGTGGATCATGCAGATCATTTTGGGGTAAAAATCCGAATTTTTTTAAATTCCAGTTTCTGAGATTCAAAAAGCCACTTTTTTAACCCAAAAATGAAAAATCAAGTTTTTCACTCAAAATTTAAACTGTTAACTTTCAACCACTAAAAGGAGAAACTTTTTTGGTGAAAATCAGCTGAGAAAACTTAATTTCAAAACTGTGCATTGTTTCCAAAGTGTGATTTTGTCAATTTCAAATTGACACTACCTGATTTCAAACTGCAAACAAAACATCTTTTAGGGGTCTAAAAATGAATTTTTTTGTCCAGATCTTGCGAAAAATAATTTTGCAATACTTCTGTGATAAAATGTATAAAATACTAAATAAAATTTTGAATTTGTGATTTTTCAAAGTGATGCACAGTTTCTTTTTTCCATTAGTATATCTAACAAGCTATCTTGAAATTTTATACCATTGCAGTAGTATATGGGATGTTATCAATAAAGCTTGATGCTAATGCTGACACCCATAAAATTAGTAGTATAGCAACAGTTAGTCTTGTGGTTCCCTGATCGACGCTTCTGATGACGTCACCCACCCCTGTCCCGATGGCGTCTATCAAACCTAGCTCTTTAAGTGCCTGAAATGAAAAAAATAATTGTAACAATTAAATCTTCAAGAGTAATAATCTCCAATCCAAAAACAAAGCATCAGTTTAAACGGTAGATTTTTTTTTTAAGTTTTAAGAAAAAAATACAAAGATTACATTTTAATAATTTGCATGATGTATTCAAACTATTATGTATAAGAGTGATAAATATTTATAATAGCAATTGAACCTTAAAAAAGAGGTTTTTACTAGGATTTAAACACAATAAATATTCGTTTCTTGAACAAGAGATCAATTCCAAATGGCACAAACTTAAAGGGTCAACAAAATCTCACGCTCACTCACAAGTTTCATCATCGTGCAATAAGTAAGTACCAAAATTAAAAAACATTCGATTTGTTGTAACCCTGACAGGGTGACTTAAAAAACTCTTGTTCTGTCCCATACCTATGAAACACATAATCTTTACTTTAAACTTTTGGGTTAACTAACACATACCTCCATTAATACAAACAGCGCAGCAAAGAAGATAAGAGTTGCCCATTCCACTCTGTGGAAAATATTCTCCAAGTCTTTTATATCAGCTAATACCATCAGAACAATCGCTCCGGACACAGCAATCCATCCTTAACAAATATATAGTCATTAAAAAGCATAGAATAAAACAAAACAATATTACCGGCCGACCATAATGCGACCAACCGTAATGTTTAGCATAACATCCTTGTTCGAACGTTTTTGGTGTTGAGTACTTTTCGTTTTCAACAGTTTAGGAATATGACCTTCCAATGTTTTTAATCAAATGCTACTGATGAGAGGTTACTCCTTGAAATATCGATATATAGCATATCCAAATTAACCGTTTATACCCGCGTTTTGGTATTTGTAATATAACCACAAAAAGTAGTAAACATTTATATTATCAGCATAGGTTTGTTTTTATCTGATTTTGGCATCAGGTTAAAATATTGTTGTTTTCAGATTTTTTTCTTTGGCTCTGGTTTGGTTACTTTAACAAAAACGTATTTGACGAGTCTTTTTAGGCATGAAGAACTGAGGGCGTAATTTGTTTGCCTTTATTTGTAATTTTTATCGGATAATTCAAGAGTTTTTCATTCGGTTTAGCATAAATTAATCTAATAGAAACCTTTGAGGTACTAAATCGTGTCATTAAATGTTTCCATATATTATTTTCAAGAATGAAAATCGACATTTTCATTTTGTTTTGAACAGATTGATATAAAGAATACTAAGTACTCACCAAGACTAACATGAACCCCGTCCAAGAAAGAGTGAAGGAAGAAGAAGATGATAACAACCAGTAAAACAATGGTACATTTGACTAACAGCCATTTATCTGTGATAAAATACTGAAAATACAAAGGAAAAATGAGTTTTATGGCCAAAAAATATTAAGTAACAATGTATAGAAGTATCAGTAAAATTTTTGTCCGGTTTTAACGGGGTGAAAAATCCGGATTATAAAATGGTAAATGTCAGGCAGGGAAGAAATTTTCGTAACAGTTATCACAGCAAAATGTAGCATTTTTTACTTCAATTTTATAAGTAAGTTTTTTTAGATAATCATAAATACAATGTTCATTGATTAAGATCTTTGACTGCTGTTAGAACCATATAGTTTCATTTAACTGGAATGATTGAGCGGAAGACAATGACAGCAGTTTGTTTTCATTTTAGAGTAAGGGAGCAACCATTTGATTTTTATGGGGGGCTAAGGATATTCCCTTCGTCCTGCCTTTAATTTCAGAAAAACACGAGCCTGGATTTTTTTTTGCACGCATGCGCGCGCATTTTTTTTTAAGCAACTATAATTTTTTTATCCAAAAGTACCATCCTGCCCTTTTTTTTCTCAAAGCACTGTCCTGCCTTTTTATTTCTGGATTTTTGCCATCCTGCCTTTTTATTTCAAATTTCACCATAGCCCCCCCCCCCCCCCCATAAAAATCAAATGCTCGCTCCCTAAATAACAACCTGTGATTTAACTGTTTTGTTTAGCCTTCTTCTTATTAAAAAAAAAGTCATAAAAATATTCAAAATTTGCATTGTTGTACTCATGATACTATTTGCTATACTTACCTTTCTTTCTAATTCTATTACATTCTGTTCAAAATTTGTCTGTTTTGTGTTTCTAAAAACCGAAACAAAGAAACTGATCTATAAACATGATATACATGCATATGTAGATAGTATGTATTTCTTTTAAAATCACTGGCCCATAAAGCAAAATACCAAAGCCGGTATCAGTTTAAACGAATAATTTGGTTATGCAACAAAACATTTGAAGGTGGAAAAACTTAAGTATCGAAAGAAAAGTATACTTGTCCCCAAAAGTTTGAAAAGGAAAACAAAATCTATCACGAAACATACTTGCTGAATCATAAATTCTGTGTACATTTTCTGAAGGTAATTTTTAAAATCTTTCTACATATAACACCTTAAACATCACACTATCTTTGCATTATTTAATTGTATTCAGACCTCATGTTATACATCAGTCTGATCATGGCATTTTCCTTCTCTGTAGCCTTCTGCAGAAATAATGCTTTCATTATGCTCTCTTCCCTTGAGGCTATGTTGACTCGAGCTGCAGCTCGCCTCCATACGTTAATTTCGTGTCTCATTTCTGAAAATATTTTTAAAAGCCCCGAATAAAATTTAAAGATATCAATTTTAGCGAAAAATGTCAAAGGGATATTAGAATCTTTGGGGGAAAAACTCCCATACCGGGACACATTAGAAACAATAAAACATAAAAAAGTGGTTTATATATTCTTGACCAATTTGTGCAGGAAAGTATAGATTTAAGTGAAAGTAAAAAGGGGGTTGCACTAAGACGTGCCGAAGATATCCCCACTTGACCACTCGTAACACAGGTAGAAGATGCCCGACTGAACAGGAAGGAGAGGCACGTTACAACACATCGCACTTAAGCTGTGTACCAAATATGGAATCCATCTGTAGACCTAGAAATCTAAAACAAAATTTTGTTACGGACGGAGGGACGGACAAGATCGATATCAATAAAGCCTGATCTCTTAAGAATGGGGATATAAATTTACCTGCAACATCACTAGGATCTTCGTTTTCTAGAGATTCAAACTTTGAATAGAAAAGTCTCATCACACCGTATCCAACAAACGATATCACTACTATACCAGGAAACATGTGTAAGGTAAATAGACTGAAATCAACTTCCTGAAATTAGAACATATGTATTGAAAACAAACTGATTAAATACCCTGCATTACAAACAATCTGAAATCGAATTCCTGGATTAAGACATGTGTTGCATAATTAAAAGGACATCAACTTCCTAAATTTGTGTACAACGCTACAGTCTCGTCACACTATTACCAACGAATGATACTACTACTATACCGGGAAACATGTGTTATGTAAAAAAACTGAAATCAAATTCCTGAAATTAAACCATATGTACTGAAAACAAATAAAAATCAACTTCCTGCAATCGAGACTTGTGAATTGTTTAGAATTTTTAATCAGATTCCTTGAATAAGACTTGTGAATTGTTAATAATCTGAAATCGAATTCATAAATTGAGACAAGTGTAATTTAAACAATCTGAAATTAAATTCCTAGAATGAGACATGTGTAACGTTTGCAGACTGAAATCAGCGTCCTTGATTAGACTTGTGTAAACTGACTGATATCAATTTTCTAAAATAAAGCATGCGCAATAAAATCAAACTGGAACCAACTTCCTGAAATAAAGTGTGTATTGTAACTAAACTGAAATCAACTCTTATAGAATAGGACATGGGTTATTTTATCAAACCACAAAATTAACTTCCTGATTTAAGACATGCGTAATGTAAACAAATTTAAATCAACTCCCTGCAATTCAAATACTGTAATGTAACAAACTAAAATCAACTTCCTGAATAAAAAAAAATGAAACGATGACAGACTGAAATTAACTTCATGAAATAAGACATGGTAAACGTTAACAGACTCAAATCAACTTCCATATTAAAGGTAATAACAAAACCAGGAGGACCAATCCCAAATGTGCGAGGGAAAAGACAAAACAAGACAGACCTACCTGAAAAATTGCAACGGTCCGACTGGGTACAGACATTTCAAAAGAAATGGGGGAGTTAAAGCAGGCTTCATGGCTACAAATGTGATCTTAGGGTCCGGTGATAACACAAATCACCACACGGTTGTGAGACATAATAGGGATATAGAGGTGATCATTTTATTGCAACAACAAAAAATCAAAACAATAATAAATCAATTCGTCTGATATAATATTTGACTTTTTTCAGTTGACTAATATGGGAAGAAAAGTTTCAAGAGACCATATGAGACGTATGGGAAGAAAAGAGACCATATGAGACGTATTTTCATATAGCCTTGGTCTACCAGTGAAAGGCGGAGATGGAGACAACGGTGTCGGATGCAAAAAATCAGAAAAAAATGTGTATAAGCACTGGCATATCGAATAAGCTGTGAAATATAAACTCCATAGGTTTGTATTCACTAGAATAAGAACATTAATACTTTGAAAATAAAAGTCGTCTCTTATATTATAAATTTGTGTCCTGAGATTACATATTCTTCCGTAAATGACTCTTTTCAGCGTGAGATGACCAGGTTGAGATGCGAGCACGTGCAACGATCTCACACTGGTCAATTAACCAATAATAACCGCCGGTACTGATATTGATCGATGATGTCGACCAATGAAATGCACTGTTATTTTAAACTTTAGGTTTTTAGAATGAAGTCCCCTAAGGTTTCAGAATATAAATTTGATTTCTTACGGAAGAAATAGGTACTTACACGCGTTCTTGGAAAACCGGCAATGATCTTTCACTCGTGATAGAATTTTTTGGGTCTTTTGACTCGTTCCGCTGCGCTCCACTTGCAAAAAGACTGAAAAATTCTATCACTCGTGAATGATCAGCCGGTCTTTTCCAAGAACTTATGTAAGAACCTATAATTCTGAAATGAAGTTCCTTACAAAAGTGTAACATACTGGAAAGTAAAATTTCGGAACCAACTATTTAAGATCATTAAATGTTTCCATCGTTTTGTATTTATAAGTTAACTACTTACGTTGAACCCTTTAAAGTCCTCAGCAGACACGATGATGACATTTGGAGGGTCACCAATTCCTGTAGCTGTACCTCCTATATTGGAGAACAATACCTCAGCTATCAGAATCTTTTTAGGGTCAAGATTTAGAACTTCACAAAGTCTGAAAGCATCCGAATTTCTCGAATTAATCAGATTTAAGTGAATTGTATCAAAAATGAAACACTGACAATAAAGAACGGAAAATTTACATGTTGTTTTCAATCTTATAAATATGTAACAAGTGAATTGGTATATTACTGAACTTTAATTTCAATCTTGACCATAACTTTATAAATCTTCAAAGAATAGCTCGGTTCTTTACATGGCCAGTGGTTGAGGACTGATCAAACAAGATTGCAAAAAGAAGAAATTTGTGACGTTTTACTACAAATGAACGTTATACATTATTTTGACAATTTAATGTTGCAGACGAGATTAGGTGAAAATTGTGTAAAAGCATCTGCTGTCTACCTTATTGTCACAGGTGTCAACAACAATATTGTGGTGACGTTGTCTAGAAAGGCAGACACTATAGCACTGAATGCACACAGCAACGTTATCAAAGGCCACGTTCGTCCTTTTGCCATAATGTACGCCTGTAAAATCGGTAAGCAATACATATGTTAGCAAAATCGGTAACCAATACACATTTAAGCAAAATCGGTATGCAATACACATTTTAGCAAAATCGGTAAGCAATACATATGTTAGCCTATAAAATCGGTAAGCAATACATATGTTAGCCTTTAAAATCGGTAAGCAATACATCTGTTAGCCTATAAAATCGGTAAGCAATACATATGTTAGCCTATAAAATCGGTAAGCAATACATATGTTAACAAAATCGGTAAGCAATACATATGTTAGCCTATAAAATCGGTAAGCAATACATCTGTTAGCCTATAAAATCGGTAAGCAATACATATGTTAGCCTATAAAATCGATAAGCAATACATATGTTAGCCTGTAAAATCGGTAAGCAATACATATGTTAGCAAAATCTGTAAGCAATACATATGTTAGCCTATAAAATCGGTAAGCAATACATATGTTAGCATACAAATTGAAGTTTAAGATTGTATATGATGGAATTTATTATGCACGAACACTACAGCTGTTGAATGATATATAGAGTAATAAACAGCATGCTTATTCTCAGTTTTCAAAAGGAACAAAAAAGATCAGGTAAAAACATACTGAAGAAAAATAAGATGGGTTCTGCTAAGGTATTTTTGTTTCTTTTGTAAAACTTTGAAACCGTTTTAGACATTATATGGGTTTTTTTCTTGAAAATCTAAATATATTTTCAGACTTTGTACGCTGTTAAATTACAAAAACATTAATTTAAAAGCCTTAAGATCAATAATTTGATTCTAAAATTATTTTTCAAGACATTATAGTTACGTTAAAAGACATACATGTATGTTATGAGATCTGGTAAGAAAAAAGGCCACAACACCATGGTAACGTGATGTGGTACAACTTAAGTTACCTTAAGAGCAAAGAAGTCAAAGAATCCTGTCTCGGAGAAAATGGAAACCAGAATCATCATTCCAAACAGAAGCATCAAAGTCTCCATGTCTATCCATCGTATTATAGTATGGAGGGTAGGTCTCTAAAAATAGTAACGTGAGGATAATAACGGGTCTAAAAATAGTAACGTTTATATAATAATGGGTCTAAAAATAGTAACGTTTATATAATAACGGGTCTAAATTAGTAACATTTATGTGATATGCAAAAAAATATTATTTTCTAAACTGGTCGACATAGTTTAGATATTGGATTAAAGAAATGTTTCGCCTAACTTTAAAGCAACAACTCGTAAACATATTCGAGAAATTTAGGAAAATCCTACCCAGTCATCATTGAATATAGCAATTAAATGTTCTTTCACTATTTGAGGTATGAGCATTACATTTTAGTTTTTTTTACGAACCACATTTAAGCACTATCGGATTTGTATTTCATTAAAAAAATTGTATAAACATTTTTTGATAGGTACTCATTATTAGTCATGGATTAGGATGATAACTCGCAATATAAGAAATGAAAACATCAACTAGAAATTATTAAAATTGTTCCTAGAAATACCTCATTATAATACGCCAGTACAGCAATGGCCGCCAGTGATCCTACAAAAGCTGCCATGGCACGATGGACTAGCTGTAACACACAAAAACATTTGTTACCTTAGTATGACTGCTGGTCTTTCATTAAGATTTTTAAGTTTAATTGGTGATTCTTTTAAACATCTGAATGCCTCACAATTATCCTGAATGTATTCAAAATATCTAATACATATATGTGATGCCATATTTTATTTTAAGCAATTGAACTTTGACTGCTATTTCGCTAAGATCATTGAAAGTTAGCATGACAAAAGGATAGAGAGCCACATAGCACACGGCAGAACCATTATGGAGAAAAACATTGTTAACGGACGATACATGCAATTTTTTCACGGTTTATGTCCATTTTCAACTTTTAATCTCGAAAATATCAAAAATATGAATGAAACAAACTTTAAAAACATGCCCAGTATATAAACAAGAACAAATTGTATAAGGATTTAATTTCTTTTTGTCGAACACAATGTTATATTTTTAAATCATTCACGAACGGTGTGCTCGATTTGATTACATTGACACGGACAATTAAAACTGGTTAATATAAACAGGCCTGTATAGAGTAATAATCTGGCAAGTTATGCTTCTATATAAGTAAAGGAAGTTAATAAAGTTTTGTTTTAATGAAAATATCAATATCCAATAATAACGTTCAATATTTTTATATATTTCAAGCATAACAAAATGACTCTTAATACATGCAATAAAACTTGGTAACGGACCGATACATGCAAAATAATTGCGTTGCAGTCAACAGGTGTAACTGAAATACAATTAAGAGGTACATAATTTGACAGTGTTCTGATGATACAAATACAAGACAGGTCACTCTTGTTATGTTGACTGCAAAAAGTAATACATAATGTCATCGTTAATATTAATAATTCATAGTAAACACAAAACATCAAAAATCATTGGAAAAAACTATTTTACCTAATGCTCTATTTACCACAACATCAAAATGTCAGCGTTCAGACGGGGAATAAATTCTGTAATGCATATTACAAAGTTTAAAACAACAACTTAATCCCAACAAATAATTCAAATATAATAAAAGGTAATAACAAAACGACCAAACTTGAAGAATCAATCTGAAACGTGGAACTGGAAAAACAAAACAACGCAGACACACCGGAGAAATAAGAGATCGCAATGGTCTTCATTTAGAACAGGCCTTTAAAAATATGGTTGAACTTATTTTGAATGCACCAAAACCTCCTTCATTCATATAGCTAAAATAACGGATATTTATAATAAATGTGTGTTTTACACAGATTTACTTCAGCTTTTACCAGTGGAACCAAACTTTTTTTTCATTCAAGATAATTGCATTTATTTAATAAATTGTTATATTTAATATTAACATGGACATGAAGCAGTCGCACATAACAGCAAATCCTCTTGCCCGTTATATTAAAGTCTAAAATACTGCCAAAGTCTGGAAGGGTCCCGTCGGCAAACATCTAAGTGTTTTCAGAACGGTTTTAGTAAAAAGTTGTTTTTCAGTTATTGTTCACTAAGTCCAATTTGAAAATCCGTGATTTTCTATGAACTTTTTTTTCAAACAAATTTTATGGATTTGCATGAAATATGTTTTAATATACTTATCATGACATGCTTCACTGAACCTACCCTGCAACTTTATCAGAAGGATATTGTAAATAGTTTTGCCGTTTTCAAAATCTATCAAAATTATATGAGTTTTTCCAACTGTACAGAACTGTATTGTAAGAAGTTTTTAGTTTAAGGTATATTTTTCACAAGAGTTGTAGACGGGCAATAGGACGGACGGACAACTTGAAAACTTTAGGGCGACTCTCTACCACTTGCAAATTCTTAGTTATGGACATTTACCAAAAACTGTAACCAGAGTTATACATGCTGAAAATGTAAGTCAAGATGAATTTATGTTAATGCAGATGCAAAATATTGTTATTCACGACAAATGCAACAAACAGGTGACCTACATACCACACATTAGTAACACTTTGGATACATGTACGATTGACGACTTATCCAAATAAACAGAAAACGCAAAATTATTTATTTTCTATCCAATCTTAAATCATGATTAGCCAATTCACTTGCTGATGAAAACATTTAAAAAACTTTAACTTGAGTCATTTATGTAGCAATGTATTTAGTCATGCTGACAACCATTACAGATGTACATACCCCTGACCTTTAAGATACATGTATATGGTTCTGCAGCTTTTGACATAACTAAAACCATTACGTACATGAAGCTTCATACGAACGAACACACCAATAGCCATCTTACAATTACAAGAAAGGAGAAGTTTGTTGCATCCACCTGGCGGCACCAGAACTGATATTGATTCATTTTTATCTAAAATTAATAAATTTAACTCAGACTGTCGTTTGCAGTTAAGACACGACGTTCATACGACAGTCGCTGACAAAGTATATACACGCACAATTTGTCTAATACATTATAAATCATGCATGTATTCGTCCGTAACGTAGATTATTTGCATGTACCCCTTTTTCTTGGACAGCGACATGCTTTGCAGTCCATGGCTTCGTGAATAAATTGATGAACAGCCTATTCAATTTCAAAAATCATTAAAAGAGCACAAAACTTTTAAAAAACATAAAAAAGTGGTTTTTGCTACACGTTGCTCGTATTGAAAGTGTGCTATAGTACGAGGGTAGGCTATTGGTTTGTTAATGTTCCCGAAAACTAGATGGCCGATTTCAATGTTTCAAACATAAATATTTAGCTAGTTCATTTTTCTTTATACTGTACGCTTCAGTTTTCTATTATTATTTGTAAACAAATAAAATGTCTTACCTTTTCTGATTATATCCATCCCAAATTGTGTATTTTACCTGTTTTTATCCGTTTCAAGGATTTTACGTCTATGTCCCGTCCGTCAACATTATTTCTCGTCTTAATGGTTCTGCCGTGTGCTTAAGTATTCGACAGAATTTTAATGAAAGAATTTTCTATAATTCTTGAAATCTGAATATGATAAATATGTCTTACAGTAATGATGCTTATACCTTTCGGACTTTTGACATTCGGATGCCCCATGCATTGGAACCTCTGCTTAACCTCTGTTTCTTACAGTAATGATGCTTATACCTTTTATGGGCATATCTGAATAAAAATCCTTTCATCATTAAAATATTTAAACATATGCCCAAAAATATAGATGTTATCAAATAAACATACATCAAATACAATGAGAAGGTAGACAAACACCAGCACGAGTACAGCTAAATATACCCGGGAGTCCTCGGTATGGGCACGATAGTATAACGGCACACTATTGGTTGAGTTGGTACCAAAGAGGAGACTGACATTCCTGAAATCATATTAAAAGAATTCAAATAGGATGTAACGAGCTTTATGACTGGATATGATGTTGTTGTTCATTCGACAAGCTTCTTGGACCAAATGTTGACATTAAAATGTTTTCATGATTTTGTCCTACAGAATGAAAACCATTGCAGATAGAGAAAACATGTTGCTTGTTGTAACTTCAGCTCATTAAGCCCCACAAAAGTCTACATTTGGTTTTTGTCAGAAAGAGAGGACCATGCAGTTGAGCAATTCAGGCTCCTATGAGTATCGTGTTTAAGATTCCAAATATGTATGCAGAATGGTTAACCAGAGATAATTTCGCACTTTATGGATGTAAAAATGACCTTAGGTTAAAGCCTGTGATATAGCAATTATTATAGATAGATAAACCATTGTAAGATAAACTTTCTATATTTACCGGCTGTTAACTGTAAAGTTGAGTTCAGATACATGTAGATCAGTCTCTTCGTAAAAGGTGTGAGGTTTGTTAGACAAATGATATGTCCAGTTCTGTCAAACAAAAAAAACAAAATGTCATTTGGTAGCTTGGAGACGTGTTCACAAGAAAGTGAGAGGTGTCACACGAGTATTTCATTTTCCTATTCGCTCACAGAGACATTTAAAGAACGAAAAACTAAAATGCAATTGGTCTAGTAAATTACTTAATCATGTTAATATCCAAAGCCGTCATTTTGTTTTCTTTCTAATTTTTTTCATGTATCATTTACGTCTGTATTTTTGCCTAAAATGGAAAATATTTAACCTATTTTCAGTCTATTCGCAGCTTAAAATACAATAAGAATTTTGGGCTCTTGCATACTAATTAGTTCTTTGAAAATAGAACGTTTGGTTCTTGCATACTATTAACATGTTCTTTGAGATTTTTCACGAGTTATTCATCTTTCAACAAGGGAATACTACATCACAAGTGAAAATCCAACGCTGGTGTTCCAAGAACACAATATTTAAACCGCACAAAATTATCTTTGTGTTTTTTTTTCTATTTCAAGTCATAACATAAATAAACCAAAATTACCCTCGATACCTTTACAGATAACAGAACATTTGCGATTTAATTGATTTCGATGATATACATGTAAACATGATAAATGAAAACAAAAGTGAAAAAAACTAAATACATGTACTTTCGAATTACGATTAAATTGATTTCGCAGATATAAACAAAAAGTGATAAATGAGAAAAAAGGTGACAAAAAATAAATACATGTACTTTTGTCTTTTCCGGTGAGTCTATATATATAACAGACGGATTGACAGAACTGTCCGCCTTACTGCTCAGGTTAAATGGCCCCTTAATTCTGACCTTGACCTTCACTTCGGAATCGGATGGATTTCCCAGGTCCAGTTTTTCAACTGCAAAAAAAAGACAAATAGAGGTAATAGGTTATGTATTATATTAATTATGTATTTATCACATTTATATAATCTCTTCGGTAAGAGTTGTGGCACTTCTTTAGGCAGCAATAAAAGCTTTTAAAAATGCAGTATGACTTAATCAAAAAAAGTAAAATGCAAATTTTAAATTGCATATTTGTTTTAATTGCCTGCACCAAGCAAAAACAATTGCCATTTTCTAAATTTGGCGTCGAATTGTCTATATTGTTCATTGACATTTTTCACAATATATAATGAACATTGGATTTCAGGTTTTTTCACATAAAACTTTTCCTTATCGAAGACCACTGCATCCCAACTCTCCTACTGTTTCGCAATAATCTGTATTTTTCAGAATTTTGGCGAGGCTGATTGTTAGATTTTTGTTTTTGTTACAGTAAAATCAACGACATTGTTTTTTATACGAATATGTTGATAATGGGTTGTTTATGAGAATTTCTATGAAAACGCTTTATTCTGTACACCGAGAGTTAAAAAGTAACTGGCCTCGTTGAAGGCTGCTGGCGGTTGTCCATTGTGGTTTTTCTGTATTGCCGCTTGATTGTTGGCTGTGTCGCGTACACTTATTCTACATCTCATTATTTTCTAATATTCACCCTATAGATTTTTATATACCTGTCCCACCCTATAGATATTTATATACCTGTCTCGTGGAATGCATCGACCGATATCAGATGCCAATCTTCTGTGTCCTCCTCTTTGATTATAATTCCAATCTGAATAAAAAGGGCATCTAATTTAAAATTATATCAAACCTCGCCACGTTATCCCCTCCGAGGAAGTTGGTCAAAGTGGCCTATATCGCTCTGATATAGAATGCTGAAATCCTTCACTAAGATGAGCTGATTATAGCTGTGAATAATTTGAGCGGTTTTAATTATTACCCGTAAACTATCGGGAACAGACAGGCGGACACCCTAACGAAACGTTGGCTAGATCTTATAATACTTTGCCGATTTCGTGTTACGAGTCATAATTTGGTTAATACATGTATAAACCGAACTGTGAGTCTGTATCGTTTAGAATTAAAAAAAAAAACACTTTGATATGGATTTTAGGTTTCATTTTAGGCTCTTTAATTTGGATTCAATATAACGGGGGTGAACAGTGCCTGGGTAATAGCTTTTTCGAGACGACGTTTCGGTTACGGACGCTTCATTTGATATTTTCTTCATATTTCTAATGAGGGTTTTTTTTTAGTTAGTTAAATGCATATCCAGCACAACCAACTGTCATGTTGTTTCACTGTAATAGCACCCATTCGAATTTTCCAAGAACATACGTCAACTGTGTACACGAGAAATTTTAAAAATCTAAAAATCCTCCTCTCTCATTGACAAAAACTAACAAAAAAGAATAATGTAGATCTGGACGTTATGTTTGTTTACAGAGTACTTACAAAGCAGGCAAGTGTCACCCCTAATAAAAGAAACACTTTAAAGTGGTTCAGGACTTCCTTTTTGTTTTTCCACGTTAGGTAAGACCGTGCTGACTCTTGGCAGCTACTCCACGAAAATATGCTGGAATGGTTACTTTCTAACGATGTGGACAATGAAGCTCTGGAAAAGAAATATCGTATTTATAGCAAAAAGTCTAGGGTCCTTTTCACAAATACAAATTACAACAAAGTTTCAGACAAAAAATATTGGTACGCCTGACGCACGTTACGTCTATTCAAGACTCATCAGAGGCGCTCTACCAAAATAGCTAAGAAATAAGTTTGTCGTAAGTGTAGCTCTCAGCCAATCAAAATCTTTTAAATTATACACTAAAGATAATTTCTTTACTTACAACTTTAGGTCAAAAGGGCTACACTACTGTAGGGGTTAAAGCGTCGCGCGAATAACATCAAGAGCGTGGTTCGATCCAACGTAATGAATCAGTTTTTAACCGTTGACGAGGATGGTTTCAAGAAACGATATGCTAATCCTTCGAACAGGACCAAAACTACGACCAGTGTTATTTGAGAGCGATACTGTGTTTTGTCTGAGATTAATGATATGGGGGGGGGGGGGTTGAGCCCAAAAAACAATTTTAACCCCGCCATATTAAAAATGTGCCAGCCCTATGCCAGGAATCTTTGACAAAGCCTTTGTTTGTGGTTGTATTTTTGATGTTTTCTGTTCCTTGTTTAAGAAGGGGTCCACCTTTGACTATTTCAGGACTGGATTCTTATTATTAGCATTTTATTTAGACCATGGGTTGGTTGCAGAACGGTGAGCAGCTCCTAATGGCTACATTGAAGGCTGTTGGTTGTTTTCCTTTGTGTTTTTTTTCTAGATTACTGCTTGTTATGAGAGGTGTGTGGCGTACTCTTTAAATTCATGCAGGTAAAAGATCCCTTTGTAGAATGCAAACTAGAGCTTGCTTCACATAATCATGCTTGTAACAGATTGTTTCTTAATCCAGTATACAAACAAGTTCAAACTAATGCTAAAACATTAGTGTTCACAATATAATACAGATTATGCCTCTTTGTATAATATCAAGATATTTACATGTAGTTCAATACTCAATATGATTATTTGAATAGAAAATAGCAATCTTGTGACCATGCATCATGTACTTCCTGTTTTTGAAATATTCAAAGTCGCAGGCGACAAACATCTTCCAAGGAATACCGCCTTTCTAGTCTTTCAGTTTTTTTTTTGGTTTTTTTTAGGTGTTAAACGTCGTGGGTTTCGAGCTAAATACTTCAACTTACTCTTGGTGGCGCTCTGGTATGAGCGGTGTCGTCTCTACTTGAATCCGTTCTCTAGTATCATTTCCCTCACTTCCTATGGGCGAAAGGCTAGGGACGACAGAAGCGGGTCGAGTGTACCTCGTGAATGTTGATTCATCGTTTTCTCTATCCGTCGGTGGTGTAGATCGGGGTCTCTCGGAGTTGTAGTGCACCATGTTCCGGAGATCGGCAGAGGAAATCCGCCGCACATTTTGATTTAATCTTGATGCAGCCATTGTTCGTCTGTTTTCAATTTTTAAGGCATTTCGTTATTCTTTGAACAATAAAGAAGTAAAATATCCTTTATGTTTTGCTATGGCATCATGACATAATACAACCTGAAATTAAAATAGAATGTTTTCTTATTATAACAACCATTTTGTCGATTTGTAAAACTTGTCCAACTTTTAATGATCTAAAAACTAATTAAATGGCAGGAAAAACCACGTTTAAAGGGGGACCAAAATCAAAAGGTAAAAGTCAAAACAGAACCTGCAAAAAAATGTTACTACTCCTAAAAACGCCAAAAGAAGGCAAAGAGGGCACACAACTAAAGAATTGTGTGACATAGTTCGTTTAGATTTTAAACAGGAATGTTTAATCCTCTTACGGGGTTTTGTTTCACAAGTTATTTTAAAAGCTTTATACCACATGCATGAAATGCACATACGTACTTAATGAAACGCATTGCCAATTGTTTTTCGTCAGCGTATATTAGTCACAGTTTTTTTTAGAGAACAAATCGTTTTTGTTTGCATTTGGTCTTGTTGGGATAATTAAGAATATTTAAGACTTATAAACGTAAGCCTTTTAGACACATCTTTCCTCCTCTGACCTTGAAATATGCTGGTATTCAAAAAAGATTTCTTGTCTATGGTATTTGTGTTTGGTTAAGTCAAATCTGCACAAATTACGCCCAGGCAAGCAAACAAAACAGTGGGGATAAATACAATCTCCTCCCTTTATCTTAAATATAAGGTAAAATTGTTTGAAAACATAAACCATAATTTCTAAACACAGATGTTTGAAAAAGACTATTCAAAATAAATGGTGGAATAAACCAGATTTTACGTCACCAAACATCCCTCTTCTATTGCGATCTTAAGCTTAGGGTCCGGTAGTAACACAAAATACAAAACACTTGTAAGACACAGTTGTGATAGTGACTTGATCATGGTGGCATAACAAACTGCCAACATTAGACAATTTAGATCCAATATATGCATATATCAAGGAGTAATTTGTTACCTTTAGCAATACCTTTAGTTGTTTCGTGATTACTTACTAAAAACACTTTATTTGAATTTAAAAAATTCGAAGGTCAAAATCCCAAAGCACCTGTATCCGAAATTTCTAGTCGGTGAACTTAAATCCAACACGAGAATATTAAATACTTATAAAATACAATCAGAATATTTGGAATATTCCCAGTGATAAAAAAATGACGATATTGGTTAATTTCGAAACACCCTCACCGGGCTTGAGATCACCCCATGTGACCCTGGTCCACAACCGTCGGTTATCGACCGGGTGGTTTCAAAATGCAAAGTACGAAAGCTGTTTATACATGTAATGGGGTTAATTTTTTTTTTCAAAATTGTCAAAAGCCTAAGGTTCTTCTTTTCCATGACAAGATTGATCATCTTAGTTATAATTTAGTTTCTCGGTTCGGTATGTTTTGGGTTTATTATTCTATGCTCTTCATAATCGTATAGTGTTTGGCTTTTTAAATATTTTTAGTAGAGCGCTTCTTATGATTCTTAAATAGACGAAACGCGCGTCAGGCGAAGCAAAACTTTGTTGTCTTTTTAATTCATTCAGAGGTATCAAAGCAAATAAGGTATCGATCATCATCCTCTTTTTTTCGTGTTTGTCCATGTGAGCTACCTTTGTTGCCACATTTGATGTCCAGCGGCATTAACGTCTGTCGATCGTAAACAATTTTTTGTTGTTGAAAAATCTCAGTCTCACCTAAAACTGCTTTATATGAAACTTGGTATGATGGATTCTTATGATATCCTTCACCAATATTGTGTTTTGAATTTTGAATCGTTAAAAATGGCGATTGTTACTTAATGAAAGAAATCGCTTTCAATGGCTCTCAGTAGTCCGCTTGATTGCTCTTACGAATTCTGTGAAATAATTCATTCGTGAAGTACCTTTAAAGAAAGAACAATGATGTTTACATTTTATTAATATTCGTACATTGTTGTTTTATCAATGTTGATTACGCATACACCAAAAAGGTATTACATGTACATCATCATTTATTTTAGTACAACAAAAGACTTAGTTTTGTCTCTGTTCTCCCACAGGCACTTGTATACAGGACAACCCTTATGGTGCCCCACCCCCTTTTTTTTTCAAAACCGATTATTTTTTCATTTTTTCTGTTACATTTCTCATTTTCACTCATACACATGTCAAATATATGCAAATCTACCATCAAACATTATCTACTATCCATATGGGGTTACTGATATATAATAAACCCTTATGGTGCCCCGGCCACCCCCCTTTTTTTCAATACCGATTTTTTTTTCATTTTTTATGTTACATTTCTCATTTTCACTCATACACACTCGCTTATTATATATCAGTAACCCCATATGGATAGTAGATACTGTTTGATGGTAGATTTGCATATTTTTGACATGTGTATGAGTGAAAATGAGAAATGTATCAGAAAAAATGAAAAATAATCGGTTTTGAAACAATGGTGGGTGGGGCACCATAAGGGTTATCCTGTATACAAGTGCATGTGTGTGTGTGTGTTCTCCATCCTAAATTCCATATCGGTTTTTTTTTTAACAGGGCATTGTAACATCATCGAGCTGTCCTTAAAAAACAACAGAAGGTCAATGCCGTATAAGTTAATGTTTTGGTTTTTTTTTTTGGGGGGGGGGGGGGTTTCTTTCCGCTTGCTATATTTGCGATCAATACGCCGTATACTGCCATGCAAAACAAATTACGCGAATAATAAAATGAATAATATAAAATTAAATAAACCGAAAAAAATACAATGCTCGAATAAATTATTCCATTTTCAACGAAATTTTCAACAAGCAAAAAAAAATCACCTTGTGTATTTTAATATTTTTTTTTTATTTTAAGGCTAAGTTCAGCTTTGAAAAAGCCAATTAAAGAATTATATAGTTTGGGTCCCATTTGACTGTGTAACATCCATGACTTCAGTTTTTCCTAATATTTGCTACTTTATGACAAGTAAATAATGCAGCACTTAGAAAGATTAATTGCTCTGGTGATGTGTTATTTCTTCAATTTCAATTAGAATAACTAAATAAATCATGAAAATAGTCTGCGAATGAAAAGTTCTTAAAATTGTTTTTATGGTTCTATGAGCACAACATTTATAACTATTTATTTATAATTTTGATTAGATAATGTCTTCCATAACAATTTTTTGATTGACGAAAACAACCGGGGAACAACATAACCCCGTGTTAGCAAGTTGCCTGTCAGACGTGACGCTCTATCAAGGAAGTTACAATATTCCCCACAAGCTCTGGAAAAACGAATTTTTAAAAATCGTGATACGCAATTCCGTTCGGTTGATTTTGTGTTTTGTGTTTCTTCGTGTTTGCCAGTTTCGTCGTTGCCCTTTTGGACTTTTGACACTCGAATGCCCCATTGGTGCCTCTTTGCTTCCTTCATAAGCTGGCAAGGACGACATATTGCTAGCACACAAAAAGAGAAGTTGACAATAGGTCCGGGGGGATAAGGGTCTTTTTGCCAATAATTTAAGTAATACTGTGCCGACAGCCCTCTAAACATTGACACTGTTCAAGAGAGGAAAATGAAAAAAAAATACACCTGGTTTAAGACAATAATGGCAAAAACTAGATCATGTTGAAGACATTTTAGTTTATATGTTATAGTGCTTTACATATTTTTTAACCATTTTCTAATCTGCATAATGTTATATTTGGAGATGTTCTATTGCATCAATCATGATAGCTTGACAGAAGAATAGCAAATAGGAAATTGTAACCCTGTTCAAGACAGTATGTGTAACAAATTTTAAGATACCCTGTTTAAGACAAACCGACTCATTTAGCGGCACACTCATATCAACTAAATAAAAGCAATTACCATCTACCCCCCCCCCTAAGACGATGGGAAAGTTTAAATCAACTCGTCAAAACCTCTGCGCATTTGACAGTCCGATAAATCTTTTGTGAGATTTTTTGTGATGATAAAGGTCTTACCTTTCGCGTATTGAAAAAAAAACCGTACGTGTTTGTGGCTTTAGAGGGGCCACTTTATAACTAATATACTTTGCACTTAAATGTTTTCCAATTGAATATCTTATTAGTATAAATACTTACTTGAGGACCGAAAATAATTGTCATACACGTGTAACAAGCTGGTTATCCTTTTGTAAATTTCAAATTAGTCTGAATTTCAAGAATTGCAAAAACAAAATCCAGAAAATTTATAACTATGTTTTCTTTTTAAATTACATATAATTTAACACTGGCCACTAGTTATTAGCATGCACTTGACTCGTATCATGTGATATATAAATTGTTATCTTAATTTGTCACAAATTTAGTTTATAATTGATAAAATATTTGTTTTTGTTATTATGAAATAACCCACATCCTAAATATGACGATGCAGTAATATTTAAATGGATGTTGCAGTTTCGGTTTTAATATTTTGCTTTATTTTTTTTTAATTTAGCTAAGTAAAATGTGCAAAAGCGTCTCTGACGGGTCTGGAAAATTTTAATTTAAACGTACATCGGCATTAATTGTCCGTTCATTTACTGTTCAGTTGAACATATTAGCATATGCTTATTTATTCTGACCTTTCAAAAATTATCTAGAGCTTCCCTGATGAGTTGTGCACTTACATATATAGCATGTTCTGTTTCACCATTACAACAGTTTCTTGTAATTGTATACTAATGTTAAGCACTTAGCGAGTCATCTTACAAAATTAACGAACGTGGATAATTAATCTCAATGTCCAAAAAGAAATGACATAACGAGGAGAAATTGAAGATCTCATTGATTTGGTACGCGTCAGCCGTTATTTCTAACACCTGTGAATGTTAGCGCTACTGGCGGAGTTTTAATTCCCAGAGGTTAGCCCGCTCCGGTACGGCACCAACACCTTTCGGAGAACACATCAAAGCTTAAAATTATCCGTTTAAATTTCAAAATTGTCTAAACCCTAAGGTTCCTCCTATCCCAGACATAGGTTGGTGATCTAAGGGACCGACCATTTAACTTGAAGGGGGAGGGGCCCTTGGTTTTTTCCTAAAAAAAATTTCTGAAAATTATTTTTGATGAAAAATTTTTTTTGTCAGTCTGAGGGTAAGAAAAAAATATTCTGAAGAAGGATTTCTGCTATAAAAATAATGCTGATGATGAAAAAATATTCTGTCGCGACGCCTTCGAAAAATATATATTTTGTCAGCGCGGAAAAAAAATTTCTGATCAAAACAAAAAACCAAGGCCCCCCTTCAAGTTAAATGGTCTGTCCCTAAGTTATAGTTTGGTTTCTCATTTCGGTATTTTTGTTTTTTTTATTGTTATATGATCTTCATAATCATTCAGTGTTTGGCTTTTCAATATTTTTGGTAGAGCACATCTGATGAGTCTTGAATAGACGAAACGCTCGTCAGACGTAGCAAAATTAATTGTCTGGAACTTTGTTGTCAATTTAAGTTCAAACAAAATGATGGGTCAAACCAGGTTTTATGGCGTCAAATCTCACGCTTCAATCGCGATCTTGGGGTCCTGTAGAAACACAGAACACAATACAGTTGTCACAATAGGAATTGTAAGATGATCATTAAGACTGTGTACAACAGACAGCTTAAAACTAATCAAAACCTCTGTTACTACAAATGTTATTATCGTATTTGCAACATATAATCTTTGACCAGAAGGGGGTGTTTTTTGTAAGTTCTAGGATTTGTTTGAATCAATTGCATCATATTTTCATTTCACTGCAGGATGACGAACGAGTAGCTTATCACAAAGGCAGATGGCGGCTGGACTTTTTCTGTAGATTTTAGAATTGTCGTTAGTTTTTTTTAAAATGATATGGCCCGTCAATTGATTCTGCAGTTAAAACTCAACAGTTCAACTTATATTTTCACGTCAATAAAATATTCATCTGTAGTATTTAAAACATCATGCAGTGTTTTCAAAGGAATCGACCAATTAAAATAGGTAAACGTTTTCACCAATCAAATCAGTTTGTTTACAGATACATATTAAATTTGAGTTTAATTTTAACTCAACAATTGGTTTATCTTCGCGCAAGACGCAGAGTTTGGCAACTTAATGGTCTTTAAAGAAAAAGAAAATTATTTAGCAGAAAAATGTATATAAAATACATCAGTCTTTTACTGATGATCAAAATTTACTTTTTAGTAGCTAAAACGCGAATGACTAACTTTACTTTAGAACAAAGGTATACAAAAAACGCGGAGGAACAACTATCAGTGCCATCCATGGCCTTCTGTGCTTCCGTTTGTATGTTTTCGGACTCGTGTTGCGGGTACAACTTCACTATGGAGATCGGAAAGTGCTTGTTACTGACACAATGTTCCTATGGGACGACTTCCGCACTTGGGATGTCTTACTTCAGAAATGGCATAAACGGGGGTAAGTAAATGTCTCTACATATGTCTCAAGATTTTTTTATCCATTTTTTGTCTCAGTCCAGTTTTGTTGATTTAACTGTAGTAGTACATGTAGTATGGGAGCGATCATTTGATTTTTATCGGTATGCTACGGTGAACTTTGAAATAACAAGGCAGGATGGTAAAAATCCAGAAATATACAGGAAGGACAATGTTTTGAATTAGTCTGGTATTTTTGGCTGAAAAAAATAAAGAATCTTTAAATAAAATTGCACACACTAGCGCGCCAAAAATTCAAGCTCATTTTCAGAAGATAAAAGGTAGAACGAAGAAATTATCAAATGCCCTACCATCCCCCGGACACCATACACTCGTAGACAAATATAGGATTTCTATCTCTCAAATGAGTGCAGAGTGTTGTTTGTCGTAGAAATTTGTTTTGTCTTCCTTTACCGGATATGACACACTGAATTGGAAATTTGCACCACGACGCAGCAACACGACGGGTGTGCTAAAGCAGACGGGAACCGCTTGCCCTTCCGGAGCACCTGAGTTCACTCTAACTACGACTTGAGTTTACGTTGTTAATATCCGTTCGGTTGATTTTGAGTTTTGTGTTTCTTCGTGCTGATTTTGTTCATGTTTACCGGTTTCGTCGTTGCCCTTTCGGACTTTTGTCACTCGAATGCTCCATTGGTGCCTCTTTGCATCTTTTACTTACAAGTATAATGTTTTTACCAAATGTTCCAATTCATGTATACCAATCAAGCTTAGATGCATGATCACATGTTAATGTTCGATAACTAGCTTGTTTGGATTGTTTTCCAACTTAAGAGAAATTAGAATCAAAGTACTGAAAGTACTGGTAGCCGGGGTAATCTACAAATTTTTAATTGTTTATGTGTAGCAAAAAATAAAAATAAAAAGCTACTTTTTGTGTAAAAGGGATATTCACAAGGATTCCAATGAAAAAAAATGATGTTGAAAATCGAACCAAAATTAAACAAGAGGCTCCCATGAGCCTGAATCGCTCACCTGAACTACACAGATACATATATTTGTAGGTATTATTGTGCTTAACCATATGCGATTTAAATTCATGAAATATCTTGGTTAGTTTTCAAGATATTTGGTTTAATAAGTGCAAATTTGGCAAAAATTAGGAAAAAGAACAATAACTCCCACATCAGCAGTCAGATCAAGACAGGTAGATCTTAATATGTTGATCACTTTTAATTCTTGCACAATTTTGATAACTGAAACCAGTTTTAAGTTATTAGCTAAAAATGAAATTTGCCCCTATGTTCTATTTTTAGCCATGGTGGCCATGTTTTTTTACAAATCAAAATTCTGAACGATAGAGTTGTAGTATATAAGCTATCAAACAGTGTGCCATGTTAAGATGCAGTTGGTCTTACCGTTTCAGACAAGTCAGGGGAAAAGTAATGAACAATGGTAAATATTGACGCTTTAAGGGCCATAACTCCTAAAAGAAATGGTTCTACAGCTTTGAACTAATTATATGAATTGTAGATCTTGATGTGCTTAATCATATGCAATTTGAATTTTTGAAATATCTTGTATAGTTTTCAAGATATAGGGCTAAATAAGTGAATTTTTTTTTTAAATCCATAAAAGGGCAATAGCTCCTATGTCGTTTGTTGGATCTTCTTAAAAACTTTAGAGCAGGTAGATCGTGAGATGCTAATCACTTTTGTCTCCCATCAGAATTTTGATATCTGTTACCGTTTTTGAGTTATTTGCAAAAACTGTAATTTGACCCCTATGTTCTATTTTAAGCCATGGAGGCCATATTTTTTGACGAATCAAAAATCGGAACAATGGAATTGTAGCATTAATGCTATTAAACAACTGTGCCAAGTTTGGTTGAAGTTGGATGTATGTCAGACAAGTTAATCTTTGAAATTCAGGGTAAAAGTAATGAAAAATGGTAAATTTTGACGCTTTAAGGGCCATTAATCTTAAAAGAAATGGTTCTACAGCTTTGACCTAATTACATGAAATGTAGATCTTTATGTGCTTAATCATATGCAATTTGAATTTTTTAAATATCTTTTATAGTTTTCAAGATATAGGGCTAAATAAGTGCAAAATTTTGAAAAAAAAATCAAGAAAAACGGCAATAACTCCTACATCGGTTGTTGGATCTTCTTGAAAATTTCTGGGCAGGTAGATCTTGAGGTGCTGATCACTTTTACCCAGCCAGAATTTTGATATCTGTAACCGTTTTTGAGTTATTTGCAAAAAACTGCAATTTACCCCTATGTTCTATTTTTAGCCATGGCGGCCATGTTTTTCAACGAATCAAAAATCCCCACGCTAGTTTTATACTACCTATGCTAATTAACAACTGTGCTAAATTTAAAAGCCATTGGATTTATGGTGTTAGAAGAGTTAACGTTTCAAAAATGTTAACGACGACGGACGGCGGACGACGGACGCCAAGTGATGGCAATAGCTCACCTGGACCTTCGGTCCAGTTGAGCTAAAAAAAGGGATTTTATGGGCGTGGCCTGTCTTTGGTCCCCTGTAGCAATTTTACGGTGCAATATATATGAAAAAAACATTGACATATAAAGTTGACAGAATATAACGAAGAATCCCTAACTCCTTCGCAGTAGGCTTAATTATCTTTTCCTACAAAAATAGGTCAAGATAATCCCACTGCTACAGGCTTGTATGAATTCCATCAAGAATCTTGATAATTTTTTTTATTTGAATAAATTTTCAAAATTTTGCTATAGTTAGACATGAAAATATCAAATTTTATGTTATATATGAGTACTTTTCATGGTTTTTAAATAAGAGAGTAGGGGTCAAAAAGAGGTCATTAAAAAGAAGCCCAGAAAGCCTGGTGCAGTGATAAGTGTACGGACCGTTTGGAACTGTGAGGAGTTTGGAAGAATTCAATAAAAAAGAATTTTCAAAATTGAATAAATAATAAAAATTATGCAGCCGTTTTGTCAATACACCCATTTTAGCCCCTTTTGGCCACAAACCCCAAATCACAAGGACTTGCTCCCCTCTATCAATATTTTGTTAGAGTCAATGTGCTGTACGAACTGTACGAAAAAACATAAGGGAGATACTACTTTAAACACCCCATCTTTTCTTCAATTCGATTTTCTTGTAATACATGTAAATCATTTTCTAGTATCTCATACTTTTTTTATATTATTCGTTTCACAGATGATTTTACTTTCCAAAACACCCAAATATATATTTTCATTCATTGCATTTCGGCCTCAAAAATCTTTGTTCGGGCAATTTGTAAAATTTGGCAATCGCTAGCATTTACGTCAAGGAAAAGTCTCGAGAGAAATGAATTTTAATGACGTTTTTACTTTTGTTTTACGTTACATTTATTGGTAAAGTCCCGAGAATGTCTACAAATTTACTTTCTTTTTCATGTCCACGTGATTGCCAAAATTTACAAAATTTCCCTCTAAGCTTCAGCAAAATCCTTCAAGCGGGTTAAGGGGTCAGGAGAAGCGCTTACTTGTTATGTGGACAGCTAAACGGAAGGACGGAAAGACAGACAGACACACAGGGTGTTTCCTATATACCCCCAGACTTTGTTTGCGTGGGGTATTAAAACACGTGTGTTTCTGTCACTTTTGTTGTTATTGACCCACTGGTTCAACTGAATTGATAACATTTGCTACAGGTTATAGATGAATTTGGTAGATCAGTTTATTCTGCAGGTCAACAGACAGCTTTCTCTGACTCTATATAGTTTATTACAAAATAAGCATCCGATTTCTCTCATTCTATTGGAAAGAACATATAAATTAACAGGATTGCTACAGGTTGCCAATGTCCTCCTCCTCCACATTACAACAGTAAAAAATTTACTTTGACAATAATCTTACTATTCATGCAGACTTTGTTCAACTCGAACTCAAAGTATTATTATGATACAAACATCTGAGATGAATACAACTAAGTAAAATCTGTACTGTAACTCCTGTAGAATGTATCAATTTGAAATGACAAACGATCCAAAATTTCATCGAAATCTGTTAAGCAGTACCAGAGAAGTCACACTTACAAAGTATTGCTATGACCTCAAACTTACCGACGGCGAACATTCCAATATTTTTATTTTCTCTGTCAGCTTCGTTTGCAGGCGCGCAATCGCAATAGGAAAGACGTCAGGGCAAAAAAGACAATAAAACTGTGCTTAAAAAGTCTTTGCATTGTCATACCTTGTTTGTTTTTTTTCAAGATAATTAAAAATTACTTTTGCTTCTACAATTTTCATAAAAAAGACCGTTTTTGTAGTGCATCTTGAAAATGAATATATTCAGTGGTTCTAAGGATCGAAAATTTGGTTGTCCTGATTAAAATTTTTCAATAAAAAATTACATGGTCCAGAAACAATTTTACAGAAAATTTATTTTTAAGCCTTATTTTCAAAATCAATTATTTTAAAAAATGTGAAAAAATTCTTCTTTAAAGAACCGTTAACAGAATCATTTATCTGATCAAATAAAAAAATATTATCAGGATTTGAACTTTTAGTAAATTATCCTGCCCATCGATGTTTTATGTATTGCACTGTTTTTTTTGCCATCCAGTTTGACCCGTATAATGAGATGCAAATAAGTGAATATGACATCACTAATAAGATCGGCGAACACTTCTATAAACAAAATATCAATCCGCTTTGGTATTCTTTATTAATCAATAATTACTATCGCATCAGATAGACGTCTTACATACTTGTACAAATTTTGAAAACTATATGTATGAATTTATAACATTATTGCGAGTTAGGCGACAAAAAAAAATAGACCAGGAAAAAGAACTATATTGCAAGCGTGTATTGATATTTCTATTGGTAGATATTTGGTGAACTGCCGGAAAAACCATCTGCAAGCTTACCAAAAGGCTATCGTAGCTATAGCCGTGGCTATTCGCTAGCGATTACCCCGGCTAAAAATAATTCATAGCCCTACAGATGTTATGTTACTGTAACAGACCCTACTTCATTTACCAATTCTCCGGTATGACTGATTCGTTTTTGTCATTTTCTCTGGACTATGAGATTGATCATTCAAGTTCGGTAGTTTTGTTATTACCTTAATTAGTAAATCGTAATCCACAATATGCATAATGAAGTAATGAAATCAGTTTGCAATACTTTGGTTGAATAAAAAATTATTCAAGCTACTTCCTTTTATATTTGTTCCAGTTTTTTTATATATCATTTTCCCTACCTGAGTAATGGTTTTTGTCTCGCCTGCGAAGCAGAGCGGGACATGGGTGCTACTTACCGGAAGCGGTGTTAATTTTTTTGGAAAGGTTTTTCGAGCACTTCCATATCTCAAGAACTATAGGTCTTAGGTTGATTAAACTTTGTCACGGAGAAAAAATCTGAAAAAAAATGTTCAAACCCTGGCATATCGAATTATTTGTGAAATATAAACACCGTAAGCGGGTAAAGTAAGTATGTTACTTTGAAGGTTAGGAAAATTAATAATTTGAAAATTTAAGACGTCTTTTTATCGTAAAGTTTTGTACTGAGATGGCCATCCTGGTCAAATTCGAAATGTAAATCCAAGAATGACGTGAAGCTATGGATTTGGTGGTTTCTTTAAAACGCGCGTCAGGCGTAGCAAAATTTATTGTCTGGAACTTTGTTGTCATTTGTATTTCGAACACACGTGAAGGTTAGCTCTGCTGGTGGAGTTTAAATTCCCCGAGGTTAGCCTGCTCCTGCACCAACACTTTTGAGTTGGAGAATACATCAAAGCTTTAAATTATCCGTTTAAAATTCAAAATTGTCTAAACCCTAAGGTTCTTCCTACCCCAGACATAGGTTGAATATCTTAGTAATAATTTGGTTCCCCAGTTTGGTATTTTTGATATACTAGCTGTTCTATGCTCTTCATATTCATACAGTGTTTGTCATTTTCAATATTTTTGGTAGAGCGCCTCTGATGAGTCTTGAATAGACTAAACGCGCGTCAGGCGTAGCAAAATTTATTGTCTGGAACTTTGTTGTCATTTGTATCTCTAACTCTGGAGAATATATCGAAGATAGCCATTTACCATACAAAGCGTTGTTGACGGAGAGGACATTTTCAATATATCTGAAAGTGAGATTAAAGGACCTTTCCTCTTTTTTCTTCTTGTTCTCTACGAGTTCTTAAAGAAGTTCAGTCTCGTAAGAGTATAAAAACAAGTTGGCAAAGAGAGGAGTACAATTAGTGGCCATTGGAATGTCAATTTTGTGTTGTTGAAAAATCTTTCTCCAAATTGACAAATATGTTGACAATGAAGAAATCAAGCGTACTGCAACAAATTTTATCTTTTAAAGATGTTTTGAAAAAAAATGTTAAATTTTTACTAAGAACAACAAAGTTCCTTTAATTTGAAAAAAAAGCTTTTTTTCTTCTTCGTGTGACATGTGGTGTAAAAAGTTTAAAAAATCGAAAGTTTTCAAAGAATAAACTTTAGAAAATGAGCAGAATTTAAAATTTTCTAATAAATCTTTTGAGTTCTTTAAAATATCAATTGGTTATAAATAGTGTCACAGTATGCTTGTTGTCCATCTTTCGCAGCAGACAAGATCATAATTAGTTGAACAGACAGCTCTGTAGTTGAACATGAAGAAGATCCAGCAATGTACATTTCTTCGTACGAATTTTTGTGAAGTTAAGGTATCCAGTACATAAATAGCAACTCTTCATGTATCTTCTTCAAATGAATATTTAATTAAAGAGGACATGAATGAGTTATGGTTTGCTATGATCTGATCTTTGTCAAATGAAGCTAAATGTGGCCTCGTACCTAACATACGAATGAAAATTATTGAAAATGAATCGAACATTTAATCCCACCATGAGAAAAAAACATGAAAGTCTTGCTGGCCAAGATAATATTTGTGAAAAGTGCAAAATGATTATCGTTAGAGGGAAGTAATATTATCCCTAACGTATGTAATAAAAATGAATTATATAAGTAATGATGTACTATTAATACAATTTTGCACATCTGAAAAGCATGACGACGAAACGTATTCACATGTTAACCCATGAGAAATATAACATGAAATGTTTGTGTAGGTATGATTTCCCAATGGTTAACAACGAAGACGTTCGTTTAAACATAAATCATCGACAAATGTACTTCTAGCATATTAAATATTTTATAATAAATACATGAAAATAGGCCTCGATGCAAGAAAGAAATGATTCGAAACGATTATATGACAATGGGATCGATAACGATAAAGATAAAGGAAACAAAGAGGCACCAATTGGGCATTCGTGTGTCATAGGTCCGAAAAGGCAACGACGAAACCGGTAAACACGAACAAGAACAGCACGAAGAAACACAAAACACAAAATCAACCAAACGGAAATCAACAACGCGAACTTGTCGTAGCATGAATGAACTCAGGTGCTCTGGAAAAGTAAGCGGTTTCAGTCTGCCATAGCACACCCGTCGTGTTCCTAATTCTCTTCATATTCATATAGTGTTTGGCATTTTCAATATTTTTGGTAGAGCGCCTCTTGAATAGACGAAACGCGCGTCAGGCGTAGCAAAATTTATTGTCTGGAACTTTGTTGTCATTTGTATTTCCAATTCAGTGTGTCAAATCCGGTAAATATTGATAAAATAAGAAAAAATATGGAACAATTTAACACATGTATGCACATATGAATACTAACTTTAGAAACTAATACATATAGATACAATATAAAGAGAAAGCTAAAAGCTAAAATTAGATCCTTTTCCCATTGAAAACAAATGCCGAGTTCCTGTCAATTCAAATGAGTCATCAGTGTGTGTTCCACAGGGAAGTGTCTTCGGACCTTGGTTTTACTTAACTTACGCAGGAGCAATTTTTGACATAGTCCCACCCTGTTTTTCAGTGTATGGTTTTTGCCGTTGATCATACGACAAACATGCTATTTAAACCGTCGGCAATAGAGGAGAAACGTTCCATCAAAGAGATATCCATGAATGTGTATTAACCACCCATAAAAAGATGAACAATAGTGGCGGATCCAGAAAATCTGAAAAGAGGGAGCCCCTGACTGACCTATGCCCCCTCCCAGGATCCGCCTATGAACAAGATCATATTTTAAAATAAACAATGCAAAAACAGAGTTTATTAGTTTAAACAAATTTATTCAAAAATAAACAAACGAACATTACATATACAAACATAATAACAGGCAAGGATTTGGAAACAAGCTTAAGCTCATCCATGGTCCGTCTCCTTTAAAAAACAAAGTTAATAAACAATAACCATTTAGCATGCCTTATAATGTATGGGGTACAAAATATGTTTAACGGTGGTTTACTAATGTATAACTAGAAAATGTGTAAAAAAAGAAAATTGAAACATTTACAGAGTTTTACAAAAGTGGGAAATGCAGTGTAATTAGAAAGATGATGCAAATCTTTTGCTGTCGATTGAACACTTTTGCAATTTTAAATAGCTGAACAATTTGTGTCCATTGGAATGCCAACTTGTTGTTGAAATATTTCTCTTCCAAATTTAACAAATATGTTGTCAATAAGGAAATCAAGCATACTGCAAACTTGGTCCAATGTGTAACAGATTTTATCTTTATAAGATGTTATGGAAAATATGTAGAATTGTAACCTATAACAACAAAGTTCCTAAAATTAGAAAAAGCCTTTTCGAAAAGGTTTTTTTTTAGACGACACTTTAGCTTTTCGTGAGGCAATGTGGTGTACAAAGTTGAAAAATTGAAATTTTTTAAAGAATAAACCTCTTAAAATGACCGATATTTGAAATTAATAATAAATCTTTTGAGTTATTCAAAATCCACATGTGGTTGATTCCACTACGATTATAAATAGTGTCACAGTATGGTTGTTGTCCTTCTTTGACAGCAGACAAAATCTTCGTAAGTTGAACGGACAGCTCTGTTGTTGAACATGAAGAAGATCTAGCTATATACCTTTCGTTGTACGGATTTTTGTGAAGTTTCGGTATCCAATACAAATATGGTAACTTTTCATGTTCCTTCTTCGAATGAATATTTAAAGAGGACATGAAAGAGTTATGGTTGGCTATGATATCATCAGAGAAAGTCAGGGAAAGCCTTTCCCGGCAAATTTTGAACGCTTATTATCTCAAAAACGAGTTCGGCAACTATTTTATTGATTGAAGTCCAAAATAAGGTCAAATTCAAGATATGCATTCATGTAGTTGATTAATCGGATCTGGAAGAACTTTAGCACGTCCATATTTATGAGCACATTTGAGACACCTGTCGTGGATACAAATCTCCGATTACAGAAATTATCATTTGGTCACTTTGCATTGGGTTCCATTTGTAAAATTGCTAAGTTGAGCTTTTAAATCTCTGTTTAAATTTTGAATAAGAAAGGAACCGTAGATTTGAATGTCCATTAAGCATATATAGGTGTATGGCATGCTCTCTGAGCCTTCCAAAATCAAAGTATAAAAGATAGGTGTACATTAAAGACAATTGATTACTATATATGGTCTTTTGTATATAGTAATTACTAAAGAGAACGACTTTTATCATACAACGCCACCAGGTGTTTATGTAAAACATTATGCATGGGGTGCTGTATGTTATTTTGACCAACATGGAGAGATTGGCCACATAAAGTTTTAACAATCTTGGTAGAATATAAGCATTAGGCCACACAGAATTAATTTCTTGTTCTTTGGATTTAAAAAAAGGAGCGAGCGAGCAAAATCATTTTTATTATTTTTTTTTAATGTAAAAGTGAGGCGAGCGAGCGATTATTTTTATTTTTGAAGAAAATAAGTGAAATATTAAAAAAATTCTATTTAAAGTATAACAAATGCTTGTTCTCAGTGGTTTATGGCTTTTCCAACTGATTAATAAATTATTTAAGCAGGAAATAATTGTCTTTAGTTGTTTTTTTTTCTCTGAAGAATTGCGGTCTTGGCTTTCTATCAATAGCCCCACCATACAAGTATGACTATGTCCCAACATCTTGCTGTTTGCTGGCAAGGCATAATTTTAAGATAAAATATTAAAAAGAAAAACAACTTTCTATCTTTATTCACAAAAAAACCATAAAACAACAATAACAATTTGTACATATCTATTTTAAAAAATATTACAAAACCATCCTTGGTCAATGGTGAATTGGATGTTCATAGATAGTGTCATAAATATCCCATTATTGTCCTTACACATAAGTTTGGGATTTTCCTTAATGTTTTCAATTTGAGCCATGTTGTTTTTACATGTATAACAGAGGTCATCCGAGGAAAAATACCACAGGAACATCTATCATTAAAAGGATTTGGCTAAGTGTACATCATATATGACATTCTTTGAATGTCATGATGTATTTAAATATATCAATGTAAGAGTCTTCCATTTGACAAGCAATTGCCGTATTTTGTAACAATTCTTTAACTACTTGGCACAGGCACTTGTTTCTATCAATAATGGGGGTAGAGTATGTATAAAAGAAGGAGTCCTTTTATACATACTCTACCCCCATTATTGATAGAAACAAGTGCCTGTGCTACTTGGTGGCCACAGATTTCATTGTTTTCATCGGAGTGTTTTGTTTGAGGGGAATGAAACGTAGTTTCAACCGTTCAAGATCCTGTATGTACAGGGGGGGGGGGGGGGGCAATCGAATTGGTAAAGTGAAACGTATATTTTGGTAAGTGAAGTAAAATATGGCGGATTATCGCCGCTTGGCAAGTGACAGGTCAGTTGAATAATGTGTCGTACTGACGTATATTTACTCAAATAAAGTAATCAACACTGCCAGTCGGCAATAGCATGATTCAGGAGTTCGTGTATATCGTTATTAATATTTATTTTACTGTATTGAAAAAGTTATTGAAAGAAAACCTACGACCCATTAGGGCAAAATCTGGCACGTCAAATTTCTAAGGCTGATATCTGGATTTTCAAAAAACTTTAAGTAGGGTTTTTGGTACCAAAATGTTCCTTATTGATAATATGTCGTTCTCTTAATTCATGAATCCCACCAGTATAAGATTTCAACGTTTTTTTGTGAAATACGCATTTTCTTGGTAAGTGAGTCCCAGTGTACGTCAAATTTTGGTCGGTGCATAATCAGATGTATTGCATGGATCAATATCAATTGGGAGTCTAATATGACAATTAAACAGTACAAAATTGAATGTAGTATTTACTTATAATATGGAGTGTTTGTTATGTCACAATTAGAGAATAAAAAATGTTAAATATGTTCAAACTAACCTCTTTACATGAATATATTGACTACAATAATGATGAGTTCATTTTTTTCAACTATAATCTGGGTAAAATTCATGAAGATATGAAGAAGTCTTGAAAATAAAAATACATGGTTAGTTTTTATTCTACGTGGCTCATTTACCATCACCGTATGAATTTTGACATCTCGAACATAAGTTTCATGTATATACCATGTAACCAGGCAGTAAATGACAAGAAGGAACCCGTCCTTTTTTCTGAGGTTTTTGACTGACAAAGCAGTGACAATGCACTTGACAGTGCCAATAAACATTATTCTACACACTTATTGAAATATATGTTCCCTTTGGATTAATATTACGCAAATCATGTGCACAAAATATAAGAAAAGGGGTGCTTGTATCTGCATGAAATAAGAAACAAAGAGGTATTAATGGGGAATTCGAATGTCAAAGGTCCGAAAGGCCAAGAAACAAAGCCCGTCACCCTAACATGTTAGCAACATATTCAGCAAAGTATAAGGTGGAACTTGATTCAGAATGCGTGTCCGGTGCAGATATGGTTTCAAAATAAAACATTAAAATTTATAATTGGTAAACCAAAATAAAAACAAAATAAGAATACGATATAGCAGAAAAATATTATAAAAGTAATAAATGTCCATCAAAAAAGACACAACAAAAACGACCCCTTCACATATTACATCAAAGGACGCTAGAAATAATGAACTTTCATGTACTTTTTTTGTGTGCATGTGTCCTGTGTTTTGGTGTAATACGCCCTCTTGGAGTCACCTGAGCCATACAGTTTTAATGGTGGAAATAACGGAGCATCCGAAAGAAACCACTGATCTTGAACAGGAGGCTGACAGACAAACATATAAGTCCCATTTCTGTTAATTAGATCAAACAACCTGAGGTGGTACAATTACTATATAATGATTTAAACCGGTGACCACCCAAGCCTCACTATTTTTTTTTGTGAATTTCTAAGTAAGAAGTTTGGGTGTTCAACAAGGTTGAAATGAGTTTCGTGTGATATATATTTTAAAGCACAAGGTCCTGTTACGCGAGTTTATGTAACTGCAAGCTGAATATTGTGACTTAAATTCCGCGATGGACTAAATGTCAGAGCCACTTTAGATATGGGCATTGAATTAGAAATGATTTCATTAACAAAACTTTGGAATTTATCACTATAGAGCGTTGCGAAATCTCGGTTAACACTCACATAAAATGTCCAGTTCTCCTCTTGTGTCGTGTCAGTAACACTAACAGTTTTGACTAATTGGTTCAATTCTTTTTCCGAGAAACCGTCCAGTAGCCGTGTCAATTTTTTTTGTATGTTTTTTTTTTAGGGGGGGGGGGTTCGTATCTTGCTTTAGCACTTATCTTTTAAAAAAATGTGATAACAAAATTATCGAACTTGGAGGATCAATCAATCTCAATTTCCAAGACAAAACATGGAAAACACACAGGAAATGTTATAGCTCGCAATGGTCCTTATTTGGTACATGCATTTCATATGAAATGGTATGTTAAACCTTGTTTTTTGGCGCACCAAACCTTCCTCTTCCTTTGCGATCTTAGGGTCCGGTAGAACACAAGACGGTTGTTAAGACATATGAGGAGATCATAAAGTTACATGTATAGTATTTACATCAAAATGCTGGCAACGATTAAGAACAATGACATCTTAGCTACGCTTTCATCACATCCTACCATATAGGCCGGTATATTTTGATGATTGACAATAATTCAACATTTTCATTTCGTAAATTAGCAATAATATATCTTAAAAATATAATATATCAAAAAAAGTTACGCATAGGTAGAAATTTCCTATTCGTTTATCACAAAGCCCAACCATTTCAAAATGATATTGCCGAACTGTTCTACAACAGATTTTTATGAAATAAAAACAATAAAAAGAAGAATTAATGAATTTTATTTGTTTAATTTTGAGCAAAATCGTAAGATATTGGAAATTAAACTCAAGTGTACATTTTACGCATCAACTTCCCATTTAAATCAATCCAAATTGTTCCGTGAAAAACATTGGTCGTGTTCTACTCATGAAGTCTTGAAACCCAATGGAGTTAGGATTTTTGTCAAAATTAATCAAACAATTTTAATTTATTTTTTTTTACTGGAATCGGTTGCAGAACAGCTCGGCAATATTATTTTGAAATGGTGTGGGTTGGTATAAAACAGAAAGCAATTTTCTACCTATGCGTAACTTTTTTTAAGAGTATTCTATCATAATTAAGATCTAATTATAAGGTACTAATGATTTCGATTCCAAGACGTTTGTTGTTTTCTGTGATAGGAGTTACTAGTATTTGGTTACAAATTCCATTCTTAGTTTGGACGGATGTGTTTCTTAAAGACCCACATAATTTCAGTCCTTGACATTTTGCATTGTTTAAACAAATGTCTAAAACCTGCTCAAGTTTAGCGATAGCTAAGCATGCAATGTCACCAGCAAGACAAGTTGCACAACAAGTGAAATTATTTATACCCATTAAGTACCATTTTACCATTACAATTTTCTGAGTAAGTTTGTCAAAATTATAAAAAAAAACTATACAATAAACCAGAGAGATCTCCTCCCTGTCTTACACCTTCAGACATGTGCTGCAAAATATTCTGATAGGACATTGATTCATTCAACAATTGCACTTTCTGTATCTCTATATGACATACTACTATATCATCTTAACTCTACCTTTTGTCATTTAGATTAAACAGTCACACTGTCCTTTATACCTGTCCAGAAAATGGTATACTAATATTTTTCTAGTATTTAGTTCAACATAGAGAGATACTGATGCATGAAAAAATGAACTATGCTACAACCCATGCCTCTCTGAAAACCTTGCTGAAGTTGATTCAGGAAAATTCCGGTAGTTCATACATGAGACTGTGAGCGAGATAAAATAATCTGATCGAAAGTTTGGGGAAAACGAAGGAAAGTAAAGATATTCCGTACTGTAACTGTCAGGTGAATTCCTAAATATTGAATAATATATAAAGCTCATCGCTGCCTTGATAAATCTGTACAATCAGTCCTCTCTTCCACTGTTTAGGAATTTTGGCTTTCGTGATTATATAGAATGAAATGCAACCAATTGACTACAGCAGAACCGTCGTTCATAAAATGTTTATTTTGGACTTTGTCTTGGTCGTACGATTTTTGCAATTTTAACAAAACCTTCTGTAATAGCTTTAGGAGTTTGATAGATAATATCTTTAAGTGTATTTCAGTAAAATGTTTGGATTGCGACCACGTTGTTTCTGTGTTTTAGCTATCTTCTGAAAACAGCTTTTGACTGTGCACTTACCATTTTTAACGTACACTGGGACTCACTTACCAAGAAAATGCGTATCTCACAAAAAGACGTTGAAATCTTGTACTGGTGGGATTCATGAATTAAGAGAACGATATATTATCAATAAGGAACATTTTGGTACCAAAAACCCAACTTAAAGTTTATTGAAAGTCAAGATATCAGCCTTAGAAATTTGACGTGCCAGATTTTTCCCTAATGCGTCGTAGGTTTTCTTTCAATAACTTTTCAATACAGTAAAATAAATATTAATAACCGTATATACACGAACTCCTGAATCATGCTTTTGCCGACTTGCAGTGTTGATCACTTTATTTGAGAAAATATACGTCGGTACGACACTAAATTCAACTGACCTGTCACTTTCCAAGCGGCGATAATCCGCCATATTTTACTTCACTTACCAAAATATACGTTTCACTTGCCAATTCGATTGGACCCCCTGATGTATCTAAAATACTTAACTAACAAGCGATTAGACAAAACAGAGTCAAGTTTATAAGAGTACATGGTTGAAAATCGGCAATTTTTTGGTTGTTTACCTTTGCAAAAGACAAATTTTTTTCAAACGCGGAGATAATAAAAAATTGAACACAACTTCCGGCTCCGGGTTTCCGGTAAATGCGGGCGGAAGAAATTTATATTTTTTTCTTCCTTTTCTTAAGGAAATAATTTCACATGCGGGCGGTCCGACGAACAAGTAATTAATTCGGCGTGGCCTTAAAGTGTTTGTTTGTTTGATTTATTCCAATTATCAATATTTTATTCATAAACCGACATGAACAAATTGAAACAGCTAATAATTACATTGTGTAGACCTACCCGGAGCATAGCGTCTATAACATAGATTCATGTGTGTCATGTAAAATGGCCCAATGTAAGACTAACCAACCAACTCACAAGTCAGGCCAATGTACCCACAACGCTCTATAGACAATGCACCCAGAAAGTGACGGAACACTTCCTTAAACAATTCGCACAATCTGGAACCCTTACCAATTACAACTGATAATAAATATTCTTTACTTGAAATGAGATTTCATGGGGTTATTGACGGAACTCTACAGTTTCATTTGTTGAAGACGGATAGAGCAGACCATTCAATGCTTAGAAACCGATGAAGAGTTCCATTTACACTAAAATAATAGATGTTATCAAGAAATTTTGACAGAAATTTAGGGTAGACTGGAAGATTGAACAACGGAATTATACGACAAACGCTAGGATTAGATATTTCCAGACATAAATTTGTTTGTGACGACTTTATTTGCGAGAGACGTCAAAGGATTACGCACGTTTGTGGAAATATGAAGATCGAAACGACAAAAACAAGGTGGTCACACTGTAAATTTTTTTAATGAGTTCATCTTTGACCAAGAAGAGAAGTCTCCGAAGTCGGAAAGTCGTAATGGAAAATTTCGGTAGGATGAACGGGTCAGGGCAATTATATTGCGGAGGCTATAATTTTATGTTTAGAAATCAGATTAAACAATGCGATACGTTGATCCCGGAAAGAGATACAGCGATTAAGATAATACAGTCCTTTGACTGGTGATTCCCTTTTTATTAATACAGTCCTTTGGCTGGTGATTCCTAATTTATCAATACAGTCCTTCAACTGGTGATTCCCCATTTATCAATACAGTCCTTTGACTTGTGATTCCCCATTTATTAATACTGTCCGTTGACTGCCAATTCCCCATTTGCTAATACAGTCCTTTGACTGCTAATTCCCCATTTGTTAATACAGTCCTTTGACTGGCGATTCCCGATTTATTAATACAGTCTTTTGACTGGTGATTCCCCATTTATCAATACAGCCCTTTGACTGGTGATTCCCCATTTATAATTCAGTCTTTTGACTGGTGATTCTCCATTTATAATACAGTTATTTGACTAATGATTCTTCATGTATTGATACAGTCTTTTGACTGGTGATTCCCAAATAATTAATACCGTCCTTTGACTGGTGATTCCCCATGTATTAATACAGTCCTTTGACTGTTGATTTCCTATTATTTATACCGTCCTTTGGCTGGTGATTCCCCATTTATAATACAGTCTTTTGGCTGATGATTCCCCATTTATTAATACAGTTATTTGACTAATGATTCTTCATGTATTAATACAGTCCTTTGACTGGTGATTTCCTATTTATTAATACCGTCCTTTGACTGGTGATTCCCCATTTATTAATAGGGTCCTTTAACTGGTGATTTCCCATTTATAATACAGTGGTTTGGCTGATGAATCCCTATTTATTAATACAGTTATTTGACTAATGATTCTTCATGTATTAATACAGTCCTTTGACAGGTGATTCCCCATTTCTTAATACAGTCCTTTAACTGGTGATTCCCCATTTATAATACAGTCTTTTGACTTGTGATTCCCCCATTTATTAAAACAGTCTTTTGGCTGATGATTTCCCATTTATCAATACAGTCAATTTACTGGGGATTTCTCATTTATTGATGAAATCCTTTTACTGGTGATTCCCCATTTATTATTACAATCCTTTGACTATGGATTTCTCATTTATTGATACAAACCTTTTACTGGTGATTTCGCATTTATTATTTCAATCCTTTGACTGGTAGTTTCCAATTGATCAATTAGGTCCTTTGACTGGTGGTCCCCATTTAATAATACAGTCTTTTAGCTGCTGATTCTCCATTAATCAATTCAGTTCTTTGACATGTGATATACCATTTATTAATAGAGTCCTTTGACTGAGGATTCTCTATTAATAAATATAGTCCTTTGACTGGGAATTCCCCATTTATCAATACAATACTTTGACTGATAATTCACCATTACCCGTTAATCAATACAGTCCTTTGACTGGTGATTCCCCATTTATTGATACATTCCTTTGACTGGGGATTCCCCATTTATCAAAACAGTCCTTTGAAATACAAATTACAACAAAGTTCCAGACAATAAATTTTGCTACGCCTGACGCGCGTTTCATCTATTCAAGACTCATCAGAGGCGTTCTACCAAAAATATTGAAAATGCCAAACACTAATGAATATGAAGAGCATTGAACAGTAAAACCAAAATTACCAAACTGGGGAACCAAATTATTACTAAGATAATCAGCCTATGTCTGGGGTAGGAAGAACCATAAGATTTTGACAATTTTAAAATTGAGACAGATAATTTAAAGCTTTGATGTTTTCTCCAACTCAAAAGCGTTGGTGCCGGAGCGTTTCGTATTATTAGCGAAAAGTCATTTGTTTTACTAAAAGTAGAAACATGTAAAAACATGTGCGAGGTGCGTTTTGGTAAATTTGACATATAAAGTTACCGTGTGTAAATATTTTTTTAATAATCATAATAGGGTGCATTTTAACTTGGGACGAGATGCTTGGGGCGATTAATCGTAAAATAGAAAAATATAAAAAAATCGATCAACAATTGGTTTCTACAAAAAATGAAGCTCATGGTCATCAGAATATTTTTTTCCATATATTATATTACAAATACAATTTTTGGAATGTATCCACATGCGTTCGGGTCCAGGTTTTTATTTTGCTATTAATAACGTGTATATAAAAATTTTCATTTCGTCTCTGTACTATTTTTGTTTGAAAGTTCTTAAAAAAGAACAAATTTTACCTGAAAGAAACTCATTTCAGCTTTAACTCTCTTTCGGAAGCAAAAATAAAGGATGTCAGTATGTATGAATTTCACATCGGTTATTTTTTCCTACGAAGCAAAACAAAAGATCACCACGGACGGAAGTCTAGCCAGAGATTTTCAAGGAAAACTCCTCCAAATAAATAGTCTCGATCACCCAGACGCTTATCAATAGATGTTACGAGTCTGGGACAGTCCCATTACCTATTTTGTTATGTGTACGTTCGGAGTACTTTCAGGCTTTATCATAATGTTCGACGAAAATCACTCAACCGTATGTTCAGAATTATGTGTATATGGTTCAGTGATTTTATGCAAATGCAATAGCGAGATAACTTCTCCAGTTGATGTGATTTGTTCTCTTATAATATAATATTTCTTATTTTACAATAAGACATCCTATTTTACATTTTTGAACACAAGTTGGTTTTGTTAACAATAAAAAAATTCGTTTTATCGTTAAATTGTACTCACGGGCGTCCACCTGGTTTAAGAAATTGTTTATGTTTATTGGAGTTAAAAATTGGGACATTCTTGATTACAGAACCATGCACGTTTGACCAATCCGATTCTCGATTTTGCAGAACCAGTTGTCAAAAACCAAGGAAGACCAATGAAACGTTGAGTTTTTAAAGTTGGTTCATTTCAGATTGAAATGAATCTTGTATGCTGAACACGTCATATACACACGTGGTAAAGGTTAAAAGGTATAACGATCGCCACCTAGTGGTTACGAAAAATCAACAGGTGTTTTCCCAGACTCACTACCTTGGTAGTATGAGTTTGGGTTCGAGACTACCAAATAAAAGGATTTCCGAGTTACACTACAGTAAGGTAAAATCTGCATGAGTTGGAACAAAATTATTTGGCGGAAATGTGGTACTCCCAATTTTATTTGAAATATTTTTTTACTGACAAGAAGGTACTAGTATAATTATACGTACCTTTAAACTAGGACCCGATGTGTGTTCCATAAATTTTCAAAAAGACGTTCAAGGATAAAAAAAAAAATACGTGGTTATTTCATATTCAATGATACAATTGGAAAAAGTAGAAGAATATTATCTCTCTTTAGAATTTTTAACTACTTTCGTCCGTGGTTGTTTGTATGGCTTGCTTCAAGGGGAGGAGACTATATTTAAAGTCTTTGTGAATTGTTTCACGATAAATGTGTGCCCTATTGGTAGATTAAACTAATAGGATATAGAGAATCTCCAAAATTTCATGCATGTAAAACATTTGATTCTATGAGAAAATATGGGGGTTTTCCGCGAGTACATTTTGTTCTATTTTTTGAACTGTCAAACCTTCTTGCCTTGTGGAAATAGTAATATAGCGAGGGTCAGATTTTTTCATTAACACAGTTTAAAAAAAATAAAATCATGGATCCAAACGCCTGTGAATACGACAAGCAAACTGGGTAATAATTTCAACATTCACTCTGGATTCCTTTGAGAAGCATATCCAGACCAATAAAATCAATATCAGCATTTGGCAAATTTTTCGCGGGAACTTGCCGTAGAGCTCTCTGCTCTCGCGGTCACTTCGTGCCCGCTACGAGCTGTGCTCGCTATAAAATGTAAATTTTAGAGTTGTATTTATTTTCTCTTTATATAGAACAGTGTACCAGGTCCAACGTTGCCCTAAACAGGCCATGTGGACAGAAAGGTGTATACTTAGACGATCCGACTTATGGCTGTGACAAAGCGAACGATGGGATCCTGTCTCAGCATATGCACACCACGACACATGGGAACAACGATGGAGTGAGCTTCCCGTACTGGTGGGTTGATCTGGGGACGAACAGATTTGTTAAGCAGGTGGAAGTGTATAACAGACCAGATAAATGTAAGAAAAAGCAAAGAGGGACCCCATACTTAAAAAAATGAAAAACTGCACTTTGATTGCACAAAATAATATTGATTGATTGATTGATTGTTGTTTGTCTAACAATATTTGGCTAAAGCATCTCTGAATGGCTTTTAAAGATAAAACATGTTTCTATTATTTGTGTAGGTCAAGACGCAATCATATAAATGTAAAACTGCATGTGCCATTTTTTAACAGCAAGTAGAGACTTAGCATTATGACATGTGTACATTCATCACATTTATTGAAATGTTAACATTTGTAGAATATTGTAAATGACCATCTTACACAAAACTGTACATTTTAAAAATGCCAATTGTTCATTATAATCATTATTTTTATTTATTATATTCATAACAAATTATTTCATCACATTCATAAATAAAGGATATTTTATATTTGGTAAAAGCATTTTTGTCGAAAAAAATGTAAACGTGTTCGTTCAAGCAACAACATTAACAACAATGTTTATTAATACCAATCAAGCACCCACTTTGAGCGAATCAAAATTACAAGAATTATGAAAACAAAATAATAGTGCAATTAAGAAATAATTATTATGAATTGGAATATGTATATGATAATACATACAACTAAAAAATAGATACAATGAGAGAGTGACAAACAAAGGGTTCAAATGTAACTTGCAACTACTCAGTACAAACAGTTTTGCAAATCACTGAGTGCATTTTCTTTGATTCAATGAATGGACTGTGTATCTATACCATTAGAACTTGCTGTGTACTTTCAATTGACATCTCAAAATCTTTTATCTCGTTAACACTTATGGTATACTTAGCACTTGGAAACTAAGTCTGTCATCAGGGATATAGGAATCATGAAATAATCAAAACTGATGCATTGAAGTCCTCACTTATTTAACTGTAAGCTTATTATTTCTGGCAAGTGAGCGTAGATTTTTATTTTCTCATAACCAATGGGCAAGACACTGAAAGTGTAAGATTGTATGAACTAACCGATCTGCTTTTATTTTAATACAAACTAAGCGCGGTCAGAACATCTATCTTTGTTTATATTTATTGTCCGTTGCTGTGTTGAAAATGGCATTGCTGATTTGTCTGATAAGACCGATGATAAAGGGCGCTGAAAGTTTTCGAAGACATCATGAGCTCATGATCAATTTCAGTATTTGTTTCTCTCTGATGAGTGCAGATGTTGGTAAGTCATAGGGTTTTGTTTTGTCTTTTTTAGCAGATTTTGCACGCTGAATTGGAAATTGGCAGTGCGACGGGTGTGCTACAGCAAACAGGAACTGCTTACTCTTCCGGAGCACCTTAGTTCACTCTCACGATTTCAGTTCACGTTGTTAATTTATGTTCGGTTGATTTGTGTTTCTTTACATGTTTTTATTCTTCGTGCCGTTCGATCGTTTTAACTGGTTTTGTCGTTGCCCATTCGGACCTTTGACACTCGAATGCCCGTCCCATTGGTGCCTCTTTACACGAACTAGTTCTTAAAACGATAGGCCGAAAAATATCGAAAATCTCAAATCATCATTTAAATAAAGGTAAATTGCCAACTTGGGGAATCAATCTCAAATGTCCATAAGACGAGACAAAACAAGGAATACATACTGGCAAAATTGAAGATCGCAATGGTCCTGACTTGGTTCAGGAATTTCAAACGAGATGGTGGGTTGAACCAGGTTTTAAGGCGCCCAAAACCTCCCTATTCCATTGCGATCATTGGGTCCGGTAGTTACACAAAATACAATAGGTTTGTGATGACATATTAGGGATGCTAAGGTGATCATCTCAGTACATCAACCATCCAAACACTAATCAAAGCAAGAACTAACCATTTCGTCTAACATGACATTGAATTAAAACGAAATAGAACAAATATATCAGATATCAATAGTGGCTATATTGTACACAACAAAGAAAGTTCGTTAAATACATTTCTGGAAAGCGAATAGACAATATTTAAGGTCTATATACGTTTAGGAGTAGTGAGCGGATGGATTTTCCGATATTGTTTAACAAAACTTGGAAGTACTGTGACTTCAAAGTAAAAATTAGATCAGTAAGGACACTGATATATAAATGACACATATTTGTTATACAACAATAAAGCAAAAATGCAGCTTCAATTTATATATGTAGAAAAAATATACTTGATAAAAACCGTTTTATTACAGAAAAATTGCTAAAACAAGGTTACCGTCACCACAAATTAGTCAAATCTTTTACAAAATTTGCACATAAATATGGACATCTCATCGAAAAATTTGATTGTACACGTATATTTCTGATTGTTAAAGGAATATCTCATCCTGACTTTTATAGCAAGGTAGTTTATAAAGCACAAAAATTCAAAAACAACCTTATGGAAATTAAAAACTGGCTTAAAAACCTTTTGAAAAAAGGATACGAATTCAATGTTTTAGTAAAATCTTTGCATTTGGTATGTTTTGGCAGAAATATTGATAGCTTGATAGTAACTTTAAAACGTTAAATTTTCACTTTGTATCCACTGTATTATTTATAAGCACCACAGCGATCAAGTATGTCGGTTCTGTATGGTGATACAACTCTTAATCATTCATTGTTTTGACGTGGGGTGTCGGATTTAGAACTGATGTATTTGATTCTTTTACATCAATCGATAAATGTTTCTTAGCTAGTTGTCAGTAACTTCGAGTGTTCTCAAGAGAGTTCCTCCTTGTCTTGTTGTTTTCGTACAGTATTTTGTCTTAGGTTCTCTCTTGTTGAATTGAACTTTTTGTCGATTGAGTTTTACAGTGTGTTTTATATGTAGCTTTGTGCAACCTTATCAATAGGGGGAAGGTTGGATCCAAAAAACTAGTTTAACCCCGCCACATTTTATATGTGCCTGTCCTAAGCCAGGAAACTTTGCCAAAGCCTTTGTTTGTCCTTGTCATTCTATGTTTACTGTTTTATGTCAAGAATTGAGTCTTTCGTTGATGATTTAGGGATTGGTTTTGATACTTTTGTATTGTATTATAAGTCTTGGGCCAATGCAAGACGGTAAGCAGTGACCTATGGTCATGTTGAAGACTGCTTGCTGTTTTCCGTTGTGATTTTTTGAATTGCTGTTTGTTTATGTTTGTTGTGTCGCGTACACTTATTCCACATCTCAATATCGTATATTACATTATACCCAATCCATCTTTATTCAGTATCAATTTGTTGCAGAATGAACTCAGACACTTAAATTCATATTACCGTTATATATACATTTTGTCGTATACAGCATACAATGTATGGGACGCCATAGCTTTTTACATGGTTTCAAGTAGATTCATTCTTGAAATTGCTAACACAGGGTTATGTTGCTCCACGTTTGCTGTCTTCACTCAAGAAATTTTACTCGCAGACAAATACGGGATTTCTATCTTTAAGATGAGTGCAGATATTGGTTTGCCATAGAGTTTTGTTTTGTCTTCCTTTACCGTCTTTGACATACTGAATTGGAAATTAGTAGCAAAACGGGTGTGCTATGGCTATGGCTTGCTTCTCCGGAGCACCTTAGTTCACTCCTGTTACGACTTGAGCTCGCGTTGTTGATTTCTGTTCGGTTGATTTTGTGTTTTGTGTTTCTTTGTGCTGTTCTTGTTCGTGTTTACCGGTTTTGTAGTTGGCCTTTTGGACGTTTGATACTCGAATGCCCAATTGGTGCCTCTTTTTAATATGCATAAGTACTTTCATTATGCCGCTTTGCAGTTTCCATAGTAATGACAGGAAACAGAAGAAGTTTTTTATGGCCCGACCACGTATGTGGATCGGACATATAGTTTTACACTTGTCCGTCCGTCTGTACGTCCGTCCGTAACACTTTGGTTAAGTTCTTGGTTAAGGTCCATTACTCGGATTCTAGATGTTGGGGGTCAATGATATTTCACTACTAGATGTATCTTAGGTAAGGTGACACCATCCACTGGAAATTAGGTCACTGTGACCTATATTGTACGCATGAATGACTTTGGTTAAGTTCTTGGTTAAGGTCCATATCTCAGATACTACATGTTGATGGTCAATGGTATTTCACCACTACATGTGTCTTGGGTAACATAACACCACCCACTAGAAATTAGGTCACTGTGATCTATATTTTATGCATAAACGACTTCGGTTAAGTTCTTGGTTAAGGTCCATAACTTGGCTACTAGATGTTGGGGGTCAATGATATTTCACCACTAGATGTGTCTTGGGTAAGGTGACACCATCCACTAGAAATTAGGTCACTGTGACCTATATTTTATGCATGAATGACTTTGGTTAAGTTCTTGGTTAAGGTCCATATCTTGAATACTACATGTTAGGGGGCAATAATATTTCACTACTCGATGAGTCTTGGTAACATGGCACCACCCACTAGAAATAAGGTCACAGCGACCTATATTTTAAACATGAACACTTTTGATCAATTTCTTGGTAAAGGTCCATATCCCAGGTAATACACATATAGGGTCAATGATATTTCAAGAACGGGAGGGCCATCCTGTGGCTCATAAACACATTAACTAGTTTCTTTTAATTTTAGATTATTACAGACTCCAAAACCTGAACGTGACTGTAGGAGATGACCTAGCCTACATGCAGCAGTGTGGATATTATGCGGGGAGTGTTCCGAATAAGGACCCACTGTACTTCACGTGTACTCCAGAAATCAGAGGTCGCTATGTACAGATCATGATCATGGAAGAGAAAACTTTTCAAAATTTCCTTCATGTCACAGAGGTGAAAGTGTTTGACTGTTGGCCGTAGAATGACTGAATAGAAGTGATGCTTTTGTATTGTTGTTTTAAAGTGTGTGACTGTTTGTAAATAACCGAATAGAAATAAGGTTCAAATTGTTGTTTTTCTTTTTTTATTGCTATCGTAGTATGCATATATTAATATATATTATTTTGATATACCATTTAGTGACTAACTGAATAAAATGGGATTTTCGTTTATTTTGCTAAATATTATATAGCTATGTTTTGTATTGCAATTTTCTATGGCAGTGGAGTGTTTATGACTATTGTTTGGAAACGAACAATAAATAGAAAAGATGTTTTATATGTTGTTTATTTTGTTTAAGATATGGTATTATTTTGGTTACTTTTATATGATTTTCTGTCTTCTATTTACTATGCTAACATATTGAGATTGCTTGATTATATACTTTTTTAATTGTCTTTGTACTTTTTAAATATTTCGATAAGTCAAAGCTGGCATATAACAAGTCAAAATAAAAATAAGCAAAATACTTTCATAATTTTACTCTTTTTAGCTTACCTTGTGAGCTTTTGCTCGTCCGTTGTCTGTCCGTCGTCCGTCCGTCTTCCAACTTTTCAAAAATCTTCTTACCTGCAACTGCTTAGCCAAATGTAATGAAACTTGGGTTGTTATGTAGTATGTTGTTTACAAAACTGTTGTTCAAAATTTTGATTCGACAAAATACATGACCGCCATGGCTTAAAATAGAACATTAAGGTAAATTGCAGGGGTTTTTTTTGAAAATTACTCGAAAACCGCAATCATCACATCAACACCAACACTTTTGTGTTGGAGAACTCACGAAAGCTTTAAATTATTTGTTTAAATTTCAAAATTTTCTAAACCATAAGGTTCTTCCTACCCCAGACAGAGGTTGATCATCTTAGTAATAATTTGGTTCCCATGCAGTTTTGTGTTTTTGGTTTTATTGTTCTATGCTCTTCATAATCATAGTGTGTTTGGCATTTTCAATATTTTCAATTGAGCGCTTCTGGTGAGTCTTGAATAGACGAAACTCGCATCAGGCGTAGCAAAATTTATTGTCTGGAACTTTGTTGTCATTTTTATATCAAGATCTACCTGCCCTAAAATTTTGAAGAAGATCTGACAATGTTTGTAGGAGCTGTTGCCCTTTTACTTTTTTTTCTACAAATTGTGCTTTTTTTTAGACCAACATCTTGAAAACTATACAAGATATTTTGAAAATTTTAAATTGCATATGGTTAAGCACATAAAGATCTAAAAATTATGTAATGGGTTCAAAGTTGTAAGACCTTACTTGATAGGAGTTGTTACCTTTAGACCGTTAGAATTGATCATTTTACAGAGTAGCAGTCCTTTGAAAAAAATTATCATCGAATACAAGGTGAGAGATTCAGGCTCCTGGGAGCCTCTAGTTGTAAAATGTATTTAATTCATGTTTGTTTGTAGGATCTTAAGTATACACCAAATATACACCTCGTCATATCTTATGCAACACCTGTCCACATACAAGCAGGGCGTCCATATTTCTTAACTTAATCCTAAAAGATGGCTTCACCTCTTTTGACCATTCTATATGTACACTTTTTCTGATAACAAGTGTTTACCCTTTATAAAGACCAGATTTGTGCCCAAAGCGGCCTGATAAGCCAAGTGAGTTCGGGTCGACACTTTTGTAAGTATATAATAAATTATCTAATTATTAAATTGCTGAGAACAAACACATCACTACGGTCCATGAAATATTAGCGTTTGATTAAGCATTATTCATAATAGTAAACAATGAAATATATATGTATATTGCATATTTTATCCACAGTACACAGAAGCAGATGTGCTTAGAGGAAATAATTAAAGAATTTCGTGTAGATTATGTTGATTTAATTATAGAATAACATAAATGAAAACAAAGAGAACAATGATAAAGTAGAAACAAACAAAGCATACTTGTTTCCTTATTAAATGTTTTAAACTAGGTCATTGTTTTTGTTTTGGATTGTCATAGACTGTTAAGTTTTGTGATTTGTCGGCCCCTCTAAAAAAGTTACATAACAAAATCGAGATTTTAATTATCAATGTTTCCAAATTTCTTTATCGTTATCCTTTTATGTTTTGGGGGATACAATGCTGAATATAGGACAGCAAGATATTCAATTCATCGTAACAGTGCTATCGATGAACAATACTTGGTCGGAGGGAAAACAACAGATTCTAGACTAGACTGTGCAAGACACTGCTCTGAACATCAAACTTGCAAAGCAGGATATTTCAACAAAAGATCGAAAACATGCGCAATTTATTCTTCTAATTTGGTTAAATTTGATAACAAAAAGGACGGTGTAACCATTGTTAAAACCATTGGTAAGTCAATGAATATTAATTAAACTTGACGTGTAAGATGTAAGCTTTTCAAGGATGATCGCTGGTCAATTTTTGAGATTTCTGTCAGATTTTCGGAATCTTCTGGATTTTACCATTAAAATAGGGATATTTGTATACCCAGCAACACCTTATTTTCTTTTCTTAAAGAGGTTTTTTCGGTCATTTATAGGAGTTAATTTACAAAGATTGATAAATTTCTAGCTATTTTTCATAGGTTTTTCTCCCGCCAAATTGTCATAGGTTTTTCTCCCGCCAAATTTTGAATGCTTGTATTCTTCAAAACTAGCTTGGCAACCTTCGATATTTAAGCTTATTTTTTACCTTTACTTATGGTCTTTTCATCAAGTATATAAATTTAGATACCGTTTTATTTTTAAATTGACCAGCGAACATCTTAGTAAGTAAGTAAGTAAGTAAGTAAGTAAGTAAACACTCTATTTTAAGAGGGTAACTCAGTTAGTACAAAAACTAATCTTCCCTGAGGCCCTCATAATATATGTACAATAAAATATAATAAATACAAAAAAAATTTTAAAAAAAAATTATACTTGTATTATTCTCTCATTATTCATGAAATATAAAACATCATTCAATATAATTTTCTTTTTGTAATAACAAGAATTTCAAGTATTGTTTTTTAAAAAGACTCAACACTCTGAATATCTTTAAATTGTTGAGGAAGAGTATTCCATAAGATAGTTCCAGAATAATGAAAAGTTTTCTTCATAAAGTTAGAATTTGGTCTAGGAACAAATTATTTGCCAGACTCAGCGGATCTTAGTAAATAAGAGGAGATGTCTGGAGATGTCTGGCAAATTAAGCGCATTACATTCTCTGACAATCGTTATTGTAATCCAAAAGAGAAAGAAATCAAAATTATATAATAAGATACTTTAATCGTACATGAAGTAGTTAATTGTACCTAAGATAAAATCACCAAAACAATGGGACGCACCTTTCACGTTGGTCGTTAGACGCACCTTAAAAATATCAGTTATTATTCGGAATACTCTCGTGGAACTCCTCGCGATTTTACGTAACGAATATGGCGGATGGCTGTCGGCGACAGACAGTGGGCTTATTAAAAATGAAATTGTCAGCTTTGATTAGTGTTTACGGTTGTCTGTTATACACAGTCTTAGGTTGCCACCTCACTTTTCTTAGTGTGTCAACGATGTGTGTTACGTGATTATATCATATCTAAAGATCGAATGAAAGAAGAAGTTTGGACGCCTTTAAACCTTGTTTAATCCACCAGTTCATTTAAAATACAAATGACAACAAAGTTCCAGACAATAAATTTTGCTACGCCTGACGCGCGTTTCGTCTATTCAATACTCGTCAGAGGTGCTCTACCAAACATATTGAAAATGCCAAACACTATATAAATATGAAGAGCATAGAAAAGTAAAACCAAAATTACCAAACTGGGGAATCAAATTATTACTAAGATAATCAACCTATGTCTGGGGTAGGAAGAACCTTAGGGTTTAGACAATTTTGAAATTTAGAAGGATAATTTAAAGCTTTGATGTTTTTTCTCCAACTCAAAAGTGTTGGTGCCGGAGCGGGCTAACCTCGGGGAATTAAAACTCCACCAGCAGTGCTAACCTTCACGTGTGTTCGAAATACAAATGACAACAAAGTTCCAAACAATAAATTCTAAATTGACTGTATTAAGTCAGGGCCATTGCGATCTACAGTTCATACGCATGATACGGAAGTCTTTATTCTTGGATATAAAAATTAGTTTTGTTATTACCTTAATTAAAGAGCTGCGTTAAGCAGTTTCAATATAACCATTCAAAAATGATCTATTATGAATCACTTAATTTTGATTGTGAATATACTCAATATTCAATATTTATTTTGTAGTAAAAAATCTCAACGTATACTAATCGTTCATTTCAAGGCAGTACATTTCTTAGAAATTATTGTATCTGTTGAAATATTTTTACAGTCACTTTTTACTTTGGTATGTATAATTTTTTTATGTCTACCATCGTGTGTTTGATTGTCAAACCTGAGTTCACCTGAGTTCATTCCTGTTATAATTACGACTTGAGTTTGCGTTGTTGATTTCTGTTTGATTAATTTTGTGTTTTGTGTTTCTTTGTGCTGTTTTTGTTCGTGTATACCGGTTATGTCGTTTCCCTTTCAGACATTTGATACTCGGATGCCTCTTTGGTGCCTCTTTGCGTCTTGTATATGTTACAGGCCGGGAATGTGTGTAATTATAGGGATTACGTGTAATCCCTAGAAATTCAGGGATCACTTGTTATCGCTAAATCGCTAGGGAATAACATGTTATCCCTTATATTTTTTTTAGGGATTACACGAAATCCCTGTTTTTTTCTTTTTTTTCACGTTTTCCCTGACCCCGAAATGACATTTTAAACACGCGAACTAAAGTTCATATGACAGAACGAATAACATTGACATAAAAAAAATCAAAACATTATACTAGAAGTTAAATTTAAAAGGTTGCCTAAAATAATAATAAAACATAAGTAAAAATATGTCCTTAGAATTATATTGCTTGATGAAAAAGGAAAGGTTATTGTAGAATTTTGTTTTCTTGCCTTAAGATAAAGAAAGCTTGTTCTTGTTTCTAATACTAAAAGAACGGCTCATATATGTAAGACATAAAATGCAGGATATAACAACTTCAAATTAATGCACATCACTATGTTAAGGGACCGACCATTTGAATAAGAAATGTTTTGTCATAACACAGTTATAAAATATGATATTTTCTGGATTTTTTTTAATCAGATAAAAAACCAAGCCCCCCTTTTCAAGCTAAGAAACCAGAAACGATGTTCATCTTAACTTGATTTATCTATAAAGGTAAACAGAAAAATGCAAAATTTCACCTCAACTTATAGAAATGTACTAATTTCTAATAACAGCAATAATGCTGCAACTTCCATCCATGAAAATGAAAAAAAAAAACAAATGCATTGTTAGGGCTAATTGAAAAGTTAAATTCCAGATTCATAATATAATCTTTTGTATGATGCATAAAATTAAATATTATATATTAACCGAAGTTCCATATTGGAAACTGATAAATTTCATTTTTGGGTTGTTTAAATAAATAACTCCAATAGTTATTAGATGTTAAACCTTTTGAAACAGCAGTACAACATCCAATTTATATTCAATTTTACTTTGAAGGATGTCATGTAAAAAAAAAGAAATAACGTGTTATCCATGAAATGCCAGATTTCTTTAGGTATTACATGTAATACGTTATTACACACATTCCCTGTAACATATAATCCGGTATGTAGCTTGTGTATTTTCTTATTATTGCAGTGTAAACTGCCTGATTGTACCCATAATATCTTAAGATTGTGACAGATTTTTATTTAAATCATTAAGACATTTCAAAGCTATTTCAAATAATTTACCAGCGTCTGTGTTGTTCAAATTTTTAACAACACCATTCGTCTGTATGACGTGTGTCTCTTATACATACGTGTCTTATTGATATTTATTGCTCAAATATTTAAATGTATGAATCTGATCCGACATTTATACGCGCCATTTTGCAATCCTCGACACCAACCACCAAGTCCAAGATATTTATTTTTATTGTGATTTTCATAAAAACCGGTATCACTTTAAATAGCTCGACAGGTAGCCTTTCAGGTAACACTTCTGACCTACATAATAGTAAAATGACCTTTCAAATAGCTTTCTGTCCCAGATTCCGACCACTCTAATTTGGGCAGGTGTCCAAAGAAGTCAGGTGTGACTTTACCTTGAAAACAGGTTTCCATAGACTAGTACCTTTAAAGTTCTATTGTTCATGATGTTATTATAAATTGAATAGTAATTTGTGAATTTACCTATTATGTTTGATCTAAATGAAAAGTTGTATTTATTAGTTTTAAAAACATGCATAATATATACACCTCGCCAAAAGTTAAGCAACATCAACTTTTTTAACAATAATCATTTTATGCCTTGAAATATTCGCATAATATAAAACGATGGAAAACCAAAAAGTAATCACTTCAATGTTTAGACTCTAATTGTGTAATGGACTAAAGATGCTTTATCAAAACTGTTTGCAAGCCATGAAAATCCAAATTTTTTAAAATGGTATGAAAACTTAGATAAAGTAGCGTTATAAAAGTTTAACTTTCAATATCAATTGTTGACTTATTACAATTTATCAATGCATATAATGTTTCCAAACATGACAAACTATCACTATACAAACAAAAAATACTGGTTTCAAGTTCAAGTTTCATCCACTGTGGTCAACAAAGGAACTTAATCAGTTTTTACCATAAAAAGTATGAAAAGCACTAAAAAGGCAATTTTTTGGTTAACGTGTAAACTTTTTGGTCTAAAACAAATTCAATGTTTTTCCTAACCCTAAAACACATGTTTGAGCCTAAAAGATGTCACTAAAGCATTTCAATTGTTTGAATTTCTACTAGAACATATCCATTAAAAGGGGGGTTGAATACTTAAAATCTGTTATTTGCATGAAAATATGCAATTCCTAGGTTCTCGTGTGAGGCAAATCTTTACCATTGGTGTAAGTTTCTACATCCATATTGATAAACTGTCAAACTTAACTTCAACTTCCGGCAATAGAAGCAAACCTTCAAAAGGTCACAATAATATTTTTAAACGAAAATATCAAAAAACTGAAAGATTTCCGGCACGGCTTTATGAGTATCATTTGTTATGAGTACCAAAATGTCACCTTAAAATCAATAATTGTTAAAAATCTGCCTTTTGTACATTGCAAAAGCCATGCAAAAATAAGCTTTCGTTTCTTTGCAATGTTTAGGTCTCAAACCGGAAAAAACAATCCAAAAATGCTGGATGTGATATGTTTACATCCTAATTGTTACATCAAAGCAAAAACATATTGCTTTAATCATCAAAACTCTCGATTTACGCAACCCAAAAGTTGTTACTGAAACAACACTTTTTGGGTTGCTTGATTTGTTTGCCAATATTGAATATTCTACAAAAGCCGAAAATTGTGCGATGATTGATTATAATCAGAAAATGTTGTAAATGTGTTGAAGAAAATAAAGGCCAAGTTTCAGAATATTGTATAAAGAAATATGGACGCTGTACTAACGTGAGTGCAGGTGTTGCTTAACTTTTGGCGAGGTATATATTTAATTTGGTCTGAAAATCAAAATTACAGAAAAAAGATTAGTTTCTAAAAACAAATAAATAAATTGTAGAGACAAAGTAATTGTGTTGCTGAGTTTTAGACAATTATAAATGTAATGTTTTTTTTTAAAGATTTATTTCCCACTTTGTTGATAGTGTACCTATAATGCATGTGAAATGCACATACAACATGTGCAATGTAAAATAAATATGCATTATTCTCAAGTTTATCCTGATACATCTTTTTAGTTTGACAAATTCTATAGAACATAATAGGTTAATTCACAAATTACTTTTGAATAGTTCAACTCCGGAAATGGCTAGAATTTTCGTTTGTTGCTTAAAAACCTTTATTGTCTTTGATTCTATAGAATGGGTTGAAAGAACCCAAAATATGTTGCAAAATGTCAAGTTGATGTCCAATTTTTGCCTGTTATCACCATTTTTTTTTGTAGATTTCCAAATATAGCAATTGCAATAAAAATTGATATTATATGCACAGTTTTTATGAATTTTTGTCTGAGAAATGTTGATATGTTTTCAATTAATCACAGTGCTAAATTTCACTCAATTCTATCTACTACAAGGTAATAACAATTCTGTAATAGATATTATACACCTCCAAAACTTTTGACTTGTCACAATTGTCTATCCAGGTACAAACTTACAGTTTCCCATACAGTCCCTAAATGGTAAAAGCTTCCCAATCTATAGTAAATGGGGGGATGGTAAATGGGGATGGGGATGGGGATGGTGAATGGTAAATGGTATATGGGGAATAGTATAGTGTATGGGGATGGTGTATGGGGAATAGTATCGTGTATGGGGATGGGGATCGTAAATGGGGATGGTAAATGGGGAATGGGGATGGTAAATGGTAAATCGAATTTGATTGGTCTACCGAATGGTAAATGGGGATGGTAAATGATATAGTAATAGAATAATTGTAAATTTATTTGGTCATTTTTACTGTAGATGATACGGTAGATGTCTGTTGCATTAAATATGGAAAAATATATAAAACGAATATATTTATATTACTGCGTGAACACGAGGACGATTAACGTATATAGTTTTGTTTGTTGAGTGTATGAAAATAAATTTATACATTAAAGCAAGGAATATTCCTCGATTAAAGACATTTTTTATATTACATTTTTCATAACAGCATTTTTACGATAAATTTGTACATGTATCTTTTATTTGAATACAACTATTTATAAAAAATAAGATATATAACTGAAATAAATGAAAGAATTTTATAAACGAAATGTTCAAGATCAAATAAATTGTAGCGTACATTTCGCCGTATATTTGTATAATGAAAACAATGAAAAATTAATATTGTTTACATTAAGATTTTGATTCTGAGTATTTAAGTTAATATTTAATAATAATATATAGCATTTAAGAAAAAAAAAGCAACGATATTACACCTGGTACGTTTTTCTATTAGATTTTAAAACTTTTATGCCCAGTAAAATATACATAGCCATATGCATAAATGTATCCAAGACTTCAAAAATAAGGTCCATAGTTAAGAAACTATAATGAAAATTGGTTTGCATAAGAGTATTAAAAACACACTTGCAAGTTTTATATTAAGAATATTAGTTACTCAAGAAAAAACTTATATTTGAGTTCCAAATTATATGCCGGTTTAATGAAATTGACAAGAAATTGATTGCGAAACAAGTGTTTTCATTAGATTTGAAACATATATGCTAAGATAAGTTGAAAATATACATAGCCATGTGCATACATGTATCAATTATTTCAAAAGTAAGGTTGATAGTTAAGAAACTATAATGAAAATTGGTTTGCATAGGAATATTTAGATCACACTTGCAAGTTTTATATGTAAAATATTACTTACTAAAGTAAAAACTGATATTTGAGCTCCAAATTATATGCGGGCTTAATAAAATTGACAAAAAATTGATTGCGAAACAAGTTTTTTCATTAGATTTGAAACATATATGCTAAGATAAGTTGAAAATATACATAGCCATGTGCATACATGTATCAATTATTTCAAAAATAAGGTTGATAGTTAAGAAACTATAATGAAAATTGGTTTGCATAGGAATATTTAGATCACACTTGCAAGTTTTATATGTAAAATATTACTTACTAAAGTAAAAACTGATATTTGAGCTCCAAATTATATGCGGGCTTAATAAAATTGACAAAAAATTGATTGCGAAACAAGTTTTTTCATTAGATTTGAAACATATATGCTAAGATAAGTTGAAAATATACATAGCCATTTGCATAAATGTATCAATTATTTCAAAAATAAGGTTGATAGTTAAGAATCTATAATGAAAATTGGTTTGCATAGGAGTATTTAGATCACACTTGCAAGTTTTATATGTAAAATATTACTTACTAAAGTAAAAACTGATATTTGAGCTCCAAATTATATGCGGGCTTAATAAAATTGACAAGAAATTGATTGCGAAACAAGTTTTTTTCATTAGATTTGAAACATATATGCTAAGATAAGTTGAAAATATACATAGCCATTTGCATAAATGTATCAATTATTTCAAAAATAAGGTTGATAGTTAAGAAACTATAATGAAAATTTGTTTGCATAGGAGTATTAAGATCACACTTGCAAGTTTTATATGTAAAATTTTAGTTACTCAAGTAAAAACTAATATTTGAGCTCCAAATTATATGCTGGCTTAATAAAATTGACAAGAAATTGATTGCGAAACAAGTTTTTTCATTAGATTTGAAACATATATGCTTAGATAAACTAAATATAAATATGTTGACTTTTATTCAGGTTATGACTAGACCTAAATCTTAAAAAAAAACATGTTAGAATATGTCATAATGTAACATAAAATATAAATAGTTTATTAATATTGTCAATAATTTATATCCGGACTGCCCATTGTTTATCAGGTCTTCATTTGCCGGGCGGCGAGTGGGACCTGAGGTAAAATGCGACTGGTTTTTCTACTAAAATATTGTTTAATTCTGTGTTTTGTGGAAAATATGCAAGAATATAATATAAACTAGCATAAATTATAAAAAATGATCAATATTGTCAATATATAACCTCCGGACTGCCCCTTGTTGTACACATGTCTTCATTACCCTGACCGCGGTGGGTGAGGTGAAACAAAATTGTATCGTTTTTTATTAAAACAATATTTTTTTCTAATTTTTTTTTTTGGAGAAATAAGCTTTTATTAGTATAAGCTATCATAATACAACACAAACAATATAAAAATCCTCTTTATTTAGTCCCGGGCATCTACGGTCATCATCTGACATCTACGGGCATCATTTAGAGTCACCGGACCTATATGTCATACATTGGATGTAATTAGAAAAGTTCAAGATCAATTTTTACTAAAAAGTTGCGTAATATATTAAAATTATTATTATAGACATTATAATTATGTCTTTTAGATTATGAATAACATGGTTTCATTAAAAGATGATAATAACAGCTTTAATTATTACTAAATTGAAACATTTTCAATTAATTAATATTTAATATTGAGAATATTAAAATGTGATAGTAAATTTTGTGTTATGAAAATAAGTTATAGTTATTATTTCTATGTCACCCGTATGTTATTTATACATGTAAACTAAATAAAAAACATTAATAGATATTTAAACTATTAAATATCGTAATAATTTCCTTAAAACAAATTAAAACATATATTATCGATAATAATAAACAATTGCATTATGGGTATGGGGAATATAGAATGGTAAATGGGGATGGGGATTGTAAATCGTGTATGGGGATGGGGACATGAATGGTACATGGTGTATGGGGATGGGGATGGGGATGGTACATCGTGTATGGGGATGGAAATAGTACAGTCCCTAAATGGTAAAAGCTTCCCAATCTATAGTAAATGGGGGGATGGTAAATGGGGATGGGGATGGGGATGGTGAATGGTAAATGGTATATGGGGAATAGTATAGTGTATGGGGATGGTGTATGGGGAATAGTATCGTGTATGGGGATGGGGATCGTAAATGGGGAATGGGGAGGGCCGAATGGGGATGGTAAATGGTAAATCGAATTTGATTGGTCTACCGAATGGTAAATGGGGATGGTAAATGATATAATAATATATAGAATAATTGTAAATTTATTTGGTCATTTTAACTGTAGATGATACAGTAGATGTCTGTTGCATTAAATATATAAAACGAATATATTTATATTACTACGTGTACACGAGGACGATTAACGTATATATAGTTGTTTTGTTTGTTGAGTGTATGAAAATAACTTTATACATTAAAGCAAGGTAAAACATATCCCCCAAAAATTCTACAATTTAATACACCCCCCCAAAAAAAAAATATAAGTCAATATATCATGATATATAGGAAAAAGTTTTATAACCATTATAGTTTTTTTATATACACCATTTCAATAAGCATTTTTATTTTCTTTCTTTTCAGATTGGAATTTACCAAGTGGATTAAAGGATAACATGTGATGTGCAACTCATTAGCTTCTATGTGCATGTACATATACATATATGTATTAGACAGAACACAGTCGAAGAGATTTCTACATGATCATGTTCATATACCTTGCAATCTTTAGATGTGACTTATCTCGGATTTCTTTCAAGCGCATGCAGATGTAGACTGCAGAGATTGGGAATAAACTAGTACAAATATGACAAAAGGAAATTTATTTGTTAAATACTTGAAAACAAAAATAAATCACTCGGTGACTTGATTGAAAATCATTTAAAACATTATCCCTTGTAATACATTCAAATTCATATATGGTGGATAAACTTTGCGATGGGTTGGAAAAAAAATAAATAGGTATATGTTCTTGTACTTTTCTTTAATACTTTTGGTGTTTTTACTATGGTTCTTTGTTTTGAATGCTGCTGATGAAATGTTAAACCTTGAAATATGCTTATCTAGGATTTCCAAGCATTTGTTTTTGTATTTCTAAATTCTTTATATACACATGTGAATTAATAATGATTTATTTCGTAAAAAGTCATTTTACATCACTTTGTCACAAAAGATCTGAAAAGGGTGATATTTATAATATAAAAGTGTTATTCTGAGCACAGCTTTTTATTGTCCATTTCTTACTGTAATATAGCATTTTAAATATTAGCATGTCCAGATGTTTGTTTCCTCCTTTTCAGATGTTGAATAAGTATTTACATATGTTACACAAAAATTTACCAACTTTCAAGCATAAGTCAGATTTAAAATTGGTATACGTGTACATGCACTTGATTTTTTTTACATCAGTCGATAGATGCTTCTAAGCTTGCTGTCGGTAAGAGTTCTCAATAGAGTTGCTCTACGTCTCATCTTTTCTTGTGTCGTCATTATATACCTGTACTGGTATGCCTTGGAATATCCCTTGTTGAATTTAACTTTTATCAATTTGATTTTTACTACATATATGTGTTACTTTGTGGTTTATTATATCAAGTACTGTAGTTTAATTCCGCCACATATTATACAGTTTGTGCTTGTCCAAAGCCAGGAATCTCTGTCAAAGCTTATGTTGTGCTCATCCTCTTCATGTTACATGTATGTTTTCTATGTCCTGAAGGGGGTTTTCTTTGACAATTTAAGGACTTACTTTGAATGATATGCATTATATTTTTATCTGGCTGTTTTCCATTGTGGATTTTAAATTGCTGTTTATATACATGTATGTAGGTTGTGTAAGATACACTTATTATATTATAAGTGCTTATAATAAGAATACTAGTACTTGTTATAATCTTAATGACTCCAAATATACTGAAAATAAATTAACTAATATATAGGTGATAATTATATACTTCATATGTAACTTATATTAATTGTTATTACATTGTGTTAATTGCTATGTATCATGCCCCTTGTGGGCCCATGCTTATGGTTAATAAAACATTCTTCTTCTTCTATTATACCCCTGCTTAAAAAGTGGGTCTATATAGTGTTAGGGGTGTCTGTCCTAAGACCTTCGTTACAAGTCAGGGTACCCATCTCTAATCCACTAAGCCTCCTATAATGTAAACTCCTTGATGGATTTTCATGGATCTTCCACACAATTTCTGTTACATAATGTAGATGTGCACCTCCTATGTTTGATATTTGGGGGCAGGGGCATTCATTTGTGATCTACTGCTCAGTTTTCTAGTTTCACATTACAATATAATTACCTTCTAAGACAATGTTAACAAGAAAATTTTAATCCAATAGTGACAATGCTTATTAGTGAAACCACCATTTTAATTTTGAGCAAATATAAAGAGAGTGGGGTGGAACTACAGGCTGACACAGGTAAAACAGTAAACCCTTTCAGTCCCTTCTTTGAAGCAGGTCATATAAGTGTTCAGATGTGATAGTGTGAACAACAAATTGTTCATTTATAGGTTATTTCAATTTCTTCTGAAATATCCTTAATTTTGTGCTACACATATTAAAAAAAAACTGTTCAACAATTAAACAATGCATAGTGGGCATGGGAATCAGATCATGAATAAGTGTGGCTTGCTGTCTGCTTGTATCTTGCACTTTGGAAATGTGTTTGGAAAAAAATGATTGAATTTAATCTCATTTCAAACTCAAGTAATTAATACACATGTATTGACAATAGTGTCACTGCACTGATGGAAGTTTTGCAATGAGTTGCACTCAAAATATATAAATAATATTGTGCATAGTCATTTTGAAAATTAAGTAACTTACTACTTACTACTTACTACATGTATACCACATATTTGAAGATTAATCATGTAACAAAAAGGACAAGAGTCAGATGTGTTGTTGATTGATAATGATTTCACAACTTGGTTCTTGCCCTAGTTGTCACACAACATTACAGAGACAAATGCTAGATGTTGTTGCACCATTCATTTTCATCTGAAAGTAGAGAGAATAAAAATATTACATATGTATATATGAACATGTAGACTTATATGGGGTCTTGAGATGAAACTGAAAAAAGTTGTCATTATGTTTTACATTTTTTTAAGTCATTATACACAATATCCATTAATAAATGGCGAGCAGAATGTCTAAACATCATTAAAAGATCATAATGCATTACGTTCAATATTAATTGTTTGACAGAAAATAGGTAGACACACAGGGAAACCTACTGTGAAAAGTGAAAAGATCGTAAAAATTTGCTTCTTTTACATGCGGAAAGATGGGTCATTTTTAGGGCAATGGAGGGGAAAATCGTTATGTCCTCATGATATTTTGGAGAAAATATATCTACCTGTCAATAAATCTGCCGTTGTTCGAGCTGTCGATGCATTTCTATGCGACAATTTCATTTTTAATAAGCCCACTGTCTGTCGCCGACAGCCATCCGCCATATTCGTTACGTAAAATCGCGAGGAGTTCCACGAGAGTATTCCGAATAATAACTGATATTTTTAAGGTGCGTCTAACGACCAACGTGAAAGGTGCCCCTAATTTTGAAAATAGATAACATTCATAATTAGTGGAGATATTCAATTTTTTTGGTAGTAATATCTTAGTTGGCTTCATGTTGGTTGATCATAGTAATAATTTGGTTCCCTAGTTTGGTATTTTTGGTTTATTGTACTATGCTCTTCATAATCATTATGTTTGGCATTTTCAATATTTTTAGTAGAGCGCCTCTGATTAGTCTTGAATAGGCGAAACGCACATCGGGCGTAGCAAACTTTATTGTCTGGCACTTTGTTGTCATTTTTATTTCGAACAACCGTGAAGGTTAGCACTGATGGTGGAATTCCCCGAAGTTAACCAGCTCCAGCACCAATACTTTTGTATTTGAGAACACATCAAAGCTTTATATTATCCGAAAAAAATTAAAAATTGTGTAAACCCTAAAGTTCTCCAAATCCCAGGCATGGGTTGATCTTCTTAGTAATAATTTGGATCCCCAGTTTGATATTTTTGGTTTTATTATTCTATGCTCTTCATAATCATATAGTGTTTAGTATTTTCAATATTTTTGGTAGATCGCCTCTGATGAGTCTTGAATAGACGAAGCGCGCGTCAGGCGTAGCAAAATTTATTGTGTGGAACTTTGTTGTCATTTTTATTTCGATCAAATATCCGTTTTATTTACAATAACGGTTGTCACGGGTCAAAATTTCTTAACAAATTATCCTAAGACTTTATTCTGAACATTTTGTGCATTTTATAGAAGTTTAAGTTTGAAGTTGTTTATAGACCAACCAAGTTTCTTTCCTTCTACTGCACATTGTCGATATCCTCTGCCATGAATTTGGTTTCCCTGGTTGAACAAAATTTTTCTTTTAATACGTTTTGGATGTTTTGCTTCAAACGCTGCAGATAAGCGGTTATATCCCTCCAAACATACAATAAACTGTTATATATCCGTTGTAGTAGTTGCAATCTGGTGACAAGTGTTTACCCTTCTGGAAAATATTTAAAGTTGTCTAAATGATCAATTTAGCCAAAACAGTGTTTTTTTCAATGCAAAGTTTTGGAATTTATTTTTTTGAAAGAATTCTGACCATAATTTTAACAATGTCATTGATAATAAAACATTTCAAGTTAAATAGATGTCCCCAAACAATATGCAGTTTTAGTTAATCAAACATATTTAGCACGAAATTTCGATCAAAGGCAATTTAGAAATAAAACAATCCGTGTAATGTGTTGTACATAATGAAACAGCAGACATTTTGGATTTAAATAATATTTTATAAAATATGCGTTGTTAACTTTTAAAGATTTAAATTCTTAGCAAATTTTGTTTTATTTCAAAATTTAAAAATTGGGGAAGGGCAAAACAACAAAAATACATTTTAATTGAATTTAGCATATCTTATTGACATAGAAGAACAGTTTAACATTACCATACACATACAATGCACATCGTTAAAACACCAGGACCATCGAGAAAAATCAGGCCACATCGTTTAATCACAAGGACCATCGAGAAAAAATCAGGACACATCGTTTAAACACCATGACCATCGAAAAAAAGATAGGACACCTCGTTTAAACACCATGACCATCGAGAAAAAAAAACAGGACACATCATTTTAATAACCACCAGGACAATCGAGAAAAAAATCAACATAATTGTAGCTTTTGCAGGTATACGGGCCATGTGCAATCAGCCAAAAGAGACACACACCCAATTTTATCCGTTGTAAGTACATCTTGGAATGCTGTTTATGGATTTGTTTTTATTTTCTCTTTAACAGAACAGTGTACTAGAACCAATGTTGCCCTGAATAAACCATGTGGACAAAAAGGCGTATACCAAAACAACCCTATTTATGCCTGTGGCAAGGCAAATGATGGGAGCCTGTCTCAGTTTATGCAAACCATGTCATCTGGGAACCCCTACTGGTGGGTTGACCTGGAGACGCCTAGATTTTGTAAGAGAAGTGGTTGTACATAACAGACAAGATGGAAGTAAGATAATGCAAATAGGGACCCTTTACTTCAAGCAACTGACTAAAGAAAAGTGTCTACAAAGTTCCAGACAATAAATTTTGCTACGCTTGTTTCGTCTTTCAAGACTCATCAGAGGCGCTCTACCAAAAATATTGAAAATGTCAAATACTATATGATAATGAAGAGCATAGAACAATAAAACCAAAAATACCAAAACTGATGAACCAAATAATTACAAAGATGATCAATGCACTAAAAAATACATTGATTGGTTGATCGATTATTTCTATTCTAATATGCCATTTTTTTGTGTTTTCCGTAGACCTATAGTGCAAGACAAAATGTCTGCCATTTTTGTTGTTTTTGTGCACAAGATATATTATGGCGTTATTGATTAGCGTTAAAGTAACTGTGACGTCGATCCAGTGTTTATTGGAAATTTGATTTAAAACCGTAATTTACAATTTACAACATACAATGAAAGGGAATCAACAGCTTTTTTGTTATATGCATATCACTTATTAATAAGAAGTTTTCTTTCTTTTAATATTTGAATATGATTTTAGGATATTGGGTACTGAACAACCTTAACGTGACAGTGGGAGATTACCTAGGCCACATGCAACAGTGTGGTTATTATGCAGGAAGAGTTTCGAACAAGGGTCCACTGTATTTCACGTGTACTCCAGAAATCAGAGGTCGATATGTACAGATCATGATCATGGATTCCAATCCCTCGGGGAATTTCCTACATGTTACAGAGGTGAAAGTGTTTGACTGTTTGCCGTAGAATCCCGGAATAGAAATGGGGTTGGGTTTTTCAGTGTTTGACTTTTTCCCGTAGACTTGTAAATAATTGAATAGAAATGAGGTCTTATATTGTTAATTATTTTGTTTTTACTATAACAGTATTTTACTCTGTTAGGTATAAATCCGTGATACATATATATTGGTCAAAAGATTTTAAAATTTTGGACAATTCCTTATCCAGTCTGGTCCTTTAAATCATCAACTGGTATTGAAAGAAATAAAATAAACAAGGATGTTAAATACGTGTTTATATTTCACAACTTATTCGATATGCCAGGGCTTGTACAAATATGACTATCATATTAAAAACGAAAGAATATGGAATATGTGCATTTAATTTTCTTTATTATTGAACTAATGTACGCTTATTACATGGAACAGTTCAATTCAAATGTTCTTAGTAATCACTGATGCATTTATCCCATCGATCACCCCTGTCTATTTCATTTTCTTCAATCTTTCGATCAATATCTCTCTACCATGAACTCACACCAAATAGAGTTATTATTTTGGTACAACATTTTGTGAGGAAGTGAAAGAGTATAATTGTTGGCTGTAGACTTGAAAATATCTAAATAGAATAAGACTTTTACCTTGTTTCATCTATTATTTTTATATGATCTTTTGTCTTGTATTTACCATGCTGGCACACGGAGAGTATTTGACTATTTTCTTTAACATTTCTATGTACTTTTTCACACATTTTGATATAATATAGCTGGCACATTACAAAGCAGAATAAATTTAGCTAAACAATCTTATGATTGTAATCTTTTTGTATTTTGTATTTACATTTGTTTGTAGGATTCAAAAGAAGAATCTTAAATATACACTAATTACATGCAATATACGAGCATTTAGTCTCTTTCACTTGTGATGTACCCAGTGTCCGCACTTGTCATTCGGTTCTCGTCAGCTGATGTGTCCACTGATTTTCTCTTTTATTGCCCCTGACTGAAGAAGGACGCGAGGTCCGAAAATTTGAGCACCTTTTCATTACTGTATTGTTTTACTTTTTACCTTTTATTGTGAATATTTTTATTTGGATTTTAGCTTTTAAATGTGGTTTTACCTTCCAAATATTCTTTTATTCACCCAATATACACCTCGCCATACGTAATGCAACAACACCCGTACACATATTAGTAGAGGGTCTACATTTTGTAACATAAATTCCTAAATTTTCTAAACATTGGAAACGTTTTCTGATAGTAAATAAGTGTTTTTACGCTCTTGCCAATGCTAAAAGTTTTCAAGACGATCCAACTGTTAATGGTAATAGATGCATTCGCATATGACATATACAAGAACCAAAGAGGCACCAATGGGGCATTCGAGTGTCAAAAGTCGGAATGGACAACGACGAAACCGGTAAACACAAACAAGAACAGCACGAAGAAATACAAAACACAAAATCAACCGAACGAATATCAACAACACGAACTCAAGTCCTAACAATGAAAATATCGTCTTTTTCATTTAAAGCTCACGTGGCAAAAGGCTATTTGATATAAAGCCTGTCATCACTATACGTCCTTCGTCGTCAGTTGCCCATTTACAATTCCTGTAAAAATCTTCTCTTCTGAATCCTCTAACTAAATTTAAATGAGACTTTGCAAACATCAATTCAATGTGTCAAATTTGGTAAAGGAAGACAAAACAAAACTATACGACAGACCAACAGCTGCACTCATTTGAGAGATAGAAATTCCATATTTGTCTATCAGTGCATGGTGTCTAACGTAAAATTTCTTGAGTAAAGACAGCAAACGTGGAGCAACATAATCCTTTATTACATGACTAGAAAATAGCATTAATTTGATTGGCCTAAACAACCCTAAAAAGTTTTGATGTAGAATGAGAACAGCCTAAAAATGTCTAAATATAGTAAATAAACAGGATGGACAGCGATGTTACCCTACTATTTCCTAAAAATAGATTCCAGACCCCTGAAAGTGACTAAAAATAGATCGTGTGATTTCCCCCGAACAAAGTTCAAAGAAAACATTCCAAAGAATCTGTGATGTATACCAAACAATTTCCAATGCCAGTGTTTCATGGATGTTCAAATATCACTGTCAATTTTAACTTTTAAAAATTGATATGTGATTAATGCCATTATCTTGTCAGAAGAATCTTTGATAAAATTTGTTTCTGTTGAAATTAAATTTTCAAAATTCAGCTTCTTTTTGAAACAATTTTACAGGTGATTTTCACAAATTTACATGTATCACTGTATGTAAGTGGTATGGTGCTTTCAGTCTTCAGCATACAAGTCTTCATGTAATAAAACAATTATCGACTTTGGTATAGGTTGACATCAATTTTATCAACCCTCAAAAAAATATATTAACCTCGCCTTCGGCTCAGTTAATATAATTTTTTTCAGGTTGATAAAAATAGATGTCAACCTATATCAAAGTCAATAATTGTATAGTGTCAGCAATTTCTGTGTAAAACGCGATATATGAAAGAAGCAAAGAGGCACCAATGGGGCATTCGAGTGTCAAAAGTCCGAAAGGGCAACGACGAAACCGGTAAACACGAATGCATAAAAACAGCACGAAGAAGCACAAAACACAAAATTAACCGAACGGAAATCAACAACACAAACTGAAGTCGTAACAAGAGTGAACTCAGTTGCTCCGAAAGAGTAAGCGGTTCCTGCCTGCCATAGCACATCCGTCGTGTTGCCAATTTTCAATTCAGTGTGTCAAATCCGGTAAAGGAAGACAAAACAAATTTCCACGACAAATCAACATCTATACTCATTTGAGAGATAGAAATCCTATATTTGTTTGCGTGTGCGATTCGTGATACGAAGACCCCATAAGCAGGAGCGGACGGAATGTTCCTCGACAAAAAGGGAAAGTTGACAATTGGAAAGTTGAAGTCATCAGTTTTGTCATAGAGTTTTGTTGAAAGTCAATTTCGAGATGTAGATCTAACTATGAAGCAGACTTCTCAAGTTCCTGGGGATATACACGTATGAGATGGAGAAAGTCACCAAATCGAGAATTAATTGTTCAGTGAAAGGACATCGGTAATATAACGGAACGTGAGGTTAAAAGAGAGATTTTAACAACAAATACTCCTCATTGTAAAATGATTCGATAAAAACATGGGAGTTCTAACTAAGAATAGAACATAGGGTAAAACCACTTAAAATTGCTAATAACTCAGCAACTATAACATATAATAAATCGAAGTATCTTAGGCACTTCAGAATCAAAGCTTTACAAAAAGTCTCTCCTGTTAAATGGAACAGAATGCTGGAGGATAACGAAAACAAAAGATTTTAACAAGCTTTTCAGTTTCAACAACAGTTGATTCAGAATGATCTTGAGGATTGACTGGCCAGCTATGTAGAGCTTCATTAAAAGGCATTCAAGCATGGATAGTACGCCGGTTATATTGACAAGATCAAAATAGCGATGGATCCAGCACGTATTCAGAAATCAACCAGTAACACCGCTAGAGTAATGCTCAGATGGACGCCAGAAGGGAGGAGCAAACGAGGCAGAACTAAGAAAAACAAGGCAGACCTAAGAACATCTAGAAAAGGACAACTGAAAAGAATTAAAAGATAGTCATCTAATTTTGGGAGAAACAGCTCAAGATAGAGTGAGGTGGAAAGCTCTAGTCCTTTTCTTTTGCGCCCACGGGCAAAGGGCATAACAAAGACTAGGTAGGTAGGTAGAAAAAACTGATTGCTTGCTTAAACCGTCAGCTCATTAGGCTCTACAAAAGTCTCCATGGTGTCGTAGTAGTCAGATATGACCCTGAATGGTCTCAATAAGCTTAATGACCAAGTGATCTATTCAGGCGCTTGAGAGGTTTTGTTAGTATTGTTTTCGCTGTCATGTAAATAAAAGCATGAACTAGTAATTAAAATAGCAAAAGGCTTATTTTCAGGGTTCGAACCGTTGGAGTAGCATCATATGGATTTGGGATCTCTTGGAAAAGATTTTAAATCAACTCTATTAAATCATGGTTTGTCCAATACACTACAAGGACCACAAAATGCTTTGCAATAAGACCAATCTTAAACCACACGACGACAAATGACCAGTCATGGAAATATTTTCTCAAATATACTAGTACTCACAGGAAAAAGAAGCTGTGCATGTCTACGCCAAGTCAATAATACCAAAAAAAAATTCGCCAAGAATTCGTAAAAATTACCACCAACAAGTTGAAATATTCACTGAATGTAAAGTTGATGATGCAGATCTAATTATTTTCGGAGAAAATTGGGGGAATGTAAAATTCAAGTCTGGAATTTATTGTCGGGAACTTTGTTGGACTTTTGATTTCTGAGATTCAAAAAAACACATTATTACCCAAAAAATGAAAAATCAAAATTTTCACTCAAAAGGGAGGAAAAAAATTATGAAATATATCTGAGAAAACTTATTTTCATAAATATGTAAAAATTATCAAGTCCGATTTTTTTACTTACAGATAAACACAACCTGAGTTCAATATGCATATAAAACATTCCTTAAAAACTAAATGTTTGTCAATCCAATCCCTTGTATGCAGCCGAATACACAAACTTCAGAAATGTCTTAACCTTCAGTCCTGTTCCGTATTTAGAGATCGTGTTGTCTCTCTTCCTTACGTGACAAATATGTTGTCACACCGGCATGCAAGGATTCCAATATTGTAGTTTTTGTATGTAAAACACATTATTACAAACGTATGATTCAAGATTTAGGATTTCTTCTGCTAGTGCTTTATATGCTCGGTCTTCATTTGACAAAGATAAGATCATAGCCAACCATTACTCTTTCATGTCCTCTGTATTCAATTGAAGAAGGTCCATGATGAGTTACCATATTTGTAGTGGATACCTTAACTACACAAAAATCCATACAAAGAAAGTTATATGCAGGTCGTTGGAGATTTAAAGCAAGGTAGGGATTTATTTTTACTAGTGCCATTTGTTTTTGTTATAAAAGAAGCAGAGGTACCAATGGGGTATCCAAATACCAAAAGTCTGAAAGGGCAGAGACAAAACCAGCAAACACCAACAAGAACGGGACAAAAACAGACAGCATGTAAAACATGGAAACACAAAACAACTGAATATCAATCAACAATGCGAACTCCAGTCGAAACAAGAGTGAACTCAGGTGCTCCGGAAGAGTAAGCAGTTCCTGCTTGCTATAGCACACCCGTCGCGCTGCCAACAGTCCATTCAGCGTGTCAAATCCGGTAAAGGAAGACAAAACAACACCCTATGACAAACCAACATCTGCACTCATCTGAGAGATCGAAATCCCATATTTGTCTATAAGTGCATGATGTCTTCCGTAAAATTTCTTCTTGAGTGAAGACAACAACCGAGGAGCAACATAACCCTGTGTGAGCAATTTTTGCGTCAGACGTGTCGCTCTGCTAAGGAAATCGATGTAAGTCCCGCACGCTCTGGAGTAACGAATCAATTGAGATACGTAAACTCCATAAGCTGAAGCGGACGGAATGTTGCTACACAAGAAGGGGAAGTTGACGATTGGAAAGTTGAAGTCATCACGTTTGTCATAGAGCCTTGTTGAAAGTCTTCCTTGAGAGTCAATTTCGAGAGGTAGATCTAAATATGAAGCAGACTGATTAGAAGACATATTTGTTTTTCACTTTTGTTTTTTGATAGTTTTTAGGTTTTTAGATAGTTTTGATAATTTCATAGTTTTTCATTAGATAAGAGATTTTTCTGTTGAATTTGGCTTAATTGACCTTGGTCTAGTTTTGAGATAAAGATAACGTTGTCTGTCTGGTCAGTTTGACATTTCATGCAGAAGCTAATATAAAGTAATTAATTATCTGGCTAGCGGTCTTCACACTTAATTTTAATGATTTTGTATCAGACAGACAGGGGTGTAAAAGTTCAGTATAGTAATTTGGGGAATTTTCCATGAAGCTGTTAAATTAGGTTTTTTTCTTGTGTATTGAAAATTGGGTCAGAAATATTTTGTAGCTCGATCTGATAACATGTAAACTGTATATAGTGCAAAATAAACGTAGTTTTAGTATTATCGTTTTCATTGGAGTTAAATCGAATGTGTTATAAAAGAAAGTATTCACTTTGTCTGGTCTAGCTCCCAAATCGGCAATCGAATCTTCCACTGCGCACCACTCCGCACCATTTTCTGGTAGCAGAGCGTGGTTATTGACATAATGGACTTATCGTAATCGTTATTATTTCATAATCGGAATTAATAGTGGACAATCGTTTGGACAATTGTTTAATCGTATATCGTGATGAGTAACTGGGAGTTAAACGCAAGTGAAGACTTAATGAACAAGACAATGATAAGTCGGGACAACGAAATAATCGATGACTTGAAAAAGGACAAATCGAAAGCAAAATCGGCTTTCACAAAAGTGAGACATAAGTTACTTCAATTAATACACGAAAGTGATGAGATGCCGAATCGAAATACAGTGAAGGAGTTACGAAAGAAACTTGAAATTGCAGAAGAACATGCTATGGACATTATTGGACAATTATATGACGAGTACAAGAATAGAGGCGAAATGTCATATGTTGAGAAGACAGCAAAGGAGTTAGAGCAAATGGAATCGGAATTTACAGAAGCAGAAAACGAGTGTCAGAGTTTTCTTGTTAGTTCCAAGGACGGTAATAGTGCTTGTGGTGAAGATCGTAATAGTGGCTATCAGGAGTCTATCGTTGAAGCGGAAAATAATGGCGCGTCCGTTGCTCACGTTGATCAACAGGAATCGCGCGTTGATAATGTGCAATCGTCAGATGGACAAATCAGAAACAAGTCGGACAGTGAAAATAACGCACTTGGACATGACATGTGGAAGCAACTTAAACGGATATCTATTCCAGTGTTTTCGGGAGATAAGCGAAGTTATGAAGCGTGGAGCGCGGCCTTCATGTCTTGCGTTGACAAAGCACCAGCTACATCAGAATACAAACTTTTACAGTTAAGACAATACTTGTCCGGAGAAGCGTTGAAAGTGGTCGAGAATCTAGGATATTCGGAATCGGCATATGCAGCTGCAAAGGAGAGACTAGAACGAAAATACGGTGGAAAGCGTAGACAGATTGCTCGTTACATGGACGAACTTGAGAACTTTAAAGCGATAAGACTAGGCAATTCAAGAGACATTGATAAATTTGCAGATTTAGTTGACATTACTGTGGTCAATCTGAAAGATGTGAATAGGAAAGAAGAGCTTGGAAATGGATCATTGTACAACAAGTTGCAACAAAAGCTACCAGAGTCGATGGTTGCTCAATATCACAGATGGATATTTGAGAAGTGTAAGGAAGAATCAGTGGAAGCTTTGAGGGAATGGATTATACAGGAAGCAGAATTCCAGACAATCGCAAGTGAAACTGTCCGAGGATTAGATGGCATTGACTTTAGGCGACACAAACCAGGTACAAACAGGACTTTCGTAAGTAACACCGGAGGAATGGACAGAAAAAGTCGTGCGCGACTGTGCAAGGTATGCAATGGACAACACGGTGTGTGGAACTGTGACGTCTTTAAGAGACTTGATGTATCGAAAAGGTGGACGGTGGCAAAGGAGAAACGTTTGTGCTTTAGGTGCTTGGGTGATGATCATATTGGCCAAAAATGTCCTAGAAGTCGTAAGTGTGGAATTGATGGATGTCGAGAGGTACATAATAGATTTTTACATAAAGGTATAGGGAAGGTTGAAAGTATCCCTGAACGTGTTCCTAAAACCAGCAATATGCACGCTGAATCGAAAGAGACTGAGTCGCCGAATGAAGGGGAGGGCTCAGACAGAACACTTATTTCAAACGATCGAAAACAGAGCAACTTTGTAACATTAAGAACTATACCTGTGATTTTGAGAAATGGACACAAACAAGTCAAGGTTAATGCACTACTAGACGATGCTAGTACAAAAACTTACGTAAACGCTGACGTTGCAGCTCAGCTTGGGATTCAAGGTCATGTACAAACTGTTGCTGTAAATGTTTTGAACGATGAAGTTGAGACGTTTGAGACCATGCCAGTAGAGTTTGAGCTTGAGAGTTTAAACGGACGTTCCAGAACTCACGTGGTGGCATTTACGACCAACAAAGTGACAGGAAATATGGAACCTGTCAACTGGAGAGAGCATGGAAAGAAGTGGGATCACTTGAAAGGAATTAACTTTCCAAATCTAGGAGCCAAGCCGAAGGTAGATATGCTAATTGGACTCGACTATTCGGACTTACATTACTCGTACAGAGATATTCGGGGTAAATGTGGTGAGCCAATAGCAAGGCTAACTCCGTTAGGTTGGACATGTATTGGCAGTCCAGAAGTTGATCAAAATCGTACAAACTTTACTGATCATACATATTTCACAGGAAATAAGCGTATCGAAGGCGAAGTTGACGAACTACTGAAGCGTTTCTGGGAGATCGAGAGCGTTAAGCCGGTCAATAAAAATGACATTCTGACAACCGAAGAGAAAACAGCTGTGGATACTGTTGAGAAGTCACTTTGCTTCAAGGACGGTCATTATGAGGTCGCCATACCGTGGAAAGAAAGCCCAGCTGGATTATCTGATAACTATGAAATGGCAGTTAAGCGATTAGAAAACACAGAGAAACGTCTAGTCAGGAATGAAACCGTAAAACAGGATTACACGGACACTATCTATAAGTACGTTGAGAAGGGATATGTACGTAAAGTTAAGAAAGAAGAAGTGGCTGAAGATGGCACGTGGTATTTACCGCATTTTCCAGTAATACGACCAGAGAAGGAAACAACGAAAACCCGGATCGTATTCGATGCTTCCGCAAAATACAGAGGTGCTTCACTGAATGATATGATTCATCAAGGGCCTAAGTTACAGCAGGATTTAGCAGATGTGTTACTTCGTTTCCGTAAAAATTCAGTTGCTATTGTGTGCGACATTGCCGAGATGTATTTGAGAATAAATATTGCCCCTTCTGATAGGCAATATCAAAGGTTTTTGTGGCGTGCAATGAATGTCGATGTTGAGCCTGATGTATATGAATTCAATAGTGTAGTGTTTGGGATAAATTCGTCGCCGTTTCAAGCTCAATTCGTCACAAGAAACCACGCAAAAGTGTTTCAAAATGAGTATCCGAGAGCCGCCGATACTGTTTTGAATTCTACCTACATGGATGATAGTATGGATTCTGTTGAAAATAGTGAAATGGGAATTAGTTTGTATCATGATCTATCTTCACTGTGGAAAAGGGCAGGCATGTACGCACGAAAGTGGTTGTCAAATTCGAAATAAGTTCTTGAGTGTATTCCTAAAGAGGATTTAGCTAAGGAAGTTAATCTTAGTGATGGCGATTTACCTACAATTAAGACGCTTGGAGTTATGTGGAAAGCGAGTGAAGATGTATTTTCCTTCAATGTGAATTCTCCATGTGTGGAGTTTACTTACACAAAACGAAATTTCTTAAGGAAAATAGCAACCTTATTTGACCCTTTGGGATTTATTGCACCGTTTACAATTAGAGCAAAAATGTTGCTTCAAAGTATGTGGTTATCTGGATTTGATTGGGATGATACGCTAGATGATCAATTAGTTGAAAGTGCAAGGTCATGGTTTAATGAGCTAGAGGATTTACAATTCATTCAAATCCCAAGGTGTTTAAGAGTAATTGATGAGAATGAGGAGATAATTAGTTCAAGTATCCATACATTTGTTGATGCCTCAGAAAAGGGTTACGGTGCAGTCTCATATTTGAGACATGAATATAAAAGTGGATTAATTTCATGTGGATTTATTGCAGCAAAATCTAGAGTTACCCCGTTAACGTCTGTGAGCATTCCTCGTTTGGAATTAATGGCTCCTATTTTGGGATTTAGATTAGCTTTGTCCGTAGCGAAAACTCTTGGAATAAGCAATAATCAACTTGTATTTTGGTCCGACAGTATGAATGTTCTATGGTGGATACGTGGTCGTAGTAGGGAATTTAAACCGTTTGTGGCAAATCGAGTCGGCGAGATACAAAGTGGATCGAATCCATCGCAGTGGCGTTACGTGTCAACTGATGTGAACCCAGCTGATCTAGTTTCGAGAGGTCGGACTGTTAAGCAGTTAAAATCGGATACCTTGTGGTGGAAAGGGCCGCAATATCTTTCCACAGATGAGAGTCATTGGCCCGAAAATAAACTCGAAAAGGGAAATTCGTGCGACAAAGAAGTAAAACACGCGGCGAAATCGAGTGCGAGGGTTACAGTCGAGAATGATAAGGGCAGAACTTTGTGGACAATGAAAACTGTTGATGTACCGGATCAGGATTGGCGGTTGAATACTGAACATTTCTCAAGTTGGTTGAGATTAATTCGCGTTCGGTCGTGGGTTAATAGATTCGTTGAAAATTGCAGACTTGAAAATGGCTTACGTAGAAAAGGAGGACTAAGCGTAGATGAAATAGAAGAAGCAGAGATTCAAATCGTGCGCGACGCACAAAAGAGAGATTTTCGTGATGACTATATTGCGATTTTGAAAGGACATCAGTTACCATCAAGTAGTAGACTATTAAGTTTGAAACCGAAAATAGATGAGTTTGGATTATTGCGTAGTGATGGACGTCTTCAGTACGCGGACTTCTTGCCTTATGATACGAGATATCCAGTGATTTTACTACGTAAAAATCGAGTGACGAGACTCATAGTGAAATACTACCATGACAAAGGTAGACACGTGTGCGGGACGAATCAAACGTTATCCATGATATCAGCTAAATATTGGATTATATCGGCCAGAGAGGAAATTCGCGAGTGCGAAAATGAGTGCTATACGTGTCGAAGAAGAAAAGCGAAAACGGCGGAACAAGTGATGGGACCTTTACCAGCCATTCGATTCAAAACTCCGTTACATGCGTTTGCGCGTACAGCAGTTGACTTTGGAGGGCCATTTATTACAGTTCAGGGATGTGGTAAAAGCTTCCCTCTCTCCCCATTTACCATCACACCATTTACCATCCCCATACACCATATACAGTACCTGTATGGTAAAAACTTCCCTCTCTCCCCATTTACCATCACACCATTTACCATCCCCATACACCATATACTATCTCCATCCCCATACACCATGTACCATCCCCATCCCCATCCCCATACACCATGTACCATTCGCGTCCCCATCCCCATGTATACACGATTTACAATCCCCATCCCCATTTACCATTCTATATTCCCCATACCCATAATGCAATTGTTTATTATTATCGATCATACATGTATTAATTTGTTTTAAGGAAATTATTACGATATTTAATAGTTTAAATATCTAATAATATTTTTTATTTAGTTTACACGTATAAATAACATACGGGTGACATGTGACATAGAAATAATAACTATAACTTATTTTCATAACACAAAATTTACTATCACATTTTAATATTTTCAATATTAAATATTAATTGAAAATGTTTCATTTTAGTAATTACTAAAGCTGTTATTATCATCTTTTAATGAAACCATGTTATTCAAAATCTAAGTTATAATGTCTATAATAATAATTATAATATGTATATATTACGCAACTTTTTAGTAAAAATTGATCTTGAACTTTTCTAATTACATCCAATGTATGACATATAGGTCTAGGCATAACCTGTATAAAAGTCAACATATTTATATTTTTAGTTTATCTAAGCATATATGTTTCAAATCTAATAAAAAAACTTGTTTCGCAATCAATTTCTTGTCAATTTTATTAAACCGACATATAATTTGGAGCTCAAATATCAGTTTTTACTTGAGAAACTAATATTGTACATATAAAACTTGCAAGTGTGATCTTAATACTCCTATTCAAACCAATTTTCATTATAGTTTCTTAACTATGAACCTTATTTTTGAAATAATTGATACATTTTTGCATATGGCTATGTATATTTTCAACTTATCTTAGCATATATGTTTCAAATCTAATGAAAAAACTTGTTTCGCAATCAATTTCTTGTCAATTTTATTAAGCCGGCATATAATTTGGAGCTCAAATATCAGTTTTTACTTGAGTAACTAATATTTTACATATAAAACTTGCAAGTGTGATCTTAATACTCCTATGCAAACCAATTTTCATTATAATTTCTTAACTATGAACCTTATTTTTGAAATAATTGATACATTTTTGCATATGGCTATGTATATTTTCAACTTATCTTAGCATATATGTTTCAAATCTAATGAAAAAACTTGTTTCGCAATCAATTTCTTGTCAATTTTATTAAGCCGGCATATAATTTGGAGCTCAAATATCAGTTTTACTTGAGTAACTAATATTTTACATATAAAACTTGCAAGTGTGATCTTAATACTCCTATGCAAACCAATTTTCATTATAATTTCTTAACTATGAACCTTATTTTTGAAATAATTGATACATTTTTGCATATGGCTATGTATATTTTCAACTTATCTTAGCATATATGTTTCAAATCTAATGAAAAAACTAGTTTCGCAAACAATTTCTTGTCAATTTTACTAAGCCGGCATATAATTTGGAGCTCAAATATCAGTTTGTACTTGAGTAACTAATATTTTACATATAAAACTTGCAAGTGTGATCTTAATACTCTTATGCAAACCAATTTTCATTATAGTTTCTTAACTATGAACCTTATTTTTGAAATAATTGATACATTTTTGCATATGGCTATGTATATTTTCAACTTATCTTAGCATATATGTTTCAAATCTAATGAAAAAACTTGTTTCGCAATCAATTTCTTGTCAATTTTATTAAGCCGGCATATAATTTGGAGCTCAAATATCAGTTTTTACTTGAGTAACTAATATTGTACATATAAAACTTGCAAGTGTGATCTTAATACTCCTATGCAAACCAATTTTCATTATAGTTTCTTAACTATGAACCTTATTTTTGAAATAATTGATACATTTTTGCATATGGCTATGTATATTTTCAACTTATCTTAGCATATATGTTTCAAATCTAATGAAAAAACTTGTTTCGCAATCAATTTCTTGTCAATTTTATTAAGCCGGCATATAATTTGGAGCTCAAATATCAGTTTTTACTTGAGTAAATAATATTTTACATATAAAACTTGCAAGTGTGATCTTAATACTCCTATGCAAACCAATTTTCATTATAATTTCTTAACTATGAACCTTATTTTTGAAATAATTGATACATTTTTGCATATGGCTATGTTTATTTTCAACTTATCTTAGCATATATGTTTCAAATCTAATGAAAAAACTTGTTTCGCAATCAATTTCTTGTCAATTTTATTAAGCCGGCATATAATTTGGAGCTCAAATATCAGTTTTTACTTGAGTAACTAATATTTTACATATAAAACTTGCAAGTGTGATCTTAATACTCCTATGCAAACCAATTTTCATTATAGTTTCTTAACTATGAACCTTATTTTTGAAATAATTGATACATTTTTGCATATGGCTATGTATATTTTCAACTTATCTTAGCATATATGTTTCAAATCTAATGAAAAAACTTGTTTCGCAATCAATTTCTTGTCAATTTTATTAAACCGGCATATAATTTGGAGCTCAAATATCAGTTTTTACTTGAGTAACTAATATTTTACATATGAAACTTGCAAGTGTGATCTTAATACTCCTATGCAAACCAATTTTCATTATAGTTTCTTAACTATGAATCTTATTTTTGAAATAATTGATACATTTATGCATATGGTTATGTATATTTTCAATTTTTCTGGGCATAAAAGTTTTTAAATCTAATAGAAAAACGTATCAGGTGTAATATCGTTTCCTTTTTCTTAAATGCTATATATTATTATTTAATATTAACTAAAATACTTAGATTTAAAATCTTAATGTAAACAATTTTTCATTGTTTTCATTATACGAATAGAATTGTACGTCACAATTTATTTGATCTTGAACATTTCGTTTATAAAATTCTTTCATTTATTTCAGTTATATATCTTAATTTTATAATAGTTGTATTAAAAAAAAAAGATACATGTAAAAATGTATCGTTAAAATGCCGTTATTTAAATTGTAATATGAAAAATGTCTTTCATCAAGGAATTCCTTGCTTTAATGTATAAAGTTATTTTCATACACTCAACAAACAAAACAACTATATATACGTTAATCGTCCTCGTGTACACGTAGTAATATAAATATATTCGTTTTATATATTTAATGCAACAGACATCTACTGTATCATCTACAGTTAAAATGACCAAATAAATTTACAATTATTCTATATATTATTATATCATTTACCATCCCCATTTACCATTCGGTAGACCAATCAAATTCGATTTACCATTTACCATCCCCATTCGGCCCTCCCCATTCCCCATTTACGATCCCCATCCCCATACACGATACTATTCCCCATACACCATCCCCATACACTATACTATTCCCCATATACCATTTACCATTCACCATCCCCATCCCCATCCCCATTTACCATCCCCCCATTTACTATAGATTGGGAAGCTTTTACCATTTAGGGACTGTACTATTTCCATCCCCATACACGATGTACCATCCCCATCCCCATCCCCATACACCATGTACCATTCATGTCCCCATCCCCATACACGATTTACAATCCCCATCCCCATTTACCATTCTATATTCCCCATACCCATAATGCAATTGTTTATTATTATCGATAATATATGTTTTAATTTGTTTTAAGGAAATTATTACGATATTTAATAGTTTAAATATCTATTAATGTTTTTTATTTAGTTTACATGTATAAATAACATACGGGTGACATAGAAATAATAACTATAACTTATTTTCATAACACAAAATTTACTATCACATTTTAATATTCTCAATATTAAATATTAATTAATTGAAAATGTTTCAATTTAGTAATAATTAAAGCTGTTATTATCATCTTTTAATGAAACCATGTTATTCATAATCTAAAAGACATAATTATAATGTCTATAATAATAATTTTAATATATTACGCAACTTTTTAGTAAAAATTGATCTTGAACTTTTCTAATTACATCCAATGTATGACATATAGGTCCGGTGACTCTAAATGATGCCCGTAGATGTCAGATGATGACCGTAGATGCCCGGGACTAAATAAAGAGGATTTTTATATTGTTTGTGTTGTATTATGATAGCTTATACTAATAAAAGCTTATTTCTCCAAAAAAAAAAATTAGAAAAAAATATTGTTTTAATAAAAAACGATACAATTTTGTTTCACCTCACCCACCGCGGTCAGGGTAATGAAGACATGTGTACAACAAGGGGCAGTCCGGAGGTTATATATTGACAATATTGATCATTTTTTATAATTTATGCTAGTTTATATTATATTCTTGCATATTTTCCACAAAACACAGAATTAAACAATATTCTAGTAGAAAAACCAGTCGCATTTTACCTCAGGTCCCACTCGCCGCCCGGCAAATGAAGACCTGATAAACAATGGGCAGTCCGGATATAAATTATTGACAATATTAATAAACTATTTATATTTTATGTTACATTATGACATATTCTAACATGTTTTTTTTTTAAGATTTAGGTCTAGTCATAACCTGAATAAAAGTCAACATATTTATATTTAGTTTATCTAAGCATATATGTTTCAAATCTAATGAAAAAACTTGTTTCGCAATCAATTTCTTGTCAATTTTATTAAGCCAGCATATAATTTGGAGCTCAAATATTAGTTTTTACTTGAGTAACTAAAATTTTACATATAAAACTTGCAAGTGTGATCTTAATACTCCTATGCAAACAAATTTTCATTATAGTTTCTTAACTATCAACCTTATTTTTGAAATAATTGATACATTTATGCAAATGGCTATGTATATTTTCAACTTATCTTAGCATATATGTTTCAAATCTAATGAAAAAAACTTGTTTCGCAATCAATTTCTTGTCAATTTTATTAAGCCCGCATATAATTTGGAGCTCAAATATCAGTTTTTACTTTAGTAAGTAATATTTTACATATAAAACTTGCAAGTGTGATCTAAATACTCCTATGCAAACCAATTTTCATTATAGATTCTTAACTATCAACCTTATTTTTGAAATAATTGATACATTTATGCAAATGGCTATGTATATTTTCAACTTATCTTAGCATATATGTTTCAAATCTAATGAAAAAACTTGTTTCGCAATCAATTTTTTGTCAATTTTATTAAGCCCGCATATAATTTGGAGCTCAAATATCAGTTTTTACTTTAGTAAGTAATATTTTACATATAAAACTTGCAAGTGTGATCTAAATATTCCTATGCAAACCAATTTTCATTATAGTTTCTTAACTATCAACCTTATTTTTGAAATAATTGATACATGTATGCACATGGCTATGTATATTTTCAACTTATCTTAGCATATATGTTTCAAATCTAATGAAAAAACTTGTTTCGCAATCAATTTTTTGTCAATTTTATTAAGCCCGCATATAATTTGGAGCTCAAATATCAGTTTTTACTTTAGTAAGTAATATTTTACATATAAAACTTGCAAGTGTGATCTAAATATTCCTATGCAAACCAATTTTCATTATAGTTTCTTAACTATCAACCTTACTTTTGAAATAATTGATACATGTATGCACATGGCTATGTATATTTTCAACTTATCTTAGCATATATGTTTCAAATCTAATGAAAACACTTGTTTCGCAATCAATTTCTTGTCAATTTCATTAAACCGGCATATAATTTGGAACTCAAATATAAGTTTTTTCTTGAGTAACTAATATTCTTAATATAAAACTTGCAAGTGTGTTTTTAATACTCTTATGCAAACCAATTTTCATTATAGTTTCTTAACTATGGACCTTATTTTTGAAGTCTTGGATACATTTATGCATATGGCTATGTATATTTTACTGGGCATAAAAGTTTTAAAATCTAATAGAAAAACGTACCAGGTGTAATATCGTTGCTTTTTTTTTCTTAAATGCTATATATTATTATTAAATATTAACTTAAATACTCAGAATCAAAATCTTAATGTAAACAATATTAATTTTTCATTGTTTTCATTATACAAATATACGGCGAAATGTACGCTACAATTTATTTGATCTTGAACATTTCGTTTATAAAATTCTTTCATTTATTTCAGTTATATATCTTATTTTTTATAAATAGTTGTATTCAAATAAAAGATACATGTACAAATTTATCGTAAAAATGCTGTTATGAAAAATGTAATATAAAAAATGTCTTTAATCGAGGAATATTCCTTGCTTTAATGTATAAATTTATTTTCATACACTCAACAAACAAAACTATATACGTTAATCGTCCTCGTGTTCACGCAGTAATATAAATATATTCGTTTTATATATTTTTCCATATTTAATGCAACAGACATCTACCGTATCATCTACAGTAAAAATGACCAAATAAATTTACAATTATTCTATTACTATATCATTTACCATCCCCATTTACCATTCGGTAGACCAATCAAATTCGATTTACCATTTACCATCCCCATTCCCCATTTACCATCCCCATTTACGATCCCCATCCCCATACACGATACTATTCCCCATACACCATCCCCATACACTATACTATTCCCCATATACCATTTACCATTCACCATCCCCATCCCCATCCCCATTTACCATCCCCCCATTTACTATAGATTGGGAAGCTTTTACCATTTAGGGACTGTATGGGAAACTGTAAGTTTGTACCTGGATAGACAATTGTGACAAGTCAAAAGTTTTGGAGGTGTATAATATCTATTACAGAATTGTTATTACCTTGTAGTAGATAGAATTGAGTGAAATTTAGCACTGTGATTAATTGAAAACATATCAACATTTCTCAGACAAAAATTCATAAAAACTGTGCATATAATATCAATTTTTATTGCAATTGCTATATTTGGAAATCTACAAAAAAAAATGGTGATAACAGGCAAAAATTGGACATCAACTTGACATTTTGCAACATATTTTGGGTTCTTTCAACCCATTCTATAGAATCAAAGACAATAAAGGTTTTTAAGCAACAAACGAAAATTCTAGCCATTTCCGGAGTTGAACTATTCAAAAGTAATTTGTGAATTAACCTATTATGTTCTATAGAATTTGTCAAACTAAAAAGATGTATCAGGATAAACTTGAGAATAATGCATATTTATTTTACATTGCACATGTTGTATGTGCATTTCACATGCATTATAGGTACACTATCAACAAAGTGGGAAATAAATCTTTAAAAAAAAACATTACATTTATAATTGTCTAAAACTCAGCAACACAATTACTTTGTCTCTACAATTTATTTATTTGTTTTTAGAAACTAATCTTTTTTCTGTAATTTTGATTTTCAGACCAAATTAAATATATACCTCGCCAAAAGTTAAGCAACACCTGCACTCACGTTAGTACAGCGTCCATATTTCTTTATACAATATTCTGAAACTTGGCCTTTATTTTCTTCAACACATTTACAACATTTTCTGATTATAATCAATCATCGCACAATTTTCGGCTTTTGTAGAATATTCAATATTGGCAAACAAATCAAGCAACCCAAAAAGTGTTGTTTCAGTAACAACTTTTGGGTTGCGTAAATCGAGAGTTTTGATGATTAAAGCAATATGTTTTTGCTTTGATGTAACAATTAGGATGTAAACATATCACATCCAGCATTTTTGGATTGTTTTTTCCGGTTTGAGACCTAAACATTGCAAAGAAACGAAAGCTTATTTTTGCATGGCTTTTGCAATGTACAAAAGGCAGATTTTTAACAATTATTGATTTTAAGGTGACATTTTGGTACTCATAACAAATGATACTCATAAAGCCGTGCCGGAAATCTTTCAGTTTTTTGATATTTTCGTTTAAAAATATTATTGTGACCTTTTGAAGGTTTGCTTCTATTGCCGGAAGTTGAAGTTAAGTTTGACAGTTTATCAATATGGATGTAGAAACTTACACCAATGGTAAAGATTTGCCTCACACGAGAACCTAGGAATTGCATATTTTCATGCAAATAACAGATTTTAAGTATTCAACCCCCCTTTTAATGGATATGTTCTAGTAGAAATTCAAACAATTGAAATGCTTTAGTGACATCTTTTAGGCTCAAACATGTGTTTTAGGGTTAGGAAAAACATTGAATTTGTTTTAGACCAAAAAGTTTACACGTTAACCAAAAAATTGCCTTTTTAGTGCTTTTCATACTTTTTATGGTAAAAACTGATTAAGTTCCTTTGTTGACCACAGTGGATGAAACTTGAACTTGAAACCAGTATTTTTTGTTTGTATAGTGATAGTTTGTCATGTTTGGAAACATTATATGCATTGATAAATTGTAATAAGTCAACAATTGATATTGAAAGTTAAACTTTTATAACGCTACTTTATCTAAGTTTTCATACCATTTTAAAAAATTTGGATTTTCATGGCTTGCAAACAGTTTTGATAAAGCATCTTTAGTCCATTACACAATTAGAGTCTAAACATTGAAGTGATTACTTTTTGGTTTTCCATCGTTTTATATTATGCGAATATTTCAAGGCATAAAATGATTATTGTTAAAAAAGTTGATGTTGCTTAACTTTTGGCGAGGTGTATATATTATGCATGTTTTTAAAACTAATAAATACAACTTTTCATTTAGATCAAACATAATAGGTAAATTCACAAATTACTATTCAATTTATAATAACATCATGAACAATAGAACTTTAAAGGTACTAGTCTATGGAAACCTGTTTTCAAGGTAAAGTCACACCTGACTTCTTTGGACACCTGCCCAAATTAGAGTGGTCGGAATCTGGGACAGAAAGCTATTTGAAAGGTCATTTTACTATTATGTAGGTCAGAAGTGTTACCTGAAAGGCTACCTGTCGAGCTATTTAAAGTGATACCGGTTTTTATGAAAATCACAATAAAAATAAATATCTTGGACTTGGTGGTTGGTGTCGAGGATTGCAAAATGGCGCGTATAAATGTCGGATCAGATTCATACATTTAAATATTTGAGCAATAAATATCAATAAGACACGTATGTATAAGAGACACACGTCATACAGACGAATGGTGTTGTTAAAAATTTGAACAACACAGACGCTGGTAAATTATTTGAAATAGCTTTGAAATGTCTTAATGATTTAAATAAAAATCTGTCACAATCTTAAGATATTATGGGTACAATCAGGCAGTTTACACTGCAATAATAAGAAAATACACAAGCTACATACCGGATTATATGTTACAGGGAATGTGTGTAATAACGTATTACATGTAATACCTAAAGAAATCTGGGATTTCATGGATAACACGTTATTTCTTTTTTTTTTACATGACATCCTTCAAAGTAAAATTGAATATAAATTGGATGTTGTACTGCTGTTTCAAAAGGTTTAACATCTAATAACTATTGGAGTTATTTATTTAAACAACCCAAAAATGAAATTTATCAGTTTCCAATATGGAACTTCGGTTAATATATAATATTTAATTTTATGCATCATACAAAAGATTATATTATGAATCTGGAATTTAACTTTTCAATTAGCCCTAACAATGCATTTGGTTTTTTTTTTCATTTTCATGGATGGAAGTTGCAGCATTATTGCTGTTATTAGAAATTAGTACATTTCTATAAGTTGAGGTGAAATTTTGCATTTTTCTGTTTACCTTTATAGATAAATCAAGTTAAGATGAACATCGTTTCTGGTTTCTTAGCTTGAAAAGGGGGGCTTGGTTTTTTATCTGATTAAAAAAAATCCAGAAAATATCATATTTTATAACTGTGTTATGACAAAACATTTCTTATTCAAATGGTCGGTCCCTTAACATAGTGATGTGCATTAATTTGAAGTTGTTATATCCTGCATTTTATGTCTTACATATATGAGCCGTTCTTTTAGTATTAGAAACAAGAACAAGCTTTCTTTATCTTAAGGCAAGAAAACAAAATTCTACAATAACCTTTCCTTTTTCATCAAGCAATATAATTCTAAGGACATATTTTTACTTATGTTTTATTATTATTTTAGGCAACCTTTTAAATTTAACTTCTAGTATAATGTTTTGATTTTTTTTATGTCAATGTTATTCGTTCTGTCATATGAACTTTAGTTCGCGTGTTTAAAATGTCATTTCGGGGTCAGGGAAAACGTGAAAAAAAAGAAAAAAACAGGGATTTCGTGTAATCCCTAAAAAAAATATAAGGGATAACATGTTATTCCCTAGCGATTTAGCGATAACAAGTGATCCCTGAATTTCTAGGGATTACACGTAATCCCTATAATTACACACATTCCCGGCCTGTAACATATACAAGACGCAAAGAGGCACCAAAGAGGCATCCGAGTATCAAATGTCTGAAAGGGAAACGACATAACCGGTATACACGAACAAAAACAGCACAAAGAAACACAAAACACAAAATTAATCAAACAGAAATCAACAACGCAAACTCAAGTCGTAATTATAACAGGAATGAACTCAGGTGAACTCAGGTTTGACAATCAAACACACGATGGTAGACATAAAAAAATTATACATACCAAAGTAAAAAGTGACTGTAAAAATATTTCAACAGATACAATAATTTCTAAGAAATGTACTGCCTTGAAATGAACGATTAGTATACGTTGAGATTTTTTACTACAAAATAAATATTGAATATTGAGTATATTCACAATCAAAATTAAGTGATTCATAATAGATCATTTTTGAATGGTTATATTGAAACTGCTTAACGCAGCTCTTTAATTAAGGTAATAACAAAACTAATTTTTATATCCAAGAATAAAGACTTCCGTATCATGCGTATGAACTGTAGATCGCAATGGCCCTGACTTAATACAGTCAATTTAGAATTTATTGTTTGGAACTTTGTTGTCATTTGTATTTCGAACACACGTGAAGGTTAGCACTGCTGGTGGAGTTTTAATTCCCCGAGGTTAGCCCGCTCCGGCACCAACACTTTTGAGTTGGAGAAAAAACATCAAAGCTTTAAATTATCCTTCTAAATTTCAAAATTGTCTAAACCCTAAGGTTCTTCCTACCCCAGACATAGGTTGATTATCTTAGTAATAATTTGATTCCCCAGTTTGGTAATTTTGGTTTTACTTTTCTATGCTCTTCATATTTATATAGTGTTTGGCATTTTCAATATGTTTGGTAGAGCACCTCTGACGAGTATTGAATAGACGAAACGCGCGTCAGGCGTAGCAAAATTTATTGTCTGGAACTTTGTTGTCATTTGTATTTTAAATGAACTGGTGGATTAAACAAGGTTTAAAGGCGTCCAAACTTCTTCTTTCATTCGATCTTTAGATATGATATAATCACGTAACACACATCGTTGACACACTAAGAAAAGTGAGGTGGCAACCTAAGACTGTGTATAACAGACAACCGTAAACACTAATCAAAGCTGATGTTGATATGATGTGATATTATAAGGCTGTGTACAACAGACACCTTAACACTTATCAAAGCTGATGTTGATGTGAGGTGATAATTTAAAGGCTTTGTACAACAGACAAAGCGAATTATGTAAAATGTGCACCATTAAAAATTTAGTGTATTGCTTCTATAAACCAAAAAATTATTACAGTTAATACTTATAAATAAATTTATTGATATATTCAGTTCGAAAATTTGGTTAAATATATATTTTTTTCCATGAAAATATTAAAATTCGGTTAAGCACTAATGAAAGCTGATGTTGATGTGAGCTGTGAATTGAAGGCTATGTACAGCAGACAGCTAAGCATTAATCAAAACTGATGTTGATATGAGGGGATAATCTAAGACTTTGTACAACAGACAGCTATCAACACTTATCAAAGCTGATGTTGATGTGAGGTGAAAATCTAAGGTTGTGTACAACAAACAGCTAAACACTTATCAAAGCTGATGTTGATGTGAGGGGATAATCTTAGACTTTGTTCAACAGACAGCTAAACACTTATCAAAGCTGATGTTGTTGTGAGGGGATAATCTAGTGTACAACAGACAGCTATTAACACTTATCAAAGATGATGTTGATGTATAATCTAATACTGTGAACAACAGACAGGTAAACACTTATCAAAGCTGATGTTGATGTGAGGTGATAATTTAAGGTTGTGTACAACAGACAGCTATAAACACTAATCAAAGCTGATATTGATATGGGGTGATAATCTAAGGCTGTGTACAACAGACAGCTACAAACACTTATCAAAGCTGGTGTTGATTTAAGGTGATAATCTAAGGCTATGTACAACAGACAGCTACAAACACTAATCAAAGCTGATGTTGATGTGAGGTGGTAATCTAAGGCTGTGTACAACAGACAGCTAAACACTAAACAAAGCTGATGTTGATGTAATGTGATAATCTAAGACTTTGTAAAACAGACAGCTAAACACTTATCAAAGCTGATGTTGATGTGAAATGATAATCTAAGGCTGTGTACAACAGACAGCTATCAACACTTATCAAAGCTGATGTTGATGTGAGGTGATAATCTAAGGTTGTGTACAACAGACAGCTATCAACGCTTATCAAAGCTAATGTTGATGTGATGTGATAATTTAAAGCTGTGTTAAACAAAAAGCTAAGCACTTATCAAAGCTGATGTTGATGTGAGGTGATAATCTAATGGTTTGTACAACAGGCAGCTAAACACTAATCAAAGCTAATGTTGATTCGTGGTGATAATCTAAGGCTGTGTACAACAGACAGCTAAACACTTATCAAAGCTGATGTTGATGTGAGGTGATAATCTAAGGCTGTGTACAACAGACAGCTAAACACTTATCAAAGCTGATGTTGATGTGAGGTGATAATCTAAGGCTGTGTACAACAGACAGCTAAACACTTATCAAAGCTGATGTTGATGTGAGGTGATAATCTAAGGCTGTGTACAACTGACAGCTAAACACTAATCAAAGCTGATGTTGATGTGAGGTGATAATCTAAGGCTGTGTACAACAGACAGCTAAACACTTATCAAAGCTGATGTTGATGTGAGGTGATAATCTAAGGCTGTGTACAACAGACAGCTAAACACTTATCAAAGCTGATGTTGATGTGAGGTGATAATCTAAGGCTGTGTACAACAGACAGCTAAACACTTATCAAAGCTGATGTTGATGTGAGGTGATAATCTAAGGCTGTGTACAACTGACAGCTAAACACTAATCAAAGCTGATGTTGATGTTAGGTGATAATCTAAGGCTGTGCACAACAAACAGCTAAACACTAATCATAGCTGATGTTGATGTGGGGTGATCATGGTGATAATCTGAGGTTGTGTAACAACAGACTGCTAAACACTTATCATAGCTGATGTTGATGTGAGGTGATAATCTAAGGCTGTGCACAACAAACAGCTAAACACTAATCATAGCTGATGTTGATGTAAGGTGATAATCTAAGGCTGTGTACAACAGACAGCTGACCACGTTTCAAAGCTGATGTTGATGTTAGGTGATAACCTAAGGCTGTGTACACCAGACAGCTAAACACTAATCAAAGCTGATGTTGATGTGAGGTGATAATCTAAGGCTGTGTACAACTGACAGCTAAACACTAATCATAGCTGATGTTGATGTTAGGTGATAATCTAAGGCTGTGTACAACAGACAGCTAAACTCTAATCAAAGCTGATGTTGATGTGAGGTGATAATCTAAGGCTGTGTACAACAGACAGCTAAACACTAATCAAAGCTGATGTTGATGTAAGGTGATAATCTAAGGCTGTGTACAACAGACAGCTGACCACATTTCAAAGCTGATGTTGATGTTAGGTGATAACCTAAGGCTGTGTACACCAGACAGCTAAACTCTAATCAAAGCTGATGTTGATGTAATGTGATAATCTAAGACTTTGTAAAACAGACAGCTAAACACTACACAAAGCTGATGTTGATGTAATGTGATAATCTAAGACTTTGTAAAACAGACAGCTAAACACTTATCAAAGCTGATGTTGATGTGAAATGATAATCTAAGGCTGTGTATAACAGACAGCTATCAACACTTATCAAAGCTGATGTTGATGTGAGGTGATAATCTAAGGTTGTGTACAACAGACAGCTATCAACGCTTATCAAAGCTAATGTTGATGTGATGTGATAATTTAAAGCTGTGTTAAACAAAAAGCTAAGCACTTATCAAAGCTGATGTTGATGTGAGGTGATAATCTAATGGTTTGTACAACAGGCAGCTAAACACTAATCAAAGCTAATGTTGATTCGTGGTGATAATCTAAGGCTGTGTACAACAGACAGCTAAACACTTATCAAAGCTGATGTTGATGTGAGGTGATAATCTAAGGCTGTGTACAACAGACAGCTAAACACTTATCAAAGCTGATGTTGATGTGAGGTGATAATCTAAGGCTGTGTACAACAGACAGCTAAACACTTATCAAAGCTGATGTTGATGTGAGGTGATAATCTAAGGCTGTGTACAACTGACAGCTAAACACTAATCAAAGCTGATGTTGATGTGAGGTGATAATCTAAGGCTGTGTACAACAGACAGCTAAACACTTATCAAAGCTGATGTTGATGTGAGGTGATAATCTAAGGCTGTGTACAACAGACAGCTAAACACTTATCAAAGCTGATGTTGATGTGAGGTGATAATCTAAGGCTGTGTACAACAGACAGCTAAACACTTATCAAAGCTGATGTTGATGTGAGGTGATAATCTAAGGCTGTGTACAACTGACAGCTAAACACTAATCATAGCTGATGTTGATGTGGGGTGATCATGGTGATAATCTGAGGTTGTGTAACAACAGACTGCTAAACACTTATCATAGCTGATGTTGATGTGAGGTGATAATCTAAGGCTGTGCACAACAAACAGCTAAACACTAATCATAGCTGATGTTGATGTAAGGTGATAATCTAAGGCTGTGTACAACAGACAGCTGACCAACTTTCAAAGCTGATGTTGATGTTAGGTGATAACCTAAGGCTGTGTACACCAGACAGCTAAACACTAAACAAAGCTGATGTTGATGTAATGTGATAATCTAAGACTTTGTAAAACAGACAGCTAAACACTTATCAAAGCTGATGTTGATGTGAAATGATAATCTAAGGCTGTGTACAACAGACAGCTATCAACACTTATCAAAGCTGATGTTGATGTGAGGTGATAATCTAAGGTTGTGTACAACAGACAGCTATCAACGCTTATCAAAGCTAATGTTGATGTGATGTGATAATTTAAAGCTGTGTTAAACAAAAAGCTAAGCACTTATCAAAGCTGATGTTGATGTGAGGTGATAATCTAATGGTTTGTACAACAGGCAGCTAAACACTAATCAAAGCTAATGTTGATTCGTGGTGATAATCTAAGGCTGTGTACAACAGACAGCTAAACACTTATCAAAGCTGATGTTGATGTGAGGTGATAATCTAAGGCTGTGTACAACAGACAGCTAAACACTAATTAAAGCTGATGTTGATGTGAGGTGATAATCTAAGGCTGTTTACAACAGACAGCTAAACTCTAATCAAAGCTGATGTTGATGTAAGGTGATAATCTAAGGCTGTTTACAACAGACAGCTAAACTCTAATCAAAGCTGATGTTGATGTGGGGTTATCAAGGTGATAACCTTAGGCTGTGTACAACAAACAACTAAACACTAATGAAAGCTGATGTTGATGTTAGGTGATAATCTAAGGCTGTTTCCAACAGACAGCTAAACACTAATCAAAGCTGATGTTTATGTGAGGTGATAATCTAAGGCTGTGTACAACAGACAGCTGACCACGTTTCAAAGCTGATGTTGATGTTAGGTGATAATCTAAGGCTGTGTACAACAGACAGCTAAACACTAATCAAAGCTGATGTTGTTGTGAGATGATAATCTAAGGCTGTGTACAACAAACAACTAAACACTAATCATAGCTGATGTTGATGTTAGGTGATAATCTAAGGCTGTGTACAACAGACAGCTAAACATTAATCAAAGCTGATGTTGTTGTGAGATGATAATCTAAGGCTGTGTACAACAGACAGCTAAACACTTATCAAAGCTGATGTTGATGTTAGGTGATAATCTAAGGCTGTGCACAACAAACAGCTAAACACTAATCAAAGCTGATGTTGTTGTGAGATGATAACCTAAGGCTGTGTACACCAGACAGCTAAACACTAAACAAAGCTGATGTTGATGTAATGTGATAATCTTAGACTTTGTAAAACAGACAGCTAAACACTTATCAAAGCTGATGTTGATGTGAAATGATAATCTAAGGCTGTGTACAACAGACAGCTATCAACACTTATCAAAGCTGATGTTGATGTGAGGTGACAATATAAGGTTGTGTACAACAGACAGCTATCAACGCTTATCAAAGCTGATGTTGATGTGATGTGATAATTTAAAGCTGTGTTAAACAAAAAGCTAAGCACTTATCAACGCTTATGTTGATGTGAGGTGATAATCTAATGGTTTGTACAACAGGCAGCTAAACACTAATCAAAGCTGATGTTGATTCGTGGTGATAATCTAAGGCTGTGTACAACAGACAGCTATCAACACTTATCAAAGCTGATGTTGATGTGAGGTGATAATCTAAGGTTGTGTACAACAGACAGCTATCAACGCTTATCAAAGCTGATGTTGATGTGATGTGATAATTTAAAGCTGTGTTAAACAAAAAGCTAAGCACTTATCAACGCTTATGTTGATGTGAGGTGATAATCTAATGGTTTGTACAACAGGCAGCTAAACACTAATCAAAGCTGATGTTGATTCGTGGTGATAATCTAAGGCTGTGTACAACAGACAGCTATCAACACTTATCAAAGCTGATGTTGATGTGAGGTGATAATCTAAGGTTGTGTACAACAGACAGCTATCAACGCTTATCAAAGCTGATGTTGATGTGATGTGATAATTTAAAGCTGTGTTAAACAAAAAGCTAAGCACTTATCAAAGCTTATGTTGATGTGAGGTGATAATCTAATGGTTTGTACAACAGGCAGCTAAACACTAATCAAAGCTGATGTTGATTCGTGGTGATAATCTAAGGCTGTGTACAACAGACAGCTAAACACTTATCAAAGCTGATGTTGATGTGAGGTGATAATCTAAGGCTCTGTACAACAGACAGCTAAACACTTATCAAAGCTGATGTTGATGTGAGGTGATAATCTAAGGCTGTGTACAACAGACAGCTAAACACTAATCAAAGCTGATGTGGATGTGAGGTGATAATCTAAGGCTGTGTACAACAGACAGCTGACCACGTTTCAAAGCTGATGTTGATGTTAGGTGATAATCTAAGGCTGTGTACAACAAACAACTAAACACCAATCAAAGCTGATGTTGTTGTGAGATGATAACCTAAGGCTGTGTACACCAGACAGCTAAACACTAATATAAGGTGATGTTGATGTTAGGTGATAATCTAAGGCTGTGCACAACAAACAGGTAAACACTAATCAAAGCTGATGTTGATGTGAGGTGATAATCTAAGACTGTGTACAACAGACAGCTAAACACTAATCAAAGCTGATGTTGATGTGAGGTGATAATCTAAGACTGTGTACAACAGACAGCTAAACACTAATTAAAGCTGATGTTGATGTGAGGTGATAATCTAAGGCTGTTTACAACAGACAGCTAAACTCTAATCAAAGCTGATGTTGATGTAAGGTGATAATCTAAGGCTGTTTACAACAGACAGCTAAACTCTAATCAAAGCTGATGTTGATGTGGGGTTATCAAGGTGATAACCTTAGGCTGTGTACAACAAACAACTAAACACTAATGAAAGCTGATGTTGATGTTAGGTGATAATCTAAGGCTGTTTCCAACAGACAGCTAAACACTAATCAAAGCTGATGTTTATGTGAGGTGATAATCTAAGGCTGTGTACAACAGACAGCTGACCACGTTTCAAAGCTGATGTTGATGTTAGGTGATAATCTAAGGCTGTGTACAACAGACAGCTAAACACTAATCAAAGCTGATGTTGTTGTGAGATGATAATCTAAGGCTGTGTACAACAAACAACTAAACACTAATCATAGCTGATGTTGATGTTAGGTGATAATCTAAGGCTGTGTACAACAGACAGCTAAACATTAATCAAAGCTGATGTTGTTGTGAGATGATAATCTAAGGCTGTGTACAACAGACAGCTAAACACTTATCAAAGCTGATGTTGATGTGAGGTGATAATCTAAGGCTGTGTACAACAAACAGCTAAACACTAATCATATCTAATGTTGATGTTAGGTGATAATCTAAGGCTGTGTACTACAAACAGCTATCAACACTTATCAAAGTTGATGTTGATGTGATGTGATAATTTAAAGCTGTGTTAAACAAACAGCTAAACACTTATCAAAGCTGATGTTGATGTTAGGTGATAATCTAAGGCTGTGTACAACAGACAGCTAAACACTAATCAAAGCTGATGTGGATGTGAGGTGATAATCTAAGGCTGTGTACAACAGACAGCTGACCACGCTTCAAAGCTGATGTTGATGTTAGGTGATAATCTAAGGCTGTGTACAACAAACAACTAAACACTAATCAAAGCTGATGTTGTTGTGAGATGATAACCTAAGGCTGTGTACACCAGACAGCTAAACACTAATATAAGGTGATGTTGATGTTAGGTGATAATCTAAGGCTGTGCACAACAAACAGCTAAACACTAATTAAAGCTGATGTTGATGTGAGGTGATAATCTAAGGCTGTTTACAACAGACAGCTAAACTCTAATCATAGCTGATGTTGATGTTAGGTGATAATCTAAGGCTGTGTACAACAGACAGCTAAACACTTATCAAAGCTGATGTTGATGTGAGGTGATAATCTAAGGCTGTGAACAACAGACAGCTAAACTCTAATCAAAGCTGATGTTGATGTGAGATGATAATCTAAGGCTGTGTACAACAGACAGCTAAACACTTATCAAAGCTGATGTTGTTGTGAGATGATAACCTAAGGCTGTGTACACCAGACAGCTAAACACTAATATAAGGTGATGTTGATGTTAGGTGATAATCTAAGGCTGTGCACAACAAACAGCTAAACACTAATCATATCTAATGTTGATGTTAGGTGATAATCTAAGGCTGTGTACTACAAACAGCTATCAACACTTATCAAAGTTGATGTTGATGTGATGTGATAATTTAAAGCTGTGTTAAACAAACAGCTAAACACTTATCAAAGCTGATGTTGATGTTAGGTGATAATCTAAGGCTGTGTACACCAGACAGCTAAACACTAATCAAAGCTGATGTGGATGTGAGGTGATAATCTAAGGCTGTGTACAACAGACAGCTGACCACGCTTCAAAGCTGATGTTGATGTTAGGTGATAATCTAAGGCTGTGTACAACAAACAACTAAACACTAATCAAAGCTGATGTTGTTGTGAGATGATAACCTAAGGCTGTGTACACCAGACAGCTAAACACTAATATAAGGTGATGTTGATGTTAGGTGATAATCTAAGGCTGTGCACAACAAACAGCTAAACACTAATTAAAGCTGATGTTGATGTGAGGTGATAATCTAAGGCTGTTTACAACAGACAGCTAAACTCTAATCATAGCTGATGTTGATGTTAGGTGATAATCTAAGGCTGTGTACAACAGACAGCTAAACACTAATCAAAGCTGATGTTGATGTTAGGTGATAATCTAAGGCTGTGCACAACAAACAGCTAAACACTAATCAAAGCTGATGTTGTTGTGAGATGATAATCTAAGGCTGTGTACAACAGACAGCTAAACACTTATCAAAGCTGATGTTGATGTTAGGTGATAATCTAAGGCTGTGTGCAACAGACAGCTAAACACTAATCAAAGCTGATGTTGATGTGAGGTGATAATCTAAGGCTGTGTACAACAAACAACTAAACGCTAATCATATCTGATGTTGATGTTAGGTGATAATCTAAGGCTGTGAACAACAGACAGCTAAACACTAATCAAAGCTGATGTTGATGTTAGGTGATAACCTTAGGATGTGTACAACAGACAGCTAAACACTTATCATATCTGATGTTGATGTTAGGTGATAATCTAAGGCTGTGTACAACAGACAGCTAAACATTAATCAAAGCTGATGTTGTTGTGAGATGATAATCTAAGGCTGTGTACAACAGACAGCTAAACACTAATATAAGCTGATGTTGATGTTAGGTGATAATCTAAGGCTGTGTACAACAAACAACTAAACACTAATCAAAGCTGATGTTGTTGTGAGATGATAACCTAAGGCTGTGTACACCAGACAGCTAAACACTAATATAAGGTGATGTTGATGTTAGGTGATAATCTAAGGCTGTGCACAACAAACAGCTAAACACTAATTAAAGCTGATGTTGATGTGAGGTGATAATCTAAGGCTGTTTACAACAGACAGCTAAACTCTAATCATAGCTGATGTTGATGTTAGGTGATAATCTAAGGCTGTGTACAACAGACAGCTAAACACTAATTAAAGCTGATGTTGATGTGAGGTGATAATCTAAGGCTGTTTACAACAGACAGCTAAACTCTAATCATAGCTGATGTTGATGTGAGGTGATAATCTAATGGTTTGTACAACAGACAGCTAAACACTTGTCAAAGCTGATGTTGATGTGTGGTGATAATCTAAGGCTGTGTACAACAGACAACTAAACACTTATCAAAGCTGATGTTGATTTGATACCACAAATTAGTCAAATCTTTTACTAAATTCGTTCATAAATATGAGTATCTTATTGAAAAATTTAACTGTACACGTCGTTTTTTGATTGTAAAAGGATTATCACATCCCGAATTCTATGGAAATGTAGTTTATAAGGCACGTAAATTCAAAAACAATCCTCTTGACATGGTAATTTGGCTTAAAAACTTAATTAAGAAAGGATACAAGTTGGAAGTTATAGTAAAATCTTTAAATTTGGTGTTTTTTGGTAGAAATATTGATAATTTGATAGTAACTCTAAAACATTTATCTTTTACTTTTTGACTATTGTTTTGTTTCGAAGCATTACAGCGATCAAATATGTCGGTTTTGTATGATGATATAATACTAAATCATTTGTTGTTTGAAGTGTAATGTTGGATTTAGAATCGATATGTTTGATTTTTTTTACATCAATCGATAAATGCTTCTTAGCTAGCTGTCAGTAACTGCGAGTGTTCTCAAGGGAGTTCCTTTACGTTTCGTTGTTCTCGTATAGTACTGTTGTCTCAGGTTCTATCTTGGTGAATTGAACTTTTATCGATTTGATTTTTAAAGTGTGTTATTTTTGTGCTTTGTACAAGATAAACAATAGGGGGAAGGTTGGGCCCAAAAAACTAGTTTAACCCCGCCACATTTTATATGTGCCTGTCCTAAGCCAGGAATCATTGTCAAAGCTTTTGTTTGTCCTTGTCTACTATCTGTATTTTTGTTTTATGTCCAGGAATGGGTCTTTCTTTGATATTCTAGGGATTTGTTTGAATCTTATGTATTGTATTTTTAGTCTTGGGCCAATGCAAGACGGCGAGCAGTGACCTCTTGTCATGTTGAAGACTGCTGGCTGTTTTCCATTGTGATTTTTTGAATTGCCCTTATTTAATGTTGGTTGTGTCGCGTACACTTATTCCACATCTCTTTATCGTCTAGACAGCTAAACACTAATCAAAGCTGATGTTGATGTGTGGTGATAATCTAAGGATGTGTACAACAGACAGCTAAATACTTATCAAAGCTGAAGTTGATGTGAGGTGATAATCTAAGGCTGTGTACAACAGACAGCTAAACACGTTTCAAAGCTGATGTTGATGTGAGGTGATAATCTAAGGCTGTGTACAACTGACAGCTAAACACTAATCAAAGCTGATGTTGATGTGAGGTGATAATCTAAGACTGTGTACAACAGACAGCTAAACACTAATCAAAGCTGATGTTGATGTGATGTGATAATCTAAGGCTGTGTACAACAGACAGCTAAACACTCATCAAAGCTGATGTTGATGTGGGGTGATAATCTGAGGCTGTGTACAACTGACAGCTACACACTAATCTAAGTTGATGTTGATGTGAGGTGATAATCTAAGGTTGTGTACAACAGACACCTTAACACTCATCAAAGCTGATGTTGATGTGGGGTGATAATCTGAGGCTGTGTACAACAAACAACTTAACACTAATCATAGCTGATGTTGATGGTAATGTGATAATCTAAGCCTGTGTACAACAGACAGCTAAACACTCATCAAAGCTGATGTTGATGTAAGGTGATAATCTAAGACTGTGTACAACAGACAACTAAGCACCAATCAAAGCTGATGTTGATGTGAGTTGATCATGGTGATAACCTTAGGATGTGTACAACAAACAGCTAAACACTCATCAAAGCTGATGTTGATGTGGGCTGATAATCTAAGGTTGTGAATAACAGACAGCTAAACATTAATCAAAGCTGGTGCTGCATGTATAAAAGTTCTTCTTTTTATTATTGTATAATCTATTATCAGATGGGGATCTTTCATTGCAAGCTTTATGATTTGTTTGAATTTCTTTCATCATATTTTCATTTAGGCCAAACTGGAGGATACCGATCAAACAGCGACAACAGTGATCTAGTCACACTATAAAAGGCTTTTGGCGGCTTGGCCTTTTCTGCATGATTTAGAACTGTTGTTAGTTTATAGATGTCACGATACGGTCAGTTTTATCTTGCAATGAGAATTTTTTACAAGTTGTATTTTCACGTTAATAAAAACAAATCAATGTAATAATCATCTGACGCATTTTAAACATAACTATGAATTGCAGTTCTCAAAGGAATCAACCAATCAAAATGGCTAAATGCTTTCACCAATCAAATCAGTTTGTTTTCAGATTCATTGTAAATCAAAAGATTTTTAACTTAACACTTGGCTATTCGCAGAAGTAGCGTCATGAGGACCTAATATTTAGCAAAAATGTTTAAAAATTACATCAGACTTTTACTGATGATCAAAATTTACTTTTCAGTAGCTAAAACGCGAATGACTAACTTTACTTTAGAACAAACGTTTACAAAAAACGCGGAGGAAGAGCTATCAGCGCCATCCATGGCCTTCTGTGCTTCCGTTTGTATGTCCTCGGACTCGTGTTGCGGGTACAACTTCACTAAGGAGTTCGGAAAGTGCTTGTTAATGACACAATGTTCCTATGGGACGACATCCGCACTTGGGATGTCTTACTTCAGAAATGGCATGAACGGGGGTAAGTAAATGTCTCTTCATATGTCTCCTTAACAAGATTTTTTGATCCATTTTTTGTCTGTCCAGTTTGGTTGTTTTTCTGTAGTAGTAGTAAGAGCGACCATTTGATTTTTACGGGTATTCTACGGTGAACTTTGAAATAACAAAGCAGGATGGCAAAAATCCAGAAATATACAGGAAGGACAGTGTTTTGAATTAGTCTGGCATTTTTGGCTGAAAAAAATAAAGAATCTTTAAATGAATTTGCATGCACTAGTGCGCCAAAAATTCAAGATCATTTTCAGAAGATAAAACGGCAGAACGAAGAAATTATCCATTGCCCTACCATCCCCTGGACACCATACACTCGTAGACAAATATAGGATTTCTATCTATCAAATGAGTGCAGAGGGTTGGTTGTCGTAGAAGTTTGTTTTGTCTTCCTTTTCCGGATTTGACACACTGAATTGGAAATTAGCACCACGACGCAGCAACACGACGGGTGTGTTAAAGCAGACGAGAACCGCTTACTTTTCCGGAGCACCTGAGTTCACTCTAATTACGACTTGAGTTTACGTTGTTAATATCCGCTCGGTTGATTTTGAGTTTTGTGTTTCTTTGTGCTGTTTTTGTTCACGTTTACCGGTTTCGTCGTTGCCCTTTCGGACTTTTGTTACTCGAATGCTCCATTGGTGCCTCTTTGCTTCTTTTAGTTACAAGTATAATGTTTTTACCAAATGTTCCAATTCATGTATACCAAGTCAAGCTTAGATGCATGATCACATGTTAAAAGGTTCGATAACTAGCTTGTTTGGATTGATTTCAAACTTAAGAGAAATTAGAAAAATAGTTCATAGCCCTACAGATGTTATGTTACTGTAACAGACCCCACTTTATTTAGTACAGTGAAACTTCTCTAAACCGGCCGCCACAGAGACCATATAAAATGGCCAGTTTAGAGGGGTGGCCGGTTTTGTGGGTGTCCCCTTAATGTCCATCAATGTTACAACCCATGATCAAAATATATTGATCTTAAATTCATAAAATATATTCTTTATCTTACACCTTACGAAAGCTGTCTCAATAACATTTGCTATTATATGTATTGAAAATTGTTAAAGTTACTCAACCATCAAGGTCAAGGTCAAAAGATGGGAATGCAACTGTGCTAAGCTTCTACATATGCATACCAAGTTTCACTTATAGTTCTTGAGATATGGAGGTCCTCGCAAAACCTTACCATTGCTATTTATTGAAAGTTACTCAACCAAAAAATCAAGGTCAATATCAAAAGATTGGGGATGTAACTTAAAATTGCTTAGCTACTACTGAGGCATATGCATACAAAGTTTCATCAACCTAAGACCTGTAGTTCTTGCGATATAGAAGTGCTCGAAAAACCTTTCCAAAAATTAACGCCGCTGCCGGTAAAGTAGCACCCATGTCCCGCTCTGCTTCGCAGGCGAAACAAAAACCATTACTCAGGTAGGGAAAATGATTTATAAAAAAACTGGAACAAATATAAAAGGAAACAGCTTCAATAATTTTTGTATCGCCTGCGACGAATGTCCCAAAAGGCGAGAGTTAGGTATGGTGATTCCGGCGGCGGCGGCGTCCACAATTAGTTAAAGTTTTTGTTGAAGTCTGTTTTATGTACTTGTTATGTTACACCATTGATATTTGGTATGCAGTTGCATCAGCATCAGTACAGATCAGTTTTAAAAGGATTTCACCTGTCACCTGTATGTTCCTGCAGTCACGGTCCTCTGACTTTGAAATTTTACACTGATTTTGCCGAGGTTAACCTTTCTTCTTACGTCTGTTTAACATGAAGCAGTTATGGTTCACCATTGATATTAGGTATGCACTTGCATTAGCATCAGTACATATCAATTTCAAAAAGATTTCACCTGTATGCTCCTGCAGCCACGGTCTACTGACTTTGAAATTTTACACTGATTTGGCCTTGGTTTGCCTTTTTTCTTAAGTCTGTTTAACATGAAGCAGTTATGGTTCACCATTGATATTGGGTATGCACTTGCATTAGCACTAGTACAGATCAATTTCAAAAACATTTCATCTGTTTGCTCCTGCAGTCACGGTCTACTGACTTTGAAATTTTACACCGATTTGGCCAAGGTTAACCGTTGTTCTTACGTCTGTTAAACATGAAGCAGTTATGGTACATCATTGATATTGGGTATGCATTTACATAAGCATCAGTACAGATCAATTTCAAAAGTATTTTATCTGTATGCTCCTGCAGTCACGGTCTACTGACTTTGAGATTTTACACTTTTTAACTTTTTACTTATGTCATGAGTGTTTTATATAAAGCAGTTATGGTTCACCATTTATATTTGGTATGCAGCTGCTTAAGCATCAGTTAAGATCAGTTAAAGGAGGATTTTTACTTCATTTTATACTGTGTCCAGTTGCCACAGGCGAGACATGTCTCTGTGTTAACAGTTTATTTATTCAACAAAAGTACAAATGTATAGCAATGTTTAAGTTCTATAAACACCTTTTGATCCAGACACTAAAAGTCCTTCTAAATTCAAAATATAGTGTAAGTAAAACGAATTATTGTTTCTGGTGGTACCGGCAGGCGAGACATACTTTAGCTTTGCAACTTTTGCAACAGCGGGAAACTTTTTGTCTTGTTTTTAAAGCTTCATAGTTTTTTCAGGTGCTTATTGAAAATAACCTCAGTCAACCACTCTAAGTACAAGAGTTAAGATGTGGTCCCATTAAAAATAAAGGTAATAACAAAATTACCGAAATTGGAGGATCAATCTCAATGTCAAAGGGTTGAGATAATAAAAAGGAAGACTTAAAGGGAAATTTTGAAGATCTCAATTGGTACAGGCATTAAAACAGAAATTGTTGGTTAAACCAGGTTTTATGGCGCGCCAAACCTCCAATTTTCCATTGCAATCTTAGGGTGTCCAGTAGACATGAAAGGGATATCAGTACAACACTCAGCTAATCACAAATCAAAATAACCACTAACCATTATTTTTTTAACATAATGTTAAGAGTTTCCACTAGTGATTGATAACGGACGAAAAAAAAATTGAAATCGTATAAGACGGATTTTCTCGTAACCCTGGTCTCCTCGGTCACGAAGAAAAAATCTAAAAAAAAATGTGCAAACCCTGGCATATCGAATAATTTATGAAATATAAACACCGTGAGCGTATGAAGTAGGTATGTTACTTTGAAGGTTATGAAAATTAATAATTGGAAAATATAAGACGTCTTTTTATCGTAAAGTTTTGTACTGAGATGGCCATCCCTGTCAAATTCGAAATGTAAATCCAAAAAGCTATGGATTCGGTGGTTTCTTTAATCTCTAACTACAACGCGTTGTTGACGGAGAGGACATTATCAATATATCTGAAAGTGAGATTAAAGGACCTTTCCTCGTTTTTCTTGTTCTCTACGAGTTCATCTTAAAGAAGTTCAGTCTCGTAAGAGTATAAAACAAGTCGGCAAGGAGAGGAGTACAATTAGTGGCCATTGGAATGTCAATTTTTTGTTGTTGAAAAATCTTTCTCCAAAGTGACAAATATGTTGACAATGAAGAAATCAAGCGTACTGCAACAAATTTTATCTTTTAAAGATGTTTTGAAAAAAAATGTTATTAAATTTTTACTAAGAACAACAAAGTTCCTTTAATTTGAAAAAAAAGCTTTTTTTCTTCTTCGTGTGGCATGTGTTGTAAAAAGTTTAAAAAATCAAAAGTTTTCAAAGAATAAACTTTAGAAAATGAGCAGAATTTAAAATTTTCTAATAAATCTTTTGAGTTCTTTAAAATATCAATTGGTTATAAATAGTGTCACAGTATGCTTGTTGTCCATCTTTCGCAGCAGACAAGATCATAATTAGTTGAACAGACAGCTCTGTAGTTGAACATGATGAAGATCCAGCAATGTACATTTCTTCGTACGAATTTTTGTGAAGTTAAGGTATCCAGTACATAAATAGTAACTCTTCATGTATCTTCTTCAAATGAATATTTAATTAAAGAGGACATGAATGAGTTATGGTCTGCTATGATCTGATCTTTGTCAAATGAAGCTAAATGTGGCCTCGTACCTAACATACGAATGAAAATTATTGAAAATGAATCGAACATTTAATCCCACCATGAGAAAAAAACATGAAAGTCTTGCTGGCCAAGATAATATTTGTGAAAAGTGCAAAATGATTATCGTTAGAGGGAAGTAATATTATCCCTAACGTATGTAATAAAAATGAATTATATAAGTAATGATGTACTATTAATACAATTTTGCACATCTGAAAAGCATGACGACGAAACGTATTCACATGTTAAATCATGAGAAATATAACATGAAATGTTTGTGTAGGTATGATTTCCCAATGGTTAACAACGAAGACGTTCGTTTAAACATAAATCATAGACAAATGTACTTCTAGCATATTAAATATTTTATAATAAATACATGAAAATAGGCCTCGATGCAAGAAAGAAATGATTCGAAACGATTATATGACAATGGGATCGATAACGATAAAGATAAAGGAAACAAAGAGGCACCAATTGGGCATTCGTGTGTCATAGGTCCGAAAAGGCAACGACGAAACCGGTTAACACGAACAAGAACAGCACGAAGAAACACAAAACACAAAATCAACCAAACGGAAATCAACAACGCGAACTTGTCGTAGCATGAATGAACTCAGGTGCTCTGGAAAAGTAAGCAGTTTCAGTCTGCCATAGCACACCCGTCGTGTTCCTAATTCTCTTCATATTCATATAGTGTTTGGCATTTTCAATATTTTTGGTAGAGCGCCTCTTGAATAGACGAAACGCGCGTCAGGCGTAGCAAAATTTATTGTCTTGAACTTTGTTGTCATTTGTATTTCCAATTCAGTGTGTCAAATCCGGTAAATATTGATAAAATAAGAAAAAATATGGAACAATTTAACACATGTATGCACATATGAATACTAACTTTAGAAACTAATACATATAGATACAATATAAAGAGAAAGCTAAAAGCTAAAATTAGGTCTTTTTCCCATTGAAAACAAATGCCGAGTTGCTGTCAATTCAAATGAGTCATCAGTGTGTGTTCCACAGGGAAGTGTCTTCGGACCTTGGTTTTACTTAACTTACGCAGGAGCAATTTTTGACATAGTCCCACCCTGTTTTTCAGTGTATGGTTTTTGCCGTTGATCATACGACAAACATGCTATTTAAACCGTCGGCAATAGAGGAGAAACGTTCCATCAAAGAGATATCCATGAATGTGTATTAACCACCCATAAAAAGATGAACAATAGTGGCGGATCCAGAAAATCTGAAAAGAGGGAGCCCCTGACTGACCTATGCCCCCTCCCAGGATCCGCCTATGAACAAGATCATATTTTAAAATAAACAATGCAAAAACAGAGTTTATTAGTTTAAACAAATTTATTCAAAAATAAACAAACGAACATTACATATACAAACATAATAACAGGCAAGGATTTGGAAACAAGCTTAAGCTCATCCATGGTCCGTCTCCTTTAAAAAACAAAGTTAATAAACAATAACCATTTAGCATGCCTTATAATGTATGGGGTACAAAATATGTTTAACGGTGGTTTACTAATGTATAACTAGAAAATGTGTAAAAAAAGAAAATTGAAACATTTACAGAGTTTTACAAAAGTGGGAAATGCAGTGTAATTAGAAAGATGATGCAAATCTTTTGCTGTCGATTGAAAACTTTTGCAATTTTAAAAATAGCTGAACAATTTGTGTCCATTGGAATGCCAACTTGTTGTTGAAATATTTCTCTTCCAAATGTAACAAATATGTTGTCAATAAGGAAATCAAGCATACTGCAAACTTGGTCCAATGTGTAACAGATTTTATCTTTATAAGATGTTTTGGAAAATATGTAGAATTGTAACCTATAACAACAAAGTTCCTAAAATTAGAAAAAGCCTTTTCGAAAAGGTTTTTTTTTAGACGACACTTTAGCTTTTCGTGTGGCAATGTGGTGTACAAAGTTGAAAAATTGAATTTTTTTAAAGAATAAACCTCTTAAAATTACCGAGATTTGAAATTAATAATAAATCTTTTGAGTTATTCAAAATCCACATGTGGTTGATTCCACTACGATTATAAATAGTGTCACAGTATGGTTGTTGTCCTTTTTTGACAGCAGACAAAATCTTGGTAAGTTGAACGGACAGCTCTGTTGTTGAACATGATGAAGATCTAGCTATATACCTTTCGTTGTACGGATTTTTGTGAAGTTTCGGTATCCAATACAAATATGGTAAATTTTCATGTTCCTTCTTTGAATGAATATTTAAAGAGGACATGAACGAGTTATGGTTGGCTATGATATCATCAGAGAAAGTCAGGGAAAGCCTTTCCCGGCAAATTTTGAACGCTTATTATCTCGAAAACGAGTTCGGCAACTATTTTATTGATTGAAGTCCAAAATAAGGTCACATTCAAGATATGCATTCATGTAGTTGATTAATCGGATCTGGAAGAACTTTAGCACGGTCATATTTATGAGCACATTTGAGACACCTGTCGTGGATACAAATCTCCGATTACAGAAATTATCATTGGGTCACTTTGCATTGGGTTCCATTTGTAAAATTGCAAAGTTTTGAATATTGACTGAGCTTTTAAATCTCTGTTTAAATTTTGAATAAGAGAAAGGAACCGTAGATTTTAATGTCCATTTAACATATATAGGTGTATGGCATGCTCTCTGAGCCTTCCAAAATCAAAGTATAAAAGATAGGTGTACATTAAAGACAATTGATTATTATATATGGTCTTTTATATATAGTAATTACTAAAGAGAACGACTTTTATCATACAACGCCACCAGGGTTTTAAGTAAAACATTATGCATGGGGTGCTGTATGTTATTTTGACCAACATGGATAGATTGGCCACATAAAGTTTTAACAATCTTGGTAGAATATAAGCATTAGGCCACACAGAATTAATTTCTTGTTCTTTGGATTTAAAAAAAGGAGCGAGCGAGCAAAATTATTTTTATTATTTTTTTTAATGTAAAAGTGAGGCGAGCGAGCGATTATTTTTATTTTTGAAGAAAATAAGTGAAATATTAAAAAAATTCTATTTAAAGTATAACAAATGCTTGTTCTCAGTGGTTTATGGCTTTTCCAACTGATTAATAAATTATTTAAGCAGGAAATAATTGTCTTTAGTTGTTTTTTTTTTCTCTGAAGAATTGCGGTCTTGGCTTTCTATCAATAGCCCCACCAAACAAGTATGACTATGTCCCAACATCTTGCTGTTTGCTGGCAAGGCATAATTTTAAGATAAAATATTAAAAAGAAAAACAACTTTCTATCTTTATTCACACAAAAAAACCATAAAACAACAATAACAATTTGTACATATTTATTTTAAAAAAATATTACAAAACCATCCTTGGTCAATGGTGAATTGGATGTTCATAGATAGTGTCATAAATATCCCATTATTGTCCTTACACATAAGTTTGGGATTTTCCTTAATGTTTTCAATTTGAACCATGTTGTTTTTACATGTATAACCATGATAACAGAGGTCATCCGAGGAAAAATACCACAGGAACATCTATCATTAAAAGGATTTGGCTAAGTGTACATCGTATATGACATTCTTTGAATGTCATGATGGATTTAAATATATCAATGTAAGAGTCTTCCACTTGACAAGCAATTGCCGTATTTTGTAACAATTCTTTAACTACTTGGTGGCCACAGATTTCATTGTTTTCATCGGAGTGTTTTGTTTGAGGGGAATGAAACGTAGTTTCAACCGTTCAAGATCCTGTATGTACAAGGGGGGGGGCAATCGAATTGGTAAAGTGAAACGTATATTTTGGTAAGTGAAGTAAAATATGGCGGATTATCGCCGCTTGGCAAGTGACAGGTCAGTTGAATAATGTGTCGTACCGACGTATATTTACTCAAATAAAGTAATCAACACTGCCAGTCGGCAATAGCATGATTCAGGAGTTCGTGTATATCGTTATTAATATTTATTTTACTGTATTGAAAAAGTTATTGAAAGAAAACCTACGACGCATTAGGGCAAAATCTGGCACGTCAAATTTCTAAGGCTGATATCTGGATTTTCAAAAAACTTTAAGTAGGGTTTTTGGTACCAAAATGTTCCTTATTGATAATATGTCGTTCTCTTAATTCATGAATCCCACCAGTATAAGATTTCAACGTTTTTTTGTGAAATACGCATTTTCTTGGTAAGTGAGTCCCAGTGTACGTCAAATTTTGGTCGGTGCATAATCAGATGTATTGCATGGATCAATATCAATTAAGAGTCTAATATGGCAATTAAACAGTACAAAATTGAATGTAGTATTTACTTATAATATGGAGTGTTTGTTATGTCACAATTAGAGAACAAGAGGCTCCCAGGAGCCTGAATCGCTCACCTGGTCTTAATGTCAACCCTTTGAAGACTTTTGTATAGCTAAATGAGCTGAATGTTTAAGCAATAAAAAGCTTTTCTCTATCTGCAATAGTTTTCATTCCAAAACAAAAAACACTATTTTTCACCTTGTAAAGGGCCATAACCCCTTAAAGGGGTCATCTGACAACTTCCACACTAAAAAGACTTTTGAAGAGCTAATTAAGCTGAACATTTAAGCAAGCAACATCTTTTCTCTATCTGCAAAAGTTTTCTTTCTTTAGACCAAAAACACTATTTTTTGCCTTTAAGGGGCCGTAACCACTATAAGGGGTCATCTGGCAACTTTGACCCTATGGAAACTTTTGTAGAGCTAAATGAGCTGAACATTTAAGCAAGCAACAACTTTTCTCTATCTTCAATAGTTTTCATTCCATAGGCCAAAAACACTATTTTTTGCCTTTAAGGGGCTGTAACCCCTATAGAGGGTCATCTCACAACTTCAACCATAGGAGACTTTTGTAGAGCTAAATGAGCTGAACATTTAAGCAAGCAACAGCTTTTCTCTATCTGCAATAGTTTTCATTCTATAGGCCAAAAACACTATTTTTTGCCTTTAAGGGGCCATAACCCCTACAAGGGGTCATCTGACAACTTTGACCCTATGGAGGCTTTTGTAGAGCTAAATGAGCTGAACATTTAAGCAAGCAACAGCTTTTCTCTATCTGCAATAGTTTTCATTCTATAGGCCAAAAACACTATTTTTTGCCTTTAAGGGGCCGTAACCCCTTAAGGGGTCATCTGACAACTTCGACCCTATGGAGGCTTGTGTAGAGCTAAAGGAGCTGAACATTTAAGCAAGCAACAGCTTTTCTCTATCTGCAATAGTTTTCATTCTATAGGCCAAAAACTCTATTTTTTGCCTTTAAGGGGCCATAACCCCTATAAGGGGTCATCTGACAACTTTGACCTTATGGAGACTTTTGTAGAGCTAAATGAGCTGAACATTTAAGCAAGCAACAGCTTCTCTCTATCTGCAATAGTTTTCATTCCATAGGCCAAAAACATGAAAAAATGCTATTTTTCACCTTTAAGGGGCCGTAACTCCCATAAGGGGTCATCTGACAACTTCGACTCAATGGAGACTTTTGTAGAGCTTTTGATGCTGAAGCAGTAGCGTGGCATCAGATTTCATCTATCTCTTATACTTTTTGATTTACAAGCCAAAAACAGTAGTCTGACCCCCCCTGGTCTATTTTTAGCAACGGCGGCCATGTTTTTCGACGAATCAAAAATCCCCACATCAGTTCTGTGGGGGATACCCTAAAGTACCACCAGACCAAATTTGGTTAGAATCTGTGCAGCCGTTTCAGAGGAGAAGAAGTTTGAAGAAAAGTTAACGACGACGGACGACGACGACGGACGACGACGACGACGACGACGGACGCCAAGTGATGGCAATAGCTCACATGGCCTTTGGCCAGGTGAGCTAATAAAAAATGTTAAATATGTTCAAACTAACCTCTTTACATGAATATATTGACTACAATTATGATGAGTTCATTTTTTTCAACTATAATCTGGGTAAAATTCATGAAGATATGAAGAAGTCTTGAAAATAAAAATACCTGGTTAGTTTTTATTCTACGTGGCTCATTTACCATCACCGTATGAATTTTGACATCTCGAACATAAGTTTCATGTATATACCATGTAACCAGGCAGTAAATGACAAGAAGGAACCCGTCCTTTTTTCTGAGGTTTTTGACTGACATTTTTAGCAGTGACAATGCACTTGACAGTGCCAATAAACATTATTCTACACACTTATTGAAATATATGTTCCCTTTGGATTAATATTACGCAAATCATGTGCACAAAATATAAGAAAAGGGGTGCTTGTATCTGCATGAAATAAGAAACAAAGAGGTATTAATGGGGAATTCGAATGTCAAAGGTCCGAAAGGCCAAGAAACAAAGCCCGTCACCCTAACATGTTAGCAACATATTCAGCAAAGTATAAGGTGGAACTTGATTCAGAATGCGTGTCCGGTGCAGATATGGTTTCAAAATAAAACATTAAAATTTATAATTGGTAAACCAAAATAAAAACAAAATAAGAATACGATATAGCAGAAAAATATTATAAAAGTAATAAATGTCCATCAAAAAAGACACAACAAAAACGACCCCTTCACATATTACATCAAAGGACGCCAGAAATAATGAACTTTCATGTACTTTTTTTGTGTGCATGTGTCCTGTGTTTTGGTGTAATACGCCCTCTTGGAGTCACCTGAGCCATACAGTTTTAATGGTGGAAATAACGGAGCATCCGAAAGAAACCACTGATCTTGAACAGGAGGCTGACAGACAAACATATAAGTCCCATTTCTGTTAATTAGATCAAACAACCTGAGGTGGTACAATTACTATATAATGATTTAAACCGGTGACCACCCAAGCCTCACTATTTTTTTGTGAATTTCTAAGTAAGAAGTTTTGACTTAAAAATAGTTAAAACTAGTTGGGTGTTCAACAAGGTTGAAATGAGTTTCGTGTGATATATATTTTAAAGCACAAGGTCCTGTTACGCGAGTTTATGTAACTGCAAGCTGAATATTGTGACTTAAATTCCGCGATGGACTAAATGTCAGAGCCACTTTAGATATGGGCATTGAATTAGAAATGATTTCATGAACAAAACTTTTGAATTTATCACTATAGAGCGTTGCGAAATCTCGGTTAACACTCACATAAAATGTCCAGTTCTCCTCTTGTGTCGTGTCAGTAACACTAACAGTTTTGACTAATTGGTTCAATTCTTTTTCCGAGAAACCGTCCAGTAGCCGTGTCAATTTTTTTTGTATGTTTTTTTTTATGGGGGGGGGGGTTCGTATCTTGCTTTAGCACTTATCTTTTAAAAAAATGTGATAACAAAATTATCGAACTTGGAGGATCAATCAATCTCAATTTCCAAGACAAAACATGGAAAACACACAGGAAATGTTATAGCTCGCAATGGTCCTTATTTGGTACATGCATTTCATATGAAATGGTATGTTAAACCTTGTTTTTTGGCGCACCAAACCTTCCTCTTCCTTTGCGATCTTAGGGTCCGGTAGAACACAAGACGGTTGTTAAGACATATGAGGAGATCATAAAGTTACATGTATAGTATTTACATCAAAATGCTGGCAACGATTAAGAACAATGACATCTTAGCTACGCTTTCATCACATCCTACCATATAGGCCGGTATATTTTGATGATTGACAATAATTCAACATTTTCATTTCGTAAATTAGCAATAATATATCTTAAAATATAATATATCAAAAAAAGTTACGCATAGGTAGAAATTTCCTATTCGTTTATCACAAAGCCCAACCATTTCAAAATGATATTGCCGAACTGTTCTACAACAGATTTTTATGAAATAAAAACAATAAAAAGAAGAATTAATGAATTTTATTTGTTTAATTTTGAGCAAAATCGTAAGATATTGGAAATTAAACTCAAGTGTACATTTTACGCATCAACTTCCCATTTAAATCAATCCAAATTGTTCCGTGAAAAACATTGGTCGTGTTCTACTCATGAAGTCTTGAAACCCAATGGAGTTAGGATTTTTGTCAAAATTAATCAAACAATTTTATTTTTTTTTTTTACTGGAATCGGTTGCAGAACAGCTCGGCAATATTATTTTGAAATGGTGTGGGTTGGTATAAAACAGAAAGCAATTTTCTACCTATGCGTAACTTTTTTTAGAGTATTCTATCATAATTAAGATCTAATTATAAGGTACTAATGATTTCGATTCCAAGACCTTTGTTGTTTTCTGTGATAGGAGTTACTAGTATTTGGTTACAAATTCCATTCTTAGTTTGGACGGATGTGTTTCTTAAAGACCCACATAATTTCAGTCCTTGACATTTTGCATTGTTTAAACAAATGTCTAAAACCTGCTCAAGTTTAGCGATAGCTGAGCATGCAATGTCACCAGCAAGACAAGTTGCACAACATTATTTATACCCATTAAGTACCATTTTACCATTACAATTTTCTGAGTAAGTTTGTCAAAATTATAAAAAAAAACTATACAATAAACCAGAGAGATCTCCTCCCTGTCTTACACCTTCAGACATGTGCTGCAAAATATTCTGATAGGACATTGATTCATTCAACAATTGCACTTTCTGTATCTCTATATGACATACTAGTATATCATCTTAACTCTACCTTTTGTCATTTAGATTAAACAGTCACACTGTCCTTTATACCTGTCCAGAAAATGGTATACTAATATTTTTCTAGTATTTAGTTCAACATAGAGAGATACTGATGCATGAAAAAATGAACTATGCTACAACCCATGCCTCTCTGAAAACCTTGCTGAAGTTGATTCAGGAAAATTCCGGTAGTTCATACATGAGACTGTGAGCGAGATAAAATAATCTGATCGAAAGTTTGGGGAAAACGAAGGAAAGTAAAGATATTCCGTACTGTAACTGTCAGGTGAATTCCTAAATATCGAATAATATATAAAGCTCATCGCTGCCTTGATAAATCTGTACAATCAGTCCTCTCTTCCACTGTTTAGGAATTTTGGCTTTCGTGATTATATAGAATGAAATGTCAACCAATTGACTACAGCAGAACCGCCGTTCATAAAATGTTTATTCTGGACTTTGTCTTGGTCGTACGATTTTTGCAATTTTAACAAAACCTTCTGTAATAGCTTTAGGAGTTTGATAGATAAATATCTTTAAGTGTATTTCAGTAAAATGTTTGGATTGCGACCACGTTGTTTCTCTGTTTTAGCTATCTTCTGAAAACAGCTTTTGACTGTGCACTTACCATTTTTAACGTACACTGGGACTCACTTACCAAGAAAATGCGTATCTCACAAAAAGACGTTGAAATCTTGTACTGGTGGGATTAATGAATTAAGAGAACGATATATTATCAATAAGGAACATTTTGGTACCAAAAACCCAACTTAAAGTTTATTGAAAGTCAAGATATCAGCCTTAGAAATTTGACGTGCCAGATTTTTCCCTAATGCGTCGTAGGTTTTCTTTCAATAACTTTTCAATACAGTAAAATAAATATTAATAACCGTATATACACGAACTCCTGAATCATGCTTTTGCCGACTTGCAGTGTTGATCACTTTATTTGAGAAAATATACGTCGGTACGACACTAAATTCAACTGACCTGTCACTTTCCAAGCGGCGATAATCCGCCATATTTTACTTCACTTACCAAAATATACGTTTCACTTGCCAATTCGATTGGACCCTCTGATGTATCTAAAATACTTAACTAACAAGCGATTAGACAAAACAGAGTCAAGTTTATAAGAGTACATGGTTGAAAATCGGCAATTTTATGGTTGTTTACCTTTGCAAAAGACAAATTTTTTTCAAACGCGGAGATAATAAAAAATTGAACACAACTTCCGGCTCCGGGTTTCCGGTAAATGCGGGCGGAAGAAATTTATATTTTTTTCTTCCTTTTCTTAAGGAAATAATTTCACATGCGGGCGGTCCGACGAACAAGTAATTAATTCGGCGTGGCCTTAAAGTGTTTGTTTGTTTGATTTATTCCAATTATCAATATTTTATTCATAAACCGACATGAACAAATTGAAACAGCTAATAATTACATTGTGTAGACCTACCCAGAGCATAGCGTCTATAACATAGATTCATGTGTGTCATGTAAAATGGCCCAATGTAAGACTAACCAACCAACTCACAAGACAGGCCAATGTACCCACAACGCTCTATAGACAATGCACCCAGAAAGTGACGGAACACTTCCTTAAAAAATTCGCACAATCTGGAACCCTTACCAATTACAACTGATAATAAATATTCTTTACTTGAAATGAGATTTCATGGGGTTATTGACGGAACTCTACAGTTTCATTTGTTGAAGACGGATAGAGCAGACCATTCAATGCTTAGAAACCGATGAAGAGTTTCATTTACACTAAAATAATAGATGTTATCAAGAAATTTTGACAGAAATTTAGGGTAGACTGGAAGATTGAACAACGGAATTATACGACAAACGCTAGGATTAGATATTTCCAGACATAAATTCGTTTGTCACGACTTTATTTGCGAGAGACGTCAAAGGATTACGCACGTTTGTGGAAATATGAAGATCGAAACGACAAAAACAAGGTGGTCACACTGTAAATTTTTTTAATGAGTTCATCTTTGACCAAGAAGAGAAGTCTCCGAAGTCGGAAAGTCGTAATGGAAAATTTCGGTAGGATGAACGGGTCAGGGCAATTATATTGCGGAGGCTATAATTTTATGTTTAGAAATCAGATTAAACAATGCGATACGTTGATCCCGGAAAGAGATACAGCGATTAAGATAATACAGTCCTTTGACTGGTGATTCCCTTTTTATTAATACAGTCCTTTGGCTGGTGATTCCTAATTTATCAATACAGTCCTTCAACTGGTGATTCCCCATTTATCAATACAGTCCTTTGACTTGTGATTCCCCATTTATTAATACTGTCCGTTGACTGCCAATTCCCCATTTGCTAATACAGTCCTTTGACTGCTAATTCCCCATTTGTTAATACAGTCCTTTGACTGGTAATTTCCCATTTATAATACAGTCTTTTGACTGGTGATTCCCGATTTATTAATACAGTCTTTTGACTGGTGATTCCCCATTTATCAATACAGCCCTTTGACTGTTGATTCCCCATTTATAATTCAGTCTTTTGACTGGTGATTCTCCATTTATAATACAGTTATTTGACTAATGATTCTTCATGTATTGATACAGTCTTTTGACTGGTGATTCCCAAATAATTAATACCGTCCTTTGACTGGTGATTCCCCATGTATTAATACAGTCCTTTGACTGTTGATTTCCTATTATTTATACCGTCCTTTGGCTGGTGATTCCCCATTTATAATACAGTCTTTTGGCTGATGATTCCCCATTTATTAATACAGTTATTTGACTAATGATTCTTCATGTATTAATACAGTCCTTTGACTGGTGATTTCCTATTTATTAATACCGTCCTTTGACTGGTGATTCCCCATTTATTAATAGGGTCCTTTAACTGGTGATTTCCCATTTATAATACAGTGGTTTGGCTGATGAATCCCTATTTATTAATACAGTTATTTGACTAATGATTCTTCTTGTATTAATACAGTCCTTTGACAGGTGATTCCCCATTTCTTAATACAGTCCTTTAACTGGTGATTCCCCATTTATAATACAGTCTTTTGACTTGTGATTCCCCCATTTATTAAAACAGTCTTTTGGCTGATGATTTCCCATTTATCAATACAGTCAATTGACTGGGGATTTCTCATTTATTGATGAAATCCTTTTACTGGTGATTCCCCATTTATTATTACAATCCTTTGACTATGGATTTCTCATTTATTGATACAAACCTTTTACTGGTGATTTCCCATTTATTATTACAATCCTTTGACTGGTAGTTTCCAATTGATCAATTAGGTCCTTTGACTGGTGGTCCCCATTTAATAATACAGTCTTTTAGCTGCTGATTCTCCATTAATCAATTCAGTTCTTTGACATGTGATATACCATTTATTAATAGAGTCCTTTGACTGAGGATTCTCTATTAATAAATATAGTCCTTTGACTGGGAATTCCCCATTTATCAATACAATCCTTTGACTGATAATTCACCATTACCCGTTAATCAATACAGTCCTTTGACTGGTGATTCCCCATTTATTGATACATTCCTTTGACTGGGGATTCCCCATTTATCAAAACAGTCCTTTGAAATACAAATTACAACAAAGTTCCAGACAATAAATTTTGCTACGCCTGACGCGCGTTTCATCTATTCAAGACTCATCAGATGCGCTATACCAAAAATATTGAAAACGCCAAACTCTAATGAATATGAGGAGCATTGAACAGTAAAACCAAAATTACCAAACTGGGGAACCAAATTATTACTAAGATAATCAACCTATGTCTGGGGTAGGAAGAACCATAAGGTTTAGACAATTTTGAAATTAAGACAGATAATTTAAAGCTTTGATGTTTTCTCCAACTCAAAAGCGTTGGTGCCGGAGCGTTTCGTATTATTAGCGAAAAGTCATTTGTTTTACTAAAAGTAGAAACATGTAAAAACATGTGCGAGGTGCGTTTTGGTAAATTTGAAATATTTTGATTGATAAATTTTGAACAGAAGACATATAAAGTTACCGTGTGTAAATATTTTTTTAATAATCATAATAGGGTGCATTTTAACTTGGGACGAGATGCTTGGGGCGATTAATCGTAAAATAGAAAAAGTAAAAAAAAAATCGATCAACAATTGGTTTCTTCAAAAAATGAAGCTCATGGTCATCAGAATATTTTTTTCCATATATTATATTACAAATACAATTTTTGGAATGTATACACATGCGTTCGGGTCCAGGTTTTTATTTTGCTATTAATAACGTGTATATAAAAATGTTCATTTCGTCTCTGTACTATTTTTGTTTGAAAGTTCTTAAAAAAGAACAAATTTATCGAAAGAAACTCATTTCAGCTTTAACTCTCTTTCGGAAGCAAAAAATAAAGGGGATGTCAGTATGTATGAATTTCACATCGGCTATTTTTTCCTACGAAGCAAAACAAAAGATCACCACGGACGGAAGTCTAGCCAGAGATTTTCAAGGAAAACTCCTCCAAATAAATAGTCTCGATCACCCAGACGCTTATCAATAGATGATACGAGTCTGGGACAGTCCCATTACCCATTTTGTTATGTGTACGTTCGGAGTACTTTCAGGCTTTATCATAATGTTCGACGAAAATCACTCAACCGTATGTTCAGAATTATGTGTATATGGTTCAGTGATTTTATGCAAATGCAATAGCGAGATAACTTCTCCAGTTGATGTGATTTGTTCTCTTATAATATAATATTTCTTATTTTACAATAAGACATCCTATTTTACATTTTTGAACACAAGTTGGTTTTGTTAACAATAAAAAAATTCGTTTTATCGTTAAATTGTACTCACGGGCGTCCACCTGGTTTAAGAAATTGTTTATGTTTATTGGAGTTAAAAATTGGGACATTCTTGATTACAGAACCATGCACGTTTGACCAATCCGATTCTCGATTTTGCAGAACCAGTTGTCAAAAACCAAGGAAGACCAATGAAACGTTGAGTTTTTAAAGTTGGTTCATTTCAGATTGAAATGAATCTTGTATGCTGAACACGTCATATACACACGTGGTAAAGGTTAAAAGGTATAACGATCGCCACCTAGTGGTTACGAGAAATCAACAGGTTTTTTCCCAGACTCACTACCTTGGTAGTATGAGTTTGGGTTCGAGACTACCAAATAAAAGGATTTCCGAGTTACACTACAGTAAGGTAAAATCTGCATGAGTTGGAACAAAATTATTTGGCGGAAATGTGGTACTCCCAATTTTATTTGAAATATTTTTACTGACAAGAAGGTACTAGTATAATTATACGTACCTTTAAACTAGGACCCGATGTGTGTTCCATAAATTTTCAAAAAGACGTTCAAGGATAAAAAAAAATACGTGGTTATTTCATATTCAATGATACAATTGGAAAAAGTAGAAGAATATTATCTCTCTTTAGAATTTTTAACTACTTTCGTCCGTGGTTGTTTGTATGGCTTGCTTCAAGGGGGGGGAGACTATATTTAAAGTCTTTGTGAATTGTTTCACGATAAATATGTGCCCTATTGGTAGATTAAACTAATAGGATATAGAGAATCTCCAAAATTTCATGCATGTAAAACATTTGATTCTATGAGAAAATATGGGGGTTTTCCGCGAGTACATTTTGTTCTATTTTTTGAACTGTCAAACCTTCTTGCCTTGTGGAAATAGTTATATAGCGAGGGTCAGATTTTTTCATTAACACAGTTAAAAAAAAATAAAATCATGGATCCAAACGCCTGTGAATACGACAAGCAAACTGGGTAATAATTTCAACATTCACTCTGGATTCCTTTGAGAAGCATATCCAGACCAAAAAAATCAATATCAGCATTTGGCAATTTTTTCGCGGGAACTTGCCGTAGAGCTCTCTGCTCTCGCGGTCACTTCGTGCCCGCTACGAGCTGTGCTCGCTATAAAATGTAAATTTTAGAGTTGTATTTATTTTCTCTTTATATAGAACAGTGTACCAGGTCCAACGTTGCCCTAAACAGGCCATGTGGACAGAAAGGTGTATACTTAGACGATCCGACTTATGGCTGTGACAAAGCGAACGATGGGATCCTGTCTCAGCATATGCACACCACGACACATGGGAACAACGATGGAGTGAGCTTCCCGTACTGGTGGGTTGATCTGGGGACGAACAGATTTGTTAAGCAGGTGGAGGTGTATAACAGACCAGATAAATGTAAGAAAAAGCAAAGAGGGACCCCATACTTAAAAAAATGAAAAACTGCACTTTGATTGCACAAAATAATATTGATTGATTGATTGATTGTTGTTTGTCTAACAATATTTGGCTAAAGCATCTCTGAATGGCTTTTAAAGATAAAACATGTTTCTATTATTTGTGTAGGTCAAGACGCAATCATATAAATGTAAAACTGCATGTGCCATTTTTAACAGCAAGTAGAGACTTAGCATTATGACATGTGTACATTCAACACATTTATTGAAATGTTAACATTTGTAGAATATTGTAAATGACCATCTTACACAAAACTGTACATTTTAAAAATGCCAATTGTTCATTATAATCATTATTTTTATTTATTATATTCATAACAAATTATTTCATCACATTCATAAATAAAGGATATTTTATATTTGGTAAAAGCATTTTTTGTCGAAAAAAATGTAAACGTGTTCGTTCAAGCAACAACATTAACAACAATGTTTATTAATACCAATCAAGCACCCACTTTGAGCGAATCAAAATTACAAGAATTATGAAAACAAAATAATAGTGCAATTAAGAAATAATTATTATGAATTGGAATGTGTATATGATAATACATACAACTAAAAAATAGATACAATGAGAGAGTGACAAACAAAGGGTTCAAATGTAACTTGCAACTACTCAGTACAAACAGTTTTGCAAATCACTGAGTGCATTTTCTTTGATTCAATGAATGGACTGTGTATCTATACCATTAGCACTTGCTGTGTACTTTCAATTAACATCTCAAAATCTTTTATCTCGTTAACACTTATGGTATACTTAGCACTTGGAAACTAAGTCTGTCATCAGGGATATAGGAATCATGAAATAATCAAAACTGATGCATTGAAGTCCTCACTTATTTAACTGTAAGCTTATTATTTCTGGCAAGTGAGCGTAGATTTTTATTTTCTCATAACCAAAGGGCAAGACACTGAAAGTGTAAGATTGTATGAACTAACTGATCTGCTTTTATTTTAATACAAACTAAGCGCGGTCAGAACATCTTTCTTTGTTTATATTTATTGTCCGTTGCTGTGTTGAAAATGGCATTGCTGATTTGTCTGATAAGACCGATGATAAAGGGCGCTGAAAGTTTTCGAAGACATCATGAGGTCATGATCAATTTCAGTATTTGTTTCTCTCTGATGAGTGCAGATGTTGGTAAGTCATAGGGTTTTGTTTTGTCTTTTTTAGCAGATTTTGCACACTGAATTGGAAATTGGCAGTGCGACGGGTGTGCTACAGCAAACAGGAACTGCTTACTCTTCCGGAGCACCTTAGTTCACTCTCACGATTTCAGTTCACGTTGTTAATTTATGTTCGGTTGATTTGTGTTTTTTACATGTTTTATTCTTCGTGCCGTTCGATCGTGTTAACTGGTTTTGTCGTTGCCCATTTGGACCTTTGACACTCGAATGCCCGTCCCATTGGTGCCTCTTTACACGAACTAGTTCTTAAAACGATAGGCCGAAAAATATCAAAAATCTCAAATCATCATTTAAATAAAGGTAAATTGCCAACTTGGGGAATCAATCTCAAATGTCCATAAGACGAGACAAAACAAGGAATACATACTGGCAAAATTGAAGATCGCAATGGTCCTGACTTGGTACAGGAATTTCAAACGAGATGGTGGGTTGAACCAGGTTTTAAGGCGCCCAAAACTTCCCTATTCCATTGCGATCATTGGGTCCGGTAGTTACACAAAATACAATAGGTTTGTGATGACATATTAGGGATGCTAAGGTGATCATCTCAGTACATCAACCATCCAAACACTAATCAAAGCAAGAACTAACCATTTCGTCTAACATGACATTGAATTAAAACGAAATAGAACAAATATATCAGATATCAATAGTGGCTTTATTGTACACAACGAAGAAAGTTCGTTAAATACATTTCTGGAAAGCGAATAGACAATATTAAAGGTTTATATACGTTTCGGAGTAGTGAGCGGATGGATTTTCCGATATTGTTTAACAAAACTTGGAAGTACTGTGACTTCAAAGTAAAAATTAGATCAGTAAGGACACTGATATATAAATGACACATATTTGTTATACAACAATAAAGCAAAAATGCAGCTTCAATTTATATATCTAGAAAAAATATACTTGATAAAAACCGTTTTATTACAGAAAAATTGCTAAAACAAGGTTACCGTCACCACAAATTAGACAAATCTTTTACAAAATTTGCACATAAATATGGACATCTCATCGAAAAATTTGATTGTACACGTAGATTTCTGATTGTTAAAGGAATATCTCATCCTGACTTTTATAGCAAGGTAGTTTATAAAGCACAAAAATTCAAAAACAACCTTATGGAAATTAAAAACTGGCTTAAAAACCTTTTGAAAAAAGGATACGAATTCAATGTTTTAGTAAAATCTTTGCATTTGGTATGTTTTGGCAGAAATATTGATAGCTTGATAGTAACTTTAAAACGTTAAATTTTCACTTTGTATCCACTGTATTATTTATAAGCACCACAGCGATCAAGTATGTCGGTTCTGTATGGTGATACAACTCTTAATCATTCATTGTTTTGACGTGGGGTGTCGGATTTAGAACTGATGTATTTGATTCTTTTACATCAATCGATAAATGTGTCTTAGCTAGTTGTCAGTAACTTCGAGTGTTCTCAAGAGAGTTCCTCCTTGTCTTGTTGTTTTCGTACAGTATTTTGTCTTAGGTTCTCTCTTATTGAATTGAACTTTTGTCGATTGAGTTTTACAGTGTGTTTTATATGTAGCTTTGTGCAACCTTATCAATAGGGGGAAGGTTGGATCCAAAAAACTAGTTTAACCCCGCCACATTTTATATGTGCCTGTCCTAAGCCAGGAAACTTTGCCAAAGCCTTTGTTTGTCCTTGTCATTCTATGTTTACTGTTTTATGTCAAGAATTGAGTCTTTCGTTGATGATTTAGGGATTGGTTTTGATACTTTTGTATTGTATTATAAGTCTTGGGCCAATGCAAGACGGTAAGCAGTGACCTATGGTCATGTTGAAGACTGCTTGCTGTTTTCCGTCGTGATTTTTTGAATTGCTGTTTGTTTATGTTTGTTGTGTCGCGTACACTTATTCCACATCTCAATATTGTATATTACATTATACCCAATCCATCTTTATTTAGTATCAATTTGTTGCAGAATGAACTCAGACACTTAAATTCATATTACCGTTATATATACATTTTGTCGTGTACAGCATACAATGTATGGGACGCCATAGCTTTTTACATGGTTTCAAGTAGATTCATTCTTGAAATTGCTAACACAGGGTTATGTTGCTCCACGTTTGCTGTCTTCACTCAAGAAATTTTACTCGCAGACAAATACGGGATTTCTATCTTTAAGATGAGTGCAGATATTGGTTTGCCATAGAGTTTTGTTTTGTCTTCCTTTACCGTCTTTGACATACTGAATTGGAAATTAGTAGCAAAACGGGTGTGCTATGGCTATGGTTTGCTTCTCCGGAGCACCTTAGTTCACTCCTGTTACGACTTGAGCTCGCGTTGTTGATTTCTGTTCGGTTGATTTTGTGTTTTGTGTTTCTTTGTGCTGTTCTTGTTCGTGTTTACCGGTTTTGTAGTTGGCCTTTTGGACGTTTGATACTCGAATGCCCAATTGGTGCCTCTTTTTAATATGCATAAGTACTTTCATTATGCCGCTTTGCAGTTTCCATAGTAATGACAGGAAACAGAAGTTTTTTATGGCCCGACCACGTATGTGGATCGGACATATAGTTTTACACTTGTCCGTCCGTCTGTACGTCCGTCCGTAACACTTTGGTTAAGTTCTTGGTAAAGGTCCATTACACGGATTCTAGATGTTGGGGGTCAATGATATTTCACTACTAGATGTATCTTAGGTAAGGTGACACCATCCACTGGAAATTAGGTCACTGTGACCTATATTTTACGCATGAATGACTTTGGTTAAGTTCTTGGTTAAGGTCCATATCTCAGATACTACATGTTGATGGTCAATGGTATTTCACCACTACATGTGTCTTGGGTAACATAACACCACCCACTAGAAATTAGGTCACTGTGATCTATATTTTATGCATAAACGACTTCGGTTAAGTTCTTGGTTAAGGTCCATAGCTTGGCTACTAGATGTTGGGGGTCAATGATATTTCACCACTAGATGTGTCTTGTGTAAGGTGACACCATCCACTAGAAATTAGGTCACTGTGACCTATATTTTATGCATGAATGACTTTGGTTAAGTTCTTGGTTAAGGTCCATATCTTGAATACTACATGTTAGGGGGCAATAATATTTCACTACTCGATGAGTCTTGGTAACATGGCATCACCCACTAGAAATAAGGTCACAGCGACCTATATTTTAAACATGAACACTTTTGATCAATTTCTTGGTAAAGGGTCATATCCCAGGTAATACACATATAGGGTCAATGATATTTCAAGAACGGGAGGGCCATCCTGTGGCTCCATAAACACATTAACTAGTTTCTTTTAATTTTAGATTATTACAGACTCCAAAACCTGAACGTGACTGTAGGAGATGACCTAGCCTACATGCAGCAGTGTGGATATTATGCGGGGAGTGTTCCGAATAAGGACCCACTGTACTTCACGTGTACTCCAGAAATCAGAGGTCGCTATGTACAGATCATGATCATGGAAGAGAAAACTTTTCAAAATTTCCTTCATGTCACAGAGGTGAAAGTGTTTGACTGTTGGCCGTAGAATGACTGAATAGAAGTGATGCTTTTGTATTGTTGTTTTAAAGTGTGTGACTGTTTGTAAATGACCGAATAGAAATAAGGTTCAAATTGTTGTTTTTCTTTTTTTATTGCTATCGTAGTATGCATATATTAATATATATTATTTTGATATACCATTTAGTGACTAACTGAATAAAATGGGATTTTCGCTTATTTTGCTAAATATTATATTGCTATGTTTTGTATTGCAATTTTCTATGGCAGTGGAGTGTTTATGACTATTGTTTGGAAACGAACAATAAATAGAAAAGATGTTTTATATGTTGTTTATTTTGTTTAAGATATGGTATTATTTTGGTTACATTTATATGATTTTCTGTCTTCTATTTACTATGCTAACATATTGAGATTGCTTGATTATATACTTTTTTAATTGTCTTTGTACTTTTTAAATATTTCGATAAGTCAAAGCTGGCATATAACAAGTCAAAATAAAAATAAGCAAAATACTTTCATAATTTTACTCTTTTTAGCTTATCTTGTGAGCTTTTGCTCGTCCGTTGTCTGTCCGTCGTCCGTCCGTCTTCCAACTTTTCAAAAATCTTCTTACCTGCAACTGCTTAGCCAAATGTAATGAAACTTGGGTTGTTATGTAGTATGTTGTTTACAAAACTGTTGTTCAAAATTTTGATTCGACAAAATACATGACCGCCATGGCTTAAAATAGAACATTAAGGTAAATTGCAGGGTTTTTTTTTGAAAATTTCTCGAAAACCGTAATCATCACATCAACACCAACACTTTTGTGTTGGAGAACTCACGAAAGCTTTAAATTATTTGTTTAAATTTCAAAATTTTCTAAACCATAAGGTTCTTCCTACCCCAGACAGAGGTTGATCATCTTAGTAATAATTTGGTTCCCATGCAGTTTTGTGTTTTTGGTTTTATTGTTCTATGCTCTTCATAATCATAGTGTGTTTGGCATTTTCAATATTTTCAATTGAGCGCTTCTGGTGAGTCTTGAATAGACGAAACTCGCATCAGGCGTAGCAAAATTTATTGTCTGGAACTTTGTTGTCATTTTTATATCAAGATCTACCTGCCCTAAAATTTTGAAGAAGATCTGACAATGTTTGTAGGAGCTGTTGCCCTTTTACTTTTTTTTCTACAAATTGTGCTTTTTTTTAGACCAACATCTTGAAAACTATACAAGATATTTTGAAAATTTTAAATTGCATATGGTTAAGCACATAAAGATCTAAAAATTATGTAATGGGTTCAAAGTTGTAAGACCTTACTTGATAGGAGTTGTTACCTTTAGACCGTTAGAATTGATCATTTTACAGAGTAGCAGTCCTTTGAAAAAAATTATCATCGAATACAAGGTGAGAGATTCAGGCTCCTGGGAGCCTCTAGTTGTAAAATGTATTTAATTCATGTTTGTTTGTAGGATCTTAAGTATACACCAAATATACACCTCGTCATATCTTATGCAACACCTGTCCACATACAAGCAGGGCGTCCATATTTCTTAACTTAATCCTAAAAGATGGCTTCACCTCTTTTGACCATTTTATATGTACACTTTTTCTGATAACAAGTGTTTACCCTTTATAAAGACCAGATTTGTGCCCAAAGCGGCCTGATATGCCAAGTGAGTTCGGGTCGACACTTTTGTAAGTATATAATAAATTATCTAATTATTAAATTGCTGAGAACAAACACATCGCTACGCGGTCCATGAAATATTTTTATTTTTTTATTTTTTTTTTTCAAGAAAAACAATATTTATTGCACTGATTGCTGTTAACAATAACTTCGCAATTACAGCATTTGATGAGTGCAGATTTTGGTTTGTCATAGGGTGTTGTTTTGTCTTCCTTTACTGGATTTGACACGCTGAATGGACTATTGGCAACGCGACGGGTGTGCTATAGCAAACAGGAACTGCTTACTCTTCCGGAGCACCTGAGTTCACTCTTGTTTCGACTGGAGTTCGCGTTGTTGATTGATATTCAGTTGTTTTGTGTTTCCATGTTTTACGTGTTGTCTGTTTTTGTCCCGTTCTTGTTTGTGTTTACTGGTTTAGTCTCTGCCCTTTCGGACTTTTGACATTCGGATACCCCATTGGTACCTCTGCTTCTTTCATTCCACTGGGTCGATATCTCTGCTGGTGGACAAATTGTCCCCGAGGATTTCACCAGCCCAGTAGCTTCAATGCAATGTTAACGAGACACCAAAAAAGGATACTGGCTCAGGCGTCGCCCAGTATAAAAAGGCCTGAACTTAACGACACTACGGACACGGCGTCGTTTCGTAATACAGGTGTCCAAAATACACCAATTTTGTCAAAGACATCATATACCCAGTCTGCGAGTCCAGAATACCAATATAAAAACTTTGATTCTATTCGACCGTGCTCTGTACTTTTGGAAGACGTTTTGGATTTTGAAAATGTGCAATCTCATTGCTCTGTCAGTAAATGCGGAATTAAGAATTGTAAAACTTGTAAGATCTTGATTACTGACACAGAAATTAAGACCAACTTAACGAATCGGTCATATAACATCTACAGTTGTGATGACTTAAATTGTACATCATCAAATCTTATTTATGGACTAGAATGTAGCCTTTGTGGACTGATCTATGTTGGTGAGACGAAAGGAAGACTTAATGCTCGTATGTGTGGCCACAGATCTGGAATCAACAACGACAGTTTTCCTTTCGTTTACAAGCATTTTAACCAACCTGATCATTCCATTTTGTCTTTAAAAGTCCGAATTTTGGAAAAAATTTACCATCCTACAAATAATCCCACTTTAAGTACACCTTTCCGTAAAGAGAGAGAAGAATTCTGGATTCGACGACTGGGAACCGCACTACCTTATGGCTGCAACGACAACATTGGAAGTGTAGGAAATTTATCTAGCCCTAGATGCAGTGATGTTAATGTGATGAATCTCTTTGAAAAAACGGAGAGACGGAAACGCAGTCATGGACATCGAAAATACAACGCACCAAAGCTTTGCGATGTATCAATTAGTGGATTGCTTCCGTTTGTCCAAAAACCACTAGGGATTCATCACATTCGAACTAAACTGTATTCTATTCCCCTTTCTAAACTCAATACTTTGTACAAGGAATGTCTAGAAAATCCGGTCACTGACCCTCAGTCTAACATTTATAGACTCACTGCTATCGTTCTTGATATCGGTTACAACCGCTTATTCAAACCTGTTGGAGTTCCACACGAAAACAGTAAAGACAATCGTTCCTTTCTTTCACTTCAATTTTTAAACAAGGGGTTAGATGCTATTAATTTAGGAAATATTTTACACCACAAATCTGTTACGGAACATATTCCTCCTTACTTCAAAGATAAAAGCATTCCCATTATCTCTTATTCCTACACTTCCACCATTGCACCTAAGGTTTTCAACTATAAACAAGTGTTGCGGGATTTCCAAATCAATGACCTCAAAGCAAAACCTCCAGACTGTACCTGTGAAAAGTCCCCATTCAAATATGGTCCCTCTGGCCACGTTATCACTGGTGACCTCAACATCGTGGAAAATGACTTACTTTGCGATGTTTTGGCTAAAGGACCTAAATATCGTGAGCCAAGACGAATCAACTGGAGCTATAATTTCAAAACAATTATGGATTCAGTTGAGGACTATGCCAGAAAATGGGCCATAAAAGAACAGGAGAAAGAATGTGACGTTTTGTCAGAATGGGTAAAAGCTGTGAGGTCATTGGTTTTGAAAAGAATCAATTCTTTGAAAGGCTCAATGAGCACTAAGGCAACATCCATTTTCAGCAACGCTGATGTTGCCAAAACATTGTCCACCTTACATGACAAATATGTTGTTGTACCTGCAGACAAAGCACCAAATAACATAATTTTTGTGTGCAAAAAACACTATATAGACTGTTTGACAGCTGAATTGGGGGTTGGTTGTACCAGCAACAGCACCACATACACGGCTACAACACTGTCTAAGGAGGAAATCATTGACAATCACAAATCTGTCATTTCCTCCTTCGGCCTTTCTGTTGGTGGCAGTAATGATGACATTCCATCCCTGTATTGGATTCCCAAATTACATAAAAATCCATACAAACAGCGCTTCATTGCAGGGTCATCCAAATGTACAACTAAACCTCTTTCAGTTTTGTTGACTTCAATACTTACGGCAGTAAAATCCGGCCTCCAGAAATATTACGATTGTTGTTATTCTAGAAATGGTGTCAATCAAATGTGGATCCTGAAGAATTCGAAAGAACTGATGGAGATTCTTAACTCTAAATCAGTTTCATCTTGTAACAGCATCAAAACATTCGATTTCTCCACACTTTACACTTCTATTCCACATGAACATCTGAAATCGCGATTGGCACAGCTGATTAAACGCAACTTTTTCAAAAAGAATGGAAAACGCAGGTACAAATTTCTTGTAGTCGATTATACCAAGACTTACTTTGTCATCAATGAGTCCAAGAAAAAGAACAAATTTACAGAAGACCAAATAATCGACATGCTCAACTTTCTTATTGACAACATATTTGTTCAGTTTGGTGGACGTGTTTTTCAGCAAACAATAGGGATTCCAATGGGCACTAATTGTGCACCTTTGCTTGCTGATTTGTTTCTTCATTCATATGAAGCAGACTTCTTGCAATCTCTTCTAGACATAAAAGACCGTAGACTAGCTCTCTCTTTCAACCTCACGTTCCGTTATATTGATGATGTCCTTTCACTAAACAATTCTCGATTTGGTGACTTTCTCCATCTCATATATCCACAGGAGCTTGAGATAAAGGACACAACGGATTCTAGGAAGTCTGCTTCATATTTAGATCTACATCTCGAAATTGACTCTCAAGGAAAACTTTCAACAAGGCTCTATGACAAACGTGATGACTTCAACTTTCCAATCGTCAACTTCCCCTTCTTGTGTAGCAATATTCCGTCAGCTCCAGCTGATGGAGTTTACGTATCTCAATTGATTCGTTACTCCAGAGCGTGCGGGACTTACATCGATTTCCTTAGCAGAGCGACACGTCTGACGCAAAAATTGCTCACACAGGGTTATGTTGCTCCTAGGTTGCTGTCTTCACTCAAGAAATTTTACGGAAGACATCATGCACTTATAGACAAATATGGGATTTCGATCTCTCAGATGAGTGCAGATTTTGGTTTGTCATAGGGTGTTGTTTTGTCTTCCTTTACTGGATTTGACACGCTGAATGGACTATTGGCAACGCGACGGGTGTGCTATAGCAAGCAGGAACTGCTTACTCTTCCGGAGCACCTGAGTTCACTCTTGTTTCGACTGGAGTTCGCGTTGTTGATTGATATTCAGTTGTTTTGTGTTTCCATGTTTTACGTGTTGTCTGTTTTTGTCCCGTTCTTGTTTGTGTTTACTGGTTTAGTCTCTGCCCTTTCGGACTTTTGACATTCGGATACCCCATTGGTACCTCTGCTTCTTTCATTACGAAGCACCCTGTAATATTAGTGCACAGATAAGCAGGGTATTATCTGAGCAAGATAAGTTGTATAAAATTGTTAATAACATTACAGAATAATTTGTCAATCACATAAAATGAAATGTAACAAGATATAACCTGTGATGAAACAAAATTCCGGATAGTGGTTTGTTTTCCGTCTTACGTTTTGAATTAGTATTAATACACGTGTAATTGTTTATAAATATAGATGTGTTTTTTATCAAAAATGGATTTATACAAATATTCTAACTGTTTCAAAGGAGCAAGGTATTTTTAGTGTAAACTATAGATTTGAATTTATTAACTATACTACAGTATAATCATCACAAATTATATACATGTATCATTATCATACACCGTACATATAATATTCGACATTTCTGTTCAATGCCCAAAAAGTGTATGCGTTTCATGTGTGTGAGACAATAATAAGATATACAATGTATTGGCTAGTTCATGCAGCTAATATTTATCAAATTTTTTTTTAATTTTTATTACATATTTTCTCTAGCTATTCAGTACTGCATTTTTTACTTTTTCCATAAAAGGGGTAACTCTTAGATTTGAGTGATGCATAGATTCATGCATTTTAATTAACTCATTTTTGAACACCGAAAATGTGTTAACAGATATTTGTTTGCAGTTTGATAAGTGATATGCTTTATAAATACTAAAAACCACAACTGATAAAAGAAAATTTATCTCATTGTAACTGCTATCATAAATTTTGTATCCAAATACAAGATTTTTTAAAGTGATAATTTCTTTGCTAAATTTCAATTGCTCTAAAACTCTAAATATTTTATCCCAAAAGCTTTTTAGATATTCACAGTTAATAAAGTAATGTTCATAATCTTCTTTGACTTTGCATACAGTACATAGATTATTTTCAGAAATTTTCCATCTATGCAGCAGTTCTTTACATGGTAGTACAAAATGGAGTAATTTCCATCTCATCATTCTCAGTCTATTATCCTTAACTTGTAGGTCATATGAAATGTAGTTAAAAGTTTTAACAGACTTTGATGATAAGTTTTGATCTTGAAGTTTATTTATCCATTTAAGTATACCTAGATTCTCTTCTTTACTTTTATGTAACAAAATTTGATAAATATCTCTACTATTTATTTTTTCCAAGTCTGTGTTTCCTTTTTTTATGAATACAGATAAATTTAATTTTGTGTTAACTTTTGTTTTTATTGATTCTTCTGTTTTAAGAGATTCAATCCAGCATTTTGGAATACTTTTAATCAATTTAGAATATTCTGAAAACCAATTTGTCTGACATTTCAGTTTGGATAATATAAGTTCTTGTGAAATTTTTCCCTTTTCGTTAACAATGTCATTGATGAAAATAATGTTACTTTTAATCCACTTGTTGAAAATTAGACTTTTACCATTAAAAGTTAAAAACTTATTTCCCCATATAACCTGCTGTCTTATGTCTCTAAAATTTAACTTAGAAACATCCGGACTCTTAGGTTGAGTTTTTTGTTTACATTTAATCCAAGATTTTACAATCTCAAGATAAAATTCTGGCTCTCTTTTATATTTTCCAAAAGGGAGTGGTTGTTTATATTATAATGGAAAATCAGAAAATTTGGTCCATATTTGTTGAAGTAAAAGTATGGTATCACAGCCCAGCTAGGGATTTCTGATGATAAAATTGAAGTTAGTTTGTTGACCCAGTTGACTTGCAGGGCCTGAATATATATATCAACATCAGTCATTTTCAAGCCCCCGTCTTGGTATTCCTTACATAGTGTCTTTCTTTTAACCTTTTCAGTTTTCCCATTCCAAATAAACTTAAAACGCAACTGTTTAAATTTATCAATTTGTATTCTATTTATAATCATTGCCGAGGCAAGATAAGTAATATTGGGTAATATCAGTGATTTGATTACTGTTACTTTTCCAATCATTGTTAAATTTCTTTTTTCCCAATTTTGTAGAGTTTTCTCAGATTTTGAATAGACCTTCTCAAAGTTTAACTCATTACACTTTTTTTTTGTTATGTCCAAAATATATTCCCAGACATTTAATTATATCTGTACTCCAATTAATATTTTCAAATTTATCTCTGCAATGTTTAAGTTTTCCTAACCAAATGCCTTCTGTTTTATTTCTGTTCAATTTAAGTCCCGACCATGTTCCAAAGATTTCTATGCTATTTAAAGCTTTAGTGATATCTGTTTTTGATTTTAGGAACAGTGTTGTATCATCCGCCAATTGTGTTAGCTTAAAACTATGTGTCTTGCTGTCAATTTTTATTTCAATCCCTTTTATGTTATTATCTTGTCTTAACCTACATGATAGTATTTCAACTGCAAAGACGAAAATTAGCGCGCTCACTGGACATCCTTGTCTTATGCCTCTTAATATATTAAAGGGTGATGAAATCCAGCCATTGTTTATTATGCACCCTTTTATATTAGTATACAAAGTCTTAATCCACCTTAACATAGAATCTTTAATGCCAAATTTTTTTAGTGCTTCATACATGAAATTCCATTCTAAGGAATCAAAAGCTTTCGAAAAATCTAGAAATAGGATTGCCCCTTCAATATTATATTTATTAGTATGGTCTATGATATCTTGGATTTGTCTTAAGTTAAAACCAATATATCTATTTTTAATATACCCATTTTGATCGCTATGAATAACTTTATGTAAAATTGGTTTAAGTCTCTGAGCTAAGACAAAAGCAATTATCTTTGTATCTACATTTAATAAAGTTATTGGTCTGTAGTTGTCCAGTGATAAAGGGTCATTCTTTTTATAAATAAGACTTATAAGCCCCATTTTTTGCATATCACTTAGTTCTCCTTTCTCATATGCTTTATTAAATACAGTCGTAATAAAAAGTTTTAACTTGGGCCAAAATGTTCTGTAAAATTCAACAGTTAATCCATCTAATCCTGGTGACTTATTAAGTTTCATTTTAAATATTGCATTTGCACATTCTTCTTCTGTTATTGTGCCTAAGCTATTACTGTCTTCATTGCTAAGGACCTTATTAGTTTTTGTCTCCTTTATATATGTTTTTGTGCAATTTATATCTGGGTTTTTAGACATATGTACAATTCCTGATAGTAATCTCGTTGCATGTTTAGGATTTCTCCTTGGTTTTCTATCATTTTACCTTCTTTATTTTTTAAGCATGTTATTGCTTTTCGTATTTGCCTAGATTTTTCTAAAGCTAAAAAATATTTTGAATTTTTTTCTCCTAATTCTATATTTATTGCTCTTGATCTTACTTTTGCCCCTTTTTCTTTTTCGTCGTACATTTTTTCTAAGTTATTTTCAACTATCTCAATTTCATTTTTTAATAAATTTTTCTCACTGTCATTTTCAACATTATCAAATTTTATTATCAGGCTTTGCATTTTGCTTTCAAGTTCTGTCATTAAGTTTCTGTTATTTTTTGCTCGTTTTTTACAAAATTCAATAGTTATTTCTTTTACATCTATTTTAAAAAGATCTCAAAGTTTTCTTGTATCTTTTATGTCTCTTTCTATTAAGTCATTATATTTATCAATGAGATTTTCAATATGTTGTTTGTAAATTGAATCTGTCAAAATACTGTTGTTGATTTTAAAAAACCCTTTCCCTTTTTTGTTAAAATCAGGCTTAATCTTCAGAGATATCGCTTGATGATCTGTATATTTTATTGACGCAGGTCTTATATCAGCACTTTTAATTTTTGACTTAAGATTTGAGTCAATAAGGAAATAGTCTATCCTACTTGCTGTTTTAAAGTCACTTTTCCTTCTCCATGAATATTGTATTTTATTTGGGTTCAATTCTCTCCATATATCAATTAAATCATATTTCTTTATTAATTGTTTAAGATTAGTTACTATTTTTTGTTGTTTTTTCTGTGACACATTACTTGACCTGTCCTTTGGTTTTAAGTTATCATTCATATCACCTCCAACAATTAGCAAGCCTTGTCCATTATTGTTTATAATTTCAATTACCTTTTTAAAAAATGAATTTCTTTCACTCTTTTTGTTTGGAGCATATATATTGACCAAGGTTAGAAGGGTGTTATCTACTTCAATATTTAGCAAAATTACTCTCCCTTCTTTGTCGCTAAAAGAGTTGATACATTGGTATTGAAATTTTTTATTAATAAAAATTGAGACTCCTTTAGAATTTGAACTTCCAAATGAATGGTACATATTACCTTTATACTCATTTGTCAGTAATCTTTTCTCAGATTCTATAAAGTGTGTCTCTTGAACAAATGTGATATCACTTTTTTGATTTTTTAACCATTCATAAAGCCTTCCTCTTTTATCTTTTTGATTTAATCCTTGACAATTCAAAGAGCAAATATGAAGATTCTCAAACATGTTAATAATTTTTTAAAAGTTTAAATTGTTTGATTGTGAATTTACTTTTAATGTTAGCGGTACAATCTGACCATTCTCATGGACATTTATATGTAAATACCAATTAATCATTTTCATGTTTACATTTAAATACAAATACACCTTAGAGGAGCAAAAACACATTACAATCTTAAAATAGTACACAGTTTCAATACATTTAAAAATTCCCTGTTCTAAAAATAGTAACAATCTATTTTCAGACAATAACAAAAAATATAGCCAAATATTTGATATCACAATACAGCTTTGAACATGTTTTTCTTTCGACACAGCTGATGAATTTTGTTCGTAGACATAGATGAATATATTATTGTATATTTGTACAATATTAATTATTTCAAGCGATAAATAGCACATCAAAACCATAGCTTCGATGATAATGTTTTTGAATGGAAAGACAAACTGAACATTTTCTTTTTCGTTGCTTCTTTTAACAGTTGCATTTCGCATAAAATCTTTAAACGTTTCTAAGTGTAATTTGATAGTTTCTTTTGAAATATATCTTAAATTACTGTTTTCATGATTACATGTATAGTTATCAACTGAAATATAATATTGTAATTGGGTTACGATGAGCGCGGACGTCGCCGAAGACACCATCCAAACGATTGAAAGTGGGTCGTAGCTATAGTTACGTATATGACTTCCGGTTAGATTTGAATGGCGGATGAAATTTCTCGCCACTCAAACAAAGTTTAAATTTGAAAGAACTGAACAATGTGGTGAATGATATAGACATTTAGTTCCACCTTATGAAGTCTATGAACAAACTTTTTAGCGATTTCATTGAAAATTCGTTTGTAATTACTGAATATAACTACTTCACAAAAGCAGGTGCGACTAATAACCAAAAACCTCAACAGAACCATGGCAGAAAATAATCGAAAATCTAGATCTAGAAACTATTATGCAGTAGAAAAAGGCAGAACTACTGGTATCTTTAAATCCTGGAGCCTATGCCACGAAAGTATAAACAAATTTAAAGGACAGGTTTACAAAGGATTTGACACAATCGAAGAAGCAATGCAATTTCTTCAATCATACACATGTAAAACTGTCCCAGTCTATGACGATGATGGTCAACTTAAAACACCCAAAGACTTTGGTCACACGTGTGTCCACTGTTCAAACACCACCAGTGAGATAATATCAGAACAACCTTTCGACTCAGACAATGAATTTTTTGACACCATCACAACACCTAGCAAAGAAGAAACCAATCTCGTAGACATAGATCTAGAACCAACAGAGATAAAACAAAAAGAAAATGAAGTAAATCACCAAAATATTGAGGATAATGATGAAGATCAAACGCTTCTAAAGACCGCAATTCCCAAATCATGCAAATTCTGTTCATTTTCTGACGACGATTTTATGATAATGTGCAATAGTTGCTCAAAATGGGTTCATTATGCATGTTCAAACCTACCCAGATACATGCTGTTCACCCTGAGTACTACCCATCGTAAATATACCTGTGCTAGCTGTGTAGTTGTACCAGAATCTTTTTATAAACTGAAAACAACAGAAGTAACTACCAAAGAATCATTCTGTAGAGCCACCCAAGTTGACTTAGAAAATCCAGAAACACAGAAACTAATAGAAAAGATAGCAAACAGATTCCAAGAAACCTTTACAAACACATTAGAAACTATACTAGGAAATGAATCACAAAAGGCAAATGAAGTTGTACAGCAAAAAATCATGGAAGAAATCTGTAGTAATGGTGTGAAAATGGATAAAATAACATCTATCCTAGAAGATATATATGCCTCCAAGAATCAAGACAATCAAAAACTTACAGACACCAATAAAATCAATGAAAAGCTGCAATGCTACAATGAAGAACTTAAGAAACTAAAAACTGAAATGGGAAAGACCAAAATCACAGATGAGATCCATAACAACACAGTGAAAATAGACAAGATAACTTCTCTGTTAGAAAATACACGAGCAAAAGATGAATCCCAGAGAAATGACAATCAAATGCATAGCGAAATCCGACAAATGAATGAAAATCTACAAAGCTGCAACGAAGAACTAAAGAAACTAAAATCAGAAGTTGCTAAAATCTGTTCAAATGTCAATGTAACACCACAAATTTATTCATATCCTTGTCAAACCAGTAATAGATTTGATGTACTTAATGATGAATGTCAATCTGAATTTTGTGAACAACATGATAATTTTATATCTCAATCAAGTCAAGGTGCCTCTAAAACTGATAAAACTGTCAACAAAATAAAAGAAGCCAAACAAACCACATTCAAGGGTAAAAACATAGACAAAATTAGTGGCAGCAGTAAAACAAATCAAAACATGTTGAGCCAAGAAGCACAAAAAACTGAAAAACCAATGCGGAATAATGTACATGAACCACAAAAACAAATTCTACTGCTTGGTAATTCTCATATCAAATATATTCGTCCAAGTGGACTTGTCAGAGGTTACTATGTAAAGAAAAATGTATGCTACACAGTAGAGAATGCTGAAAAAATCATAGGTCAATGTGATGAAAGTTTTGAAAGTGTAATCTTGCATTTTTTCACTAATGAGGTCAAAACAAAAAAAACCAGATCAAGCATGTCAAGAGTTTGAAATGTTAGTAAGCCATATTCACAATAAATGGCCAAGTGCATCAATCATTGTATCGCTACCAATAGTTAGGACTGATTCAGCTGAACTCAATAGAAAACTTCAAGAATGCTCAGTCATACTACAACACAAATATCTTCACAACAAATTTGTACACTTATGTAATAACTCAGGGTTGAGCATCAGAAACAACATAAATACAAGATTTTTCAAACATGACAAAGTACACCTTAACATCTCAGGTACAAAAATATTTGTAAGCAATTTGAAATACTATATACACAATGCTCTGGGTATAAAGAATAACATTAACCAAAGGGAAAGAACCCAAAGAGGTTATCAAGACAATTGGTATAATGGTCCAAGACCATACTACAATGACTATGGATATTGGAATTAATAATTCCACATATAAATTTTAAATGTTGTATATTGTATAAACTCAAGTTTATGTATGTTCTCTTATGGTTTATATATTTGGTTTATATCAAATTGAATGCCAGAATGGCACATTTATAAAAAAAAATAGACTGTGCTTCTTGAATTATTATTTTTACTATCTTTCTAATGTTCTCATAAACATTATTGCTTTTGTGTAAACATGTGTAACATATACCATATTGTCACTTAAAATGTAAGGTGTATCATAGAATTCAATGTATGTTTACATGACCATATATTATGCAACATTTATTATCTTTTTACATGTTGTTCAAATGATATAGTTGTAATTTTTTTCATCATCTTCCTTTTGTATATATGACAATGTATACTTATAAAAAAAAAATCTTTGATCAGATAAAAGAAGTAACAAGATATATATTTGAAAAAGTAAATAATAATAATTTATATAAACTAAATATTATCATAAACATTAACAAAAAACAAATATTTCACTAAATAAACAATAAACTTAAAAATAAATATTTAAATTAACATATCCATCACATTTGTTCAGTCAATTCATTTTTTTAACATGACCAAAACTCATAATAAAAGAAGATCTGAATCTCTATTAAAAATATCCACTTGGAATATCAATGGATATAAATCAAAAAATTATAACAAATTTACTGATGATATTTTTATTAAAAAGTTAGAAAACCATGACATATTCTGTCTTCAGGAGACACACTGTGATCATGAAAACTGTTTAGAACTGCAAAACTTTCCAAACCCAGTCCATCTTATTCGTGGAAAATCTAGAAAAACAGGCAAAAGATCTGGTGGTCTTTCTATTTATGTTAAAAATAATATAAGACCAGGCATTAAATTTTTAAATCATAGCACAAATGATTTTATTTGGCTATTACTAGACAAAAACTTCTTTGGATTTCATGATGACTTATACATATGCTTTGTTTATGATCCACCAGAAAACTCAAGCTATTCTAATAAGTTAGATTATGATATACTAGAGATTATTGAGAATGATATTGTTAAATATTCACAGTGTGGAAAAATCCTTTTAGCTGGAGATCTGAATGCAAGGACTGCAAATGCTTTAGACCATATTGAGATGGACTCTGATAAACATGTGCCACTCTTTGATAACTATAAACTTGACTTAAATCTTTTAAAGAGATTAAATAAGGATACAATTCTAAATACTAGAGGGAAGCAATTAATTGATTTATGTATCTCTGCTAATTTAAGAATTTTAAATGGTAGGACATTTGGAGACCTTCTAGGCTCCAATACATGCTACCAGCCAATGGGCAGTAGCACAGTGGATTATATGCTAATATCTGAAGATATGCTCTCTTCAGTTGTCTACTTTAAAGTTAACAATTTATTAGCTGACCTTTCTGATCATTGTCAAATTGATTGTCTGATCAAATGCTCTCTAAATACTGAAAAGAAACTCTCTTCAGGGGTGGAAATGCCAGAAAAATTCATCTGGGATGAAAATTCCACATTGAAATTTCAAACCGAATTAACTTCAGAAGTCTCTCAATCTCTGAAAGATGATTTTAATAATAAAACATATGACCCTTATAATATTAACAATGCTGCTGAAGATCTAAATAATATATATATTTCTGCAGCAAAAAGAATACTTAAAATAAGGAAAAGGAATATAAACTCTAATAGAAAACATAAAAAAAAGAAAGATAAACCCTGGTTTGACAGTGACTTAAAAACATTAAAAAAAGATCTGGATCATAAGTCAGTTTTACTAGAGAAATATAACAAAGATCCTATTGTTCGTGGTTCTTTCTTTAAAAGTTTGAAAAACTTTAGAAAAATAAGAAGAGCAAAAATGAGAAAGTTTAAGCAAAACCTTATTGAACAATTAGAAACATTACATGAGGAAAATCCTAAAACCTATTGGGCACTTTTAGATAAACTAAAAAATGATGAAAATAATTTAAACAAAGCAGAGTCAAATATTATTGTAGATGATTGGTTTGAATATTTTAAAACACTTAATACTGACATAGTTCAGGACAAGGATAGATTGATCTTGGAAAAACTTAAAACACTAGAAAATGATAAAATATTTAATGAATTGGATTTTAAAATTAAGGATTCTGAAATAATCAAAGCTATAAAAAGCCTTAAAAATTCAAAGGCATCAGGTTTCTCTCAAGTTTCTAATGAAATGATTAAAAGTAGCCAAGCTTACTTACATACAGCCTTAAAAAAGCTTTTTAATCTAGTTCTTTCTCATGGAGTGTACCCAAAGTCATGGGGTATTAGCTACATCACTCCTTTACATAAATCTGGATCAAAGATAGACCCATCAAATTATAGAGGAATAGCAATTGGAGATAATATAGGAAAAGTTTTTAATAAAATCTTAAATAATAGATTAACAAAATTTTTAAAAGATAGAAACATTATTAAAAAAGAACAAATTGGTTTTGTTGAAGGATGTCGAACCAGTGATCATATGTTTGTTTTACAAACGCTGATACAAAAATATGTTAAACAAAATAATAAACCACTATATGCCTGCTTTGTTGATTTTAAAAAGGCGTTTGACTCTGTGCCTCACCCTCATTTTTTATATAAATTAAAATCACTAGGAGTGGGATCAAATTTCTACAATATCATTAAAAGTATGTATGAAAAATCTCAGGCATGTGTTAAGGTAGAATCAGTAAGATCAGAATTCTTTAATTGTGGAATAGGTGTACGGCAAGGGGATAACCTAAGTCCTACCCTATTCAACATTTATATGAATGATCTTACTGAATATTTCAACGATTCATGTGACCCAGTACTTCTAAATTTAAATAAGCTAAATGCATTAATGTATGCAGATGATGTAGTTTTACTATCAACCACAGAAAAGGGTTTACAAAAGTGTGTTGACTCTCTACAATTGTTCTCCCATGATTGGAAAATGAACATCAACATAAGAAAAACAAAAGTAATGATATTCAATAAATCAGGCCATAAGAGCAATGTTAAAATAAAATATAATGATGAAATACTAGAAAATGTCCAAAAATATAAATATTTAGGTATTGTTTTTACATCCTCTGGTTCATTTACCACTGCAAAAAAGGAACTTTATAATAAAGGATTCAAGGCACTTTTTAAAATAAGAAAAATATTTTCAAACAGTACCCCAAACCCTAAAGTTATGCTTCACATTTTTAACCACACAATTAAGCCTATAGTTCTTTATGGCTCAGAAGTCTGGGGAATGTTTTCTTCATTGAAATTTCAAAACAATTTAGAAAAATATATAAAAAAGGAGTTGGATTCAAATATCCTAGAAAAATTGCATACTCAATTTTGTAAATTGATTCTTGGTGTGAGATCCAAGTCCTCTAACAATGCTTGTAGAGGAGAACTAGGAAGTATGCCTATTTTATTTTCTATACTATTAAATTTAATTAGATATTGGTGTCATATTACCAAACTAGAAAATGGTTCATCCACCTTACTAAATGAAGCCTTTAAACTTAGTGAAGAAATGTTAAAAAATAACAAAGAATCTTGGGTAGGAAGTATAAAAGAAATATTTAAACTCCTAAAATTAGATTTTATTTTTAATAATCATTCACAATTCAAAGCTAATTATATTATTAAAAGGACTAAAACTGCTATTACAGAAAAATTTATTTCTTTTTGGAAAGAAAACTTTTACAATGACAAAAGAACATCAAAAGGAGGAAATAAACTTAGAACCTATAGACTTTTTAAATCTAAATTTGAAATTGAAAAATATCTTTTTAATGGAAATCAATCACAGCGTCAGCTATTAACAAAATTAAGAATAAGTTATCATAACCTTAACATCGAGAAAGGCAGATATATTGGGTTAGAAGTTAAGGACCGTGTATGTAAAGTTTGTAATTCAAATCTTGTAGAAGATGAATTACACTTTTTTACCGAATGTAACATCTATGAAAATGAACGTAAAGATTTATTTGCTTTAATATAAAAAAAATATAAGAATTTTGAAAATCTCTCAAACAAAAATAAATTTATTTGGCTGATGTCAGCAGAAGATGAAGATTCAATAAAACTATTATTTAAAATAACATCAACCTTTCATTATATTAGAAACCAAATATTAAATATTGAACAATAGAGGATTTTTATAATCATTATCATTAATATAGGATCAGTGTGTTTCCTCAAGAAATATGTCATGGTGCTAACATTAATTGTTGTTTGTTTCTTTCTATTTCCCCTTTAGTTTTAAATACCTTATTTAATTAACACAATTGTTTTATTATATCATTTTCATTACTATTATGATTATTATTTAATTATAATTTTACCAATCATACAAATGTTTAAAGTTTACTTATTTCGCTTAACTTTGTTTTAATGTATATATTTATACTTATATTTAAGATGATTATATGCTCAATATTGGGAGCAGTGATTTGCTTAATAAAAAAAATCTTGTATAGGTGGCGCTACGAAGCAAGTAAATATATTTGCAGTTAAAAATAGAATTACCACATGGAAAATCATGTTTACATTTTTAACGGTTTGTTTTCTTTTGACATTCGAAGTGAGATAACGAGCTGAGCTCACAATGAAGTTTGTAATGACACATTCGAAAACTTTAGATATTCTTATATGATGTTCTGATATGGAACAAAAATTATTTTCATTTACAGAAAAAAGTTTGTTATTGTTTTTTTCTATTTCAAAATTCATTTCATATAAACACTTATACAATTTTCTTTTTTCTACAAAACTATACACATTGTTACATATTGATGAAACAAATACATAGTAATCTTCCTTTCTGTTTAATTTATCCATACATATAACAACATATTTTTTCAGAAATACATAGTCTAATACCATGTCATTATCTGACTTATTTTTTTCATTTTTAAATTTTTTACATAAAACTAAGGTTAAACAAGAGGCTCCCAGGAGCCTGAATCGCTCACCTGGTCTTGATGTTGACCCTATACTTTTGTAGAGCTAAATGAGCTGAACATTTAAGCAAGCAACAGCTTTCCTCTACCTGCAATAGTTTTCATTCTATAGGCCAAAAACACCATTTTTCACCTATAAGGGGCCATAACCCCTAAAAGGAGTCATCTGACAACTTCGATCCTATGGAGACTTTTGTAGAGCTAAATGAGCTGAACATTTAAGCAAGCAACAGCTTATCTCTATCTGCAATAGTTTTCATTCTGTAGGCCAAAAACATGAAAAATCGCTTTTTTCAGGGGCCGTAACCCCTATAAGGGGTCATCAGACAACTTCAACCCTATGGAGAATTTTGTAGAGCTAAATGAGCTGAACATTTAAGCAAGCAACAGCTAATCTCTATCTGCAATAGTTTTCATTCTGTAGGCCAAAAACATGAAAAATCTTTATTTTTCAAGGGCCGTAACCCCTATAAGGGGTCATCTGACAACTTCAACCCTATGGAGAATTTTGCAGAGCTAAATGAGCTGAACATTTAAGCAAGCAACAGCTAATCTCTATCTGCAATAGTTTTCATTCTGTAGGACAAAAACATGAAAAATCGCTATTTTTCAGGGGTCGTATCCCCTATAAGGGGTCATATGACAACTTCGACCCTATAGAGAATTTTGTAAAGCTAAATGAGCTGAACATTTAAGCAAGCAACATCTTTTCTCTATCTGCTATAGTTTTCTTCCTATAGAAAACATCATTTTAGGGGCCGTAACCCCTGTAAGGGGTCATCTGACAACTTCGACCCTATGGAGAATTTTGTAGAGCTAAATGAGCTGAACATTTAAGCAAGCAACAGCTAATCTCTATCTGCAATAGTTTTCATTCTGTAGGACAAAAACAGGAAAAATCGCTAATTTTCAGGGGCCATAACCCCTATAAGGAATTATCTGACAACTTCGACCCTATAGAGAATTTTGTAAAGCTAAATGAGCTGAACATTTAAGCAAGCAACAGCTTTTCTCTACCTGCAATAGTTTTCATTCTAAAGGCCAAAAACACCATTTTTCACCTATAAGGGGCCGTAATCCCTTTAAGGAGTCATCTGACAACTTCGATCCTATGGAGACTTTTGTAGAGCTAAATGAGCTGAACATTTAAGCAAGCAACAGCTTATCTCTATCTGCAATAGTTTTCATTCTGTAGGCCAAAAACATGAAAAATCTTTATTTTTCAGGGGCCGTAACCCCTATAAGGGGTCATCTGACAACTTCAACCCTATGGAGAATTTTGCAGAGCTAAATGAGCTGAACATTAAAGCAAGCAACAGCTAATCTCTATCTGCAATAGTTTTCATTCTGTAGGACAAAAACATGAAAAATCGCTATTTTTCAGGGGCCGTAACCCCTATAAGGAATTATCTGACAACTTCTACCCTATAGAGAATTTTGTAAAGCTAAATGAGCTGAACATTTAAGCAAGCAACAGCTAATCTCTATCTGCAATAGTTTTCATTCTGTAGGCCAAAAACATGAAAAATCGCTATTTTTCAGGGGCCGTAACCCCTATAAGGGGTCATCTGACAACTTCGACCCTATGGAGAATTTTGTAGAGCTAAATGAGCTGAACATTTAAGCAAGCATCAGCTAATCTCTATCTGCAATAGTTTTAATTCTGTAGGACAAAAACATGAAAAATCACTATTTTTCACAAGCCGTAACCCCTATAAGGGGTCATCTGACAACTTCGACCCTATGGAGACTTTTGTAGAGTTAAATGAGCTGAACATTTAAGCAAGCAACAGCTAATCTCTATCTGCAATACTTTTCATTCTGTAGGCCAAAAACATGAAAAATGGCTATTTTTCACCTTTAAGGGGCCGTAATCCCTATAAAGGGTCATCTGACAACTTTGACCCTATGGAGACTTTTGTAGAGTTAAATGAGCTGAACATTTAAGCAAGCAACAGCTAATCTCTATCTGCAATACTTTTCATTCTGTAGGCCAAAAACATGAAAAAAATGCTATTTTTCACCTTTAAGGGGCCGTAACCCCTATAAGGGGTCATCTGACAACTTTGACCAAATGGAGACTTTTGTAGAGCTTTTGATGCTGAATCAGTAACGTGGCCTCAGATTTCCTCTATCTCTTATACTTTTTGATTTATAAGCCAAAAACAGTAGTCTGACCCCCCTAGTCTATTTTTAGTAACGGCGGCCATGTTTTTTATCGGATCAAAAATCAAAACACAAGTTTGGTGCAGGACACCCTAAGGATCATTAATACCAAGTTTCATTAAATTCTGTTTAGTAGTTTCAGAGGAGAAGATTTTTGAAAAATTGTTAACAGACGACGACGACGACGACAGACGACGACGACAGACGACGACGGACGCCAAGTGATGGTAATAGCTCACATGGACCTTCGGTCCAGGTGAGCTAAAAAAAATACAAGTACAGCATTGACATTATTTCATTTGACAGGATGTTTCGGTTCGTGTTTCATTAGTGTTTCTTTTCGTCTTCCCTTAGGCGTTGTTTTGTAATGTCTTTATCTCTTTCATGGATTTGATCTGTTGGAGTTGTAGGTGGTCTTTTGTTCGACTGTTGTTTATTAGGTGTGTTTGAGTTTTTCAAGTCTACAAATTGGTCCATTGGGCCTCTGATTTTGGATTTACCCTTCTTCTTTTTGTTTTTTTCTTTTTCACCAGTTCCTTTAGAGTCACTTTCTTCATTTGGTGTATCATTCATTTCATCTTGTTTCACCACCTGAGGGGTTGATCTATCTTCATCTTTTTCTGTTGCTTCCTGTACATTGGCTGCAGTTGGAATTAGAATCGACTGTGATTGGTCCACTGAAATCTCTGTATCTGAGGCTTCACTTTCTGTTTCACTCTCAGATTCAGTGTCACTGTCATCACTTGACCATGGTACATCTTCAGTGCACACATTACTTTTATGACCACTCTTTTTACATCGTAGACATGCCCAGTCTTCAGTGCATGTGCTTATCTTATGACCAGATTTTAGACATTTCTTGCATTTGAGTTCTTCATTTTGCTGACCTCGAAAAATAATCTGGGCTCTGTATTTGCCTATTTTACATAGCTTTGGAAGCCATGCATCACCTTTCAGCTCATCACACAGAAAGATTCTATCCCCGGTTTGACAGTTTGTCAGATAACCATTGACTCTTAGCCTCTCTCTGTGGTAGCTGTGTATTGTGACTTTTAGCTTTTCAAGGTATCTTTCTATTTGGCCATCATCAGCTGAGAGGGGGATCCCCTTTACTCTAACCTTCAGATAGTTAGGTTTTTCTTTTTCCACTACAAAGGGATTTCTAGAGTAGAGAGACAGCAGTTTTTTCCTGATGGTTAAACCTTGGGTAAGAAGAGTGTCTCTATCATTTTCATTATCTAAATACAGTCTCCATAAACCACCTACCCTTTGTAGCCCTTTCAGGTGTGTGGCTGGCACTACTTTGTCTACCTCTTTGTAGATCTCTTCGTGTGTCAGATAATCCTTTGGCTGTGGTTTCAAAGTTCCAAAAAGATCCCTTTCCAAAATGAATATCGGTTTAACACTAGATAATCCATCTTCGAAGCCTGTTTTCTCTTTTTGTCCAGAACTAACTATGTCGGCGAACGTCGCCATCTTGCCTCTTTGTTTTTCTTGTGTCTCCTGAACTTCTTCAGAATTTTTGGGATTCTTGTGACATTTTAACCAGTTTGCACGTAAATCTGACTGACTGATTCACTAAACAATGTCTTCAGCAACAAAGCATTGACTTGATTATTCGCAAAATTACGAAAATTTGTAAATTAGTAAGGGCTGAGAAATCCGTGGCTATCTCATCGGCCGCTTACCGCTTACCGCGGTCCATGAAATATTAGCGTTTGCTTAAGCATTATTCATAATAGTAAACAATGAAATATATATGTATATTGCATATTTTATCCACAGTACACAGAAGCAGATGTGCTTAGAGGAAATAATTAAAGAATTTCGTGTAGATTATGTTGATTTAATTATAGAATAACATAAATGAAAACAAAGAGAACAATGATAAAGTAGAAACAAACAAAGCATACTTGTTTCCTTATTAAATGTTTAAACTAGGTCATTGTTTTTGTTTTGGATTGTCATAGACTGTTAAGTTTTGTGATTTGTCGGCCCCTCTAAAAAGTTACATAACAAAATCGAGATTTTAATTATCAATGTTTCCAAATTTCTTTATCGTTATCCTTTTATGTTTTGGGGGATACAATGCTGAATATAGGACAGCAAGATATTCAATTCATCGTAACAGTGCTATCGATGAACAATACTTGGTCGGAAGGAAAACAACAGATGATTCTAGACTAGACTGTGCAAGACACTGCTCTGAACATCAAACTTGCAAAGCAGGATATTTCAACAAAAGATCGAAAACATGCGCAATTTATTCTTCTAATTTGGTTAAATTTGATAACAAAAAGGACGGTGTAACCATTGTTAAAACCATTGGTAGGTCAATGAATATTAATTAAACTTGACGTGTAAGATGTAAGCTTTTCAAGGATGATCGCTGGTCAATTTTTGAGATTTCTGTCAGATTTTCGGAATCTTCTGGATTTTACCATTAAAATAGGGATATTTGTATACCCAGCAACACCTTATTTTCTTTTCTTAAAGAGGTTTTTTCGGTCATTTATAGGAGTTAATTTACAAAGATTGATAAATTTCTAGCTATTTTTCATAGGTTTTTCTCCCGCCAAATTGTCATAGGTTTTTCTCCCGCCAAATTTTGAATGCTTGTATTCTTCAAAACTAGCTTGGCAACCTTCGATATTTAAGCTTATTTTTTACCTTTACTTATGGTCTTTTCATCAAGTATATAAATTTAGATACCGTTTTATTTTTAAATTGACCAGCGAACATCTTAGTAAGTAAGTAAGTAAGTAAGTAAGTAAGTAAGTAAACACTCTATTTTAAGAGGGTAACTCAGTTAGTACAAAAACTAATCTTCCCTGAGGCCCTCATAGTATATGTACAATAAAATATAATAAATACAAAAAAAAATTTAAAAAAAAATTATACTTGTATTATTCTCTCATTATTCATGAAATATAAAACATCATTCAATATAATTTTCTTTTTGTAATAACAAGAATTTCAAGTATTGTTTTTTAAAAGACTCAACACTCTGAATATCTTTAAATTGTTGAGGAAGAGTATTCCATAAAATAGTTCCAGAATAATGAAAAGTTTTCTTCATAAAGTTAGAATTTGGTCTAGGAACAAATAATTTGCCAGACTCAGCGGATCTTAGTAAATAAGAGGAGATGTCTGGAGATGTCTGGCAAATTAAGCGCATTACATTCTCTGACAATCGTTATTGTAATCCAAAAGAGAAAGAAATCAAAATTATATAATAAGATACTTTAATCGTACATGAAGTAGTTAATTGTACCTAAGATAAAATCACCAAAACAATTGAATATTCCCACTAATTTTGAAAATAGATAACATTCATAATTAGTGGAGATATTCAATTTTTTGGTAGTAATATCTTAGTTGGCTTCATGTTGGTTGATCATAGTAATAATTTGGTTCCCTAGTTTGGTATTTTTGGTTTTATTGTACTATGCTCTTCATAATCATAGTGTTTGGCATTTTCAATATTTTTAGTAGAGCGCCTCTGATTAGTCTTGAATAGGCGAAACGCACATCGGGCGTAGCAAACTTTATTGTCTGGCACTTTGTTGTCATTTTTATTTCGAACAACCGTGAAGAATAGCACTGATGGTGGAATTCCCCGAAGTTAACCAGCTCCAGCACCAACACTTTTGTATTTGAGAACACATCAAAGTTTTATATTATCCGAAAAAATTTAAAAATTGTGTAAACCCTAAAGTTCTCCAAATCCCAGGCATGGGTTGATCTTCTTAGTAATAATTTGGATCCCCAGTTTGATATTTTTGGTTTTATTATTCTATGCTCTTCATAATCATATAGTGTTTAGTATTTTCAATATTTTTGGTAGATCGCCTCTGATGAGTCTTGAATAGACGAAGCGCGCGTCAGGCGTAGCAAAATTTATTGTGTTGAACTTTGTTGTCATTTTTATTTCGATCAAATATCCGTTTTATTTACAATAACGGTTGTCACGGGTCAAAATTTCTTAACAAATTATCCTAAGACTTTATTCTGAACATTTTGTGCATTTTATAGAAGTTTAAGTTTGAAGTTGTTTATAGACCAACCAAGTTTCTTTCCTTCTACTGCACATTGTCGATATCCTCTGCCATGAATTTGGTTTCCCTGGTTGAACAATTTTTTTCTTTTAATACGTTTGGGATGTTTTGATTCAAACGCTGCAGATAAGCGGTTATATCCCTCCAAACATACAATAAACTGTTATATATCCGTTGTAGTCGTTGCTATCTGGTGACAAGTGTTTACCCTCTGGAAAATATTTAAAGTTGTCAAAATGATCAATTAGCCAAAACAGTGTTTTTTTCAATGCAAAGTTTTGGAATTTATTTTTTTGAAAGAATTCTGACCATAATTTTAACAATGTCATTGATAATAAAACATTTCAAGTTAAATAGATGTCCCCAAACAATATGCAGTTTTAGTTAATCAAACATATTGAGCACGAAATTTCGATCAAAGGCAATTAAGAAATGAAACATTTCGTGTAATGTGTTGTACATAATGTAACAGAAGACATTTGGATTTACATAATATTTTTATAAAATATGCGTTGTTAACTTTTAAAGATTTAAATTCTTAACAAATTTTGTTTTATTTCAAAATTTCAAAATTTAAAAATTGGGGAAGGGCAAAACAACAAAAATACATTTTAATTGAATTTAACATATCTTATTGACATAGAAGAACAATATTTTTAATACGAATTTAACATTACCATACACATACAATGCACATCGTTTAAACACCAGGACCATCGAGAAAAATCAGGCCACATCGTTTAATCACAAGGACTATCGAGAAAAAATCAGGACACATCGTTTAAACACCATGACCATCGAGAAAAAGATAGGACACATCGTTTAAACACCATGACCATCGAGAAAAAAAACCAGGACACATCATTTTTATAACCACCAGGACAATCGAGAAAAAAATCAACATAATTGTAGCTTTCGCAGGTATACGGGTCATGTGCAATCAGCCAAAAGAGACACACACCCAATTTTATCCGTTGTAAGTACATCTTGGAATGCTGTTTATGGATTTGTTTTTATTTTCTCTTTAACAGAACAGTGTACTAGAACCAATATTGCCCTGAATTAGCCATGTGGACAAAAAGGCGTATACCAAAACGACCATATTTATGCCTGCGGCAAGGCAAATGATGGGAGCCTGTCTCAGTATATGCGCACCATGTCTTCTCGGAACCCCTACTGGTGGGTTGACCTGGAGACGCCTAGATTTGTAAGAGAAGTGGTTGTACATAACAGACAAGATGGAAGTAAGAAAATACAAAGAGGGACCCTTTACTTCAAGACCCTGACTAAAGAAAAGTGTCTACAAAGTTCCAGAAAAATAAATTTTGCTACACCTGGCGCGCATTTTGTCTATTTAAGACTCATCAGAGTCGCTTTACCAAAAATATTGAAAATGCCAAACACTATATGATTACGAAGAGCATAGAACTATAAAACCAAAAATACCGAAACTGATGAACCAAATAATTACAAAGATGATCAATGCATATAAAATTACATTGATTGGTAGATCGATTATTTCTATTCTAATATGCCATTTTTGTGTTTTCCGTAGACCTATAGTGCAAGACAAAATGTCTTCCATTTTTGTTGTTTTTGTGCACAAGATATATCATGTCGTTATTGATTAGCGTTAAAGTAACTGTGACGTCGATCCGGTGTTTATTGGAAATTTGATTTAGAACCGTAATTTACATTTTGACGTATACAACAAACAATGTAAGGGACGCAACAGCTTTTTTGTTATATGCATATCACTTATTAATAAGATATATGCACTCTATAACTACGAAGTTGCGGTGTTCCATGGCAAAGACAGGAAACGTTTTCTTCATCAGAAGTTTTCTTTCTTTTAATATTTGGATATGATTTTAGGATATTGGGTACTGAACAACCTTAACGTGACAGTGGGAGATTACCTAGGCCACATGCAACAGTGTGGTTATTATGCAGGAAGAGTTTCGAACAAGGATCCACTGTATTTCACGTGTACTCCAGAAATCAGAGGTCGATATCACAGGGGAGAATCGGTATATCGGTAAAAATGAGCGTGAACAATTTTCCTATGGTGGTCAAGAATTGTGCGTGATCGCGAGCAATTTTGTACCGGATCGTGAACAACGCATATTGGATTTTTTTCGTAGAAGGTCAGTCTTTTTTCTTTTATAGCACGTTAAAAAAAGCAAAATTAAAAAAACAAATTATGTCTGGCAAAATGGTTTAACTTAATAAATTGAAACATGCAAGCCGTTTTACTTAAAATTGAATAGCTTTCTCAAATTTTGAAAAGGCAGATAGTATGTTGATATAAAAAGGTCAGAATTTAACACATTTTGTAAACAAAACATGTGTTGTTCTGCTTCATATTAATATTAAAATGCATGAAATATGGTGTTTTAGATTCAAATATCATTATTTCATTTACCAAGAGCTAAAAAATATATCTTCTTTCAAATGCAAGAGAGAAACTGGACATTTTATGTAGTTTTTGTTATTTTTGGGATCGCGAACAATTTGGCACCGATGGTTTTGGATCGTGAACTATGATCGCGAACAATTTATTAGTCAATATCGAATGTTTTCGATAATGAAGAGTTTAAGGATTTGAATAGATTGACATGTATATATAAAACTCATTTTTCAGGAATGAAAAGAAAGAACAAAAATCTCAGCAACAGGAAAGGCCAGTGGAAGACAAAGAAACGCAAAGTTGAAACAACACATAAAAAAACAGTAAGCAATGAGGATGGACTAATAGAAGACAACGAGTTAACTCTTGCTATAGCAGGCAGGATCCGCTTACTCTTCCGGAGCCCCTGAGTTAACTCTTGTTACGACTTGAGTTCGCGTTCTTGATTTCTGTTCGGTTGATTTTGTGTTTTGAGTTTCCTTGTGCTGTTCTTGTTTATGTTTATCGGTTCTGTCGTTGCCCTTTCGGACTTTTAAAACTCGAATGCCCCATTGGTGCCTCTGCTTTAAAAAAAATATAATTATCATAATATGTCATTTATGTCAAAATGTAAAATCACAGATTGGTTTGTCATAGGGTTTTGTTTTATCTTCCTTTACCGGATTTGACACACTGGATTGGAAATTGACAGCGCGACGGGTGTGCTATAGCAGGCAGGGACCGCTTTCTCTTCCGAAGCACCCGAGTTTACTCTGTTGATTTCTGTTCAGTTGATTTTGTTTTGTGTTTTCTCGTGCTGTTCTTGTCCATGTTCACCGGGTTTGCCGTTACTCTTGCGGACTTTTGACACTCGAATGTACCATTGGCGCCTGTTTGTCCAGATATGTTATTGGTTTTGTTTTTATTGATGAACGATATGAATATATTTAGACGTTACTTTGGACAATGAGTACCCTTAAAAAAAATGCAAATTGTAGCCTTTTTGAGTAGTCTGGAACGATGCGAAACTCCTACCTTAGAGTACCAGGTGAGCAAAATTATGAAAATTACTAAAATTGCACTGTATTGGAAAGAAAAAACATCACTTTTTCAACAAATTTTGCTGCAGTTCTCATTCTATATACGTACACTGAAAAAAAATCACCATTAAAATGTCCAATTTAAAAAAAAAAGGATAGAAACCACTGATCAATCAGATGAAAGCTATATACAGCTATTGAGGCTTTAGGGTAGCGATTTTGGATTTTTCGAGAAAAAAAAATGTTGACTGTCTGAACAAGTTATATAGGTGCACTTTAATCTTTTACATAATTTAAAACCTTGCTACTGGACAAAATTTACAGTTTTCAATGATTTTATCATGAACATACTCATAATGATACAAAAAAAAATGTTATTCATTATAATCATGAATTAAATATTAAAATTATCATTAAATCGAAGGTTTAATTAAAAATATATATTATATTTAATGTGGTCACGCTGTCCTGTTCACGATCGAATTTTGCAGGTACCTAATTGTTCGCGATTATAAAAGGCAAATTCTGAATCGTTTTTACACTTTTTTCCCCCCTAAATATTCCATTTAAGTTAAATAAATGGAATATTTTATATTTAGAGACATTTTCAATGTTAAATATCAAACTATTTTTCAGTTTTTTTAACATATTTAAAGTTTTATTTGAAATAAATTGTTCTTTTAATTCAACTATCATGTAAAAAACGTTGGGTAGGATAGCGCCTTTACGTTTTGGGGAAAAATGGAATTTCCAAAGCATAATGTTAAAATGTATTTCAGTAAAGGAAACATAGCTATTTTGCCAGACGCTTTTCGTTTTTTGAATGACGTTTGTAATTTCTTAATTTTTAGTAAATTCTATGAAATCACGCCAATATGCGTTGTTCACGATCCGGTACAAAATTGTTCGCGATCACGCACAATACTTGACCGCCATAGGAAAATTGTTCACGCTCATTTTTACCGATATACAGATTCTCCCCTGTGGATATGTACAGATCATGATAATGGATTCCAATCCCTCGGGGAATTTCCTACATGTAACAGAGGTGAAAGTGTTTGACTGTTTGCGGTAGAATGACTGATTAGAAATGGGGTCTGGTTTTTCAGTGTTTGACTATTTTCCGTAGACTTTTAAATAATTGAATAGAAATGAGTTCTTTTTTCTGTTGATTATTTTGTTTTTACTATTACAGTATTTACTCTGTTTGGTATAAATCATCAACTGGTATTGAAAGGAATGAATTAAACAAGGATGTTTAATACATGTTTATATTTCACAACTTATTCGATATGCCAGGGCTTGTACAAATACGACTATCATGTTGCATTTAATTTTCTTTATTATTCAAATAATGTACGCTTATTACATGGAACAGTTCAATCCAAATGTTCTTAATAATTACTGATACATTTTGCCCATCGATCACCCCTGTCTATTTCATTTTCTTCAATCTTTCGATCAATATCTCTCTACCATGAACGCACACCAAATAGAGTTAATATTATTTTGGTACAGCATTTTGTGAGGAAGTGAAAGTGTATAATTTTTGGTTGTAGACTTGGAAATATCTAAATAGAATTAGACTTTTTACCTTGTTCCAACTATTGTTTTATATGATCTTTTGTCTTGTATTTACCATGCTGGCATACGGAGAGTATTTGACTATTTTCTTTAACATTTCTATGTACTTTTTTCACACATTTTGATATATTATAGCTGGCATATTACAAAGCAAGATTTAGCTAAACAATCTTATGATTGTATTCTTTTTGTATTTTGTATTTACATTTGTTTGTAGGATTCAAAAGAATAATCTTAAATATACACTTAATACATGCAATATACGAACATTTAGTCTCTTTTACTTGTGATGTACCCAGTGTCGGCACTTGTCATTCGGTTCTCGACAGTTGATGTGTCCACTGATTTTCTCTTTTATTGCCCCTGACTGAAGAAGGACGCAAGGTCCGAAAATTTGAGCACCTTTTCATTACTGTATTGTTTTACTTTTAACCTTTTAATGTGAATGTTTTTATTCGGATTTTAGCTTTTTAATGTGGTTTTACCTTCCAAACTATTCTTTTATTCACCCAATATACACCTCGCCATACGTAATGCAACAACACCCGTACACATATTAGTAGAGCGTCTAAATTTCGTAACATAAATTCCTAAATTTTCTAAACATTGGAAACATTTTCTGATAGAAGACAAGTGTTTACGCTCTTGACAATGCTTAAAGTTGTCAAGACCATCCAACTGTTTATGGTAAAAGATGCATTCGCATATGACATTTACAAGAAGCAAAGAGGTACCAATGGAGCAATCGAGTGTCAAAAGTCCGAATGGGCAACGACGAATCCGGTAAACACGAACAAGAACAGCACGAAGAAACACAAAACACAAAATCAACCGAATGGAAATCAACAACACGAACTCAAGTCGTAACATGACTGCTCCGAAAGAGTAAGCGGTTCCTGCCTGCTATAGCACATCCGTTGTGTTGCCAATTTCCAATTCAGTGTGTCAAATCCGGTAAAGGAAGACAAAACAAATTTCTACGACAAACCAACATCTGTACTCATTTGAGAGATAGAAATCCCATATTTGTCTATGAGTGCACAGTGTCTACCGTAAAATTTATTGACGTTCTGCCAAGGAAATCAATGTAATTCCCGCGAGCTCTGGAGTAACGACTCAACTGTGATACGAAGACGCCATAACCAGGAGCAGACGAAATGTTGCTACACAAAAAGGGTAAGTTGACATATGGAGAGTTGAAATCATCAAGTTTGTCAAAGAGCTTTGTTGAAAGTCAGTTTCGAGATGTAGATTACTGGCCAGCTATGTAAAGCTTCATCAAAAGGCAAACATGGATAAAACGCCGGTTATATTGAAAAGATCAAAATAGCGATAGATTCGGCACGTGTTCAGAAACCAACCAGTAACACCACAAGAGTATCGCATAGATGGACACCAGAAGGGAAGAGCAAACAAGGCAGACCTAAGAACACCTGAAGAAGGAATAAAAGGACGTCATCTAACTTTGGGAGAAAAAGCTCAAGATACCGTGAGATGGAAAGCTGTAGTCCTTGCCGTTTGTACCCACAGGCCATGGGCATAACAAGGACTAGGTAGGCAGGTAGACTGATTGCTTGCTTAAGCTGTCAGCTCATTAGGCTCTACAAAAGTCTACATGGTGTCGTAGTAATGTAAGAAAACGAATGTGTTAGTAATGCTTCCCTTTCCTCCTGGATTTTATCAAGATGGCCAAATTCTCTTCAGTGAAAATGGACATTGTAGTCATGTTTGTTATAGTGAAGAAAATAAACATGATAAAAGTGATGAAAGAACTAAGAACTTTCCATTATTAATTATATGGTTTGGGGGGGGGGGTTAGAAAACAATTTATTTCTTTTTAGATTGGTCCTTGGGTACATTATGTCGACTTCTACTTTTCCTTAATTTATATAAATTCATTTGAGTGGTGGGGTCCGGGGAAAAGTGCCTTCAATTCCACCCCATTTCTACTCAATTATGAAATAGCCCTTTTAGGAAATACTGTTTTAAAATTGTCTTTTCAAGAACACAATTAAATAGGAAGAATGTACTCACTTCTAAAACCTTCATAATTTGAATATAGAATATAAAACTAATTAAACATCAGTAATCAAATTTCTCCACATGATGTTTTAGCACAAACAGTAGCCGTTCCAGTAAAGTTTAAGCTGATCGCCCTATGCTTTATAGAAATTCTCTATTTAGTCTCTACAAAGCTATGGTATTTGATGTCAGGCAAGTATTTCCCTTGATATGTATATCGTAAATCAATTTTGTCAAACATTTTTCATCTATATTTTCATTAATCTTTATTCTTACCTTCTGTCCTTTGTCAAACTTGGACTGGCTTTTCTCTGTCCCTACTTTCAAATTACCAAGGTCAATAATGAGAGCTTTGCTATCTCTAAAAAAAAACAAATATGTTATCAAAATCAAATACATGTACATGTATATATTTTTTTATTTATAGAGGAATGATACCGATTTACCAACATCTATTTTTTTAACGCTTACCGTGGTCGTGTGGAATCCTCGACGGACTGGAGACTGCTAGGCGACAGGTGCCGCAGAGGTATGGGTTCGAATCCAGCTCACACCCTGATGGATATGACCCCAAAAAGGCATCATAAGGCTTTCTGACCAAGTGAGCGATTCAGGCTCTTGAGAGCTATTTGTTAGTATTGTTTGACGTATTGTTTTCGCTGTCATGTAAATAAAAGCATGAACTATATATTTAAATACCAAAAAGGCTTCTTTTTGGGGTTCAAACCGGTGTTTTGGAGTGGCATCATATGGATTTGGGATCTCTTCGAAAAAGATTTTAAATCATGGTTTGTCCGATACACTACAAGGACCAATAAAACCAATCTTCAACCACACGACGACAAATGACCAGTCCTGGAAATATTTTCTCAAATTTACTCATAGAAAAAAGAAGCTGTGCATGTATACGCCAAATCAATTGTACCCAATTTTTTTTCGCCTAAAAAATTACTACCAACAAGTTGAAATATTCACTGAACGTAAAGTGGATAATGCAGATCTGAAGAAAATTGGGGGGACAGTAAAATTCAAGTCTGAAATTTATTGTCGGGAACTTTGATAGAATTTTGATTTCTGGGATTCAAAAAAAACACATTTTACCCAAGAAATAAAAAATCAAAGTTTTCACTCAAATTTAGGGAGAAAAAAATTGTGAAATTTATCTGAGAAAACTGACTTTCATAAATATGTAAAATTTCTCAAGTACGATTTTGTTAATTACAGATAAACACTACCTGAGTTAAACATGCATATAAAACATCCCTTAAAAACTAAATGCCTGTCAATCCAATCCCTTGTATGCAGCCGTATAGACAAACTTCGGAAATGTCCGAATTTAGAGATCGTGTTGTCTCTCTTTCTAACATGACACATATGTTGTCACACCTGCATGCAAGGCTTCCAATATTGTAGTTTTTGTATGTAAAAAACACTTTATTACAAAAGTATGATTCAAGATTTAGAACGGTTATTCTTTTACTAGTGCTTTATATGCTCGATCTTCATTTGACAAAGATGAGATCATAGCCAACCATTACTCTTTCATGTCCTCTGTATTCAATTGAAGAAGGTCCATGATGAGTTACCATATTTGTAGTGGATACCTTAACTACACAAAAATCTGTACAAAGAAAGTTATATGGAGGTCGTTGCAGATTTAAAGCAAGGAAAGTATTTATTTTTACTAGTGCCATTGCTTTTTGTTATTACAATCGAAATTACGTTTAATTATTAGTGCACATAACTATATAAGTTTTAATCTTCTCTAAAAAAAATAGATACGAGATAAGCAACTGATAAAAAAATATTTTGTTAAAACTGTCGTCGGCCCATCAATACCTGCCTTTGTTTGTTGTCGGTTTTAATGATAAACCTATACCTTTGACTTCTATTGTCTTTTCCTTATCCTAAGCGACATCACACGAGAAGTCACGAGATCTATCAATTTAAATCATTCTTCGAAACGCAGTCGGCGAGGACAGACGCTCTCCTGTCCTCTCCTTTTCGCGGTACTTTTGAGCACGTGCAAGTCGTTGCCTTGTATTACACGGTCTCGGAAATTATCCATTGCTTTTATGTAAGTATATTTTTCTTTTTATTTGCATGCTTGTGAGGACATTTTGGTCCTTTTGAGAGATTTTATAGTACGGACATGGGTCCGTTTTGTTAATTTTTAATTTTGAAGCACGGACATGGGTCCGTTTGGTTAACTTTTTAATGATGAAACGGACATGGGTCCGTTTGGTTAATTTTTTAATGATGAAGCGGACATGGGTCCGTTTGGTTAACTTTTTAATGATGAAACGGACATGGGTCCGTTTGGTTAATTTTTATAATGATGAAGCGGACATGGGTCCGTTTGGTTAATTTTTTAATGATGAAGCGGACATGGGTCCGTTTGGTTAACTTTTTAATGATGAAACGGACATGGGTCCGTTTGGTTAATTTTTTAATGATGAAGCGGACATGGGCCCGTTTGGTTAATTTTTTGATGATGAAGCGGACATGGGTCCGTTTGGTTAACTTTTTAATGATGAAACGGACATGGGTCCGTTTGGTTAATTTTTTAATGATGAAGCGGACATGGCTCCGTTTGGTTAATTTTTTAATGATGAAGCGGACATGGGTCCGTTTGGTTAATTTTTTAATGATGAAGCGGACATTGGTCCGTTTGGTCAATTTTTAATTTTGAAGCACGGACATGGGTCCGTTTAGTTAATTTTTAAATTTGAAGTAAAGAAATTGGTCCGTTTGGTTAATTTTTAATTTTGAAGCAAAGACATGGGTCCGTTTGGTTAATTTTTCAATTATAAGGCACGTACATGGGATTATGTTAATTTTTAATTTTGGAGCACGGACATGGGTCCATTTGGTAAATATTTGATTTTGAAGCCCGGACATGGGTCCATTTGGTAAATATTTGATTTTGAAGCCCGGACATGGGTCCATTTGGTAAATATTTGATTTTGAAGCCAGGACATGGGTCCATTTGGTAAATATTTGATTTTGGAGCCCGGACATGGGTCCATTTAGTAAATATTTGATTTTGGAGCCCGGACATGGGTCCATTTGGTAAATATTTAATTTTGAAGCCAGGACATGGGTCCATTTGGTAAATATTTGATTTTGGAGCCCGGACATGGGTCCATTTGGTAAATATTTGATTTTAAAGCCCGGACATGGATCCGTTTGGTTAATATTTTAATTGTGAAGCACGGGCAGGGTCCGTTTGGTTAATTATTTAAATTGAAGCACGGGCATAGTGTCTGTATGGTTAATTTTTCATTTTGAAGCAATGGCATGGTGTCCGTTTGGTTAATTTTTAATTTTATAGCAATATAAATGACCTGGTGTCCGTTTTGTTGATTTTTAATTTTGAAGCAAGGCCAAGGACTTAGTGTTCAGTTGGTAATTTTTTTGATTTTGAAGTACGAGCATGGTGTCTGTATGATTAATTTTTGATTTTGAAGTACGAGCATGGTGTCTGTATGATTAATTTTTGATTTTAAAGTACGAGCATGGTGTCTGTATGATTAATTTTTTATTTTGAAGTACGAGCATGGTGTCGGATTATTTTTTGATTTTGAAGTACGAGCATGGTGTCGGATTATTTTTTGATTTTGAAGTACGAGCATGGTGTCTGTATGATTAATTTTGATGTACGAGCATGGTGTCTGTATGATTAATTTTTGATTTTGAAGTTTGAGCATGGTGTCTGTATGATTAATTTTTGATTTTGAAGTACGAGGAATGGTGTCTGTGTGATTAATTTTGATGTAGGAGCATGGTGTCTGTAGGATTAATTTTTGATTTTGAACTACGAGCATGGTGTCTGTAAGATTAATTTTTGATTTTGAAGTACGAGCATGGTGTCTGTAGTATTGATTTTTTATTTTGAAGTACGAGCATGGTGTCGGATTAATTTTTGATTTTGAAGTACGAGCATGGTGTCTGTAGGATTGATTTTTTTATTTTGAAGTACGAGCATGGTGTCTGTATGATTAATTTTTGATTTTGAAGTACAAGCATGGTGTCGGATTAATTTATTGATTTTGAAGTATGAGCATGGTGTCTGTATGATTAATTTTTGATTTTGAAGTACGAGCAATGGTGTCTGTATGATTAATTTTGATGTACGAGCATGGTGTCTGTAGGATTAATTTTTTATTTTGAAGTACGAGCATGGTGTCTGTAGGATTAATTTTTGATTTTGAAGTACAAGCATGGTGTCTGTAAGATTAAATCTTTATTTTGAAGTATGAGCATGGTGTCTGTAGGATTAATTTTTTATTTTTTGAAGTACGAGCATGGTGTCCGTTTGGTAAATTCAATAATTTTGGAGCAAGGACTTGGTGTGTTTTTTGGTGAATTTTTTATTTTGACTAAAGTAAACAAATGGTGTCCGTCTTGGTAATTTATAATTTCAGAAGCAGGGATGGTGTCGTCCGTTTTGTTGATTTTTCCCTTTGAAGTACGAGCATGTTGTCCAGTTGGATGTACGGATGGTGTTGCTCGTTTGGTTCATATTTTGATTTTTTAGTACGGATGGTATAATACGTAGCTTGGCAATTTATATACAAAAAAAAACAACAAAGTTCCAGACAATAAATTTTGCTAGTGCGGATGCTGTCGTCCGTTTGATTATAGAATTTAAAATCATTTAGCGGATAGTGTCGCCTCGGTTGTTGAATTACGTTTCGGAGTATGGACCTCGAAATAAGAGTGGATTGTGCCACCGCTGTTTGATATGATTGGGGTTTAACCTGGTACAATTTTGTTGTATTCTTGTGGTCAGAATGGATGCTGATTTTATTGGTTATATATATATGTATATTCTGAAGCAGCTTAAATGTAAAAAAAAAAAAACATGTTCTCGTCCAGTAATATATCGACTCACGACATGCTTGGATCAATTATGTTTATGTAGTGTATTTTAATTTACTTGTAGATGGTTGAACATCACCTTGGAAGTTCTTAGCAGTTGGCTCCTTAATGGTTAATTTAGTTGAAGGATCGAAAGGGTAAGATTTAGATGCTGTAGAGCAATGCATATTGTGTTTAGAGAGAAGGCTTTTTTAAAGTTTGTAATTAATACTTTAGTTTAAGATATTGTTGAACACAATCTAGTTTCATGTACGTTTTCTCATCGCGGGAAAAGATAAAGGAAAAAAAACTGGCTCTTTGAGGGACTTTAAGAACTTTTATGTTCTAGCTATAGATAGTTCATGTTTTTGCGTCGGGGCATTATCTCGTCCCGAATTGTCATGTATGTCATGTGTGTTGTACAAATTGGAAGTTAAAGTTGAATGTCTAGTATGTTTAAATGATTTAGTAACATATACTTGTATGTGACATAGGGTCTGCGTTTCTTATAGATAATATTGAGTTATATATATTTAGTAGCATATTATGTCGTTTTGTAGGCATTGAAAGATCGGAGCCAGTTTCGGTTAACAACACAGGTGTAACTATATAACGTCTGCAAGTAATTATAGTATTGGGATCTCGAAGGGAGACATCAGTAATTGGAAAATGATTTGGATGATAGGCAGGGACGTAAAAACGTCAGAGCTATGACTGGAAGACCTAAATTGATGCCTGTTTTGTGTCATTGATGCCGCCTTGAAGGTTCTATAGCTTAGTGCTCGATCATAAAACGAATCATCCGGAAATTGAGTTCTATAGTAAAGCTTTGCAGGCATATAAACAATTTGAAGCGCATGATGATACTTGTAACTTATTTTAACTTTAAGGACCTTGTTGTATACTCAGAAATTTCAAGTGCCACGTTTACTCAAAGAATAATTGACTTGAGATAGTTTTCTAATTTCCATTCCAGGGAATCTAATCCTTAGTGGCTTATGTCACGCGGAATGGGGGTTGGAGAGCTTTTTCTCTGTAATTTCCTTTTGAAAATTTTACATCTATCTGTTTATACAATGATATATTTGTAACATTTTTATTGTAAACTGATCATGCTAAAATTAGTCAATCAATTGAAGTTGAGATTTTCTTTTGATCCTACTTTTTGTTGACCATGAATTTTTTGTTGAAACTACAGATGAGAAGTTCTTCAACCTCCTAATCGGTTTTACAAAGCAGAGAATGTTTTTGAAAACTATAATTTTTATGAAGAATAATTTCCTGTGAAAAGTTACAGTATTGGGGGACAAACGTTCACATTAATCAATTAAATCATTGTTGAAATGTTGAAATTTGGAAACGCTAAGGAAGAAGCCTTTTAGTTAGACCGATTAAAATGTTAGTATACAGGCTAAATCTTTTGTTATGTTATAATGTGCAGGAAATTCTCGGTGAAATTTCGATTCTGAATGCCGAAAGTTTGCAAATTTATTTTCATAGATAGGGACAAGCCTTTTCTCAACTTTATTTTGTGGTGGCCATATATTTATAAGTGGGGTTTTGGATTAAGCCTGGGATATCGGTTAATTGCTATCAACGTTTTGGTGATATAAACTGGGCTTATTTTTAATATTGCGAATGATAACCCGGGGACAAAAAATATTGACTGATAGTTTTGCATTTCCTTTGTCAGTTTGTACTGTATATTTGTGAATAAAGTTGTTGCATTATTATTTGTTTTATTTTAAAATTGGATTTATGCGTTATGGACATTTAAAGGGTGAGATGAGGTTTAAATTAGTGTAAGCACATTTTTGATTAGGTCAAAATGATGGTCTACGTTTCATTGAAAGACTCGTTAGTAAAGCTGTGGCTGAAAATGAGAATAAAGGTGCCACTATCGGGCACAATTTACACATGTTTACTTTATTTCAATCTAATCCTATATTTGTTTGTGAACAAGCTATGGCGCAACATTGATATTTGGTATGTGGTTGCTTTAGAGTTCGTACAGATCAGTTTTTAAAGCATTTCATCGGTATGCCCCTGCAACCACGGTCTACTGATTTTGTTATTTCTTTCTGATTTGGCTTATTGCTATAGTTTGTTCTCACGTCTGTTAAACTTGAAGCAGGCATGGTACACTATTGATTTTATGCAATTGCGTTAGCTTCAGTGCAAATTTAGTTTTTGTCTCATCTGCGACGAATAGTAAGACCTAGGTATTACTTTCCGGCGGTGGTGTCGTAAACTTTTTGTAAGACTTTTTTGGACAATGAAAACTGCCTGAATTGCTTGAAAAGTATAATTGCTAGGCATCTGATATTGGGTATACAGACATTTAAGGTTATGGTCTACGCAACTATCACAATGCCGTGTGATATTGACCCCATTTTTACGCTTCAGTGACTCTGAACTTAGGTCGTTTTTTCATGCCGTGAACTTTTTTATAAGGTTTTTGTGGACAATGAATTACTTGGTGATGTAAAAGCTAGGAATCTGATATTGAGTAAACAGACAGTTGAGGTTGTGGTCTACCATGCCGTGTGACCTTGACCCCATTTTCACGCTCTAGTGACTCGATAACCTTAGGTCTTTTTTTTTAGGCGGAAAACATTTTGAAATAATTTTGTGTACATTGAATTGCTTGAAAAGTATAGATATTGGGTATACAGGCAGGTGATATATATATTGCACGGTCTACTGCTGACTTAGGAATTTTTGTATACTGATTTGGCATACTCTTCTGTCCGTTTAACAAATAGCGTTGGCGTTTATGACATATCTTTGATATTTGGTAGGCTGTTTCATAAGCATCAGTACTGGTCTATTCCAGGGAGATATCATCTACATATACGCCCCTACATGGTCTACTGACTATAAGGGTTCTTGCTCCTTTGGCTATATGTTAATGTTTTTTCTAGTCTATTTATGCGAATAGATAATGGTACATTTCATATGTCGTCTGTCTCGGTGATAATTTTTGGCAGTGGTATAAAATTTTTAGTCTTAGTCGGGCCAACGCAAGACGGCGATCGGTGACTGGTGATCTGGTAATCTTGGTGACTGCTAGCTGTTTTCCTTTTATGATTTTGTTTTGGGTTGGTTGCGTTGTGTATGCCTATCTCACATCTCTTTATCGTCTACAGTGTTGAAATTTGGTATACAGTTGCATGTTAATGAAATGTATATACATTGTAGGTCAATTTATGGGTAATTTTCAGGATTGTATTCAAAATTTACTTTTGTATATTGGCTAGACATATTTAAGATACAAGTTTGGGTGAGTTTTGAGTTTTGAGTTTTGGTGGTTTTGTGGTGAGTGTGAAATAGTTAATGATTTCACATAACAAAGGATGATTATTGCGTATCAAATTTTCACCTCCAATACTAATACAATCTAGTTACTTGGAGTGTGATGGCTCTTAGGATAATCATTTATCCTAAGCGACATCACACGAGAAGTCACGAGATCTATCAATTTAAATCATTCTTCGAAACGCAGTCAGGTTATGGATTGAAAGTGATTCTTTTCTCTCGATTAAGCTGTGGCTATGACTATGGTTGTGGTTATGAAGGGGTTTAGGCCCATGAATCTGTAATTTTTCCCACCGCCCCACCCTGTTTTATTTGACCAGTGTTTCACACTCCAGGAACTGGATGCTCCTCAAATTTTCACCTCCAATACTAATACAATCTAGTTACTTGGAGTGTGATGGCTCTTAGGATAATCATTTGTTGAAAATCATACACCGTTATAAATTATGGACCGTCATTTTTGGCAGTGATCTGCGTAGACGTTTATACCCCGGGCTTTTGCAAACAGAATAAGTTGCCTTCGGCTTTTTAGGCTATATAAAATTCCACCTAGGGTTGAAAATGTCAAATGACACTTATAGGGATGATAGCTCACAAAAAAGACCAAGTTAGTAATTAGGCGTTCAGATAGCCTTTTGTTTTACAGGTAGGGGGTCGTTGTTTTGAGAGCTGATTTTTAGGTCGGACTTAGTCGATTATGTCGAGGATTGCAAACTGATGCGTATTAATGTAAGATAATGTTCGTACATTTACAAATTTGACCAATACTTATAAATGAGACTTTTGTGTTTTACTGGATTTAAAAGAAAGAACTGTACCACCCCAGATTATAGTTTCGGCGTATACGTATGTTTAAGGGACACTCATGGTGCTGTTAAAATATTGAACAACACAGACGCTTGTAAATTATTATAAAATCTGTCAAGATCTTCAGATTGTATTGGTACACTCAGGCAGCTTACGCTGCAACAATTAGAAAATACACAAGTTACATACCGGTATATATGTTACAGGGAATGTGTGTAATAAGGTATTACGTGTAATCCCTATAGAAATTGGGTATTTCATGGATTACACGTTACCCCTAATATTTTTTTTTGTTACATGATATCCTTGAAAGTAAAATTGAATATATATATAGGCTGTTTCTAAAGGTTTAACGCTTGAAATTATTGGAGTTTCACCAATCAAATCAGTTTGTTTTCAGACACTTGTAAATCAAAAGATTGTTAACTGAACACTTGGCTACTCGCAGAAGTAGCGTTATGAGAACCTAAGGGTTTTTGAAAAAGAGTTTCTGCAAAATATTAAGCAAAAATGTTGAAATATTACTTCAGACTTTTACTGATGGTCAAAATTTACTTTTTAGCAGCTAAAACGCGAATGACTAACTTTACTTTAGAACAAAGGTATACAAAAAACGCAGAGGAAGAACTATCAGCGCCATCTATGGCCTTCTGTGCTTCCGTTTGTATGTCTTCGGACTCGTGTTGCGGGTACAACCTCACTTTGGAGATCGGAAAGTGCTTGTTACTGACACAATGTTCTTATGGGACGGCTTCCGCACTTGGGATGTATTACTTTAGAAATGGCATGAACTGGGGTAAGTAAATGTCTCTTCATATGTCTCCTTAACAAGATTTTTTTATCCATTTTTTTGTCTGTCCAGTTTTGTTGTTTTAATTGAAGTAGTAGTATGGGAGCTATCATTTGATTTTTATGGAGATGCTACGGTGAACTTTGAAATAACAAGGCAGGATGACAAAAATCCAGAAATATACAAAAAAGACAGTGTTTTGAATTAGTCTGGTATTTTCGGGTGAAAACAATAAAGAATCTTTAAATAAAATTGCACGCACTAGCGCGCCAAAAATTCAAGCTCATTTTCATAATCGGCATTCCAATGGGCACAAACTGTGCTCCTCTCCTCGCCGATTTGTTTTTATACTCTTACGAGACTGAATTTCTTCAGGGACTCGTAAAGGACAAGAAGATGAAAGAGGCACGGTCATTTAATCTTACATTCAGATATATTGATGATGTCCTTTCTGTCAATAACACTTCATTTGGTAGTTGGATTCCTTCAATATATCCTCCAGAATTGGAGATTAAAGAGACCACCGAATCTAATTGCTTCACGTCTTTCTTGGATTTGCACCTCGAATTTGACCCAGGTGGTCATCTCAGTACAAAAATTTACGATAAACGAGACGATTTTAATTTTCAAATTATTAATTTTCCTAATCTACAGAGCAATATACCTACTTCTCCTGCATACGGTGTTTATATTTCTCAACTTATTCGATATGCCAGAGCTTGCACACATTTCACAGATTTTTTTATCAGACACCGGTTTCTTCGTGACCGACTTTTGAAGCAGGGCTATAAGAAAATACGTCTCATACGATCACTAAAAAAAATTCTTTCTTCGTTATCAGCCACTAGTAGAAAAGTTCAAAATTGAGTTAAAAGATATGATAGTTAATTGTTTTAATTAGTGTTTGACTGGTCTGCTGTACTGAGATGATCACCTCAATATCCCTATTGTGTCTCACAACTATGTTGTGTTCTATGGTCATTACCGGATCCTAAGATCGCAATGGAAGAGGGAGGTTTGGCGCCATAAAACATGGTTTAACCCACCATTTCGTTTGAAATGCCTGTACCAAGTCAGGACCATTGCGATCCACCAGTTCTCCGGTATGACTGATTCGTTTTTGTCATTTTCTCCGGACTATGAGATTGATCATTCAAGTTCGGTAGTTTTGTTATTACCTTTATTTTCAGAAGATATAAAGGCAGAACGAAGAAATTATCCACTGCCCTACCATCTCCCGGACACCATACACTCGTAGACAAATATAGGATTTCTATCTCTCAAATGAGTGCAGAGTGTTGGTTGTCGTAGAAATTTGTTTTGTCTTCCTTTACCGGATTTGATACACTGAATTGGAAATTAGCATCACGACACAGCAACACGACGGGTGTGCTGAAGCAGACGGGAACCGCTTACTCTTGCGGAGCACCTGAGTTCACTCTAATTACGACTTGAGTTTACGTTGTTAATATCCGCTCGGTTGAATTTGAGTTTTGTGTTTCTTTGTGCTGTTTTTGTTCACGTTTACCGGTTTCGTCGTTGCCATTTCGGACTTTTGACTGTCACTCGAATGCTTCATTGGTGCCTCTTTGCTTCTTTTACTTACAAGTATAATGTTTTTACCAAATGTTCCAATTCATGTATACCAAGTCAAGCTTAGATGCATGATCACATGTTAAAAGGTTCGATAACTAGATTGCTTGGATTGATTTCCAGCTTAGAAATTAGAAAAATAGTTCATAGCCCTACAGAGGTTATGTTACTGTAACAGACCCCACTTTATTTACCAATTCTCCGGTATGACTGATTCGTTTTTGTCATTTTCTCTGGACTATGAGATTGATCATTCAAGTTTGGTAGTTTTGTTATTACCTTAATTAGTAAATCGTAATTCTCAATATGCATAATGAAGAAATGAAATCGGGTTGCAATACTTTGGTTGAATAAAAAAATATTTAAGCTACTTCCTTTTATATTTGTTCCAGTTTTTTGATATATCATTTTCCCTACCTGAGTAATGGTTTTTGTCTCGCCTGCGAAGCAGAGCGGGACATGGGTGCTACTTTACCGGCAGCGGCGTTAATTTTTTTGGAAAGGTTTTTCGAGCACTTCCATATCTTAAGAACTATAGGTCTTAGGTTGATTAAACTTTGTATGCATATGCCTCTGTAGTAGCTTAGCAATTTAAAGTTACACCCCCATCTTTTGACATTGACCTTGATTTTTTGGTTGAGTGACTCTGACAATTTTCAATAAATACAATAGCAATGGTTAGGTTTTGCGAGGACTTCCATATCTCAAGAACTATAAGTGAAACTTGGTATGCATATGTAGTAGCTTAGCACAGTTGCATTCCCATCTTTTGACCTTGACCTTGATGGTTGAGTGACTTTAACAATTTTCAATTCATTTAATAGCAGTGTTTAAAAGTTTATGAGCACCTCCATATCACAAGTACTATTGGTCCTAGGTTGAGGAAATTTTGTATGTATATGCCCTACTAGTACCTTAGCAGAGTTGCATCCCAATCTGTTGACCTTGACCTTGATTTTCTGGTTTAGTGACTTTTGATTATTTATATTGCATATATAGCAATGTTTAAGTTCACCTTTTGATCCCAGACACTAAAAGCCCTCATAAATTCAAAATATAGTGTAAGTAAAAAGAATTATTGTTTCTGATGGTACGGGCAGGCGAGACATATTTTAGTTTTGACTCATGTTAAGGATATGTCTTGTTATTGCAAATTTGAACCCAGCAATTAATCGGACAGATAGATTTAGCTTTCCAAGAATTAATGATTGTGTACAGTGGCAAGTAGTCGGACAGAGATGGAGTGAGTAGTGCTCTTACAATTCTGCTTAACTTAAACAATCAAAACCATTTTCATCAAATAATTTGACACCAAAGGATTTTCTATTCAAACAGCGTTCATTGGAGATGCAATGCACTATTTCAATGTAAGTGGTTAATTAATAACTTGTTGTTTCATTCGCCGAAATGAGTGTCCATTATCAAAAATACAAATGATTAAACTACTCTTTTCGAAAATTTGTATCATCCACAATATATATTAATAATTTAAATAGTGATAAAAAAAACATTTACACAAATTGTACGCTTCATTTTTCTCAAAACTTGGTTCCGTTTGAATATCATTCATTGCCCACCCTTCCCCTATAAAAATTATATGGTTGCCCCCAAATCACCAGTTACATGTTACCTTGCTTGAAAATTTCGCAAACGCATCTTTCGTCAACGCCGTCCGAAACCCATATTACTCCTTGACTACGATTTGAGTGAAACAGCGGCCAACTTTTTGTCTTGTTTTTAAAGCTTCATAGTTTTTTCATGTGCTTATTGAAAATAACCTCAGTCAACCACTCTAGAGTTTAGATGTGGTCCCATTAAAAATAAAGGTAATAACAAAATTACCGATATTGGAGGATCAATCTCAATGTCAAAGGGTTGAGATAATAAAAAGAAGACTTAAAGGGAAATTTTGAAGATCTCAATTGGTACAGGCATTTAAAAAGAAATGGTTGGTTAAACCAGGTTTTATGGCGCGCCAAACCTCCAATTTTCCATTGCAATCTTAGGGTGTCCAGTAGACATGAAAGGGATATCAGTACAACACTCAGCTAATCACAAATCAAAATAACCACTAACCATCATTTTAACAAATAAAGGTAATAACAAAACTATCGAACTTGAATGATCAATCTCAAGGTCCAGAGAAAATGACAAAAACGAATCAGTCATACCGGAGAATTGGTGGATTGCAATAGTCCTGACTTGGTACAGGCATTTCAAACGAAATAGTTAAGAGTTTTCACAAGTGATTAATAACGGACGAAAAAAAATTGAAATCGTATAAGAAGGATTTTCTCGTAACCATTGTCTCCTCGGTCACGGAGAAAAAATCTGAAAAAAATGTGCAAACCCTGGCATATCGAATTATTTGTGAAATATAAACACCGTAAGCGGGTGAATTAAGTATGTTACTTTGAAGGTTAGGAAAATTAATAATTTGAAAATTTAAGACGTCTTTTTATCGTAAAGTTTTGTACTTAGATGGCCATCCCTCTCAAATTCGAAATGTTAATACAAAAAGCTATGGATTCGGTGGTTTCTTTAATCTCTAACTCTGGAGAATATATCGAAGATATCCATACACCATACAAAGCGTTGTTGACGGAGAGGACATTATCAATTTATCTGAAAGTGAGATTAAAGGACCTTTCCTCGTTTTTCTTGTTCTCTACGAGTTCTTAAAGAAGTTCAGTCTCGTAAGAGTATAAAACAAGTCGGCAAGGAGAGGAGTACAATTAGTGGCCATTGGAATGTCAATGTTTTGTTGTTGAAAAATCTTTCTCCAAATTGACAAATATACAAATACCAAAACGCGGGTATAAACGGTTAATTTTGATATGCTATATATCGATATTTCAAGGAGTAACATCTCATCAGTAGCATTTAAACCAAAACATTGGAAGGTCAAATTCCAAAACAGTTGAAAACGAAAAGTACTCAAAACCAAAACGTTCGAACAAGGAAGCCAAATCCAGCACCGAGGATATCGACCATGTGCATTACAAGGAAAGAAACCTGGTGTTTTCATAAATTTTGAATTTAACAATCGGAAGTTTCAGCGACAATATATTAGAAATTTTATGGTAATTCGTGTCAGACAAGTCTGACTACCAGGCTTGTGATTACCCTCGGGGACCTCTGGTCCACCAGCAGCGGTTATCGCCCAGTGGTTTCAAAATTACAAATACCAAAACGCGGGTATAAACGGTTAATTTTGATATGCTATATATCGATATTTCAAGGAGTAACCTCTCATCAGTAGCATTTAAACCAAAACATTGGAAGGTCAAATTCCAAAACAGTTGTCAATGAGGAAATATGTTGACAATGAGGAAATTAAGGTTCCTGTAACAAATTTTATCTTTGATTATTACATATTTACAAAATAAAATTTATATTTTTGTAAACTAGAGGAAATCAGCTTTATTGTCATGTATAACACTTATTTTTTTCAACCAGGTTTTGATAGTTGCATATGACTTCAAAGTTATGCAACCCGTGAAAAAACGCTTATGACCCGAATTCGGGTCATAGGAACGGTAAAGGGTTAAAGATGTTTTGAAAAAAAATGTTAAATTTTTACTAAGAACAACAAACTTCCTTTAATTTGAAAAAAAGCTTTTTTTCTTCTTCGTGTGGCATGTGGTGTAAAAATTTTTAAAAATCGAAAGTTTTCAAAGAATTAACTTCAGAAAATGAGCAGAATTTAAAATTTTCTAATAAATCTTTTGAGTTCTTTAAAATATCAACGTCAGTAATAAATAGTGTCACAGTATGCTTGTTGTCCATCTTTCGCAGCAGACAAGATCTTAGTACATGACAGCTTTGTATTTGAACATGATGAATTTCCAGCAATGTACATTTCTTCGTACGAATTTTTGTGAAGTTTAGGTATCCAGTACATAAATAGTAACTCTTCATGTATCTTCTTTAAATGAATGTTTAATTAAAGAGGACATGGATGAGTTATGGTTTGCTATGATCTGATCTTTGTCAAATGAGGCTAAATGTGGCCTCATACCTAATGGTTTGCTATGATCTGATCTTTGTCAAATGAAGCTAAATGTGGCCTCATGCCTAACAGTTAAATGAATCGAACATTTAATCCAACCATGAGAAAAAAATATGAAAGTCTTGCTGGCCAAGATAATATTTGTTAAAAGTGCAAAATGATTATCGTTAGAGGGAAGTAATATTATCCCTAACGTATGTAATAAAAATGAATTATATAAGTTATGATGTACTATTAATACAATTTTGCACATCTGAAAAGCATGACGACGAAACGTATTCACATGTTAACCCATGAGAAATATAACATGAAATGTTTATGTAGGTATGATTTCCCAATGGTTAACAACGAAGACGTTCGTTTAAACATAAATCATAGACAAATGTACTTCTAGCATATTAAATATTTTATAATAAATACATGAAAAAGGCCTCGATGCAAGAAAGAAATGCATTCGAAACGATTATATGACAATGGGATCGATAACGATAAAGATAAAGGAAACAAAGAGGCACCAATTGGGCATTCGTGTGTCATAGGTCCGAAAAGGCAACGACGAAACAGGTAAACACGAACAAGAACAGCACGAAGAAACACAAAACACAAAATCAACCAAACGGAAATCAACAACGCGAACTTGTCGTAGCATGAATGAACTCAGGTGCTCTGGAAAAGTAAGCGGTTTCAGTCTGCCATAGCACACCCGTCGTGTTCCTAATTCTCTTCATATTCATATAGTGTTTGGCATTTTCAATATTTTTGGTAGAGCGCCTCTGATGAGTCTTGAATAGACGAAACGCGAGTCAGGCGTAGCAAAATTTATTGTCTGGAACTTTGTTGTCATTTGTATTTCCAATTCAGTGTGTCAAATCCGGTAAATATTGATAAAATAAGAAAAATATGGAACAATTTAACACATGTATGCACATATGAATACTAATTTTAGAAACTAATACATATAGATACAATATAAAGAGAAAGCTAAAAGCTAAAATTAGGTCCTTTTCCCATTGAAAACAAATGCCGAGTTGCTGTCAATTAGAATGAGTCATCAGTGTGTGTTCCACAGGGAAGTGTCTTCGGACCTTGGTTTTACTTAACTTACGCAGGAGCAATTTTTGACATAGTCCCACCCTGTTTTTCAGTGTATGATTTTTGTCATTGATCATACGACAAACAGGCTATTTAAACCGTCGGCAATAGAGGAGAAACGTTCCATCAAAGAGATATCAATGAATGTACATTAACCACCCATAAAAAGATGAACAATAGTGGCGGATCCAGAAAATCTGAAAACAGGGAGCCCCTGACTGACCTATGCCCCCTCCCAGGATCCGCCTATGAACAAGATCATATTTTAAAATGAACAATGCAAAAACAGAGTATATTAGTCTTAACATTTTTATTCAAAAAAAAAACATACGAACATTACATATACAAACATAATAACAGGCAAGGATTCGGAAACAAGCTTAAGCTCATCCATGGTCCGTCTTAAAAAACAAAGTTGATAAACAGTGACGATTTAGCATGCCTTATAATGTACGGGGCACAAAATATGTTGAACGGTTGTTTACCAATGTGTAAATAAAAAATATGAAAAAAAAGAAAATTGAAAGGAAAACAAAACTAAACCCTATGACAAACTAACATCTGCACTCATCTGAGAGATCGAAATCCCATATTTGTCTATTATAAGTGTCCTAGTATAACCAATAGTCGTTCAGTGATTAGCAATACGGGCGTCATGTCATGGTTTTCTTAAATTTAAATATTTTTACCATCCATATCTAAATAAAGCATAAAAACGATGTTTTGATCCGGTTCATAACAATGGTTTTTGACCTACTTTCGTTTTTCAATTTCCTGGAAATGCATCAGGGTCGCGTGATTTAAAGTCGGTCATGTGACAAACTCATTTATAGAAACTTTTAAGGCCAAGCCTATTGTAATATTATGTTTGAAATATAAAGTAGAGTGTATTACCAACTTCTGTCTGAATTTTTATTTTTTTGGGATGACAGAAAAGCACCAAATTGGGCTTGCAACTTTTTTTGTTTGGTTTTTTTCTACCTCACCTTTTCTATTTTGTGTATATACCAACTCGGAGCCATTGCATTGAAGGTATTTTACTGTAATATTATGGTTTTTTTCGGATCTCCATACTGGTATGTTATTGAACTTCAACTTCAGGGTTTTGTAATTTATAAAAACACCTGCTCCAGAAAAAGTTTTGTCCAAGGAGTATAGTAACAGTACACCATAAAAGCAATTTCTTAAAAATTAAAGTTAAAACATCGCAACAGAGGTCTAGCTTAATAAAAAAAAAGTAAATAAATTGGCTGGAGTATGTAATAAGAATGCCCCAATGAATAATTCTTAAGATTTCTCTAAATTGGACACTGCCTTGAAAGAGTAAGTATGCAGACCACAAACCACCTGAAGAATTGTCATAGTACATGAAGCTTTCAAAAGCTGATATCAGATAATTTTATTGTTAAATTGAGGTGAGTTGTTGAGATCTTTTGTATCATTTGCCAGAGACAAAGAGTTCAGGAACTTTGAAATTAATTGATTGATTCTTTTTGAGGGCAGATGAGTTCTTCAAAAACTGTTTCAGTAAGTTATTTAATAATTTTGGCCATCAATAAAAATGATAGAATATTTACATATATTATTACATGTAAAGTAATATACATTGACTTGTAAGTATAACATGAATAAGTCACTGTTTATTATTGCCATAAGAATTATATACATTTAAAAATCTTTTACTCCTCTTTGATATCTTGCTCATTAACACTTTTACCATTTTTAAAATGTTTTCCATTGAGTTCCTCTCTGTCACTGTTGAATACTGATACATGTAACATTGATTCATAATCACTGTCCTGAATTGGGTGCACAATTGCTCTCTAAAAGTTTTACATTTTTATATGCTCTGTTAGTCTGTTACATAAACTTTTCTGTGGCCCTTAGTATAAATAAATTTGTTTTTCTCCTGGATTTTATCTTTCATACATTCAATGTCGTTGACTGTAGACAACACATCAACCATGGTTGGTAAGAGATGGGAAGTATACACAATGCTGTTCTTGTTACAAGTGGTAATCAGCCTATAACAGGAAAAGATATATGTTACTACATTGAATATTCACAAAACAGTATAGTTTTGGTTTTAAATACACTTTTTTTGGGTGATCATTGTCACCTTTTAAATGCTAAATGTAAAAAATTTCTTAAATTTTATTGATTTCAGTCATTGTTTTTACATATTTGATCAATAGTTTAAAGTATTATTTTTGTTCATTTATAGAAGTTGTCAGATTTTTTATATTTGTAAAGATAAAAGCATCTTTTTATATAAATTTTTCCCTATATTTCAAAGAAATTAGTTCAATATTAAGAAAGATATGAAAAAATAAAGTATGTGCTTTTCAATGAAAATTTAATTGGAAAAACCTACGCTTTTTCCCGCAAAAATCGGCCATTTTGTAAATCATGAATCAAGATTGTGTCTCACTTTTTTAAACATTCATAAAATTTGTTTTGCTTGGCCTACACAGGAAGATAACTTCACGGTCACTGACCACACATCAATATGTAAGCCATGTGCCGCCATTTTTGTTATGCAATGTTTACTTACCAAGAAAAACTGTTTTAAAAAGGAAGAAAAAAGTGGCATTAGCAAATTGCACTATTTTTAACAAGCCAATGTTAAAAAGTTAATATTCACCTGCATAAATCGCATCACTATCGGCGGGGTTGAAATAATTTTTCCACAGATATAGGTCAATAAGGAAGTCAAGGTAATGACGTCACCAACCTTGTATCTCGCGAGAAAAGCTTATAAACAAACATGGCCGACCTTAATGCATGAACGACCAGAGGTTACCAGACGATGCATGATGTCTTCCGTAAAATTTCTTAAGTGAAGACAGCAACCGAGGTGCAACATAACCCTGTGTGAGCAATTTTTGCGTCAGACGTGTCGCTCTGCTAAGGAAATCGATGTTTCGTAAATGGGCATTTAGAGAGCTGCTCTCCATACGGAACCTGGTGTGCAGTACTTGACCCATTCTACTACCGACGTAACAGTAAGGTGAACATTTCTTGATATCACATTTTAGGTGATTTTTCAAAGTATCTATGAATTTGGCGAAAATCAAGAAGAATTTTGTTCGATAAATTGATGGTAATGGTAGGAAGTACCCAGAATACAAGTTTGTCTTTGTTCTGATTTCCGGCAAGTTTTGATTTTGTCGCGTGAAATGCCGGTGACGATCAGAAAAGAGTCTATTCTATTTGGTAGTAGGACACAACTTAACAAATATAACGTAAAAGAAATAAATATATGTGATACATGTAATCGATTAAATCTGAAATTTGTATTATATATCTTGGTATGTTTTAGACGAATCTTTGAATTTTAAAGAAATTTTAAACTATTTTAACACCAAAAGTATAAGAAAGTTTCTGTCTCAAGAAGCTACTGAAACACTTGTACTGTCTTTATATTTATGGTTATATCTCATTTAGATTTCTGTAATATTATGTTGTATGGTGTTTCACAAACTGAATTGACAAAACTTCAAAAAAATCAGAATATGTGTGGTAAACATGTATTGTGTCGCTATTTTTTTACAATGGGGTTTGTTAGGTCAAAAGGAAATAATTAGCAAAGTTTAAAGTTTCAAAAAAAAAAAAAAATTTTTTTTAAGGGTAAAAACACTTAAACAAGCCTTATGCTTATCCTATGAAATAAAGGTTATAACAAAATGACTGAACTCGGAGGATCAATCTCAATGTCCAAGAAAAAAGACAAATCACGGAAGACACACCAGAATAGTTGTAGATCGCAATGGACCTGACTTGGTACAGACATTTCAAATGAAATGTGGGTTAAATCAGGTTTTACCGCGCGCCAAACCTCCCTCTTCCATTGCGATCTTAGTTACCGATAGTAACACACAACGCAACACGACTGTCAAGACATAATAGGGATGTCAGTGCAACAATCAGCAAAACACTAATCAAAACTATGGAACGCCAAATTGATTCATATATTCAATTAATTGTACCTATCTTCAAATAATTGAAGATATGTTCAATTGAATTATACCTATCTTCAATTCAATTATAGATATCTTCAATTCAATTATACCTATCTTCAATTCAATTGTACCTATCTTCAATTCAATTGTACCTATATTCAATTCAATTGTACCTATCTTCAATTGAATTGAACCTATCTTCAATCGAATTGAACCTATCTTCAATTGAATTGAACCTATCTTCAATCGAATTGAACCTATCTTCAACTGAATTAAACATATCTTCAATTCAATTGTCTCTATATCTATAATTGAATTGAAGATAGGTATAAATCAATTGAAGATAGGTGTAATTGAATTGAAGATATCTTCAAATGAATTGAAAATATCTTCAAATAAATTGAAGATATCTTCAAATGAATTGAAGATATCTTCAAATGAATTGGAGATATCTCCGAATGAATTATGGAGATGTTGGAATTAGACCTATCTTCAAGTGAATTAAAGATATCTTCAAGATAGGTACAATTGAATTATACCTAGGTTCAATTGATATGAAGATATCTTTAATTACTTGAAGATAGGTACAATTGAATTGAAGATAGGTACAATTAATTTTATATGTGTATTTGGCGTTCCATACAAAACAAACACTTATTAAAAACGAAAGAATATGGATTATGTGCCAAAAAGACAAATTTTAATGAATTTACAATAGCAAAATTTCACTTACCAATACGTTCAATTTAATTTTGAATTTTTCCACCAGTTGCTGATAACGAAGTAAGAACTTTTTCAGGGACCGTATGAGACGCATTTTCTTGTAACCTTGGTTTAAGAGTCGGTCACGAAGACAGTGATGTCGTATAAAAAAATCAGAAAAATTTGTAAAAGCCCTGGCATATCGAATAGGTTGTGAAATATCAACACCATAAGCAGGTGAGGTAGATATGTTGCTTTCAAAGAAAGGGAAATTTATAATTTGAAAATTAAAGTCGTCTCTTTTATCGTAATTTTTTATACTGGTGATTCCCCAGTTATTAATACAGTCCTTTGACTGGTGATTCCCTATTTATTAATACAGTACTTTGGCTGGTGATTCCTAATTAATCAATACAGTCCTTCAACTGGTGATTCCCCATTAATCAATAGAGTCCTTCAACTGGTGATTCCCCATTTACAGTCTTTTTGACTGGTGATTCCCTCATTTATTAAAACAGTCTTTTGGCTGATGATTCCCCATGTTTTAATACAGTATTTTGGCTGATGATTTCCAATTTATTTTAACAGTCCTTTTACCTGTGTTTCACCATTGATCAATACAGTCAATTGACTTGGGATTTCTCATTTATTGATACAAACCTTTTACTGGTGATTTCCCATTTATTATTACATTCCTTTGGCTGGTAGTTTCGTATTGATCAATTAGGTCCTTTGACTGGTGGTCCCCATTTATTAATACAGTCTTTAAGCTGCTGATTCTCCATTTGACTGACAATTCCCCATTCCCCATTAATCAATACAGTTCTTTGACATGTGATCCCCCATTTATTAATACAGTCCTTTGACTGGGGATTCCCCATTTATCAAAACAGTCCTTTAAAATACAAATTACAACAAAGTTCCAGACAAAAAATTTTGCTACGCCTGACGCGCGTTTCATCTATCCATAAGGTTTAGAAAATTTTGAAATTTAGACAGATAATTTAAAGCTTTGATGTTTTCTCCAACTCAAAAGTGTTGGTGCCGGAGCGGGCTAACCTCGGGGAATTTAAACTCCACCAGCAGTGCTAACCTTCACGTGTGTTAGAAAAACAAATTACCACAAAGTTCCAGACAATAAATTTTGCTACGCCTGAAGCGCGTTTCATCTATTCAAGACTCATTAGAGGCGCTCTACCAAAAATATTGAAAACGCCAAACACTAATGAATATGAGGAGCATTGAACAGTAAAACCAAAATTACCAAACTGGGGAACCAAATTATTTCTAAGATAATCAACCTATGTCTGGGGTAGGAAGAACCATAAGGTTTAGACAATTTTGAAATTTAGACAGATAATTTAAAGCTTTAATGTTTTCTCCAACTCAAAAGTGTTGGTGCCGGAGCGTTTCGTATTGTTAGCGAAAAGTCATTTGTTTTACTAAAAGTAAAAACATGAAGAAACATGTGCGAGGTGCGTTTTTGTAAATTTGAAAGTTAACCAAATGAAATATTTTGATTGATAAATTTTGAACAGAAGACATATAAAGTTACCGTGTGTAAACATTTTTAATAATCATAATAGGGTGCATTTTAACTTGGGACGAGATGCTTGGGGCGATTAATCTTAAAATAGAAAAATTAAAAAAAAAATCGATCAACAATTGGTTTCTACAAAAAATGAAACTCGTGGTCATCAGAATATTTTTTTCCATATATTATATTACAAATACAATTTTTTGGAATGCATCCACAGGCGTTCGGGTCCAGGTTTTTATTTTGCTATTAATAACGTGTATATAAAAATTTTCATTTCGTCTCTATACTATTTTTGTTTGAAAGCTCTTAAAAAAGAACAAATTTTACCTGAAAGAAACTCATTTCAGCTTTAACTCTCTTTCGGAAGCAAAAAAAAAAGGATGTCAGTATGTATGAATTTCACATCGGTTATTTTTTCCTACGAAGCGAAATAAAAGATCACCACGGACGGAAGTAGCCAGAGATTTTCAAGGGAAACTCCTCCAAATAAATAGTCTCGATCACCCAGACGCTTATCAATAGATGATAAGAGTCTGGGACAGTCCCATTACCTATTTTGTTATGTGTACGTTCGGAGTACTTTCAGGCTTTATCATAATGTTCGACGAAAATCACTCAACCGTATGTTCAGAATTCTGTGTATATGGTTCAGTGATTTTATGCAAATGCAATAGCGAGATAACTTCTCCAATTGATGTGATTTGTTCTCTTAAAACATAATATTTCTTATTTTACAATAAGACATCCTATTTTACATTTTTGAACACAAGTTGGTTTTTTTAACAATAAAAAAATTCGTTTTATCGTTAAATTGTACTCACGGGCATCCACCAGGTTTAAGAAATTGTTTATGTTTATTGGAGTTAAAAATTGGAACATTCTTGATAATAGAACCATGCTCGTTTGACCAATCCGATTCTCGATTTTGCAGAACCAGTTGTAAATAACCAAGGAAGACGAATGAAACGTTGAGTTTTTAAAGTTGGTTCATTTCAGATTGAAATGAATCTTGTATGCTTAACACGTCATATACACACGTGGTAAAGGTTAAAAGGTATAACGATCGCCACCTAGTGGTAACGAAAAATCAACAGGTGTTTTCCCAGACTCACTACCTTGGTAGTATGAGTTTGGGTTCGAGACTACCAAATAAAGGGATTTCCGAGTTACACTACAGTAAGGTAAAATCTGCATGAGTTGGAACAAAATTATTTGGCGGAAATGTGGTACTCCCAATTTTATTTGAAATATTTTTTACTGACAAGAATGTACTAGTATAATTATACGTACCTTTAAACTAGGACCCGATGTGTATTCCTTAAATTTCCAAAAAGACGTTCAAGGATAAAAAAAAATACGTGGTTATTTCATATTCAATGATACAATTGGAAAAAGTAGAAAAATATTATCTCTCTTTTTAACTACTTTCGTCCGTGGTTGTTTGTATGGCTTGCTTCAGGGGGGGGGAGATTATATTTAAAGTCTTTGTGAATTGTTTCACGATAAATGTGTGCCCTATTGGTAGATTAAACTAAAAGGATATAGAGAATCTCCAAAATTTCATGCATGTAAAACATTTGATTCTATGAGAAAATATGGGGGTTTTCCGCGAGTACATTTTGTTCTATTTTTTGAACTGTCAAACCTTCTTGCCTTGTGGAAATAGTAATATAGCTAGGGTCAGAGTTTTTCATTAACACAGTTAATAAAAAATAAAATCCTGGACCCAAACGCCTGTGAATACGACAAGACAACTGGGTAAATATTTCAACATTCACTCTGGATTCCTTTGAGAAGCATATCCAGACTAAAAAAATCTATATCAGCATTAGGCAAATTTTTCGCGGGAATTTGCCGTAGAGCTCTCTGCTCTCGCGGGCACTTCGTGCCTGCTACGAGCTGTGCTCGCTATAAAATGTCAATTTTAGATTTGTATTTTCTCTTTATATAGAACAGTGTACCAGGTCCAACGTTGCCCTAAACAAGCCATGTGGACAGAAAGGTGTATATTTAAACGACTCTAAATATGGCTGTGACAAGGCAAACGATGGGAGCTTGTCCCAGTTTATGCACACCACGACACATGGGAACAACGATGGAGTGAGCTTCCCGTACTGGTGGGTTGATCTGGGGACGAACAGATTTGTTAAGCAGGTTGAGGTGTATAACAGGCAAGACTATGGATGTAAGAAAAAGCAAAGAGTAACCCCATACTAAAAATAAATGACAATAATTGCACTTTGATTGCACAAAATCATATTGATTGATTGCTTGTTGTTTCTCTTACAACATTTGGCTAAAGCATCCCCGGATGGCTTTTAATTATGTTTCTATTATTTGTGTAGTTCAAGACTAAGACATATAAATGTAAAACTGCATGGGCCATTTTTAACAGCAAGTAGACACTACCTCTATGTCATGTGTTCATTCTACACGTTTATTGAAAGTTAAACAAAAAATGATTGTAGAATATTGTAAATTACCATCTTACACAAACATGTACATTTTATGTCGATAAAGTGTTAAACCACAAAACCCATATACGCTCGCGTTCGTTCAAATGTAACTCAGTACCAACGGTACTTTGATTTTAACTGAGTGCATTTTCATTAATTCTATGAATAGGTCGTGTATGTATGTATATGTTAGAGGCAATAGGTATAATTAGGCATTAAGCTTAAATCCTAGGCAATAAGATAATACCTAGTCATTAGTGTTAATGCCTAAATGGAATTTGGCATTAAGCTTAATGCCTAGGATTTAGGTCTAATTCCTGATTTGATTTTATGAAAATTATTCTTATTGCCTAACCAGATAAGTTGATACATCATGACAAAAAAAATGAATTAAAGTTTCAATATTGATAAGTTTGACTAAAATACCCGAGTATTTCTTTGGATGGCTAGCCCAATTTCAAACAAAATCAAATATTTTTTATTTCTAATATTTCATGCCCCATCTACGAAAGTAGAGGGGCATATAGTGTTCGGGTCCGTTCGTCCGTCCGTTCGTCCGTCCGTCCCAAATCCCCATATTTCCATATTCCCACTTAATTACTGACAAATGCCACATCAATCATATTGGTATGGTAGGTGCACCTATTGACGCTAAGCACAATGTATGCTTCAGATGCTGGATGTGACCTATATTTTCCGCATTAATGACCACTTACAGAAGAATGGTTAAAGTTAATTCCCACTTACTGACAAGTGCCACATCAACAATATTGGTATGGTAGGTGCACCTAGTGATGCTTAGCACAATGCATGCTTCGGATGCTGGCCGTGACCTATATTTTCCGCATGAATTACCACTTTTAGAAGAATGGTTGAAGTCCATTCCTTCTTACTGACAAGTGCCATAGCAACCATATTGGTATGGTAGGTGCAACTAGTGATGCTATGCATAATGCATGCTTCGGATGCTGACTGTGACCTACATTTTCCGCATGGATCAACTCTTACAGAATAATGGTTAAAGTCCATTCCCACTTACTCACATGTGCCGCATCAACTATTTTGATATGGTAGGTGAACCTAGTGATGCTATGCACAATGCATGTTTCAGATGCTGACTGTGACCTATATTTTCTGCATGAATGACGACTTATAGAAGAATGGTCAAAGTTTATTCCCTCTTACTGACAAGTGCCATAGCAACCATATTGGTATGGTAGGTGCACCTAGTGATGTTTTAGTGATTGCAGAAAAAATACATGTTGCGAGATGGGGCATTATGTCTTTTGGACATCTTCTTGTTGTTTCTGTTTTATCTTTTATTTATTTAGAGAGAAAAAGGAGCAGATTGAAATTTTATTCCCCATCTATGAAAGTGGGGGGGTATATAGTGTTCTGGTTCGTTCGTCCGTCCCAAATGTTGTGATATATGGGGCAGTATGTCTTTTTGACATATATTTTTATTGTATTTTTTTTTCAATTTATAAAAAAAAAAATTAATCCTTCATGTGCATCCATGACTTATTGGTCTATGATCAATGTTTACTAGTATCTATAGGTTAATAAGATTTTTACTTAGTGATTACTTTTCAAAAATGTGTTCACCTTAAACATAAATGAAAAGGTTTTAAGGAAAAACATGGAGTTAGTTGGAAAGTTTTTTTTTCTGAAATTATGATAAGACATAGCAATGGAAAAACAAGGAATATTCTAATGAGAGAACACTATCATGAATTAATCAAAACCCTGAATGAAATCACAGAAAATGAAAAAAAAACGCCTTCTGATTACTATTAAACTGGAAAATATGACATTTTGCAAGTCGGTGGTATTGAAAGGCTAATAACCAAGTCAGAGAATACAGATGCAACTTTAAAGTATATGTGTATTTGGAAGAGCTGTACGGGATACTTGAAAAGGCTCACAAGGAAACAGGTCATGGTGGAAGAGATAGGATGATAAAAAACTATATGAAGGATATGCGAACATATCAAGAGATTCAATAGAGCTATTTCTTTGACAATGTGATATAATGGTTTCACTGCATGCACATGTATTTGTGTTCCTTTGTTTTGTAGAAAAAATATATAAATTATGTCTTGTTTTTGATAACAAACACTCAAAATTGGGGTTAGGCAATAAGAATAATTTTCATGAAATAAAATCAGGAATTAGACCTAAATCCTAGGCATTAAGCTTAATGCCAGATTCCATTTAGGCATTTGCACTAATGACTAGGTATTATCTTATTGCCTAGGATTTAAGCTTAATGCCTAATTATACCTATTGCCTCTAACATATATATACCCTTAAAACTTGCTGTGTACATTCAATTTATTAACATCTTAATAACAATTATCTCGTAAACACTTATGGTATGCACATCACTTGGAAACTTGTGGCCTTTCATACGTTTTTGGGGATAGTGAGCGGATGAAATTTATAAGACTTAGAAGTCCAGTGACTTCAATGTAAATATCAGATCAGTAAGGACACTGGTATATAAATGACACATATTTGTCATACATCGATAAAACAAAAGTGCAGCTTCAATTTATATATATAGAAAATATATTACTATTTATTCAGTGTCACTTTGTTGGAGAAAGACCTCACTTGAAACCAAAATATCGTTATATAGATTTTGTTTTATACACTATACAATGAATGGAACGCCACAGATTTTTTTATAATATGCATATCACTATAATGATATATAGAAGATAATGTGTACGCGCCACAACATACAATATAAACGTAAATTTAAAACACAGCCAGTAGCCTTCATCGCTCCTCGCTGTTATGCAATTGGTCCTGGATTGAAAATAACTACACATGATTCGAGCCGAATCTTAAAAATGCAATTGAAAGACTATGTCATTGAACAAATAATTAACATAAATTCGATGAAATACAAACATAAGATTCGGTAAAGATTCCTGGCTTAGGACAAGCACATTAAAATGTGGCGGGTTTAAACTAGTTATCATATGCATACGATCGTTATACAGTTGTGCCTATAAACTTTTCTGCCAGAATTTTTATTATTAAATGCTTGGATATGTTTTCAGCTTATTCCAGACTCCAAAACCTTAACGTGACTGTAGGAGATGACCTAGCCTACATGCAGCAGTGTGGATATTATGCGGGGAGTGTTCCGAATATGGAACCACTGTACTTCACGTGTACTCCAGAAATCAGAGGTCGCTATGTACAGATCATGATCATGAAAGAGGAAATTTTACAAAATATCCTTCATGTCACAGAGGTAAAAGTGTTTGACTGTTGGCCGTAGATTGACTGAAAAGAAATAGTGTTTTAGACTCTTTTTTTTTTTGTTCTTCAGTGATCGAATTTTTGCCGTAGACTTGTTAGCAATTGAATAAAAATGAGATTTATATTGTTGTTTTAATCTTGTCATATCCCCCCTCTTGAAAAGTGGGGGGTATATAGTGTACGTCTCAGCATGGCGATGGTCTGTTCAGATCGGTCTTTTGGTGAAGGTTGATGGTCTATTCAGATCGGTACTGTAGTGCAAGGCAATTGTCTGTTCAGATCGGTACTTTGGTGCAGGGCGATGGTCTGGTCAGGTCGGTACTTTGGTGCAGGGTGATAATCTGTTCAGGTCGGTACTCTGGTGCAGGGTGGTCTGGTCAGGTCGGTACTTTGGTGCAGGGTGGTGGTCTTTTCATATCAGTACTTTGGTGCTGAGCGATGGTCTATTCAGGTCGGTACTTTGGTGCAGGGTGGTCTGTTCAGGTCGGTACTTTGGTGCAGGGTGGTCTGTTCAGGTCGGTACTTTGGTGCAGGGTGGTGGTCTGTTCAGGTCGGTACTTTGGTGCAGGGTAGTGGTCTGTTCAGGTCGGTACTTTGGTGCAGGGTAGTGGTCTGTTCAGGTCGGTACTTTGGTGCAGGGTGGTGGTCTATTCAGGTCGGTACTTTGGTGCTGAGCGATGGTCTATTCAGGTCGGTACTTTGGTGCAGGGCGATGGTCTGGTCAGGTCGGTACTTTGGTGCAGGGCGATGGTCTGGTCAGGTCGGTACTTTGGTGCAGGGCGATGGTCTGTTCAGATCGGTACTTCGTTGCAGGGTGATGGTCTTTTCATATCAGTACTTTGGTGCAAAGTGGTCTATTCAGATCGGGACTTTGGTGCAGGGTGACGTTCTGTTCAAGTCGGTACTTTGGTGCAGGGTGATCTGTTTGGGTCGGTACTTTGGTGCAGGGTGATTGTCTCTTAAGGTCAGTACTTTGGTGCATGGTGATTGTCTGTTCCGATCGGTACTTTGGTGCAAGGCGATGGTATGTTCAGGTCGGTACTTAAGTGCAGTGTGGTCTATTCAGATCGGGACTTTGGTGCAGGATGACGTTCTGTTCAGGTCGGTACTTTGGTGCAGGGTGGTCTGTTCAGTTCAGTACTTTGGTGCAGGGCGATGTTCTGTTCTAGTTTGTACTTCGTGCATGGTGGTCTGTTCAGGTCGGTACTTTGGTGCAGGGTGGTGGTCTGTTCAGGTCGATGCTTTGGTGCAGGACGATGTTTTTTTTCAGATCTGTACTTTTGTGCTAGTGATGAGTAGTATACAGGGTTGAGATGGTTATTATTTCTCAGGTGGATAAGTGGATTAAGCGCCATTGTGCAGGTCTGTGAAGTCATATCTGCTTCCGGTCCGCGTTCTTGAATCTTCTGCGCATGTATATATATCAGCTTCCGGTGGGCCATCTTGAATCTTGGTGGCCATCTTGGCTCTCGTCGGCCATCTTGCTTCCGGTAATTAAGGGGAGGTAATTCCACAAAGTCACCGCACGGTAAAAGGCTTGTAACTAAGTTATTTCTTGACCGATTCCTTTCGGGTTTGTTGCATTGTTTTCAGTAAGACAATGTCGCTTTGATGATTTTCTTAGTGGTCTTCAGTGGTCATGAGAGGCTTGACCATAAGGTGACCATTTCGTATTTTTTATCAAAGGTGGGAGTTGTCGACGAGAGCTAAGATTGCCATCGAGATTCAAGATAGCCGACCGGAAGCTGATATACAGGCGCAGAAGATTCAAGATGGCGGACCAGAAGCAGATATGACGTCACAGACCTGCGCAATGGCACCTAATCCACCAATCCACCTGAGAAATAATAACAATCGCAACCCTATATACTACTGTGATGTTCCCCCGGTATTTATATATGCAAGTCGCTGTAGGATGATGCTCATAATATTACTGTTAACAAATTTCAAACGAATTAATTAAATATGTACCATAAAAATTAACTAATCTCCACAGAGCTTGTGTTTTATATGTATTTGTTTTATGCTTCGACTCTGAATAAAGCTTTGATTGATTGATTGATTGATTGATTGATTGATTGATTGATTGATTGATTGATTGATTGATTGATTGATTGAACTAATACAAACATTTCAACCAAAACATTTCAAATGAAACCTTTCCTTTTATTCTTAATTTTTCAATTATATATGCATGTGATGCACGTTAAGTGTTCTTTTTTAGTGTTGCAGTAATAACTAATAAGTTTTTAATGATGAATAAGTAAGCAAGTCTGAAGCTTGTAACGAAATCATATCAGATAATGAGATGTAGAATAAGTGTACGCGGCATAACAAACATATATTTGCAAAAAATGGACTTGTGGTCTGTGCCTAATTACCTGTTAATCATTTATTTACAAAAAATTGATGTCTTGTATAAGACAGGACCGTCACAAGTTGAGAACCAATCAATATCAGTATCTCCCCAATCCCTTGGCGTTTTTTGCAGATATTCAATGTCTTCCTCATAACAACTTTATAGATTCTCGTACATTTGCAATTCTACATCAGACACGAGGTGATCTACCCTTGCCAAAGAAATAGAGCATGAAGTATATCCCTTGCCAAAGAAATGTAGCATGAAGTATATCCCTTGTCCAAGAATTTAAAAAAATCTGTCCCAAGATTTTTAGTATGGTTCATAGAAAAATATTTTCGCCCGGAAAATAGGATTTCTGACTCCCATAATTTAGAAAATACATTATCTGACTCGACCCAAACTGCCAAAGAAGAGAAGAGATGAAGAAGCAGGAGGAAGAGAGAGGAAGAAGGAGGAAAGAGGAAGAAAGAGAGGGAGGAGAGGGAGGGAGAAGGAGCAGGAGAAGGAAGTAATAAGGATTAAACTATACAAAAACCATATAGGATGAAACGTAAATACAAGAAAGTCAATCAAGGACAAAATAAAAGAGGAAAAACCAAAAAGGAATTAGCCATACAAGTGAAATGCACGACCCCATAAAGGGCGACACTTACAAAATGAAGAAGGATTAGAATGGATATGGTTTGGTTCAGCAGGTTAGAGATTAGGGTTATAGGATTAGGGTTAGCAATTTAGAGTTAGGGTAAGTGTTACTAACAAAAAATAGGACCGAACTAAAAAAAGGACGAAATAACTTCATGACAGAAGCAAATGTGTACCAAAGGGGTAATCAGTATCATAAAACCGTAAAGACAAAGACAAAACCGGTAGACAAAAACTCATCACAACAAAACAAACCACATAACAACATAAAACACACACACATAACAACAAAACCGCATTCAGCAACGTGAACTCAAGTCGAAACGAGAGTGAACTCAGGTGCTCCGGAAGAGTAAGCAGTTCCTGCTTGCTATAGCACACCCGTCACGTTGCGAAAGATCGATTAAGTGTTGGTCAAATCCGGAAAGGATGACATTACAAAACTCTATGTCAAACCAACATCTGTGCTCATCTGAGAGATAGAAATCCCGTATTTGTAAACAAGCACATGATGTCGTCCGTAAAATTTATTGAGTGATGACAACAACCTTGGAGCAACGTACCCTTGTGTTAACAATTTGCTTGTCAGCCGTGTAGCTCTATCAAGGAAGTCGTTGTACTCCCCACATGCTCTGGAATAACGAATCAATTGTGATACGTAAACTCCATATGCTGGAGCGGACGGAATGTTGCTACACAGAAAGGGAAAGTTAACTATTGGAAAGTTGAAGTCATCACGTTTGTCATAAAGCCTTGTACAAAGCCTTCCTTGTGTGTCAATTTCGAGAAATATATCCAAATATGAAGCAGACTTCCTAGAATCTGTAGTGTCCTTTATCTCAAGTTCCTTCGGATATATTAGATGTAAATAGTCACCAAATCGAGGATTGTTTAGTGAAAGGACATCATCAATATAATGAAATATGAGATTGAAGGATAAAGCAAGTTTGCGGTCCTTTTTGTCTAGAAGTGATTGTAAGAAGTCTGCTTCATATGAATGAAGAAACAAATCGGCAAGCAATGGTGCACAATTTGTGCCCATTGGGATACCTATTGTTTGCTGAAAAACACGTCCACCAAACTGTACAAATATGTTGTCGATTAGAAAGTTGATCATTTCTATTATTTGATCTTCTGTAAATTTGTTTTTCTTGCTAGACTCTTGGATGACAAAGTAAGTCTTTTTATAACCGACTACCAAATACTTGTACCTGCGTTTTCCATTCTTTTTTATAAAGCTACGTTTAATCAGCTGTGCCAAACGAGATTTTAATTGTGAATGTGGAATTGAAGTATATAATGTAGAGAAATCAAACGTTTAAATGCTATTACATGATGAAAATGACTTAGAATGGATATTTTCCATCAGTTCTTTAGAATTTTTGAGAATCCACATTTGATTGACGCCATTTCTAGAGTAGCAAAAATCGAAATACTTTTGAAGGCTTGATTTTATTGCCGTCAATATTGATGTTAACAAAACTGAAAGAGGCTTAGTTGTACATTTGGATGACCCAGCAATAAATCGTTGCTTGTATGGAGTTTTATGTAACTTTGGAATCCAATACAAGGATGGAACGTCATCGTTCTTTTTGTCAACAGAAATGCCAAAGGAAGAAATGACAGAATTATGATTGTTGATTATTTCCTCCTTTGACAGTGTTGTTGCTGTATATGTGGTGCTTTTGCTACTACAACCAACCCCTAGTTCAGCTGTTAAACAATCAATATAGTGTCTTTTGCATACGAAAATGATGTTGTTAGGCGCTTTATCAGCAGATACGACAACATATTTGTCATGTAAGGTGGACAATGTCTTCGCAACATCAGGGTTGTTGAAAATAGATGCTGTCTTGGTGCTCATCGAGCCTTTCAAAGAGTTAATCCTTTTCAAAACCAACGACCTCACAGACTTTACCCACTCTGACAAAGAACGTCACTTTCTTTTTCATGTTCTTTTTGGCCCATTTTCTGGCATAGTCTTCAACTGAATCCATAATTGTTTTGAAATTATGGTTCCAGTTGATAGCTCTAGGCTCACGATATTTTGGTCATTTGGCCAAAACATTGCGGAGTTGGTCATTTTTCACTATGTTGAGGTCCCCCGTAATGACGTGGCCAGATGGACTATATTTGAATGGGGATTTTTCACAAGAACAGTCTGGTGGTTTTGCTTTGAGATCGTTCATTTGGTAATCCCGCAAAACTTGTTTGTAGTTAAATACCTTAGGTGCAATGGTGGAAGTGTAGGAATAAGAAATGACGGGAACACTTTTGTCTTTGAAATAAGGAGGGGTATGTTCTGTAACAGATTTATGATGTAAAATGTTTCCTAAATTTATGGCATCCAAACCTTTGTTTAAAAATGGAAGAGAAATGAAAGAGCGATTGTCCTTGTTATTTTCGTGTGGAACACCGACTGGTTTGAATAATCGGTTGTATCCAATGTCAAGAACAATGGCTGTAAGACGGTACAATTTGGATTTAAAATCAGTCACTGGATTTTCGAGACATTCTTTGTATAGTGTGTTAAGTTTGGAAAGAGGAGTAGCACGACTTTATTGCTAGACTCCAGAGGCGACAATAGTCGTCATGAGTTTTGACCTTTAGTCTATGGGAAATAAAAAGAAATGCAAATGACAACAAAGTACCAGTCAATACGTTTCGTCTATTAAGGACTCATCAGAGGCGCTATACCAAAAATATTGAAAATTTCAAACACAATATGATTATGAAGAGCATAAAACAGTAAAATCAAAAATACCAAAGGGGGGAACAAAATTATTACTGATGATCAACCTATGTCTGGGGTAGGAAGAATCTTAGGGTTAAGACAATTTTGAAATTTTAACGGATAATTTAAAGCTTTGATGTGTTCTCCAACACAAAAGTAATTGTGCCGGAGCGGGCTGACCTCGGGGAATTAAAACTCCACCAGCAGTGCTAATCGTCACGGGTGTTCGAAATGTAAATGACAACAAAGTTGCAGACAATAAATTTTGCTACGCCTGACGCGCGTTTCGTCTATTAAGGACTCAACAGAGGCGTTCTACCAAAAAAGGTTGAAAATGCCAAACACTATATGATTATGAAGAGCATAAAACAGTAAAACCAAAATACCAAACGAGGGAACAAAATTATTACCGAGATGATCAACAATGTATGGAAGGTGCGCTGCGTAAAAACGATTGAGAAGTACACCCGCTATAATTGATTAGTGCTTTAATGATGACTTGTGGGTAAATCAGACGAAAAAAATATCCGGAATAGGCAATTTACACCCAAAAGGTAAGAAACAATACTTTTAGCAATGTGTTTTTAAATGAAAATTTTTATACAGACATTTTTATAATTGTTGACGCTAATTTTATCTTTCAAAATACAAATGAAATACTTATACATACAGTATTTTGAAAAACACAATTCCAGAACAGTATCAGTATTCAAAACCTAATTTTTTATCCTAAAGATATTTCTTCTAAATATCAATGTATCTTATAATAAGAATTTGTTATATCGTGTTTGTTAATGGTAGAACACAGCGTCGGTGCACAAGTTGTGAAGTACATATGCGATAGAATTTTAGTACATCCGCAATAGTTGAATAGTACACGTTTAAATGACAGGCGATAGTTGAGATGTGCAAATGCGATAGTTGAGAAGTACAACTGCTGTACTTGAGAGGTACAATTGCTATAGTTGAGAAGTACAATGACGATTTAACACATAGAAAGTAAAAAAAATAGAATTATAGCTGCTACTGTATGTATATATAGTTGTGGTTGTCTGTGAGGGTGTGTGCGTGTGCAATATCAATATACAGCAATATGCAAATGCACTTAAATATATTTTCAGAATGAAATGGAAAACAACTTCAAAATATCTAACTCCGTCTTACGGAGTATATATTTCACAGTTGGTAAGATATGCTCGGATCTGCAGTGGTGTGTCTGATTTTAATGATAAAAACCGGTGTATTACAAAAAAAATTACTAAAACAAGGATATCGTTACCACAAATTAGTGAAGTCGTTTACTAAGTTTTATCATAAATATCTATACCTTATTGGAAAATTTAACTGTACACGACGACTTTTGATTGTAAAGGGAATATCCCATCCAGATTTCTACGGTAATGTTGTTTATAGAGCAAATAAATTCAAAAACAATCCCTTGGGAATGCAAAATTGGCTTAAAACTTTGTTAAATAAAGGTTATGAAATGGATATTTTAGTAAAATCTTTGAATTTAGTCTTCTTTGGTAAAAATATTGATAATTTGATACTTACTTTAAAATGTTAATTGCCTTTTTATACTTATGTCATTTTTGAGCATTACAGCGGTCAAGTGTGTCGGTTTTGTGTGATGATGCATCATCAAATCAAGTGTTTGACGTGTTGTGTCGGATTTAAAATCGACATACTTGATTTTTTTACATCAGTCGATGGATGCTTCTTAGCTAGCTGTCAGTAACTTCGAGTGTTCTCAAGAGAGTATCTTTACGTCCCGTTAATTACCTGTTGTCCTTTTGTCTCAGATACTCTCTTGTTGAATTGAACTTCTATCGATTTGATTTTTACTGTGTGTTAGTTTGTGCTTTGTTATTGATTATCATTAGGGGGAAGGTTGGCGCCAAAAAACTAGTTTAACCCCGCCACATTTTAATGTGCCTGTCCTAAGCCAGGAATCTTTATCAAAGCTTATGTTTGTATTTAGTCGAATTTTTGTTAATTGTTTTTTGTCAAGAAGAGGGTCTTTCAATGCACTTTGGGATTGGGTTTGAATCATATGTATTTTATTTTCAATCCAGGGGCCAATTGAAAAACAGCGAGCAGCGACCGCTGGTCACATTGAAGGCTGCTGGCTGTTTTCCATTGTGGATATTTAAAATATACGTTTATAATGTAGGTTGTGTCGCGTACACTTATTCCACATCTCATTTTCTTCTTTTCAAGTGTGGTTACTGTAAAGAATCATTTAATTCGTTTATTATTTAACTGTTTTTAAGTTTTTTGGTTTGTCTAAATTCCATGATTGTAATTCAAATGTTGATTATTTCTTAGATTTTTGAAAGAAAAAACAATCACTATGGAAAACTTATGGAAAAGCAGATAAATTTAATTTCCCAGTGAAGCTTTTATATAAGCCCCGGATTTGACTTGTTTCACCAACCATTCTTGTATTTGCCACAGGCGCCTAGGTCCAGGATTTTGTTTTAATTGTTATTTATGTGCATATAAACAATTTTTTCATCCCTCTTTACTACCTATTATAAAAAAAACATTCTGGGATACTGAGATTAGGTCGTTTGTTTCCGTCGTTTCGTTTCTATATTAAATTTTACAAAAGCTCTTTGCAATGTACATACTTTCACTTTTCACTCGGTGGCTATATTCGGATTCTCAATCTTCGGATTTCCATCAAGACAATATGGCCGCGACCAGTAGAGTATGTGTTCTGCTTCGGATTATATTTTAGTCAGTGTAACATATCTTGCGTAGCTTTAGCGTTATGGATATTTGATTTTGGTTGCGAAAATTTACTTAAGGTAGATGGGGTGTCTATCACTGAGCATCTTTTTTGCACATCTATCATAATTTTAGAATTTATAATGCATGTTACTCTAATTGATTTCTATTTGGCTAAGTGAACATCAAAATTAATAATTTCAACAAAAATAGTATAAAATACACCTTTTTTGCGAATTTCAATAATTTCCCGTACTTTTTAAGGGGAGATAATTTGTATAGAAATAATAGGGAAAAACACATTTTTCACTTTTTTTCAAAAATTTTGATGGTGAACTTTATTTTTTATCTAGCATATTTAAAAAACATTCGAAAACAAAGATTTTCACAAATTTTAAGAAAAATCTATGGATTGGAATTTTTAAGGTAAAAGAAATTTGAATTTTCTCTATTGATCCTATATCAAAAGTACTAAAATCATCCATTTTTCAAAGTCGTTTCTACAAAAATTCTCGTCGTGAACTTTTAATTTTATTATCGAGATTTAAAGTACCAGTCTAGGGCTAACTGTGGTCAAAATTTAAGAAAATTCTATGGATAACTTTTTAGACACCCCATCTACCTTAATTGAATAAAGTTTTATAGGACAAACATACTATTCGGACACCAAGAATAAGTTAAATCTTGCAAAAAAGATGTACACAGCATCTTCATTTTTCAAGCTTTTATGTGGCGGTGTGTTAAAGCAACACTGCGATTCAACTAGATCATGTAGCGTACATGGCGTAGTCACTTTATCAGGTTGTGCACATGTTTAAGCGTACATGTACTTTCTTATAAATTTTTGACTGCAAAATGTTAATTCATTGAATAAAGTTTATTATCACAGACAGAAGTAATGCTTATGCAAAATAGGTCAATCAGACACACACAATTCAAGCATTTTATTGATTTTTAGAAAATGACAAAATAGCCACATTGGGTCATTCGTCTGTCTTCATCTAGGTCATTTTAATAAAGATAAATAATTTTATTTATTTCTCACAACGCTATTGCGGGATCCGGAAAAATAAACTTATTTGTCACAAGTTATTGGTTGTTCGAAAATGTTATCATTGCTTGATAATTTTGTCGTTATTTAAGAATTATTTTTTTGTATTTTGATGTTTCATTGGCGTTATCCATAGCAGATTTTAAATGAAGCGACCGGTCAACGGTTTTACATTTGGACATTTAGCTTCGTAATGCCCCATTTGCCCCATCAAAATACAAACATCTAATTCTTATAATTACATTTTTATGTTTTGTATCGTTTTTGTTTTACTTTGTTTTGTTCACTTTTGCGGTTGTTTTAATTTGCGCATTTATATATATTTGTGAGCTCGTGACCCTATTATGGTCATGTGACCAAGCTGCATTTCATCGAGCTATGAAACTCAGTTAAATCGACCAATTAGCCAATAGAATCAACGTATCTTGATTATATGCATGGTAAATGCAATTATAGGGATATCAAAATTGATTGCATACTAAAGGGATATTAAAATTGTTTATATGAACAATATCAATTTAAAACACAATCCTGGACCCAAGCCCTGTGGTATTTGCTTAGAAATCGGAAACATGATCAGCTGAGGTTACTAAATAAACAATATTAATTTTTACAATTATAAAAGATCATATTTTCTTATGTTCCGTGAGTTACAGATTGTAACAATTCGTATCTTTGTGTTCCTTTTACAACTCTCATTTCTACATTTAACTTTTTTGATGTACCGACAAACTGTAGCTTATGTACTATTCAACTTGTGCTTATGTACTATTCAACCAGTGCACCGTCTAAAAAGTTGTACTAAACAACTATAACATCAAATATTTTACATACATTGAAAGATCGTGCCGTAGCATTGCTAAATGATTATGTTTCATGTATTTTATAATATGATGATTTAGAAAATGATTAAAAGTATACATTAAAAACGTTTCTTACCTCGTTTCTTTATTCACTTTTGCACAACTGCTTCTTTAATCCAAAAAAAGTGTGAAATGTTCGATTATTTAAAGATTACGCGGCTACCATGGATTTAAAATATAAACGAAGGTCATTTAATAGAACCACGTAAAGTTAGGGAAGAAGTAGTTACCATCTTATTTAGATAAATGATTGTTTGAAAGTCATTTTTTGAAAAAAACCAAAAAATAAGCAGACGGTTTTCTGGATTGCACTAGTCAACTATGACGTATGTACTTCTCAATCGTTTTTACGCAGCGCACCTTCCATACATTGATCAACCTATGTCTGGGGTATGAAGAATCTTAGGGTTTAGACAATTTTGGATTTAAACGGATGATTTAAAGCTTTGATGCGTTCTCCAACACAAAAGTGTTGGTTCCGGAGCGGGCTAACATCGGGGAATTTAAACTCCACCAGCAGTGCTTACCTTCACGGGTGTTCAAAATGCAAATGACAACAAAGTTCCAGACAATAAATTTTGCTGCACCTGACGCGCGTTTCGTCTATTCAAGACTCATCAGAGGCGCTCTAAAATTATATTGAAAATGCCAAACACTATATGATTATGAAGACGTAAAACATTAAATTTAAAAAATGCCAAGCTGGGAAACAAAATTATTACTAAGATGATCAACCTATGTCTGGGGTAGGAAAAATCTTAGGGTTTAGACAATTTTGAAATTAAAACGGATAATTTAAAGCTTTAATGTGTTCTCCAACACAAAAGTGTTGGTGCTGGAGCAAGCTAACCTCGGAGAATTAAAACTCCACCAGCAGTGCTAACCTTCACGGGTGTTCGAAATGCATATGACAACAAAGTTCTAGATAATTAATTTTGCTACGCCTGACGCGTGTTTCGTCTATTCAAGACTCATCAGAGGCGTTCTACCAAAAATGGTTGAAAATGCCAAAAACTATATGATTATGAAGAGCATAAAACAGTAAAACCAAAAACATCAAACGGGGGAACAAAATTATTACGAAGATGATCAACCTATGTCTGGGGTAGGAAGAATCGTAGGGTTTATATAATTTTGAAATTTAATAGGATAATTTAAAGCTTTAATGTGTTCTCCAACACAAAAGTGTTGGTGCCGGAGCGAGCTAACCTCAGGGAATTAAAACTCCACCGGCAGTGCTAACCTTCGCAGGTGTTCGAAATGCAAATGACAACAAAGTTCCAGGCAATAAATTTTTCTACGCCTGACGCGCGTTTCGTCTATTAAAGACTTATCAGAGGCGCTCTACCAAAATATTGAAAATGCCAAACACTATATGATTTTGAAGAGCATAAAACAGTAAAACCAAAATACCAAACGGGGGAACAAAATTATTACTAAGATGATCAATCTATATCTGGGGTAGGAAGAATCTTAGGGTTTAGACAATTTTTAGTTTAAAGCTTTTATGTGTTCTCCAACACAAAAGTGTTGTTGCCGGAGCGCGCTAACCTCGGCGATTTAAAACTCCACCAGCAGTGCCAACCTTCACGGGTGTTCGAAATCCTAATGACAACAAAGTTCCAGACAATAAATTTTGCTACGCCTGACGCGCGTTTCGTCTATTCAAGACTCATCAGAGGCGCTCTACCAAAAATGTTGAAAATGCCAAACACTATATGATTATGAAGAGCATTAAACAGTAAAACAAAATACCAAACGGGGGAACAAAATTATTACTAAGGCGATCAACCTATGTCTTGGGTCGGAAGAATCTTAGGGTTTAGACAATTTTGAAAATTAAACGGATAATTTAAAGCTGAAAATTGAAAATTAAACGGATAATTTAAAGGTATCGCCCAGTATAAAAAGGCTTGAATTAATGACACTACGGACACGGTGTCTTTTCGTAATACAGGTGTCCAAAATACACTCAAAGACATCATATACCCAGTCTGCGAATCCAGAATTCCAATATAAAAATTGATTCTATTCGACCGTGCTCTGTACTTTTGGAAGACGTTTTGGATTTTGAAAATGTGCAATCTCATTGCTCTGTCAGTAAATGCGGAATAAAGAATTGTAAAACTTGTAAGATCTTGATTACTGACACAGAAATTAAGAGCATCTTAACGAATCGGTCATATAACATCTACAGTTGGGATGATTTAAATTGTACATCTGCCAATCTTATTTACAGACTAGAATGTACCCTTTGTGGACTGCTCTATATTGGTGAGACGAAAGGAAGACTTAATGCTCGTATGTGTGGCCACAGATCCGGAATCAACAACGACAGTTTTCCTTACGTTAACCAGAATTTTAACCAACCTGATCATTCCATTTTGTCTTTAAAAGTCCGCATTTTGGAAAAATTTACCATCCTACAAATAATCCCACTTTAAGTACAGCTTTCCGTAAAGAGAGAGAAGAATTCTGGATTCGACGACTGGGAACCACACTACCCTATGGCTGCAACGACAACATTGGAAGTGTTGGAAATTTATCTAGCCATAGCTGCAGTGATGTTAATGTGATGAATCTCTTTGAAAAAACGGAGAGACGGAATCGCAGTCATGGACATCAGAAATACAACACACCAAAGCTTTGTGATGTATCAATTAGTGGATTGCTTCCGTTTGTCCAAAAACTTCTAGGGATTCATCACATTCGAACTAAACTGTACTCTATTCCCCTTTCTAAACTAAATACTTTGTACAAGGATTGTCTCGAAATCCGGTCACTGACCCTAGGTCTAACATTTATAGACTCACTGCTATCGTTCTTGATATCGGTTACAACCGCTTATTCAAACCTGTTGGAGTTCCACACGAAAATAGTAAAGACAATCGTTCCTTTCTTTCACTTCCATTTTTAAACAAGGGGTTAGATGCTATTAATTAAGGAAATATTTTACACCACAAATCTGTTACGGAACATATTCCTCCTTACTTCAAAAATAAAAGCATTCCCATTATTTCTTATTCCTACACTTCCAGATCTCTCAGATGAGTGCAGATGTTGGTTTGTCATAGGGTGTTGTTTTTGTCTTCCTTTACCGGATTTGACACGCTGAATGCACTATTGGCAACGCGACGGGTGCGCTATAGCAGGAACTGCTTACTCTTCCGGAGCACCTGAGTTCACTCTTGTTTCGACTGGAGTTCGCGTTGTTGATTGATATTCAGTTATTTTGTGTTTCCATGTTTTACATGTTGTCTGTTTTTGTCCCGTTCTTTTTGGTGTTAACTGGTTTTGTCTCTGCCCTTTCGGACTTTTGACATTCGGATACCCCATTGGTACCTCTGTTTCTTCCACCATTGCACCTAAGGTTTTGAACTATAAACAAGTGTTGCGGGATTTCCAAATCAATGACCTCAAAGAAAAACCTCCAGACTGTACCTGTGAAAAGTCCCCATTCAAATATAGTCCCTCTGGCCACGTTATCACTGGTGACCTCAACATCGTGGAAAATGACTTACTTCGCGATGTTTCGGCTAAAGGACCGAAATATCGTGAGCAAAGACGAATCAACTGGAGCTATAATTTCAAAACAATTATGGATTCAGTTAAAGACTATGCCAGAAAATGGGCCAAAAAAGAACAGGAGAAAGAATGTGACGTTTTGTCAGAATGGGTAAAAGCTGTGAGGTCATTGGTTTTGAAAAGAATCAATTCTTTGAAAGGCTCAATGAGCACGAAGGCAACATCCATTTTCAGCAACGCTGATGTTGCCAAAACATTGTCCATCTTACATGACAAATATGTTGTTGTACCTGCAGACGAAGCACCAAATAACATCATATTTGGTGTGCAAGAAACACTATATTGACTGTTTGACAGCTGAATCGGGGGGTGGTTGTACCAGCAATAGCACCACATACACGGCTACAACACTGTCTAAGCAGGAAATCGTTGACAATCACAAATCTGTCATTTCCTCCTTCGGCCTTTCTGTTGGTGGCAATAATGATGACATTCCATCCCTGCATTGGATTCCTAAATTACATAAAAAATCATACAAACAGCGCTTCATTGCAGGGTCATCCAAATGTACAACTAAGCCTCTTTCTGTTCTGTTGACTTCAATACTTACGGCAATAAAATCCGGCCTCCAGAAATATTACGATTGTTGTTATTCTAGAAATGGTGTCAATCAAATGTGGATCCTGAAGAATTCGAAAGAACTAATGGAGATTCTTAACTCTAAATCAGTTTCATCTTGTATCAGCATCAAAACATTCGATTTCTCCACACTTTACACTTCTATTCCACATGAACAACTGAAATCGCGATTGGCAGAGCTGATTAAACGCAGCTTTTTCAAAAAGAATGGAAAACGCAGGTACAAATATCTCGTAGTCGATTATACCAAGAATTTCTTTGTCATCAATGAGTCTAAGAAAAAGAACTAATTTACAGAAGACAAAATAATCGACATGCTCAACTTTCTTATTGACAACATATTTGTTCAGTTTGGTGGACGTGTTTTTCAGCAAACAATAGGGATTCCAATGGGCACTAATTGTGCACCTTTGCTTGCTGATTTGTTTCTTCATTCATATGAAGCAGACTTCTTACAATCTCTTCTAGACAAAAAAGACCGTAGACTAGCTTCTCTTTCAACCTCATGCTCCGTTGTATTGATGATGTCCTTTCACTAAACAATTCGATTTGGTGACTTTCTCCATCTCATATATCCCCAGGAGCTTGAGATAAAGGACACAACGGATTCTAGGAAGTCTGCTTCATATTTAGATCTACATCTCGAAATTGACTCTCAAGGAAGACTTTCAACAAGGCTCTATGACAAACGTGATGACTTCAACTTTCCAATCGTCAACTTTCCTTTCTTCTGTAGCAACGTTCCGTCCGCTTTAGCTTATGAAGTTTACGTATTTCAATTGATTCGTTACTCCAGAGCGTGCGGGACTTACATCGATTTCCTAAGCAGAGCGACACGTCTGACGCAAAAATTGCTCACACAGGGTTATGTTGCTCCTCGGTTGCTGTCTTAACTCTACAAATTTTACGGAAGACATCATGCACTTATAGACAAATATGGGATTTCGATCTCTCATATGAGTGCAGATGTTGGTTAGTCATAGAGTTTTGTTTTGTCTTCCTTTACCAGATTTGACATGCTGAATGGACTATTAGCAACGCGACGGGTGTGCTATAGCAAGCAGGAACTGCTTACTCTTCCGGAGCACCTTAGTTCACTCTTGTTGCGACTGGAGTTCGCATTTTTGGTTGATATTCAGTTATTTTGTGTTTCCATGTTTTGCATGTTGTCTGTTTTTGTCCCGTTCTTGTTGGTGTTTACTGGTTTTGTCTCTGCCCTTTCAAACTTTTGACATTCGGATACCCTATTGGTACCTCTGCTTCTTTGATGTGTTCTCCAACACAAAAATGTTGGTGCCGGAGCGGGCTAACCTCGGGGAATGAAAACTCCATCAGCAGTGCTATCCTTCATGGGTGTTCAAAATGCAAATGACAACAAAATTGCAGACAATAAATGTTGCTACGCCTGACGCGCGTTTCGTCTATTCAAGACTCATCAGAGGCGCTCTACCAAAAATGTTGAAAATGCCAAACACTATATGATTATAAAGAGCATAAAACAGTAAAACAAAAAATATCAAACGGGAGAACAAAATTATTACTAAGATGATCAACCTAAGTCTTGGGTAGGACGAATCTAAGGGTTAAGACAATTTTGAAAATAAAACGGATAATTTAAAGCTTTGATGTGTTCTCCAACACAAAAGTGTTGGTTCCGGAGCGGGCTAACATCGGGGAATTAAAATTCAACCAGCAGTTCTAACCTTCACATGTGTTCGAAATGCAAATGACAACAAAGTTCCAGACAATAAATTTTGCTACACCTGACGCGCGTTTCGTCTGTTAAAGACTCATCAGAGGCGCTCTACCAAACTTGTTGAAAATGCACAACACTATATGATTATGAAGAGCATAAAACAGTAAAACCAAAATAAAAAACGGGGGAACAAAATTATTACAAAGATGATCAACCTATGTCTGTGGTAGGAAGAATCTTAGGGTTAAGACAATTTTGAGTTTAAAGCTTTGATGTGTTCTCCAACACAAAAGTGTTGGTGCCGGAGCGGGTTAACCTCGGGGAATTAAAACTCCACCAGCAGTGCTAACCGTCACGGGTGTTCAAAACGCAAATGACAACAAAGTTGCAGACAATAAATTTTGCTACGCCTGACGCACGTTTCGTCTATTCAAGACTCATCGGAGGCGCTCTACCAAAAATGTTGAAAATGCAAAACACTATATGATTATGAAGAGCAGAAAACAGTAAAACAAAAAATATCAAACGGGAGAACAAAATTATAACTAAGATGATCAATCTATGTCTGGGGTAGGAAGAATCTTAGGGCTTAGACAATTTTGAAATTTCAACGGATAATTTTAAGCTTTGCTGTGTTCTCAAACACAAGAGTGTTGGTTCCGGAGCGGGCTAACCTCCGGAAATTAAAACTCCACCAGCATCGCTAACCTTCACGAGTGTTCAAAATGCAAATGACAACAAAGTTCCAGACAATAAATTTTGCTACGCCTGACGCGCGTTTCGTCTATAAAGGACTCAACAGAGGCGTTCTACCAAATAGGTTGAAAATGCCAAACACTATATGATTATGAAGAGCATAAAACAGTAAAACCAAAATTCCAAACGGGGGAACAAAATTATTACTAAGATGATCAACCTAAGTCTTGGGTAGGAAGAATCTAAGGGTTAAGACAATTTTGAAAATAAAACGGATAATTTAAAGCTTTGATGTGTTCTCCAACACAAAAGTGTTGGTTCTGGAGCGGGCTAACATCGGGGAATTAAAATTCAACCAGCAGTTCTAACCTTCACATGTGTTCGAAATGCAAATGACAACAAAGTTCCAGACAATAAATTTTGCTACGCCTGACGCGCGTTTCGTCTGTTAAAGACTCATCAGAGGCGCTCTACCAAACTTGTTGAAAATGCACAACACTATATGATTATGAAGAGCATTAAACAGTAAAATCAAAATAAAAAACGGGGGAACAAAATTATTACAAAGATGATCAACCTGTGTCTGGGGTAGAAAGGTTTCTTAGTGTTTAGACAATTTTGAATTAAAAGCTTTGATGTGTTCTCCAACACAAAAGTGTTGGTGCCGGAGCGGGCTAACCTCGGGGAAATAAAATTCCACCAGCAGTGCTAACCGTCACGGGTGTTCGAAATGTAAATGACAACAAAGTTGCAGACAATAAATTTTGCTACGCCTGACGCGCGTTTCGTCTATTCAAGACTCATCAGGGGCGCTCTACCGGAAATATTGAAAATGCCAAACACTATATGATTATGAAGAGAGTGATCGAGAGAGCCGGCATATACTTTTATGTTATATGAACACCAAACACGTTTTGCCCATTTACATAAACTCTGCTTACTGGGGTTGACATCATTTCATTCAACGCGTTGTCAGTTTTGTTGTCGAATTTGAGTACGTACAGCATTACTGAAATGTGTTTCTCTAATTTTCATCCGATTAATCAGCCTCTAAACTACTTGCGGATTTATTTTCTCACCTCTTGAGAAATTTTTGTTCTCAGCGTAATATTGCACAGGGGACCGGTTAAAAAATCTCTTGATGATTATAGAACTTCTAACATGTCGGGAAATCAATTTGATATTTTTTTGCTCGGCAAGCCTCGCCATCAAAATAATCAAATATATTTTCCTTGATGTTAGAAATTCAGTAATCAACTCTATTATGGCACGTCAAACGTTACAATATTCAAAACAAATATTGATTTGAAAGAAAATAATTTATATTCAATATTTATACATATATATGCAATATTTTTCTATTTATATTCAAAAATTAAAATATATGTTCAAAACTTAAAAATATATGGTTGAAAAACCAAAAAATATGTTCAAAACTAATAAATATATTATGCAACATTCTTCTATTTATATATTCAAAAATTAAAATATATGTTCAAAACTTACAAATATATATTCAAAAATTAAAAATATATGTTCAAAACTTACAAATATATATATTCAAAAACTTACAGATATATATTCAAAAACTTACAAATATATATTCAAAAACTTACAAATATATATTCAAAAACTTACAAATATATTTTCAAAAACTTGTAGAAAATACATTCAAAACATGTTTAATAGATAGTTTCAATAATATTGCATTCTGGGTAATATTTGTAATGACCTTGCAATTCAATGTAGCACATGCGTCCACCGTTGTGTGAAACAACACGCTTTTTCCTGGAGAAAAAAAATGAGGACTCCCTTCTTTTTATTGCTTTTATAAGGTTAGAACCACGAGAAACGATCCAAGCACCACGGGGCATGTGGACCCCGGGGATGCTCCAATTGTCTTGAAATTTTGTACCTCCCTCTTCCATAGTGGTCCGGGTAGTAACACAAAACACAACACAATTGTGAGACATAATGGTTATATTGAGGTAATTTCTTCCTGCAACAAAACAGCCAGACACTTATAAAGTCAATCAATAACAATTTAGTGATTGGGGTGTCCTTCCGTCCATTCGCGGATAAGAATATGTAAATGTACTACGTACCATAAGGTGTGACGGACACACTGACAATCGGTTTTTGTGTGATGATACTTAACCAAGCATTAAGTGTTTAAAGTATTGTGTTAGATTTAACACTGGTGTGCGTTGTGTAAGTTTTGTATAAGTTATGAACAGGTTACAAACACATTAGCAAACATCAGCGTGTGTTGGTGAACGTCGAGTGGGTCGCAAAATGTTGAACATGTTTAAAATTTCCGACGTTCACCAACGTGTTAATTATAAATTACTCGAACGTTAGACCTAAGTCAGAAGAACGTTATACACACACTGACGTACGCTATGAAGTAGTTTTGCACACGTCGAAATGTGTTTCTTGAACGCCGAACAAAAATGAAATGAACGTTTAATGTCATTCTAACGACAGTCTACCGCATGTCTAGCAATTTCACAAGCTTAACAATCCTAATTCAAACCTGAAAAAAATCTATTTACATTTTAACACAATGAAAAAAGCCCAAAATAATTTTGAATGTAACAAGGATAATTTCGATGGTCTGGAATGGAAAGTGAATCTTGCAAAATGTAATTTACACCCGTCGTGTTGTCGGTGACCAACCATGAGGTTTTGAAATTTTCACAAATTGAGATTTTTGCTCAAAAAGGAAGTTTTTGTTCTTTTCAATGTTTTAATACAATTTTCAATAACATGTAATAAAAAGGTAACAAATGTCATCAGGAAAAGACAAAACAAGACGGTCATACCAAAGAATTTGAATATCCCAAGAGTCCTGACCTGGTACAGGCATTTAAAAAAAATGGTGGGTTAAACCAGGTTTAATAAATACAATGAAACTCTACCAAAACTAAAAATAACCTACACTAATTGTGAAGAAATTTACCTGAAATGGTGATATGACTTTATTAAGGCTGGAATTGGTTTGAACATAGTCTTCATGAACTGAGCCCAGTTGTAAGAGTGAACAGGTGCATCTGGATCATCTACCAACTGAGGAATGTTGTGACCATTTCTTGAAGACCTCCGCACAGTTTCTGCCATATCAGCAAGGGTTTCAACTGTAGAATGTCTCTATTTTACCTTCCATAGACCAAAGTGCCAGTCTGGGTTGAACTTGGTATGACCTGCTTCCATCATTGAAAATTCAACAGATTTGTGTTTGCCTGTTAAAACTCGCCACAAACCATACCTAAAAATATATATCAAATAAATATTTAATATATTTAAAATTCTGAATTATGTTTAACTTCAATCTTCAATTTTAAAATGTCACCGTCTTACTTTTCCGTGTAAACCTAAGTTTTCGCTATTACCTAACGATTTCTTGGGCATGTTAGGTTTACACAGCCGTGTAAATGTAGCCAGTGCCTTGATTAAAATGTTCATATACATTTTGTACTTGGCGGACGAACAATAGCATCACCCAGGTGTTGAAGAAAACTAGCAAAGACAGAAAAATGACTATGCTGTGAATTGGAGGGCCATGTTGTGATTTGGAGGAATAAGTTATGATTGGTAGCCGTGTCACCGAAAGTAAAAATTATAAGTTGGACGAACGCTATGAATACGTTCTGCAATCGTCACACATGCGCTAGGCAATAATCAAGTACGCTGGACATACTATTATTATTAAATTATTAAATAAGATATCTTTTTTAAATTGAATACAACGATATTCAATACGTAAGATATCTTATTTAGTTAATAAGATATCTATCTGGTTAACAAGATATATTTATAGTTTTTAAAGATATCTTATTAACTATATAGAATATCTTATAAACCGAATAAGATATCTATCAGCTCCGAACACTAGAACCGGATGGTCTGAATGAAAAAGACCAAAAGATTTTTAAAAAAAAAAACAAGTAAAAAAATAGTATTTTGAATATTTCACCATGCTAAATTTTATTTTTACAGATTTGTTTACTTAATTATTGTTCTTACTCTAAAATATTGTATGGCTCCTATTGGAATGTACTACTTAAACACACACGTTCTCATAGTTTGTTTTAAAAGACGTATTCTAACTAAGAAAATTCCAATCCATGGCCTGATGAAGAAATCTTGTGATTTCGAAATATTGCCACAATTTTAAATATTATTCAATTTATAACACATTAGTGTGTTTAATTACATTTCTAGACATTGATTATATATTTAATAAGATATCTTTAAAACTGAATAAGATATCTTATATATCTAATAAGATATCTTTAAAACTGAATAAGATATCTTATATATTTAATAAGATATCTTTAAAACTGAATAAGATATTTTCCTTTCTTTATAAGATATCTTATAAAATAATTAAGATAACTTAACAACTTTAAATCAAATAAGATATCTTATAAACATTACAAGATATTTCATTTACTTACAAGATATCTTATTAACTTTATAGGATATCAATTTTGAGTTGTCCGATTTCGATTTGACAACTTCGACTTTTTTTCTTGAATTTACACAAAAGCTTTACAACTATAAATATCAACATACAGTAAAACAAAAAATAAGATTTTTGAAACAAATACTCTAAGTTCAGAAATTTAAACATGAAAAAGTGAGGTTTAAAAAAAATGACAAAAAAACACTGCAAGTAGAAATAATAATGAATTAAAAAATTGTTTGCTTTGCTAACTTGCTTTTTATAGCTCACCGGTCCAGGTGAGCTATTGCCATCACTTGGCGTCCGTACGTCGTCTGTCGTCTGTTGTATGTCGTCTGTCGTCGTCTGGTTAACAGTTTTCAAAAATCTTCTCCTCTGAAACTACCGAACAGAATTCAATAAAACTTGGTATGATTTATCCTTAGGGTAACCTGCACCAAAGTTGTGTTTCGATTTTTTATCCGTCCCAAAAAATGTCTGCCGTTACTAAAAATAGACCGGGGGTCAGACTACTGTTTTTGGCTTGTAAAATCAAAAGGTATAAGAGATAGATGAAATCTGATGCCACCCTACTGCTTCAGTATCAAAAGTTCTACAAAAGTCTTCACAGGGTCCAAGTTGTCAGATGATCCCTTATAGGGGTTATAGCCCCTTAAAGCCAAGAAATAGTGTTTTGGGCCTATAGAACGAAAGCTATTGCAGATCGGAAAAGCTATTGCTTGCTTAAACATTCAGTTCATTTAGCTCTACAAAGTCTTCTAGGGTCAAAGTTGGCAGGTGATTTCTTAAAGGGGTTATGGCCCTTTAAAGGTGAAAAATAATGTTTTTGATGAAAACTATTGCAGATAGAGAAGGGCTTTTTCTTGCTTAAACATTTAGCTCATTTAGCTATACAAAAGTCTGCATAGGGTTGACATCAAGACCAAGTGAGCGATTCAGGCTCATGGGAGCCTGTTAATAGTTCTTTTTCATGTAAGATTCTTTTTAAAAAAAGCAAGCATATTGCTCTTGTTAAAGTTTACATTATAAATAAAGGTAATAACAAAACTACCGAACTTGAATGATCAATCTCATAGTCCAGAAAAAATGACAAAAACGAATCGGTCATACCGGAGAATTGGTGGATCGCAATGGTCTTGACTTGGTACAGGCATTTCAAATGAAATGGTGGGTTAAACCAGGTTTTATGGCGCCAAACCTCCCTCTTCCATTGCGATCTTAGGATCCGGTAATGACCATAGAATACAACATAGTTGTGAGACACAATAGGGATATTGAGGTGATCATCTCAGTACAGCAGACCAGTCAAACACTAATTAAAACAATTAACCACCATATCTTTTAACTCAATTTTGAACTTTTCTACTAGTTGTATTAATTGAATTACAGACATATTTCTGCACTTCCCTCATGTTTGGTCTTTTCTCTCAACTTAAGAAATTCGTCAGAGGGATTGGTTAGGTCATAATAACTTATGAATGCTATATGTTCCGTGTTTTTGTTTTTGTGTGATATGTTGTCTATTTTAGAATGTTGTTTCCTATTCCATGCCGAGCTTTTGTGTCTACTTTTGTTTCACAGCCCTAACATTATAATGATTAAATAATTTGATTTATTGGAATGGCGTCTTGCGTTGGCCAATAAAAATTTCATGGTTCATTTTCATCAGACTGGATTTTTTCCTTAGTAAAGCTCGGCATGAGTATTGATCATCTGTAATGGATTTTAGACTGAATAAGATTGGTATTAAAGTAGAATGTTGGACTCAAAACAGCAATGGTCATGTCAAAATGCATTCAACTAATCTTAGTTTTCATTCGAGTCGGTAGAACAACTGTTTTGTTACCACAACGTAAAGCTAACATGTAATAAAAACCGGAAACAGGTACATGAAGATTTACACATCCTTCCACACCTGCGTACGTAAAAGTAGCACTAACCTTCCATAAAAAATATTGCTAAATAATTTGTTGTGTTAGTAGTCAGTGCTAGTGTACGACTGGTTCACTTTTGGTTGGAACCAGTATACGTCATCCACCCAGCTGATGAAAATATACTTATAGGGTGGCTCTTTTAGACACATTAAGGTACTACATGAAATTTTATCAGACAATGAATTACTCTTCTATGTAATACAATGAAATCTTGTTTCGGATGGTCTTCTCTAACAAAATCTTGAAAAAGACACTTGACGACAAACACATTCTAAAAAATCCTAATCTAATCTCAGTAGAAAAGTGGATAAAACTGTTTGACTCGCTAATAGTACCCATTATGACATACGGTTCAGAAATATGGATTTCAGAGTTCAAATGTAATTTAAAAGCAATTGTTAATTTGCCATTTGAAAAGATCAAAAACATGATTCTTAAAAATATCTTAGGTGTTCACGGTAAGGCATCTAATTTGGCCATACAAACTGAAACTGGCTATTATCCGATTTGTATTAAGTCGTATAAACTTATGTATAGATATTACAATAGACTAACTGACATTGAATCAAATAGTGATCAAAAGTTCGATTTGTTAAGATCAGCTTTTATCGAAGATAAAAAACTATATGCAAACAAACAAATTTCATGGGTACAAACTGTGTACCAATTAGAAAAAATGTTGGATAGTAAACTAACACTTATATCACATGGCGATTTCAAAGAGCAAATAGAGAGATTTTATAGAAGCTTAATTTTAGATCAACTTAGCTATATGAAATCTAATGACACGGGGAAACTTAGATTTTACAGTCAGATATGCAACTCATTCGATCTCAAGCAATATCTCAGTATAGATATACCTAAACAAGAAAGATCTCTTCTAACCAAAATTAGAATAAGTGCGCATAAATTAGCAATAGAAACAGGGAGATACTTAAAGCCTCCCCTACCCGCTACAGAAAGATTTTGTAGTTACTGTACGGATAGGGTTGAGGATGAGAAACATTTCCTTCTAGATTGTCCCATGTATGAAAACATTAGAAATAAATATATTAACACAGAACAGTCGCAACCTCCCAATCCTAATCTGTTATCAGAAATTTTAAACCCAAATAACCTAAAGGACATGAAAAAGATTTGCTCATTTCTAAAAGAAGCCTTTGAGAAACGCCAAAACGAGTAAATATATTACAAGAAAACATTACTGATTCAATGTCAGATCTGTCATTCTGAATATTTACATTATTAATATTATTAATACTTACACTGAACTATGATTTATCTATTGTATTACATGTAATTAATTTATCTATTATCTCTCTCTCTCTTTTTTTTTTTTTTTTTTTTTTTTTTAATAATCATGTTTATGGTATGTTACTTTTTGTAAACATGAAATTGTGTATATATCATGGATCACGCTTCAGTTATACTGTGCTTTTTCCAATAAAGAATTGAATTGAATTGAAAAAAAATTCCCAAAACTCCTTGTAGCATTCTTCTTCTTTAAGTATCCAGTTCACTATCAATTGCTGATAATAATGAACTGTTGTGCAGCATGGCTTGAAATATAATTTAGTAATTTAATGTAAACAATATACAAGAAAATTAAAAAAAAAAATTGGATAAGTGCTCGTTTGACAAAAATAAGGTGTCAGATTAAAACTATGTACAATGGCCAAATGCGTATGATATTTAGTAGAGTGTGTAGAGGACATCTGGTATCAGCTGTACTCTAAAGGCCTCCAGTGTGGTGGCATTGATGATGTTTGCAGGTACTGAGTTCCATTGTACATGTATGATTGTGTATGGGAAAAAAGATAATTTATAGCTGTCATTTAGAACTGAGATTTGACGAAATGTGTAGTCGTGATTTTTACGTATTCTTTGATCTGTAGGTATTTAAACAAAAGTAGGTATTGCAACTAGATGGTGAATGATTTTTTAAAACAAAGTAAATCTGTATTTTGATCTGTGTTCCTGGAGTGTTGGCCACGTAGCATTCAGCATATCCATTGAAGAAACTGACAAATTGTCTTGCTGTCGTTCACAAATAACATGTGTTTCTATTGTCAGCTAGCTAACAAAACTCATTTATACAAGAGACTGCAAAATTGTAATTCAAAGAAATTTAGATTTAAAGTTAAGGTTCATTTTTATACGACCGCAAATTTTTGCGATCGTATTATGTTATGGCGATGTCGTTGTCGTCGTCGTTGTCGTTGTCGTCGTCTGTAGACACTTTGGTTTCCGTGCGATAACTTTAGTTGTAGTTAACCAATTGTTATGAAATTTTGATATGATGTTTATAACCACTAAAGGAAGGTTGGTATTGCATTTGGGGTTTCTGGCCCCTACCGTTATAGAAAAAAGGGCCAAAAGGGGCTAAAACGGGTGTATTGACAAAACGTCTGTAGAATGTTTATTTTTCATCCAATTTTGATCATTCTTTTTTTACTGTACTCCTCAATAAGTTCTGTCAACAAAATGTAACAACACCTTTGACGTATCTTGTACCGTTACATTGCTATAAGGGGTCAAAAAGGGGCCACACCGAAAAAATCGACTTTTTTATTTGTTGTCCGATTTTCAAAATCTTTTTTTCATTGGAATCCTTGTAAAAATCCCTGCCTGCGTTTTTCAATCAGAATTGCAATATCTTATACCGTTTTAGAGAAATTAGGGGTCAAAGGGGCCAAAAACGCCATTTATAAAAGTTTGTCCAGGCAAATAGTTTTTTACCAATATTTAGTTGTAGTGGGCCAGCCAATTGTTATGAAGTTTAAATATGATGATTATATCCACTAAAGGAATGTTGGTATTGTATTTGGGGTTTGTGGCCCCTACTGTTATAGAAAAAAAGGACCAAAGGGGCTAAAACGGGTGTATTGACAAAACTGTTGTAGAATGTTCATTATTCATTCAATTTTGAAAATTCTTTTTAGCTCACCTGACCCGAAGGGTCATGTGAGCTATTGTCATCACTTGGCGTCCGTCGTCCGTCCGTCGTCCGTCGTCCGTCGTCCGTAAACTTTTTAAAACGTTAACTCCTCTGACACCATAAGTCCAATTGCAACCAAACTTGGTATGGTTGTTCAATAGCATTCGGTGCTAAGAACTGTTGTGGGGATTTTTGATTTGTCGTAAAACATGGCCGCCATGGCTAAAAATAGAACATAGGGGTAAAATGCAGTTTTTTGCAAATAACTCAAAAACGGCTACAGATATCAAAATTCTGGCAAGGGTAAAAGTGATCAGCACCTCAAGATCTACCTACCCTGAAATTTTGAAGAAAATCCAACGACCCATGTAGGAGTTATTGCCCTTTTTGTGGATTTTTTGCAAATTTTGCACCTGTTTAGCTCAATATCTTGAAAGCTATACTAGATATTTGAGAATTTTAAATTGCATATTGTTAAGCACATCAAGATCTACAAAATATGTAACAGGGTCAACGTTGTAGGACCTTTCCTTTTAGGAGTTATTGCCCTTAGAACGTCAAAATTTAGCATTTTAACAGCATTTCCTCATTACATTGAAAACGTTAACTCCTCTGACACTTTAAGTCCAAATGGAACCAAACTTGGTATAGTTGTTTATTAGCATTAGGTGTATAGAACTGATGTGGGGATTTTTGATTGGTCATAAAACATGGCCGCTGTGGCTAAAAATAGAACATAGGGGTAAATGGCAGTTTTTTGCAAATAACTCTAAAACGGTGACAGATTTCAAAATTTTGATTGGGAATAAAAGTGATCAGCACCTCAAGATCTACCAGCTCTGAAATTTTGAAGAAAATCCAACAACCCATGTAGGAGTTATTGCCCTTTTTGTGGATTTTTTGCAAATTTTGCACCTGTTTAGCTCAATATCTTGAAAACTATACTAGATATTTGAGAAATTTAAATTGCATGTTGTTAAGCACATCAAGATCTACAAAATATGTAATAGGGTCAACGTTGTAGGACCTTTCCTTTTAGGAGTTATTGCCCTTAGAATGTCAAAATTTAGCATTTTAACAGCTTTTCCTCATTACATTGAAAACGTTAACTCCTCTGACACTTTAAGTCCAAATGGAACCAAACTTGGTATAGTTGTTTATTAGCATTAGGTGTATAGAACTGATGTGGGGATTTATGATTTGTCGCAAAACATGGCCGCTGTGGCTAAAAATAGAACATAGGGGTAAATAGCAGTTTTTTGCAAATAACTCTAAAATGGTGACAGATTTCAAAATTTTGATTGGGAACAAAAGTGATTAGCACCTCAAGATCTACCAGCTCTGAAATTTTGAAGAAAATCCAACGACCCATGTAGGAGTTATTGCCCTTTTTGTGGATTTTTTGCAAATTTTGCACCTGTTTAGCTCAATATCTTGAAAACTATACAAGATATTTGAGAAATTTAAATTGCATATTGTTAAGCGCATATAGATCTACAAAATTTGTAACAGGGTCAACGTTGTAGGACCTTTCCTTTGAGGAGTTATTGCCCTTGGAACGTCAAAATTGAGCATTTTAACTGCATTTCCTTATATTGAAAATGTTAACTCCTCTGACACTTTAAGTCCAAATGGAACCAAACTTGGTATTATTGTTTATTATTATTAGGTGTATAGAACTGTTGTTGGGATTTTTGATTGGTTGTAAAACATGGCCGCTGTGGCTAAAAATAGAACATTAGGTTAAACTGCATTTTTTTGCAAATAACTCAAAAAGGGTGACAGATTTTTAGATTTTGATTGAGAACAAAACTGATCAGCACCTTTAGATCCACCATATTGTCAGATGACCCCCTTATTAATCTTATGACCCTTTCAACGTTAATAGATTTTGCCTTATAACCTTTACTTCAGGCACATATGTCAGGTGAGCGATTCAGGCTCCTGGGAGCCTCTTGTTTTGTTGAAGTGCTCATAAAATTCTGTCTACTAAATGTGTCAATGATTTTGACATGTATTTCACCATTACATTGCTACAGGGGGTAAAGACAGGCCAAGCCCATAAAATCAACTTTTTTTATTTTTAGTCCGATTTTCAAAATCTTTTTTTTCATTAGAATCCTTGTAAAAATCCCTGCCTGCGTTTTTCAAGCAGATTTGCAATATCTCATACCGTTTTCGAGAAATTAGGGGTCAAAGGGGCCAAAAAAAACAATTTTAAAAGTTTGTCAAGGCAAATTGTTTTATACTTAAAATTAAGTTGTAGTTATTACATGTATATAAATAAGGCTTTTTGTATTAGATGATGATGTAAATATATATGTGTCAGAAATGCATTTTTAAGTCCACCACAGGATGCATGTGTCAAAAAGCTTTGTATGTCCACCATGGGCTTCATGTGACCAAAGCAATTGACTATCCATATTAGGCCTCCAACGTACAGGGTTAAACTTGTTGCGGTCGTATCATGCTGCGCTCGGCGTAGCTTTTTATTACACTTTGGAAAAAATGACTGATATTTTACGTCTTTTGTCTGTCTATGTGGAGCTTCATAAGGTGTAGCAGTGTCTAGATAAATATAATTTGCATAAACTTATAGTATTTTGTAGGTGTACACTTGATCCATTTTGCTGGGGCATTTTCTTTGCATTTTTCAGTTCACTGAAATATACCCAAATATCAACAATGCCCAATCATTTGGCCTCAACATGCTAGGTATTTTAATTATTGTACTCACAATCTGTTTTTTGGAAGGTAATTTAGGGGTAATTCATGCTTTATTTATGGTACAATTTGAACGGAAGGAAAATGAATAGAGAAAACAACATAAGTCATGTAAGTAATTTTGTAAACAGAAAGGGAAATAGTGCATTTGCCAATTGTTGTTCACTTTGATTATTTTGGGTACTTAGTCATATTTTACCAGATTGTACTGTTACCGTCAGTAACCAGTCAATGGACAAGGAATTGAACATCGCTTGCTCTCAATGCAATTCTGATATACCCAATACACTAATCAAAGCATATTTGAATGATTTTGATAGCGTAGTATGAAATGATGTGGTATACATTATAAGAATATGGCATCAAAAACTTTTAAATCTCTGTTAGTTGTTTAAATTTTTCACGTGGATTATCCAAGACGTACACGATACATGTATAATCCGAGGCTTGTCCTTCTTCTATCCATTTGGAAACCAACATGATTTTTCATAACGGTAATGTTTACGGTAAAATTAAATCAATTACGGAATAAAAATCCGACATTAATTGGTATATTGATCACTGATTTTTATATTTAGACGCTGCTACATTTTATTTTGTGTTTTTAGCTCACCTGGACCAAAGGTCCATGTGAGCTATTGCCATCACTTGGCGTCCGTCGTCGTCCGTCGTCGTCCGTCGTCGTTAACATTTTTCAAACGTTAACTCCTCTAACACCATAAGTCCAATGGCTTTTAAATTTGGCACAGTTGTTTATTAGCATAGGTAGTATAAAACTAGCGTGGGGATTTTTGATTCGTTGAAAAACATGGCCGCCATGGCTAAAAATAGAACATAGGGGTCAAATTACAGTTTTTTGCAAATAACTCAAAAACGGTAACAGATATCAAAATTCTGGCATAGGGTTAAAGTGATCAGCACCTCAAGATCTACCTGCCCTGAAATTTTCAAGAAGATCCAACAACCGATGTAGGAGTTATTGCCCTTTTTCTGGATTTTTTCATACTTTTGCACTTATTTAGCCCTATATCTTAAAAACTATACAAGATATTTTAAAAATTCAAATTGCATATGATTAAGCACATCAAGATCTACATTTCATGTAATTAGGTCAAAGCTGTAGAACCATTTCATTTAGGAGTTATGGCCCTTAAAGCGTCAAAATTTACCATTTTTCATTACTTTTACCCTGAATTTCAAAGATTAACTTGTCTGACACCATACATCCAACTTCAACCAAACTTGGCACAGTTGTTTAATAGCATTAATGCTACAATTCTATCGTTGGGATTTTTGATTTGTCAAAAAATATGGCCTCCATGGCTTAAAATAGAACATAGGGGTCAAATTACAGTTTTTTGCAAATAACTCAAAAACAGTAATAGATATTAAAATTTTGATGGGAGACAAAAGTAATAAGCATCTCAAGATCTACCTGCTCTGAAATTTTCAAGAAGATCCAACAAACGACATAGGAGTTATTGCCCTTTTTCTGGATTTTTTCAAAATTTTTCACTTATTTTGCCCTATATCTTGAAAACTATACAAGATATTTCAAAAATTCAAATTGCATATGATTAAACACATCAAGATCTACAATTCATGTAATTAGGTCAAAGCTGTAGAACCATTTCTTTTAGGAGTTATTGCTCTTAAAGTGTCAATATTTACCATTGTTCATTACTTTTCCCCTGACTTGTCTGAAACGGTAAGACCAACTGCATCTTAACATGGCACACTGTTTGATAGCTTATATAATGTTCAGATTTTTGATTTGTAAAAAAACATGGCCACCATGGCTAAGAATAGACCATAGGGGCAAATTTCATTTTTTTGCTAATAACTCAAAACTGGTTTCAGATATCAAAATTGTGCAAGAATCAAAAGTGATCAGCATATTAAGATCTACCTGTCCTGAAATTTTGGATAAGATCTGACTGCTGATGTGGGAGTTATTGTTCTTTTTCCTAATTTTTGCCAAATTTGCACTTGTTAAGCCCAATATTTTGAAAACTAACCACGATATTTCATAAATTTAAATTGCATAATTTGGTTAAGCACAATAATATCTACAAATATATGTATCTGTGTAGTTCAGGTGAGCGATTCAGGCTCTTGGGAGCCTCTTGTTATGTGTTGTTTTAGTCATGCATAGACTAGAAAAAATAGGTCAAGTATCTACCATTTTATTCGACATGTTCGAAGTGTAACCATGAACCTTAATACATATAGTTCCTTGTGCATGTAGCTGGATGTCACTCACGATGCTTTCCCAAATACAAATAATAATGAATCACAGTATATCATGCATATAGATTTTTCTTTTTTAACAGAAAATGGATGAAGATGAAGAAAATGTATTATTGAGCCCAGAAGAGGGCATGTCACATGACATACAAAGGAAAATGACGTCATCGATGACGTCCACAGATATTATGTACAGCTATAATTCTGTTGAGTATATTCCGACAAGTGATGATGAAACCACACCTGTTAAACAGGAGGGGGTAGGGTGAGTCACAATGTATTTACGCAGTGATATTTTTTGTTTTGCTTATATCTTACCTCCATAATAAATGTAAGACTGTTAAGAGATAGTCTCCCTAATTGTTAAAAATAGCTATTTTGTTTTCCAAATTAAAACTAACTGCAGTCTAATTAAGATAAGCCCATACTTTGTTCCTAGTATGGTTTTAAGTCCCCCTTCATAGTACATTCATTTGATTTTTTTTTACTACAGATACATTGTACTTTTCTCTAAGTCTCTACCGCTCCAGGTATATAGTTCTTAATTTTCTTTTATTTTTATCTCTGCCTTCAAATATTGTTTTCGGGGCTGCGTCTTGGTGCGATTCTGTACTCACTTATTTACCAATTGTGGTGAATGGGTGTAGGGTTGCATCAAGACCCAGTTTCTATTGTTTGCATTATATCTCAATCTTATGTCATTATGTATGTGTTATAACCATTTATTGTAAATGTGTTAAACAAATAAATATTAGTATTAGTATTAGTACATTTTATTTTCTTAGAGCTTTTGAGATTTATATATATGTAGGTTGAATAATTTTGATGTTATTTTTATTTACAGAAATCTCTCAAGTTTGATGCATTTATTGAAAGGAAACATTGGCACTGGGATATTAGCTATGCCGTCTGCCATTAAAAATGCAGGATTATGGGTAAAAATATTACACCATTTTAAGTCTTAATTTTGTACATGCTTAAGATTCTATACAGTTTGAAGTCTCCAAATTGAACCTTCTTTTTTAATTTGGCTCAGTATAAACATGTGTTCATTTAAACATTGAAATTCTGTCTAACTGAACTACTTTTATTTATTCAAATAATATGAAAAAATAAAAGTAGTTCAGTTAGACAGAATTTCAGTCTAATTAATCTTTGGCTGAGCAAAAATGAAGTTACAATTCAAGTAATTTGTTTTTTACATGTGGGTATAAAATGCAAAAAAACCTAAAGTGTAGGTTAAATGCATTATTTGTTTTATGGACAATTTAATATCTGCATAGCAGTAATTTCATTTAAAAAGTCACTTTTATCAGCATTATGAGGATCTTATAGAAGAACTCAAAATCAAAATTTAACGGATTGGATATTGACAAAGTGCAATACAATTTAAAAAAAGGTCTGTACTCAATGTGTCAAATTTGAATAATTACTTTCAGTCAGTAATGAGACGTGGAATAATGTGTACATAACACTAACCACAAAGCAATAAACCACCAGCAATTTAAGTACTACTTTTTCTAAGAATCAGGCAGATACCATTTATAATAAATACACAAATGAATTAGATAAAGGAACTTGAGAAAACTTTGTTTTTATCACTAAATTTTTTAATCAATGTTGGGTTTAGAAGATATTACCAGTCAAAATTAAGTAACATTGTACAGTAAAAAGTACTGGAAAATTTCCGCCATAATTTTCCCTATATATAACCAGTCAAAAAATAATTTGTTAGCAACTTTATTTCAAAATGTTAAAACTGCATTTGTTTGTTTTTTATGGTAAAATAATTGCATCTATACCCTAAAATATAAAATTGAAAATGATTGATGTGCCATCCCCTGTTTTATCCTTATGTGGAATAATACTATAAACGTACTTATTTTCAAGAATTTATAAATTTATCCAAGTTTGTAAGTATTTAATTTCACACTTTCTGCTTATTACCCTATTCATTTTATACAAATTCTATCATTTCACAGGTATTTAATTTCATGAAAAATGCATGACCGCGAAATCCATGAAAATAAATACCTAGCAAAAATAAGTATGTTTACATTACTTAAAGATCCACAATGGAAGACAGGCAAATAAGATGTAATATGTCAGAGTTTAAAGACATGTAAAGAAAGCTGTTTTAGCAGTTTTGCAATCAAGCTATAAATAAGTATGATGTAATATTTGAAGGTAGGGACTGGTGGAATTCTAGCCATTGGAGGGATAGCAATACATTGTATGCATATGTTGCTAACATGCAGTCACACATTACGTAATAGGTATGTATATTTGGCTAGAGCATTACTGAAGAGTTTTAAATAATGAATTTTTTGAAGAATGAACTGATGGAGTTTTAGCAATTTGAGAGACAGCTATACATTGTATGCACAAGTTTATACTTGCATGGAGTCTCACATTACATAGATAGTTTATCAGGCTATCTATGGTATATTATAGCTATCTGATTTTCACGTTTTTTTATCGTTTAGACAGGGTAAATCGGTCATGTTATATTCCTACTAGAGGATCTATTATAGAATATTCATTGTGTATACTTATTGTTTCAATGCATAAAATATTATACAGATTGTCTTAACTAAGAGGTACATCTGTATACCCCTATAATAGAACGATATGTGCACTCCATTTCATGAACAATACACTAGTCGATGTACTTATAAGCATTATTGACCTTTTACCTTTAATTAAATCAATGTGTCATAATTATTCAAGTGGGAGGAGCCAAATTATGAATTTCTTAACAAATGTTTAAGTGGACGGAGCAAACAATCAAATTGATATGTTTCAAGTTGGTGAAAAACAGATCGTTCTTTATTTATAGTGCTTAGATTTAGCTCTGCTTTGTGAAGCTTTAGCCCTTTGAATTCTTTGGTGAGGGCATCAATGATCAGTTTTCAATACTGATCAATATAAAAAGAGATTGATGGAATTCTAGCCATTTTATATAAATTAATTTGAAGGATAAACAATACAAATTGTTTGTCGTTTTATAAAAGTAAAATGAGTTAAGTAATGTTTTGACCAAATTAAATATGAATATTTTATTTTAGGTTTTAATAAAGAAATAAAAGTGCTATTCTTTTGCTAGTTTTGATGAATTTGATAAATGCATCATTGAATTTAAATGTTTATTTATTTACAGGGCAAATAAGTCAAGTTTAGACTATGCCAGTATATTTGAGACAGCATTAGCGACAGGACCAGAAAGGTTTAGAAGGCTCTCCTATATAGGAAGGTAAGGTGGCTGAGTGGTCTAAGGCGCCGGTTTAAATACCACACTATTGATCATTAGCTGATCACCTCTGAGCTGGTGTTCGAGTCCTGTTTGTATTTAACAAAAAAGGGACTTTCCCAGCTGTATGTGATTAAGTTTGTCAGTTACCTGCCCAAGGTCGGTGGTTTCCTCTAGGTACTCCGGTTTCCTCCACCATCAAACACTGACCGCCCTACATGGCCCAGGTGTGTCAATAAAGGGCGTTATAGACACCAACACACACACACATACACAATAATTATGTAAGGGCTATTCCAGAAACGAATATCTGTATGTGGGATTCATGGGGCGGATACTAGTTATACCCCTGCTCACAGGAAGTCATATTGCAATCAAAATTGAAATTGCATTCCATTGGAACTTTCATTAAAGATTTATTTTTATTTGGTATACAGCTTTGGCACAATAAAGTTATCTAAAAGTTGGAACATGCAATACACAAAAAAAAATCAAAAAAGAATAATTGATTTAAAAGTTAAGAATTTCATAAGTTTTATCAGTTAACCCTTGAAATAAATCTATAGTCTACAAGTGGCTGATAAGGAAGATATAATTTTTTTAGAGATCGTATGAGACATATTTTCTTAAAACCTTGGTCTAATAGTCGGTTATGGAGAAAGCAGTGTTGGATCAAAAAATCTGAAAAATGTGTACAAGCCCTGGCATATCGAATGAATTGTGAAATTTAGACACCGTATGCAGGTAACGTTGGTATGTTACTTTACAGGTTAGAAAAATTAATAATTTTAAAATTAAAATTGTCTCTTTTATCGTAACTTTTTGTACTGAGATGACCACCCAGGTCAAATTCGAGATGTAGATCCAAGAATGATGTAAAGCAAGTGGATTCAGTGGTTTCTTTTTTCCCTAGCTCTGGGGGATATATTGAAGGAATCCATCTGCCAAGCGACAAGTTGTTGACAGAGAGAACGCCATCATTATATCTGAAAGTGAGATTAAATGACCTTGACTCTTTCATCTTCTTGTTCTTTACGAGTTCCTGAATGAAGAAAGCTTAATAAAAAAATAAACTGTATTTTTCTATTATTCAGAATCCTTGTCAATATATTCCTTGTGATGACTCAGATTGGATTTTGCTGTGTTTATCTTGTTTTTATTGCTGAAAATGTAAAACAGGTTTGTAAATCTCAATTTATTGGCCGGATTTCACGGAGTGAAAAATCCGGGTTATAGAATGGTGAATGTTGGGTGGGCGGCGGGTGGTGGGCAGCGGGCGGCGTGCGGGCGGGGAAAATTTTCGTAACACTTTTCTCAGCAACTACTAATCACAGCCACTTGATATTTGGTATGTAGCATAGGGGTGGGGTCCCATAACGTGTGATACAATTTCAGGTCTGTTGCTCACTTACTTCCTGTTTAACGAAATCTGGCCATTTTTGACTTTGACAGATTTTTGTCACTTCCAAAAAGAGTGGGTTAGTTAGAGACAGAAAAATTAGTGAGCATCAAGTTAATTTTGTTTAAAATATAGATGAAATAATGTGATTTCCAAGTTAAATCAATTTCACAGCGTGAATTTCAGGCTTTATTTGACCTGTGTACAAATTCATTTAACCATCTCAAAGTTTTCAGCAAAAAAATAGGTAAAATAGATTAGCACACAATACACAAAATATCAATCAATGATTTCATTAGTTTACAATATTCAAATGGTTGATTTAGTCATGTTTATCTCAATTATCTGTATGATAATGAATATTTAAGTTAAACTATCTCTGGAATTTTATTTAGGATGATGAATATCGATTTGAATGTTACTTGTGTTGAATATCACTCAGGGATTGATCACATGCACACAAAAGTGACATTAAAATTGATATTTTAGTTGATTCTTCTTCATTTTAGGTCTTCTATTTTGGTTAGAGCATTTCTGGTTAATATTTTATAGACATTATATGAATAAGACCCAGTTTAAGAGTGGTTTATGTGGAACTTTGTAATAAATAAGGATTATTATGGCATTTGTTTTTGAGATGGAATTTATCACGGCAAGTATCAGTCGAGCTTGGTATCCTGATAAGTAAAGCTGTGATAAAATCCAACTCAGAAGCAAAATGTCTCATATTTATCTTATCAGCCTTTTTTATCTATTCATTAATGACCAACTTCTTATTTCCTTATATAGTTTCGTTTTATGAAGAAACTTGTTTAATTGAGGTGGTGAATGATGTTCCAATATTTTCAATCATAAATTGATGCAAAAGAACATGTAAGCCTGACATCAATGCATAGCATGGATACATGCCTCCTTAGAAGTGACCTGTTATTTTTTTGTTTCACAGCCAGCAAACATTAAATTGAAATGCTGCAAATTGCCAATGATTTAATTTCTGTACTTCCAGGTGATAGATAACTTCCATCCTAACAGTCTTCCACAGTTCACCTACATCTTAATTACGACAGCTGTAGTCATTCCATATTCGTTCGTCCGAGATCTCAAACATCTCGCTCCATTTTCCACATTTGCAAATGTTCTCAATTTTGTCGGTCTCGTCATCATATTTCAAGATCTGTTCCATGGCCTGCCAGACACCAGAACCCGTCCTTCGTATAAACCTATCAGCAGTTTGCCGTTATATTTTGGAACAGCTATATATGCATTTGAAGGAATTGGTTTGGTAAGTGTAGAATATAGTCAAACAGTATATATGCAGGGTTCTATTATTATTATGAAATTTGGATGTTGAACAAATAGATGATAATGAGCTGTGCAATAAGTGTACGCACCACAACCTACCTACATTAACAAGTGCAATTTTAAAAATATATAATGGAAGACAGCTGTAAGCCTTTAATGTTACCAGTTGTTGCTGCTCGCTGTCATGCATTGGTCAAAGATAAAAATATAATACATAATGCATAAGGTTCAATTCGTATCTCAAAATTATTTGGAAAAGAACCATTTCTTGAATAGAACAAGTAACATATATAAAGTACAGGGACAACCAAAGTGATTTTCCTTGTCATTTGTATAAATCTCCACAATTCTAAGGGTACATGTTGATTTTGGAGGTTTAAAAAAACTTGTACATGAAGGGGAATGTTTTCAATATGTAAATACAAGGGGTATATATATTTCATATAAAACACTAAATCTGTGCATTTCAAAGACTACACAAAAAATTGATGTTTTTTTTTTTTTATCAACCATATAAAAATGTCAATAAATTTCCTACTAAATAGATAAAAATGATTATATGTTTAATGAAGTACAAAACCCTTTTTGTTTTTCCCATGCAAAATTTGTTTGATTAGAAAAAAAAGAAAGGAATATTAAACAAATTTATTATTGTGACTACTTCTTTTTACAGTTTAATGTCAGAGGGCAATTTGATAGCTTTTTGTTTCACATTTCTTTGTTTTAAAATGAGACAACTTTAAATGATAATGTTAATGTAATTTTTCATTTCACAGGTCATGCCAATAGAAAATAAAATGAAGCATCCAGAAGACTTAGGAGGTCACTCGGGTGTTTTAAATTTGGGGATGGTGATAGTCACATGTCTGTATACAGCCACTGGTTTCTATGGTTACCTTAAGTTTGGTGATGAGTCTCAGGGAAGTGTTACATTGAATTTACCCCCAAAAGATCCGTAAGTTATCAATGACATTATATGTTACCATAGAGGACAAACAAATTTTTGAGCAGTAATGAATTGAGGAATTTTAAACAGATAATAAAAAAAAGAAAAATACATTGAGTCCTAGCAACACAATATCCTATCTCACAAAAGCCCTTTTTCTTCCTTCGTGAAAATGAAATTTAAACTTAAAAGTGACCCTGATTTAGGAGAAATAGACATTAAACAGAAAATAATGAGATGTGGAATAAGTGTACACAAGACAGCTCACATAACAAGCAGTAATTTAAAAAAAAACTTTGAAAAATTGCCAGGTGCCTTCAACAAGGCCAGTAGGCGCTGCTCACTGTTCTGCAATTGGCCCATGGTCTGAATAAAATGCATATAATTCAAATCAAGTCCTGAAATAGTCACGATAGACCCACTTCTTAAACAAGGAACAGAAAACATCAAAAAGACAAGTATACAAACAAAAGCTTTGTCAAAGATTCCTGTCTTAGGACAGGCACATATAAAATATGGTGATAAACAGTCTATGTCTCCTACTTTTGTAGGCTCTGCATAAAATATACAACAAATGAGTTATATTGACTATCACAATGGTACTGACTTGATACAGACATGTTTATAGTAATGGTAATATTAAATGAAAAAGTATGATGCTGTCAGATAGTAATTACAAGACATTTTTGCAAAAATGATATTTTGTGTATAGCTTTGTCCTATAGAACTAAATAGTGTACAGCAATTTATGCCAGAAACTTATTTACTTCCTGTTAAATGAATATTTTAAGACACAGGCGACATACCATTTCCATCATAAAATCACATTGAATTTCTACTTAGTTAAATTCTTCTTTATATGGGTTTTTATTCTCCGATACACGAAGGGGCGAGGTGTTATGTTATACCCTCAGTTTCTTTTGGTGTCTGTCTGTCTGTCCACCAAAGGTTTCTGAGTGATAACCTGAAAATATGTCTTAGGATTTTAATGATATTTTGCACAGCTGTTAAGAACAATAAAATACAGGTCAAGTACAACTTTCAGGATGATCTGGAAAACATTATTGAAGATTTGCCACTTTGTAAATTTTCCAAATTTGAAAATCATGAAATTTCCGGTCTAAGAAAGAACTCATTTCTTTTCAGTTTCTATAAGGAGGTATAGTATACAAATAATACAGTTTAGTATACAAATATATTTAATTTTTTATGAATATCGTGACGGGGTATCATTTAATGTCCCATTAGATGCCCTATTTTTTGTTTATAGATTATATGTCTCAGTAAATATAGTATTTGCCTTGTCAGTCTATATATCTTATGGACTACAGTTCTACGTTCCTATAAAAATAACATGGCCGTGGATCAGCGAAAAAATAACGTCACGAAGATGGCAGAATTATGCAGAATATATATATAGAACATTTTTAGTACTATTAACATGTAAGTATTTGAAGGATATTTTTTTAGTTCGAACACTCTTGTTACGACTTGAGTTTGCGTTGTTGATAACCATTCAGTTGATTTTGTGTTTTATTGTGCTGTTTTTGTTCGTGTTTACTGGTTTTGTCCTTGCACTTTTGGACTTTTGACACTTGAATGCCCCATTGGTGCCTCTTTGCAATTTTACTAATGGGAAACATTTAAAGAGTTCTTTTTCAGTGAAAAGGGGAATTTTTAATAAAAAAATGGGAAAAAAACATTGAATTTCATGAAGGAAAAAGGTGGAAACCTTACCTGACCTACTCTTTATTTTTATGTATTCCACAGGACTTTTTTTGTCCTAAGGAGTTAAATCAATTAAGCATTATGACAATTTGCAATTTCCATTACTATGGAATCTTTAATCTTCAATCTGATGTAAAAAAAAGATTTAAGGTACATGTATATTGAGAAAATTGGATATGATGTAAACTTGTTTTGTAATTCTGGAGTAGCCCTTTTATTATGTTTTGACCACCTAAAAGAAACTTGTGAAGCCATTATAATATATATTTACACATTCTTACATATATCTAGATTTTTGAAAGGTATTAGTATATTTTATATATAAAATGTGCACATTTAATAGTTCCCAACAGTCAATCTTCCTTGAAAAAAATCCCGTAAGTAAGTCTACCTTTTAAATGTATAAAAAAAAACTACTTCCAAAAAGCTTTTACAACCTTAACATCCTACTATTCCTGTGCAAAACAAGCCAATCATTTAACATACAACTTTCATTCTAAAAGTATTTGCTATTAAAACCTGCATCAGAAGATTAAAAAAGAACAAATCACAAGAATTGATTATTGAGTCTACTTTGTATTTCATTTAAATTTACAGATTATAGAATTTGTACAAAAATGTGTTCACTTTTAAATCAAGAACCTGACTTTCACATGTATTTACCTAATATGAAGTCATGCTAATTGAGTTGCTTCAGCATGAGCTGTTATAAAACTTTTAAAAAATCATTAATAAATAATTTTTAATAATTTTTAATTGATTGAATTTCTATAAGGTTTTTCTTGAAATTTTGGGTAAATATCAATGCACATTTCTTTCATAAAGTAAATGAAAACTTTTGTTTCTTATCTCTTTGCCTCCTATGATAAACAATTTGCAGAATTAACTTGTTTTTAGCTCACCTGGCCAAAGGCCATGTGAGCTATTGCCATCACTTGGCGTCCGTCGTCGTCGTCCGTCGTCGTCGTCGTCCGTCGTCGTCGTCGTCCGTCGTCGTTAACTTTTCTTCAAACTTCTTCTCCTCTGAAATGGCTGCACAGATTCAAACCAAATTTGGTCTGGTGGTACTTTAGGGTATCCCCCACAAAACTGATGTGGGGATTTTTGATTCGTCGAAAAACATGGCCGCCTTTGCTAAAAATAGACGAGGGGGGTCAGACTACTGTTTTTGGCTTGTAAATCAAAAAGTATAAGAGATAGATGAAATCTGATGCCACGCTACTGCTTCAGCATCAAAAGCTCTACAAAAGTCTTCATTGAGTCGAAGTTGTCAGATGACCCCTTATGGGAGTTACGGCCCCTTAAAGGTGAAAAATAGCATTTTTTCATGTTTTTGGCCTATGGAATGAAAACTATTGCAGATAGAGAGAAGCTGTTGCTTGCTTAAATGTTCAGCTCATTAAGCTCTACAAAAGTCTCCATAGGGTCAAAGTTGTCAGATGACCCCTTATAGGGGTTATGGCCCCTTAAAGGCAAAAAATAGAGTTTTTGGCCTATAGAATGAAAACTATTGCAGATAGAGAAAAGCTGTTGCTTGCTTAAATGTTCAGCTCATTTAGCTCTACACAAGTCTCCATATGGTCAAAGTTGTCAGATGACCCCCTATAGGGGTTACAGCCCCTTAAAGGCAAAAAATAGTGTTTTTGGCCTATGGAATGAAAACTATTGCACATAGAGAAAAGTTGTTGCTTGCTTAAATGTTCAGCTCATTTAGCTCTACAAAAGTTTCCATAGGGTCAAAATTGGCAGATGACCCCTTATAGTGGTTACGGCCCCTTAAAGGCAAAAAATAGTGTTTTTGGCCTAAAAAAAGAAAATTTGTGCAGATAGAGAAAAGATGTTGCTTGCTTAAATGTTCAGCTTAATTAGCTCTACAAAAGTCTTTTTAGGGTCGAAGTTGTCAGATGACCCCTTTAAGGGGTTATGGCCCTTTAAAGGTGAAAAATAGTGTTTTTTGCTTTGGAATGAAAACTATTGCAGATAGAGAAAAGCTTTTTATTGCTTAAACATTCAGCTCATTTAGCTATACAAAAGTCTTAAAGGGTTGACATTAAGACCAGGTGAGCGATTCAGGCTCCTGGGAGCCTCTTGTTTGTTTTCAGTTGGCATAGCAGCAGCTGTTCCACACTTAGATCTGTTGATCTCTCTGATTGGTGCATTTGCAAGTTGTGCTCTAGCTTTGATGCTGCCACCTATAATTGAACTTTTGACCTTGTCAGCAGAAGACAACAAATTAAAATGGTGGATAGTGGTGAAAGACATTCTAATCATAGTATTTGGGTTTATAGGTTTTCTAACAGGGACCTATTCAGCACTTAATGCTATTATAGACAGTTTTAAACATCCAAGTGGGTAGAGAAATTAACCAGGGAAATTAAACCACTCTAAATACTAGAAATATTGTTACTTATGTTAAGTATGGGATTTTTTGTTGGGTAGAAAAACATTCATTGTTAGTGGAAAAAAACATAGGTATGACTTAAATTTTGGTTCTTTTTTTCAGCTTATTAACCCCTTGGGCACCTTAGATAATTGTGGGAGCTAAATAGGGTTTGATAATTGTCTTTTAAACATGGGGGCTTATATACTATGGTTTCATTATTATTTGTGGGGTATCAATTTTCCTGGTTTTCGTGAGTGGCTCTGAAATTTAAAGTTTTAAACCCAACGAAAAGGATAATTAACATTGGTTTGTATGCAGCAAACCTAAGATCCACAAATTCAAGAATCTATGAACTAATCATTTTTCTTCAAACCACAAAAAATTGGTATCCACGAAAATAAATGATTCCACAGTATCACAAGATTTCATTCTTATGCGAGTTGTTTATATATTAAAACACAAGACAGTAGTGGGTTTGACATCTAGCCAATTAGGTTTAGGTTCTGTCTGTACAAAAAGAGGCATAGTTATTCCTAGAATTCAACGAAAATTGATTTCATAAAACGTAGTTAGCCCAACTCCATTTAGTCCCTTCTTGGTGTGCAATTACAAAATATTAGTTATATTATGGGGAGTTTCTTATACTATTATTAGATGAAGACTTCTTTACCTAAGGCCATTATACTTATGTTGGTTGTTTATTATAACATAAGTTTTTCTCTTGTGGGTACATATACTTTCTTCAGCTTTTCTTATATGGGTATTTTTTTCAGCTTTTATACCTTAGTGGGTACTTTCTTCAGCTTTAGATGGCCATAGACCATTTTATGGGTTGTTCATGAGATACAGATGTTAGTAGGTTTTAAAAATTCTTTTGGTGCAGATAATGGTACAATATTAATCATTTAGTCTTGATTGTGTGTAATTGTGAATGAGTGGTAAAACTGTTTGAAGCTTTCACATTAGTGCATATAGTTATGGGTCCAACTTAAAGAATGAAGACAGAATTGAATATCAAGTATTTATTGCCCCCTTTTTTATACTAATAAAGCTGTAAAAACACTATCCAAATAACAAGTTATACTTGTATTGGTTTAAAAAAAAATTAATTTCAAAAATTAAAAACTTTTTACTATTGTTTTATGGGGACCATATCCAAATGTCTCATTATAAAAAAGAATCATGACATTTTACCCAATGTATTTTTTTATAAATCATTAAGTTATCATGATTTGTATTGTTTTTTATACCCCCACTTCAAACAATAGGGAGTATCTGTGTTTATCTGTAGTTTTGTGGTTCCATACATTGTAGTTCTGTCACATTTGCTAATATTTTAACACTAGGCATAGTTCTGGAAGTGGGGGGTTTCTCAAGTGAGCATTGGCTCACTGTTTTTTTTTTGTCTGTCCATGAAATAAAACAACAGGCATACCATTACTGAACATAGTGTTACGCCACTTTTGGAGTAGAACGCAAGATTTTTCAAAAACAGTTCCAATATATTACTCTTAAGATATAAAATATAAAAATTCTTTTTTACCAAAAAAGTTATGGTCATGATGATAGTTACACCATCTAGAAAATGTCACTTTCACCATGTTCAGTCATAATATGTTTATTTGTGTACTGCACATGTAAAAACACATTTGTTTGAAATATGCATAATTTTCAGGCATAACAAATTAAGTAACTTAGCTGCAAGAATAAAAAGGTATGAAGATGTCTGTTTAAATGAAGAATTGCACAAATCAACCTATTATTTGCTCAAAAGTGATGACAACCAAAAAACATTTGGGAACTTATTCTGTGATATATGTATATAAATATATTTTTACGTCCCAAGACAATTGTTTGGGGAATCAAGTTTTACTTGTGTATGTAAGAATCCCTTATTTTCTTCTCAGTAACTGAACATAAGAGATTGCTGGGTGGTTGGTTATTACAAATTTTATGTCAAACATCTGTTTATGAAAGTATTACATGGTCAATAGATAAATCTCATATGTTTTTTTTTCAGAGTTGATTTAAGTGTTTATAAAACCAATTTAGTTCCACTTTTTATGCTTCTCTTTATTTATTTATTTTTTCTCCCAAAATTTCTTTAACAAAAGGAAAAAGAGGGTGTTAAGGTAGTGCTGAATTCAGCCCCATATTTGCACACAAATTGTAAACATGTCTTTCTGGCACATATTCCATATTCTTTCGTTTTTAATTTTGTAACACCTCAATGAATTTGATGTAATTCAGTCCATAGATAACCAAACTTTACATATTTAATCTATTCCACATGATGGCAACATGATGCATTATATTATGAAGTCATAAACATGATGGAAACTCCAAAAATATCTATTTTGGTTCTAACCGAATCTACTCCTTTATAAGATCTGAACATCATTGTACTTTTGTGAAGATTTTCTTTGATCTGTATTTATTTTAACACAACAAATTTCTTTGGAATATTGGTCTGAAGATTATGTTTTAGAACTTTAAGATTTTCTCTTTTGCAATAATCAAAAATATGTTTGTTATTTTGTTGTTATTTTCATTTTTTCACATTTCAGCATGAAATATTGTTATATAAAATGTAAAACTGTATACATTAAATTCATATAATCTAATTGCTTTATAATTGCTAGTCATGCATCATATAATATATCATCTGTGTTTAAAAAATGTGTAAATTGTTCAAATCATAGTGGCTTAAAATTTGGTATACATGCAAGATAAGTATGAGGTTCTTTATGGCAAGCACTGAAATTAGGTCTGTCAGATATATACTTCCTGTACCAGGGGTATACTGAGTAATTAGTAGCTCACACGTTTCTTGTTATTTCGTGTTTGCAGTTAAAAAGCCCTGTTTATGCTTGAAACAAAATGAAAAAAAAAATTTAAAACATTAATAGAACTTTTCTCTAAAATTGCTGTAATTCCTCTCTTGGTTTCACTGATTCAGAATTTGGATATTGTCTTTCGTAAGATAAATTTTAAGACTATTTGAGGCAATTCCAATTTTATTTATCTAACTAATATAAGTTGAGATTGATTTATTTTGGTTGCTATGATATTGTTCACATATAATTTGAAAAAAAAATGATCAGTTGTTTTTACTTTTATCAACATTCATAACCTACAGCAACATTTATATGTATTTGTGTTAAAATGATTATTGAGCATGTTAATTATCTCAACAAGAGTGCAATTCATTATTTGTCAACTTATAATTATGTATACAAAATATAATATATTTTCCTTTTGATTATTTTATAATAAAACATAAAAACAAAATGGGTTTTATCATAAATCTTATTGTACAACAGCAAAAATTGAAATAAAAAGATTTTCCAGAGCAAACAACAAAATAATTGAGAACATGAATAGGCAGATCGAAAGGAGGGCGGGGGTCCTGGCCCCCTTTTGTAGGATAAAAATGGTTGGACACACAGGAAATCAAAGATGCATGACAAGAGCCCCCCCCCTTCTTTTCAAAATTACTGGATCTGCCACAGACATGAAAACAAAGGGATATTAAAGTGTAAAAACAAGAATGGCCAAATTGTCCAAAAAAAATCAATGACAATTGAGTATCAGAAAGAAGTTTTAATGGTGAATCAAAATGTTGGAAGTCTTAAAAGCCAGACAAGATCAGATGTCACAACAAAAACATCCCTAAAAACCTAAAAACACCAAACAAATAAACAGCAAATCAGCAGCATGAACTAAATCAAATGTCAAAATGGAAGTGAAATCAGGTGCTCTGGAAGAGCAAGTTGATCTAGGCTGTCATGTCTGACATCAACTGCAATACTGTCCTATGTTTGGACATGCTGCGCTAGACAAACAGGGTTGGTAAAACAAGACTATTAGTTGTTGGGTTTTGCACCAAACCAGTGGTGGAAATCAGAAATATCCGATAATTTTAGACCTCTAAATTGAGTATTGCTCTAATAATTAAGTCTGACTAGTTGTTCCATTATGTAAAAAATGATATGCAGGTGCTCTGGAAGAGTAAGCACCAAGCTATTGGGGTAAAAAAAGTCCTTATATTGATTTAAGACCACTAAACTGGGTGTTTCTATAATGTGCCTAAATAGTTTCTGTGTATAAACAATTTGTTTTGCAACTAGCTATCTGGACCTATCTGATACCCTTTTCATAACTTTTCATTTAGTTTGAGAATTCAGTGAAATATTTATAAAAACGAGATATTTTGGCAAATTAATAGTCAAACACATAATCAAAATGTATTAATAATCTCTTTTAAAGCAGAATATGTCCCTGTCACAAAACCTAAGAACCCAAACAGTATAATTAGGATGTCCTTTAATAATTTCCACCACGGTAGTCTCCCATGTTCTACAGATAAAGTTATTATTTCTATCACCGGTGGAAGCATGAGAGCGAGAGAGCAGCTGGCAAAGGCTCCGAGTAATGAAATGAGAAGATCTAGGTGTGGTACTATAGCGGCAATGCCAACTGAAAAATAAAGAGACAATTGGTTATTAAGTAAATAAAGACGCTAAAGGCAATGATTCAAAGAACAGCTGGCAAATGTTGTGGCACAATTGAGTAATAGATTTTTAAGCAAAGGATTCAAAGAACAGCGGCGAAAGCTCCTAACTTACTGAAAAATAGAGACCTTTAGTTAATGCGATAGCAACGAACAGATGGCAAAGGTTCAAAGCTTTGAACGTCAGTGTCTACCCAATACAAACTGGGGAAAAGAGAAAGATGTGAATTAAACAGATTAAAACCATCCACAGAATGGAAACTAAAAGGATCGACCTTCATTTTGAGCCTAATAAGAAAATTTATATGTGGTGAGGACTAAAGTGGTTACTTTGTATCTAAACATAATGAAGCATACATGGGTGCCGGAAAACAGTTAAATAGGCTCTGGGTACTAGTTACCAGATAAAAACATCTAGATGTGTGGTACTATATGGCAGCTATGCCAACTAAAATAGAAGGTGAATTCAGATGAATCGGAAAGAAGCAGAGGTACCTGAAACCCTGAAAAAATGTCTGGGAAAAGGAGATGAGATTATTATTATTTAACCATGTCAACTACATGGCATTTTAAGATTGAAGGCTAAACAGAACTTTCTGAACATCTGTTAAATGGTATTTTGCATCTAAAGCTTAATATGTATTCCAGAAATTAGAATTATGTGGCACTGTATATATGCTGATCACAAATTTAAACTCTGTAGATAAAAGAACTAGCTCCAGTACTAAGTTGGTCACACAAATTGAGAGAATAAAGAAAATGCATAAAAGACTAGATGTGAAATTATGCTAGCCAAAGAACAGCCAACTAGTATATTTTACATGGATTGAGGATGTCCAGAGCAGCCCACAAAAAGACAAAACACTACCGTGTACCAAAGGGGAAGTCCACATCATAAAACCGTAAAATCATAGACAAAACAACAACATAAAACACACACACACATAACAACCGCATTCAGCAACGTGAACTCAGGTGCTCCGGAAGAGTAAGTCGTTCCTGCTTGCTATAGCACACCCGTTACGTAGCCAAATACCGCTTGAAATGATAGATTGAACAATGAATTTAAAATATGTTTATACTCACATGTGAATATGACTAAGCTAATTCTGTATGGATACTCTGCATACAGCCTGATTTTTCTAGAACTTATCTTTTTAGAGATGTACGGCCATGTTATCTTCATGGGAACATAGAACATGAGCCCGTATGATATAAAGAGAGATATGGCAAACATCAGATTGACTGATCGGTATAACCTGGAATACAAAATGTATGTTAGCTTTGAAATCCTCAAAACCGATACAAGGACTGTTGTGGAAACTTATTATGACCATATAAGGAAAAAATGGAGTTTGTAAAAAACAAGCAATACTGTAAGCGAGCTCTCAAAATGATACCTCTTGCTTCATATTGGACTCTATACTGCAAAAAAAAATCAAATTCGGTGGAGCTGCGCTCACGAGGTCTCACATAAATTACTATATTTAAAAAGTAAAACTCCAACTATTGCCCTTGAATGATATTCGACAGCAATGAAATTCCTCATACACATTTACATATAATGTTCTTCCTTCGTGTAAAGCTTTAATATATGTTGAGCAGTTTTAGAAGCGCTTACGAGATATGTAGACAGATAGACAGACAGACAGACGAACGGACAGACAGGATGATTTCTATATCACCTAAACTTTGTTTGCGGGAAGCTGTGATATTCATGTGATATTCTGGCGGTATTTGTGACAGTTTTGTTGGAGATTTGTAGTAGTCTCATGTGAATTTTATTTGCTGTCTTTATTAAAATCAGTCAGGTATTTTATATATTGTGGTTTCAGTTTCGTGTGTTCTTAGATCATTGTTTCATTCTCTGCATATTCATATAGCGTTTGGCATTTTCAATTTTTATCAGTTTGTCAACAAGAGCTTGAGGTCTTGAGTAGACGAAATGCACGTCAGTTGTAGCAAGATTTATTGCCTCTAATTTGTTTCAATGCATTTGAATTTTCGTTTAGCTTTTAATGTAACTGCTTTACTTTTTCTGAGTTATCTGCTAAAACTGTCTGTATGTTACGATTATTTTTATCTTAAGTGATAGTCTATGCTCATAAATTCGATCTCTTTACATTTCTTATTACTTGTTTTTCGTTTATGCATGTCACTGTTTTCTGATTTTGTTTTGGATTCATGGTAGTTCATGAGGTCATATGAGTGAATTTCTCTTTTTTTTTCTCGCTGTTGGTGGAGATTTAATTCCCCGAGGTATGCCCGCTCTGGCATCGACACTTTTGTGTTGAACAACACATCAAAGTTTACAATTATATCCGTTTAAGTTTTAAAAATGTCAAAACCATAAAAACATAATTATTCTTAATGTCTGAATATTTGTTTTAATTTTAATTTTCAATAACATAATATTTCATTTGAAACTATATATACCAGTCTTCTTGTGGTAGATTGAGTGTTATACTCCCCAGCGCTTTGTCACCGAACTTGAGATACCCATAGAACCCCATAGACGTATACAGACTGCTGACTATTGCCATGGCGAGGTTCATGACCCCTGCCAACCCAGGGAAATCTTCTGGGTACTTCATTTTATTCTCTATGGGCATTACCTATGAATGAAAAATGTTTTCTTTGATTGTGAGTAACTTATAACTTATCAAACTTAGCAAAGACAAAAAAACACAGTGGAGACATTCAAGCTTGCTGTAAACATCAGTTATGGTAGTAAACGACTGTATACATGTATTGCAAGGTACTTTGTGGGTACCTTTACATGTATGCAGCTAAAATCTGCATAAAAAGTATATGTCTGAACGCTTCTGTTAAAATCGGACATACATTGACTTTGTATTTGGAACCAATAAAGCACTTTCGAACATCTATTTAAATAAGAGTATAAGTGGTTTATTTTATTTTTTTGTGGTGATTTAATTTTCGCTTTATCCGCGGCAAACATCGGAACGCGAAAATTAGTACACGCGAAAAATATTGGTTTATAAATATATCAAGAGTAACAGTTTGAATATGTGACCACGAAAATTATATTTCGCGGAAATAAAAATACCCCTTTTATAAAGCAAAAGCGAACTTTGCAACATGCAAAAAAATTCCAGAGAAAGTACTTACCAGACCAATTCCTTCGTATGAAAATATCACAGTCCCAAAATACAGCGGAAGGTTTGTGACAGAGCTAACAACGGCTGGTCTCTCGCTCACATCCGGGAGATCACGGAATAAATATTGGTATATTATAGCTAATCCCAAAAAGTTAAAACAGTTTGCTAACGTTGAAAAGGGTGACAGCACCTTTAACTCTTTGACAAATGTATATGGTATGAGTAAAATGGCTACGAACACTATGTACACGAATTGCGAGAAGTTGTCTGCCCAAAAGGAGTCAACTACCTGAAACACAAAACATGACTACCATTAAAAGCGATCGAATATTTCATGTATTTAGGGACCGACCATTTAACTTGAAAAGGGGGGGGGCTTGGTTTTTTCCTAAAAAAATATCCTTAAAATTATTTTTGATGAAAAAAATATTTTGGTAGCTGAGGGTAAGAAAAAATATATTCTGAAGAAGGATTTCTACAGTAAAAAATAATGCTGATGAAAAAAATTTCGTTTGCGACGCCTTCAAAAAACAAATATTTTGTCCGGGCTTTGCGCGGAAAAATTTTTTCTGATCAAAACAAAAAAACCAAGCCCCCCCCCTTCAAGTTAAATGGTCTGTCCCTTACGTATCAAAATTAAGACAAAAAAGGTTTATGTCGGTTTTGTGGTACATAATTATTTCTTTCGCACTGCCAGGAGTAGAAGTTAACAGTAGACGAAAGCGGCGTTTTGAGCGATGATTCCATTACAAAACAAAGAACAATAAATATGTTCTAAGTGAGAATTGTATAGATCTAGACAAGAATCGGTCAGCTGTTTAAAAAATTATCAATAGTTGAACATAAGTAACAAAATCAAAGTTTTGCATTATTTTATTGACCTCTAATGGCTTTACTTACCTGTTTTATATTTTGAGCTACGAACAACAAGTAAATACAACAGAACCCAAATTGGGTAATAAGTAGGAAGACGTTGACAAGACCCCTAAAATACACAAAAAGTGTTGGTAAAATATATGAACGTATGAACAAGAAGAAATAAACTTTTAAAACGTACATGAAGATATAAAAAGAAAACCCAACAATATTTTACTTTCTGAAGTGAGGCAAGAATCGAATCTATTTATGAATGTACATCGACAAAAAGGCGATTTATATTTAGCTTCTCAACGAATGAAAAAGAAAGCTTATGCTAAGTAAAATGGAAAAAAAGTTGTGAAAGTAAAAAGATCCATCATAAAATGTTACATTAATTATGAATTGTCAAACTTTTTTAACTAACCTTCCAGCCTTTGAGAACTTTCGGTATCTGTCTGGTCCCGTTTTAAATGCTGTTTCTAGAGTTTCTGCATAGTCTAGTGTGTGTACTTTTACTCTAAAAGAAGAGAACTTGTCTGGCTAGAAAACTAGATTTATAGATTTTTTTCGCATGAATAGAAATAATGAGATGTGGAATAAGCGTACGCGACACAGCCCACTATCAAGCTTCTTTTTGTACCTAGAAAGGTTTTTTTATCATTTGCACCACGTTTCAACAATTTCCATTGTGATGCTGATGATGTGTTCAGTATAATTTTAGCACTTCATATTTCTCCTTAAGCGAATAAATGCCACTGATACATATAATTAAATCTCTTTCAAGTTAATCGAACCCCTGAATGGGACTCGGAATTTTGTTTGAAACATGTTGAAAATGTACAGAATTAAAAGAAGGAACTTGAAAAACAACTCGGGTTAGGGTATGATTAGACATGTTTCGTTGTATAAGGTCATAAAACTTTGCTGAGGTTCCGCGGAATATATCTTCTAGTGATTTTGTAAGTACATTTTCATTTGAAATGCCTGTACTTAGTCAAGATAATTGTGATCTTCAATTTCTCCAATATGTCTTCTTGAATATGTTTTTGTTTTTTCCTGGACATCTCAGTTCGGTAAATTTTCTTCTAACCGTTTATTTAAGATTTATTATGAATAGCAAAAGCACTTCAACTGTCTTAAGGTTTAAGTTACCTTCGCCTTAAGATATGGCTACAGTTCAGTAGCATGTGCATACAATGTACAGCGATGCCACCTATCAATAAAATTCCTAACGTGCCAAGCTACAACAAAGAAAATATGATATTTTATTACAAATGCACCTTAAAACAAAGAATACTGGTGTATCTATTTATATAATTATAATCATTAACATATCTAAAATTATATCTAATTGTCAGGAATGCGTAAATTTCACAATTGTCAAAAAAACCCTAAGGCTCTTCCTATCCCCGACGAATTTTAATCTTGGTCAGTTTGGTTCAAGTCAGTATATTTTTTTGTTTTAAGTGTGCTCTTTTAAATATTCATTTAGCTTTTTGGCATTTTCAATATTTTGGGTAATGCGCCTCTGGTTAGTCTTGAATAGACGAAAGGCGTGTCGGGCGTAGCAAAATATATAACTCCATCGAACTTTGTTGTAATTTGGTTTCTGCAGAACAATTATTAGTTTCATTTTGTTTTGGTTTTGGAATTTAAAAAGCTCAATGAAGATGTTACTAAGCACTTTCTAGAGATAAAGCAAATACAATCGAAGTGTGAGGAACGGAAAAGACAAGACCAAAAGAACAACAATAATAGCAAAAACAACTAACGGACGGACGGACTGAAGTCTGGATATAAGTATCCATCATTGTAACAATATTTATATAATAAATTCCTTATATCAAAAGATAATCCTTATTATGTTATGTTTTCTTGTTTATTTCGCAAATAGTATATGGTTTGTTTTGAGAATAATTTTGGGAGCTATATTAAACTATTGAAATAAAGAAATTTACCCATAGCCCAGCATTATTTACAGCGTTTGGCATGGCAAGTATTCCTGTACCAACATTGCCCTTTACCAGGTGCATTAAACTCGACAAATTTCTGAAAAGATATAGCACCAAAATAGCGCTATTAGTACTCTTCTGATTTGGCTTTGTTTCAAAGCAGCGGGAATTCTGTCGAATCATGACAAAGGATTGATATAAACATGGAATGCAAATGGTGAAGTGGAAAGGAAAACATAAGGCTAATTTCGTATACTTGAAAATGGAGAAATAAATAAGATGGGGCAATTAAGCTTACTCATGTATTTATTGTTAATTGTTTCCACATTGTGTAATGAGCGAAGGAGTACCAATAAAGCTTATTCAAGCCCCGAAAAGGCTCATTAGAACAAGATGGATAAAAAGGGAAACGTACAACATCGCAAAAACATACAAAATCAACAAAAGTATATAGTGTTTTGTTGTCTGAAATGGTTCATGGTTCAGTTTGAATGATAATTTTATAAGATTCGTAATGTATCCATCTATAGACCAAACGCCTCTTTAAAGACAAGCATCTTCCACAGAATGTTGTTAGTTTATACCAAAATATCTTCAATGTGTCTCTAAAACTTATTGGAAAATGTAAACTCTAAAATAAATTATGATTCTATAAATGGAATTTCAAGCAGTGTATCGTTTAAAGCAAAGACCAAGGGGTTAAAGTACCAAAGCAAAGTAGCACCAAAGGGGCATTCAAATGCCGTAAGTCCGGAAAGAGTCAAAGACAAATAATAAAAAGGAACGCAGAAGGTTAAACAAATTGGGCTATGGTCAATAACAAATGGGAAAAAAACAGTAAATTTGGTGTTTAGAAATCTCAGCATACTCACCCGACTTTAAGATTCTGTTGAGTATCGCTCTCTATTGTTACTTCTAGTGGTTGGTAGTCCGTGTTGTTTGTCGGTATTTCTGTGGAAGATGTAAGTGAAGGTGGCTCAGACGTTGTGTATCCCGAGGTTCCCTGGATCCTTCGTGTTTCTGGTGTCTGTTCGTGTACATGGTTGTGTGTCTGTATGTTTGGCGGTGTTTGCGAATCTGTAAATTTGATCAGTTTGGATTTTTCATCATGTTCTTTCATCTTCTGAAGCAAAAAGAATCTTTTGGCGATGGTATATAATAAGTAATCAAAATTTTATACATATGACATTGTCTATAATCTTGTTCTTTTTCAATCCCTAAAGACCAATTGAAGTGCCCGAGACAATCTTGACTATCACTGAACTCTAAACCATAGGTTGACCTCTAAAACAAAGTTCTAAGCAATAAACTGTGTTTTGCCTGACGGTGCGTTTTGTCTATTCAAAACTCATCATTGAGAGGCACTCTACCAGTCTGTTCATTAGGTTGTTTGAACATCATTTTCTTTTTTAGATGTTCAAAGCGTTTCGATTACGTACTTGTAACAATTTAGCAACGTTAACACGGTAAAGCACATCAGAAACGTTACCAAGGTTTCTGTATATGTAACTTTGTTTTACATTCAAAGTGTGTATAACTGTAATTTTTCTCTTCTTTCAAAAATTCCTCCAGGAAGTATATCATTTATATTTATATTGTTAAAAAAATAACTCTTCAAAGCGTTTCGGCCAGATGCCTTTTTAGTTTCTTCTCTTTTCTAATACACATCATAGACCTGTATGTACACATGTAATTTTGTTGTTATTTGTTTATATGAGGAACATGCTGTGTCAAGCGGGGACCTACCATTACGATACCATGAACCTATCCTTATTTTTTTCTTTTGAGAATCGACTTATTTTGATATGTGCTTTTAGTACAACTAAATATGAAGAATATTTGACTTACTGTTTTCGGTAAATTCCTGTAGTTTTACTCCATGGAATGGAAAGTTACAAATACGTTCGCATATACTCCATATTCGTTCACACCATATGACTTACTATAACCGATAAATACTTTATCTACATGCATATTTATAACTGGTGTAGTCTTTCTTTATCTACCCGAATGCGTAATCTTCTGAGATAAGTTATTGACCCCATCCTTTTTTATTTGTTTGCTGTTTTAAGTTTCCGGTTGTATGCCTCTGAAATCATGATGAAGAAAGAAAACAGAATATATTTTTTTTACCCAAACCGGTCTATTTATTTTCATGTACACGTATAAGCAGTCAACAAAATTCTACGAACGATGAGGGAATGCACAGTTTCTGTGATCAACTACCGCGAAATTGAAAATTGTCAAATTTTCATAGTAAAGGGATCCGACTCCTCAACATCAGATATTTTTTTTCTATTTACATACCATATATTTGGGTACTGGCATTTTGTCCATAAATCAGTAAAATTAAATTTTCATGCGGCAAATGAATTGCATAATTAAAATATATTTACAGACGGATGTCACATTCTTTATCGGGTTTTTAGAATTTAAAGTTATGAGTTAAGTAAAAAAGAATCTTGAAAAGAAAGATTTTTCTTTTATTTTATAAAGTTATTTACTTTTACATGATTTATTTAAATGTATCAAGTTTTTTGAGACGGTCCAACGTTCTAAATTGGAAAACCGGAAACAAATAGTGTTGTCTCCCCTTGTCAAGAAAAAACGTCAACAAAAGAAATGGCATCTGATGAAGTTGGTATTTTTCATTTATTTTCGTCAAATCGTATTGACCCTTTGTACTTATATATTTTTTAATGTATTTCCATATCTGTATGATAGTAAGACAGGGCGCTCATTATTGAAATGAAAATAATTCCCCCCAAATTGAAGTCCCCAGGCTCATGATGTTGATGAAGTTTCTCTATCAAATAAACTCATGTTTCATTCAGTTACTCATGTTACAAAACAGTCTATGTCAGGCCATAGTACATTAATCATATACATGCAATATACATGTAATTAATCCCTTTTGGGATCTTGGTTCGCAGATATTTTTGGTTGTGACGCACTTGTTTGGTTCGGAGATATTTTTGGTTGTGACGCACTTGTTTGGTTCGGAGATATTTTTGGTTGTGCCACCCACAAGTGCGGCACAACCAAAAATATCTCCGAACCAAGATCCCAAAAGGGATTAACATATAATATGAGGCAGTTCCTGATTTAAAAACGTATCTTTAAATATTTTTTTAAGTTAAAATAAGTTTTAAGATCATAAGTTTATTATGAGATGTATTGAAATAGTTCATATTCGAAAATAAAAACACACTAGCTTTTCTTGTGGATCATATATCAGGTATGTGAGTTAAATGACGTCTGAAATTTTCAAAGGAAAATGGGAGTGCAAAGAGAAAAAATTGTGACCATTATAAAGAAAAAACCTGGGTTCTTAAGCAAAAGGTTTAGAGAGTTACATGTACATGTACATGTATCAGAATCCTGTGGCTTTTATAAAATGTAAGACATCATTCTAGTTTATTAATCTTCAATCTATATAGAGTGTATTGTAAACATATTACATTGTAATTTTTCATGGTTGCTGATTTTCTGTAATTTCATGCAATTAGGGGTGGGGATTTTTTGGAAAAACAAATAATTTCAATTTTTGCTGAAAAAATTACAAATACCAAAATGCGGGTATAAACGGTTAATTTGGATATGCTATATATCGATATTTCAAGGAGAAACCTCTCATCATTAGCATTTAAATCGAAACATTGGAAGGTCAAATTCCAAAACAATTGAAAACGAAAAGTACAGAACAAAAATGCATTGCTATGGATACTTGTCCATGTAAAAATTGTGAAAAATTATTAATGCCTGAAGCATGGACAAGATTAAATTTTGTCTGAAATGGCCACTGGCCAACCGGCCAAATGCAAGTAGATTGTTGGTTGGGCCAGCAACACATAAAAGGACACTACATGTAGCTGAAAATGTGATTTGGGCAACCAGATTGGGTTTTCTCATTTCAGAAAATGTAGTATATTATAAATATAAAAACTGTATGTGATGCCTGTGAAACAAAAAGATGTCAACTTCTTCTGCAATATTTTACTTTGATAAATAAATATTTACATTTCTTGATGACAGTGTTACAAAAATGTGTTAGGTTTTTTCTGCACAATTTCATCGCATATTGCTCATAGATAAGCCCCATAGTTCACGGCAGGGCTCACGCTACCGGGCGAAGTGGGCGAAGAAGTCGCCCTAGGGCCGCCGACTTCGCCCTGACTCTCCATCAAAAGCGAAGTCAAGTCGCCCTACGATCTCGCATAAGTCGCCCGAGCAATCCTCTATATTTTTCCTATTTCCTATGTTAAAATTGCCACTTCCACAGATTCCTTGATTACCTTAATGTTTATTTAAGGGATTAGCTTGGATAATTAACAAAATAGGTCATAAACTTGTCAAAATTAGCCCCCAAGCTGTGCCAGTACAAGGTGTGAAAATCGGAACTTCAAAGGGTTTTGCCGTCGGCAATCAATTTTCTGTTAACTACTTAATCCCATTGAAAATCCCTGTGGAAATTATTAGATATTGTACTATTCCATCAGTTTAGACTATGACTATTTTAATTTTGGAAAAGACTGTTTATTTAACAATGTTTAAAGACAAAGAAAAAATGAAATGAGATCGATATTTTTGTCAATTTGTGAATGAATGAGTAAAGTTTAAAATTATCTCCCTTTAAAAAAAATATTTTATTGTAAATTTACGACATACAACCATTTTACCGGGTACCTTTAAACTGAGAAACGCAATCGAAACGCAACGAAACGAAACGAAATACAACGAAACGAAACGAAATATAACTAAACGAAACGAAAAATGACGAAACGAAATTTAACGAAACGAAACAAAATTTTATAAAACGTAACGAAAAATTATTTGTTGACTTTATTCTTATAAAAATTTAATCCCATTTGCATTGGTTATCACAATCTAGTCTTGTAAATGTCGAATATCGAAAATTTATGTTTTTTAACTTTGTTTTGTGGTTGCTGGTCTAAGAAATGCATATATCTTATTGCCGACCATTTACAATTTGAAATCTGACGACAGTCAGAAAAAAATTAACGTTGTATGATTTAACAAAGAAAAAATGACAGTAGGAGAAAATGGCAGACAACAGTTTAGAATTAGATAGTAGTCTACTATTTACTTATATTTTTCTTTTCTTGTATTCAAATCATGCATAAGTAAATTGTATCGGACTGTATACTGTTTACTACATACCTTCCGCCTGTAAAGTGGTATTACATTTGTAGATTTAATGTACTTAGCCCTTGTAGCTTTGCATGGTTAAACCTTCGGATGCTGGCCTAATTGTATTCCAGATTTAACTGACGGATTTTAGTCAGTTTGACCATCGGTGAAACGCGAGTCATGCGTAGCAAAATTAGTTTTCATGAACTTTGTTGTATTTTAATACCGGTACCGATATAACCAAGATTCCGGTACTTGATAGATATGCTAGTTGGCAGTAACAGTGAAAGTTGTAAGTGTTCTCTTAAAAGCTCCCCTAAGACTCGTTCTTTCTATTTGTCTTTATTTCAGGTTCTCTCTTGTTCAATTGAACATTTATCGTGTATATTCATTAAAATTCAACTTGCCAATAAGAAGAAAGAAAATACACTGTCACTGTAACTAGATTTTAGAATGTTTTTGTTATTAACGTGCTGACTCTTCGCCCGAAATGCCTTTAAAACTATCTGATTGTAAAATAATGCCCAAACTTATAATAACGGTCAGAGCTTATGTTTGTACTGGTCGTATTCATATTGTTTTTTCTGCGAAGAAGATGTTGGTTTTTTTTGCCGCTGATTCATATTGGTAGTGTCACAAGCACTTATTCCACATCTCATCATCACCAAGTTATCTTAATTCATTAAAAGCAAATTATTTATATATTTTGTAAAAACGCGTCTGGTCTGGTTTCTGACATTCTAAGTCGACACTAAAACTAAGAAAAGGTTGACATGGGGAGCTAAGAGGTACCGATTGGGCATTCAAATATCAAAAGTTCGAAAGGCAACGACAAAACCAGTAAAGGTGAACAGAACGAAGAAACACGAAACATAGAAACATAAAATCAACTGAACAGCAATCAACAATGCGAACACAAGTTGAGTCGAACAAGAGTAAACTCAGGGCTCCAAAAGAGTAAGCAGTTACTGCATCTATAGCACACCCGTCGTGTTGACAAGGGACAATACAGCGTGTCAAACCCGAAATGGGAAATAAAACAAAAACCTAAAGACAAACCAACATCAGCACTCATCTGAGAAATAGAAATCCCATCTTCGTTTAAGAGCGCATGATGTCTTCCGACGAATTTCTTCAGTTTGGACAACAACCAATGTGCAACATAACCTTGTGTATGCAATTTTTGTGTCAGACGTGTCGCTCTGCAGAAAAAATCCATCTAAGTCCTGCAAGTTCTGCAGTAGCGAATCAATTGTAATATTAACGATTTTTGGATTACAACAAATTCATGTAGTTATTATTGGCTTGTGAGAAAGTCACATTTGTCCTCGTCAGTTTAAGAAGCCGTACCAGAGAGACTGACCATATTAACTTAAAAAGGGTCTCGGTATTTTGTTCTCGTAAACATTTTTCTTCGCGTATAGTGCATGCAGAAAACGGGTCTTTGCAAAATCGTGATACTGATGCATGTAGATGTACTCCAATGTTAGAATACTGGTACTTGCTGTGCAATTTTTCCTGAGAGCGAACGTCGCACGACTGTACTTCTTTCAAACTTCTTATTCATCTTCTATTCGAGACCCAAATATCGCAATAAAAGAGGAAAGTTTGGCTTCATAAAACTTGTTTTATCCATCATTTCATTAAAGTGAATTTTACAGAGAAGATAATGAAATGTGGAATAAGTGTACGCGACAAAACCTACAACATTGACAACAATTTAAAAACTCCACAACGTAAAACGACCAGCAGCCTTCAATGTGACCAACGGTCACTGCTCGCTGTTTTACAATTGGATTGAAATAACTACATATGATTCAAGCCGAATCCTAAAGGGTCAATGAAAGACCCCCTTTTTGACATAAAACAAATAACATAAAAAATCAACAATTACAAACATCTTCCTGGCTTTGGACAGGCACATTAAAATTGTTGCGGGGTTATACTAGTTAAATCGATCAGAAACAATAATATTGCTCACTTTCTCCTGAATGGGTTTGCCTTTTTTCTTTTGTTCTTTGTCAGTAAAGATTGGTCAACCGACTTCCGTAGTTTTTTTTTAACAAACTATAAATGTAAAAGAAAGAAAATATCATAAAATCAAAATCCTAATTCGTTACTTTTATTCGAACAGACTAAAGAACGTAAAATTTCGTTTCGTTTTATTTCGTTTCGTTATATTTCGTTTTTTTTTCGTATTTCGTTTCGTTTCGTTATATTTCGTTTCGTTTCGTTGTATTTCGTTTCGTTGCGTTTCGTTTCGTTGCGTTTCGATTGTGTTTCTCAGTTTAAAGGTACCCCCATTTTACCCACATTTTTCATCAAATTTATTGTTGAAATCTAAAACAAGTTTATATTATGTTTGCTTAATTTTGCATTCCAAAGAAAAATGTTTATTTTTGAAACGTTTCTTTTAAAACCATACTTCGTTATTTAGATGATTCATCCATAAACCATTGAGAAAAAATTCTGAAATGTTAGAATTATTAATTTCTGTTCTCATCTTGGGACATTTCTAGTACAAGATGGTGACAGAGTACTATGCTATGCATCTTAGAAGGGCAAAGTAGGTCCTCATGATAATTAATCCATTATGAATACAAATCCCAATCAATACCAATTAGGGTCCCTCATAAGTAAATAATACAGTTTGTTTAAATATCTTAAATAGAAACCTGTCAGAAAACAAGACAAATATTGAATATAAACCTCGGGACTCTCTGTGCTATTGCAAGAAAATGGTTCTTGGTCATCAGCATGCAGAAATATCATAAGAAAATATCAGTTACAAATGATAAAACCACAAGTTTTCTTAAAATGAACTAGAGAATATATAGTGTATAACAAAATGCTACATATACTATTATAGTATTATATCATAAATACATACACCCGGTGTATTTATAAAATTTAATTCCCACTTCTCCCTGCTATAACTTCACTTCTCCCTGTCCCTCCCCACTTCTCCCTGATACCAATCTGAAAGAGAAGTCACTTCTCCCTATTTTTCTTCAGTAGCTTGAGCCCTGGTTCACAGTGACTGAGTTTTAAAAAAAAGTGTTAGTTTTTTAGCTCACCTGGACCAAAGGTCCATGTGAGCTATTGCAATCACTTGGCGTTCGTCTGTCGTCTGTCCTCTGTCCTCTGTTAACAATTTTTCAAAAATCTTCTCCTCTGAAACTACTGAACAGAATTTAATGAAACTTGGTATGAATGATCCTTAGGGTGTCTTGCACCAAACTTGTGTTTCGAATTTTGATCCGTCAAAAAACATGGCTAAAAATAGACCAGGGGGGTCAGACTACTGTTTTTGGCTTGTAAATCAAAAAGTATAAGAGATAGATGAAATCTGATGCCACCCTACTGCTGCAGCATCAAAAGTTCTACAAAAGTCTCCATTGGGTCCAAGTTGTCAGATGATCCCTTATAGGAGTAACAGCCCCTTAAAGGTGAAAAATAGCGTTTTTTCATGTTTTTGGAGTACAGAATGAAAAGTATTGCAGATAGAGAAAAGCTGTTGCTTGCTTAAATGTTCAGTTCATTTAGCTCTACAAAAGTCTCCACAGGATCGAAGTTGTCAGATGACCCCTTATAGCCCTGGTTACAGCCCCTTAAAGGCAAAAAATAGTGTTTTTGGCCTATAGAATGAAAACTATTGCAGATAGAGAAAAGCTGTTGCTTGCCTAAATGTTCAGCTCATTTAGCTCTACAAAAGTTGTCATAGGGTTGTAGTTGTCACATGACCCCTTATAGGGGTTACAGCCCCTTAAACGCGGAAAATAGTGTTTTTGGCCTATGGAATGAAAACTATTGCAGATAAAGAAAAGCTGTTGCTTGCTTAAATGTTCAGCTCATTTAGCTCTACAAAAGTCTTCATAGGATCGAAGTTGTCAGATGACCCCGTATAGGGGTTACAGCCCCTTAAAGGCGAAAAATAGTGTTTTTGGCCTATAGAATGAAAACTATTGCAGATAGAGAAAAGCTGTTGCTTGCCTAAATGTTCAGCTCATTTAGCCCTACAAAAGTCTCCAAAGGGTCAAAGTTGTCAGATGAACCCTTATAGCGGTTACAGCCCCTTAAAGGCAGAAAATAGTGTTTTTGGCCTATAGAATGAAAATTATTGCAGATAGAGAAAAGCTGTTGCTTGCTTAAATGTTCAGCTCATTTAGCTCTACATAAGTCTTCATAGGATCGAAGTTGTCAGATGACCCTTTATAGGGGTTACAGCCCCTTAAAGGCGAAAAATAGTCTTTTTTGGCCTATAGAATAAAAACTATTGCAGATATGGAAAAGATGTTGCTTGCTTAAATGTTCAGCTCATTTAGCTCTACAAAAGTCTTCATAGGGTCGAAGTTGTCAGATGACCCCTTATAGCGGTTACAGCCCCTTAAAGGCAAAAAATAGTGTTTTTGGCCTATAGAATGATAACTTTTGCAGATAGAGAAAAGCTGTTGCTTCCTTAAATGTTCAGCCATTTAGCTCTACAAAAGTCTCCATAGGGTTGAAGTGTCAGATGACCCCTTATAGGGATTACAGCCCCTATATTGACATGTTCAATTTTTGGCTTATATACAATGAAATGAAAACTATAGCAGATAACGAAAAGTTGTTGCTTGCTTAAATATACAGTTCATTAAGCTCTTAACAAAAGTCTCTAAAGAGTCAAAGTGTTCAGATGGCCCTCAAAATAGCATTTTGCACGTTTTTTGGCCTTCAGAATGGCAACTTTTGCTGAAAGACAAAAACTATTGCTTGCTTAAAATATAATATTCAGCTTATTTAGCTATACAAAGTTCTTTATAGGGTTGACATCAAGACCAGGTGAGCGATTCAGGCTCCTGGGAGCCTCTTGTTTCTGCACAATTTTTGTCTCGCCTGCGACGAATAGTCGCGGAAGGCGAGACATAGGTATTACTTTCCGGCGACGGCGGCGGCGACGGCGGCGGCGTAAACTTTTTTGTAAGACTTTTATGGACGATGAATTGCTTGAAAAGTATAATAGCTAGGCATCTGATATTTGGTATACAGACAGTTCAGGTTATGGTCTACGCAACTGTCACCATGCCGTGTGACCCTGACCCCATTTTCACGCTCCAGTGACTCTGTGAACTTAGGTCTTTTTTCAGGTCGTAAACTTTTTTGTAAGACTTTTGTGGACGATGAATTGCTGGAAAAGTATATTAGCTAGGCATCTGATATTTGGTATACAGACAGTTCAGGTTATGGTCTACGCAACTGTCACCATGTCGTGTAACCCTGACCCCATTTTCACGCTCCAGTGACTCTGTGAACTTAGGTCTTTTTTCAGGCCGTAAACTTTTTTGTAAGACTTTTGTGGACGATGAATTGCTGGAAAAGTATATTAGCTAGGCATCTGATATTTGGTATACAGACAGTTCAGGTTATGGTCTACGCAACTGTCACCATGCCATGTGACCCTGACCCCATTTTCACGCTCCAGTGACTTTGTGAACTTAGGTCTTTTTTCAGGCCTTAAACTTTTTTGTAAGACTTTTGTGGACGATGAATTGCTGGAAAAGTATATTAGCTAGGCATCTGATATTAGGTATACAGACAGTTTAGGTTATGGTCAACTCAACTGTATCCATGCTGCGTGACCCTGACCCCATTTTCACGCTCTAGTGACTCTGTGAACTTAGGTCTTTTTCAGGCTGAAAAACTTTTTTGTAAGACTTTTGTGGATGATGAATTGCTGGAAAGTTATAATAGCTAGGCATCTGAAATTGGGTAAACAGACAGTTGCAGTTATGGACAATGCAACTGTCACCATGCCATGTGACCATGACCCCATTTTTACACTCCAGTGACTCTGTGAACTTAGGTCTTTTTTTCAGACAGAAAACTTTTTGTAATTCTTGTGTGGACAATGGATTGCTTGAATAGTATAATAACTAGGCATCTGTTATAACCGTAGGCATACATTCACTTTTTGTATTTATATCAAGAAATGCAAGCTTAGGTAGTTGATTTCAGTGATGGTGCCGGCAGGCGAGACATTCTTTTAGTGGCCACACTTGTACTTTTTTAAGCACTTGTGCCCACAGATTGTTTTACATGTACATTTTGTACATTGTAAGCTCAAAATGTCTGTTACAAAATCTTTTTAAATGTCAGTTTTTTCCTGCACAGTGTCATCACAATGCTCTCCAGTTCATTGCAGTTCATTATACATGTATCCATTGCTTCATAGGTAAGCCCAATAATTCATGGTGACATCTACTGTTACTATACAAAACCAGACTTGTCAATGTCTGGTCCTGCTTCACACAGCAAAACGTTGAACCCTGTACATTCTAGGCTCAATATGGACAGACAATAGTTTTGACACTTGCATCCTATGGTGGACTGACAAAGCATATTTGTCACATGCAACCCATTAAAGACTGACGATAAATATTTAGATATACAAATATTTAAGATCCTTAAGAATTCCAGAATAAATAAATAAGACCCCAAAAAAACAAGTTTCTATGTTCCCCCCATTTTGTCCCCCTTTATAATTGCTTAACAGAAAAGGTGGTCAAGAAAAAAAATTATCCTCCATTTTTGTCTCGCCTGCGAAGCAGAGCAGGACATAGGTGTTACTTTACCGGCGGCCACAGCAGCGTTAACTTTTTGGAAAAGTTTTATGAGCGCTTCCATATTTCAAGTACATACTAGTGTACATGTATAGGTCCTGGGTTGATGAAACTTGGTATGCATATGCCCCAGTAGTAGCTTACCACAGCTGCATCCCCATCTTTTGACCTTGACCTTGATTTGTCGGTTGATTGACTTTGACAATTTTTAATACATATAATTAGCAATGGAAAAGTTTTGAGAGCACCTCCATATCTCAAGAACTATAGGTCCTAGGCTGATGAAACTTGGTATGCATATGCCCCAGTAGTAGCTTAGCACAGTTGCATCCCCATCTTTTGACCTTGACCTTAATTTTCTGGTTGAGTGACTTGCATATTTTTATTGCATATATTAGCAGTGTTTAAGTTCTATAAACTTTTTGATCTCAGAATCTGAAAATCCATGTAAATTCAAAATAAAGTGGAAGTAAGAAAGAATAATTGTTTCTGATGGTGCCGGCAGGCAAGACATACTTTAGTGTTAACTCTTGTGTATCCAATATATGAAAAAAAAACACTTTTTTAGCTCACCTGACCCAAAGGGTCATGTGAGCTTTTGTCATCACTTGGTGTCCGTCGTCCGTCCGTCGTCCCTCGTCCGTCAGTAAACTTTTTAAAACGTTAGCTCCTCTGACACCATAAGTCCAATTGCAATTAAACTTGGTATGGTTGTTCATTAGCATTCGGTGCTTAGAACTGATGTGGGGATTTTTGATTCGTCGTAAAACATGGCCGCCATGGCTAAAAATAGAACATAGGGGTAAAATGCAGTTTTTTGCAAATAACTCAAAAACGGCTACAGATATCAAAATTCTGGCATGGTTAAAAGTGATCAGCACCTCAAGATCTACCTACCCTGAAATTTTGAAGAAAATCCAACGACCCATGTAGGAGTTATTGCCCTTTTTGTGGATTTTTTGCAAATTTTGCAACTGTTTAGCTCAATATCTTGAAAACTATACTAGATATTTGAGAAATTTAAATTGCATATTGTTAAGCACATCAATATCTACAAAATATGTAACAGGGTCAACGTTGTAGGACCTTTCCTTTTAGGAGTAATTGCCCTTAGAACGTCAAAATTAAGCATTTTAACAGCATTTCCTCATTACATTGAAAATGTTAACTCCTCTGACACTTTAAGTCCAAATGGAACCAAACTTGGTATAGTTGTTTATTAGCATTAGGTGTATAGAACTGATGTGGTAATTTTTGATTTGTCGTAAAACATTGCCACTTTGGCTAAAAATAGAACATAGAGGTAAATGGCAGTTTTTTGCAAATAACTCTAAAACGGTGACAGATTTCAAAATTTTGATTGGGAACAAAAGTGATCAGCACCTAAAGATCTACCAGCTCTGAAATTATGAAGAAAATCCAACAACCCATGTAGGAGTTATTGTCCTTTTTGTGGATTTTTTGCAAATTTTGCACCTGCTTAGCTCAATATCTTGAAAACTATACTAGATATTTGAGAAATTTAAATTGCATATTGTTAAGCACATCAATATCTACAAAATATGTAACAGGGTCAATGTTGTAGGACCTTTCCTTTTAGAAGTTATTGCCCTTAGAACGTCAAAATTGAGCATTTTAACAGCATTTCCTCGTTACATTGAAAACATTAACTCCTCTGACACTTTAAGTCCAAATGGAACCAATTTTTGTATAGTTGTTTTTTACATGTAGCATTAGGTGATAGAACTGATGTGGTGATTTTCGATTGGTCATAAAACATGGCCGCTGACCTGTGGCTATAAATAGAACATAGGGGTAAAATGCAGTTTTTTGCAAATAACTCTAAAACAGTGACAGATTTCAAAATTTTGATTGGGAACAAAAGTGATCAGCACCTCAAGATATACCAGCTCTGAAATTTTGAGGAAAATCCAACAACCCATGTAGGAGTTATTGCCCTTTTTGTGGATTTTTTGCAAATTTTGCACCTGTTTAGCTCCATATCTTGAAAAATATACAAGATTTTTGAGAAATTTAAATTGCATATTGTTAAGCGCATCAAGATCTACAAAATTGGTAACAGGGTCAACGTTGTAGGACCTTTCCTTTGAGGAGTTATTGCCCTTGGAACGTCAAAATTGAGCATTTTAACTGCATTTTCTTATATTGAAAATGTTAACCGAGTCCAAATGGAACCAAACTTGGTATTATTGTTTATTATTATTAGGTGTATAGAACTGTTGTGGGGATTTTTGATTGATGTAAAACATGGCTGCTGTGGCTATAAATAGAACATTAGGTTAAACTGCATTTTTTTGCAAATAACTCAAAAAGGGTGACAGATTTTTAGATTTTGATTGAGAACAAAAATTATCAGCACCTTTAGATCCACCATATTGTCAGATGACCCTCTTATTAATCTTATGACCCTTTCAACGTTAAATAGATTTTGCCTTATAACCTTTACTTCAGGCACATATGTCAGGTGAGCGATTCAGGCTCCTGGGAGCCTCTTGTTTCTAAATCAGACCATAAATTTAAAGAGTTGCATTTTTCCCCTTTTGGGTCCCTCATTTCTCAACGAAAAAACAAGAGACCTCAAAAATCATTCCAATCAATCATTTAATGGTAAGAAACATTATTGTAAAGTTTTACAGCAATCAGTCAATCAATACTAAAGTTATTTTGGAAAACATGTAAAAGTGTCATTTTTTGGCCCTCTTTGGGCCCCTTATTTCTTAACGAAAAAAGAGGATCACCAAATTTCAGCCCTACCCTTCCTTTTATGGTAAGTAACTTTACTGTGAAGTTTCATATCATTATGTCAACCAGAACAAAAGTTATTGTGAAAACAAATTAATAAGTGGCTCTTTTGCCCCTTTAGGGCCCCTAATTTCCAAACAAAAAAAGATTGGACACCAAAAATCAGCTCTACCCTTCCTTTTATGTTAAGTAACATAACTGTAAAGTTTCAATGCATTTGGTCAACCAGAACAAAAGTAATTTTAATTTGGAAACAAATAAAAAAGTCACCTTTTTTTTCCCTTTTGGGCCCCCAATTTCTAAATGAAATTATAAAAGTGGAGATGCACAGCTTCAATATATCTGTAATCACTGTCATGACTGTGTAAAATTTCAAAAAGATCTGAGTGTTTAGTTTTTGAGATTCAGTTTACACAAGACAGGCACCCCATAGTCCATACGGTATCATACGGACGGATGGACAGATGGAGTGACCCGACTGCTAGACCTGTTTTTGCCTTTGGTGACACAGGTAAAAAGTGTCATTTATTGCTGCTGAATGTCATGGCAGTGCATCATGCTGATGGCTTGATAGATATGGTCTTCTGTATATTATGTCACCTCCCAATCAATATTTTCTCTCTTTAATTTGATGGTAACAGAATGTCTATTGATCCTATGTACTGATGATGTACAGCTGTATAGCTAATGTTAAGTGACCAAGTCTTATCTAGTTATCAGTTTCAGCAAATTTATTTACCGTTACAAAGAAATGATTCAAACCACCGTTATATATGAACTACAACATTTTGTACAATTTATGAAGTAGAGTGTAAAAGCAAATGTATTTCATTGAAATATACCACTGACTAATGAAATTAACAGCTTTGAAATATAGTAGCTGATATACAATGTAAAATGGACGATATTGAGATGTGGAATAAGTGTACGCGACACAACAAGCATAAACAAACAGCAATTCAAAAAATCACAACGGAAAACAGCAAGCAGTCTTCAACATGACCATAGGTCACTGCTTACCGTCTTGCATTGGCCCAAGACTTATAATACAATACAAAAGTATTAAAACCAATCCCTAAATCATCAAAGAAAGACCCAATTCTTGACATAAAACAGTTAACACAGAATGACAAGGACAAACAAAGGCTTTTGCAAAGTTTCCTGGCTTAGGACAGGCACATATAAAATGTGATGGGGTTAAACTAGTTTTTTGGATCCAACCTTCCCCCTATGGTCTTTATATGCAGGTACATGTATAAGTTTAAAATATCATGCATCAAGAAATTTTAAAGTGGGTCCCATCATGTGGAGAAAACGATGCAAAATGATCCTAAATTTTTGTCAAAAACAAATATTTATTGGCTATTTTCTAAATTGTTAAGAACCATCACAATTCTTGTTTTTAACTTTTAGTATTGCCCAAGGCAGGCTGCTTGAATGAAATTCTCTTTAATGTTCTAATTGTGTTCAGGTCCTAGAATGCATAAAAGAACCTTGGTGAGAGTTCTGGGATAGAATTTCTCATTGAGAATCTTTTATTGACCAAAGTTGATTAATTAAGTAAATCTAATTACGTTATGAAACCTCAAGATGAGCATAAAAATCAACCAGTTTCGACTCAGCATGTATACAACTTCTTAGATTGGCTATGGTTGAAAACTGTAAATCAGATGAGAGTAAAAAAAAGTGATGGTGTATGATTTTTAACAAAGAAGAGGAAAGTATGAGAAAATGGTAGACAACAGTTTAGGATTTGACTGTTGTCAACAGTTTTCTCCTATAATTAATTTTCTTTTTGTTTGTTAAAAAATATTCAACGGTAAATTCATTGTTTTTGGACTGTCTTCAGTTTACCCATATTAACAATAGCCGTTGATATTCTGTGATAATCAAATCTCAAGATGAGGATAAAGATCCAATAGACTCCACATATACAACCCCGTAGCCCGTAGGGTAAATCTAGCTGGACTACAAATGTATTACATCATGTATATTATTTCCCTTTGAGAGAAAAAGCTCATATGAAAAAAATACCTGTAATATTTATTATTTATTTGTGCCATATGTTGCACAACAATATCTAAACAGATTTCCATGAGGGGCCTGTAGATGTATAGAGTTTATGTGTATATAATGCTATCCATTCTCTGTATTGTGTATTGATTTCTCAACACGACAAATTTTTTAATGATGATGACAAATTTCAACATTTAATATTACATGCTCTTTTATTTTGTACTCTTGCTTGAATTATTTATTGCAAAATAGTTTACGATATATATTATCTACTTAAAGTTATTTGATTTTTGATTTTTTCTGAATTCATCCATAAAATTGATGAAAAATTTATAAGATGTCATTTTGATGATGATTTGAATAAATAAATAGTAAATTGTAATAAACCATTCCATTAAATCATTTATTTTTATTTTTCAAATTTTCAGAAATTTCAAAATCCCAATATCGAAAAACAAAATTGTCACTTTTAAAACTGTCAAGGTGATTTATGACCTTATATACAAGATGATGAACAACGATTAAAATACAGTTATGTCGTTGATTACATCATTAAATATTTATTGACAATAAAAATAAAAATTTAACGCTGGTATAATTACCCTGTAGGCCTACTTTTACATGTAGGCCTCAGAAACAAAATTGCAATATTGACAATATTTTTTTTTTCTCCACTTGTTTTTATCGGTGACAATGTTAACAGCTGTGAATTGTCGAAGGTAAGGAAAATTGAGCTTATAATTTTCACTTATTTTTCTTTTTACTTTAGGATGCTGACGTATTTGAAATTACCGATTTTACAACTGCTACAGATTGGGAAAGGTATATTATAATTGTATTTTTAGATAAAATTATGGTTTGAAATGAATGCATTTGTGCTGTAGAGAATTTATGCAGTTGGAATGGATTACCTGATTTGTTCGTTTACGCTATTGGATTTATATAGGTAGAATAGATGATTGCAGACCGAATAGGAATAATTACGTAATTAAACCTGCAATATAATGGGATTCGTTACAAAATGAGTAATGGTGTATTCCATATTGTACGGAAAAGGTCAGTTATTATTTATTTTTTCATACCAGTATTTTGACGGGCATAATAAACTTGCAATAATTTGGCAAATTGTAAGACCTCTGCCGTGTGATGTCTGTTTCCCATTGCAAATTAATTCACCAATTAATAACTGCAGTGGCTTAGACAAAAATTAGACTATGTTAGTCTTGTTATGGAATTGTCTTTTACTTCATATTTAAATTATTGCCTTATTTGTCAAACTTAGACTTTCAAGGTTGACATGTCTATACTTAATCAAAAATATTTAAAATTATGAGTACATTTTTTTTGTTGAAAAATTACAGCACTTTTCAAATCTATTTATTTTGGACTACTGCTATACATGACTATAAGTTATTAAACTATATGAGCTGTCATATGCATTTTTAACCATGTTAAACTTAATAGTTAAAGACTGCATTTTATAATGTAGTAGCTACATGTATAATGATTGAAAGAATTAAATTTTGATTTTGGAACTGGTGCATAATAGTTTGGATTTTTTTATTCATGTAAAATTTCAAAGTAAATTTATATTTATATTTCATATATTAAACATGTTGACTGAAAATGGGCAAATATTCAAAAATTAAGTGCCATTTTTTGTAGATCATATTGACTGTCCTTTTGAACCTTGTCATTAATCATTGTTAAAAGTCTGGCCACCTTTGTTTCACCCCTAACGAGTATTGTACAATGACAATAATTTGAGCAATTTGAAGTAGACATGAAAAATTGTCATCATTTTAAATTAGGACTGCGGCTCGTCAATCAGATGTTACAGCTGATAACGGAACAAAACATCGATTCCGTAGAAACGCTCGGTAAATTAGTATTGTGTTTGTTATTAACAAACTCATATGTTACTGGTCATAAAAAAGTAATAGGTTTTTATGATATTGTTTTGTATGGAGCTATATATCTTTTATTTTTGTATCTCCATGATCTCTTGATACTGATAAAGATGTATGTTGTTTTATTGGTCATAAAAAGCATTATCATTAAGGCAATTGTGTTCGCATTCCCACTTACTGACATGTACATGTGCCACAACAAACATATTGGTATAGTAAGTGCACCTTTTATATTTGTATCTCCATGATCTCTTAATACTGGTATAGATGTATGTTGTTTTATTAGCCATAAAAAGTATTAAGCAAAATAATTTATAGAAATTAAAATTCCTACACAAGTAGTTATGGATTTAGGATTTTGGATTTACAGGACCAAATCCATGATTTTGAAATATTTTATTTAGATTGTGTTATAAAAGTTTCTAAAATTTTCAGGACTGAACAAATTTTTACAGGTTGCGGGTTGTCAGTCCTGTGCTAATTTTCATGACTGCTCAAGTAATTTTCTGATTCTGTTGATCATGTTTTCATCCCTTTGTCCGGTGTAGTTTAGGGGTGATATAGTGATGTTATAAGTTTGTTTGTATATACATGTATGCTTTTACTTTCAACACAAATTTGACATATCTCGGCAACTTTGCCATTGTCTTAAACCCACTGTTGCTCACACACTCCCTACACTACTTCAGGTAGCCTAGTGAGAGATAAGGTCATTGAATTTGGAAAATTTAGATTTGCATATATCCTCGAAAAACCTGAAATTGTCCATTCAATAGATAGTGGGTAAACTTATAATAAAAAAAATTTCAATGCAGAAATTTTGTCATCCTGACATAATAAATACCCTAGATTATTCTAAAAAAACCTTGAATGATGGGTTACAGAAATGGTGGCAACTTTCTCAAATATGACAATATTTTGAGGCAAAAAACATGCAAATGTGTTACATATATTTCAGTTTCATATAAAAAAAACTGCATACTTTAAGCCTATTAATTTTTTTAGCGGTTGGTAATTTTTTTCGTATTTGATCCAAATGTCTATTAAAATACCTTGATTTACATATTCCCATGTACTTTTTTCATGAATTTTCATCGACCGAGAATATAGCGAAAATAAGTACACAGCTACAAATGACTATGTTTATTGTATATTATTTTATATTTTTTAGATTCATTGCCAGACTTGAGGAAGTTCTACATGAATGGAAACTTGTAAATAATAAATCCAAACCTCCAGCACCTAAGGTAAGACTTCAAAATGTTTGATGTATTAAACCTCTCTTGGCTGCAACTGTGATATCAATGAACAATTTCTCCATGATTGTCTTTGATAACTGAGTAAAGGACCTCTTAGTCTTTTTATTGACAACCCATACCCATAGCCAGAAATTTTGAAGGTTGGTTGTTTAGACAAAATTTCTCAGACTTTAATAGTGGTCGCTCAATTTCAGAGGATCAAGTTTTAATCTTCAGAGGGGGGTTTGCCCAATCCGCTCAAAACCCCTGGCTACTTTAATGCAACCATTGAACTTAATTAGACTCTTTATACTCTACCATTGTTTTAGAAACCTGTTCTTTGGACCCTTTAGTACTGATTACACAGAGCAACCCACTTATCTTTTGAACAGCTGTGAAATTCGGCTTGATGATCTATTATTGTAGTTTACTGCATGCTTAACATTTATATGAATGTATTTTCGTGAGCTTTAATTTTCGCTATATTCACGACCATTTCCCCATCGCAAAATTTAGATCCAGCGTAAAAGAAAATCAGCATAAACTTGTATTGGTAAAATTATTAAATCGCGAAAATAAATGTCCCCATACATAACAACTTAGTCATTTGGTATGAAAGCTCGAAATTTGCAAGCTGCAAAAATTACCTGCTATATATACGGTATTAATTAGTCCTTTTAGCAAATGCCAATCATATGCTACCCTAACAGAAATTAAGTTTTCACGATTTCATGTTAATGTTAATTTTGTTGTCTTTACGAAGAGTTTTCTAAAGGTGTCTGGTTAAATAAGAAGGATGGTGAATATTCCTTCTTAATTTAAAATTTGTGTTTGCCAAACAAGACAAAATTATTAAATACTTATTCGTGTATATGTCAATTCTTGTTTTCTGTAGGATGAGTTTTCTAAAGGTGTCTGGTTAGATAGGAAGGAAGGCATCAGTTTTGCAGATTTCCGATTTCTAATTACCTACTACTATCTGAATGTTTCTGGAAGTACCTCTACATGTACAGACAGGTCAAGTCCTGATGACGCGGAGGACGAGGAAAAAAGTGAAGGTAAGGGGGGGGGGGGAGGGCGAAGGCAAGCATTAAGTCTAATTACCTACTACTATTATCTGAATGTTTCTGGTAGTACCTCTACATGTACAGACAGGTCAAGTCCTGATGATGTGGAGGACGAGGAAAAAAGTGAAGGTAAGAGGGGTGTAGGGGGGCATTTATTTAAGATCAGAGATAATGCCATACAGCCTACTAGTAATACTGTAGATCCATTTATTTTTTGTGGATTTCAATTTTGTCGTTTTGGGGAATATTGGTACCCAATGAATAATAATGAAATCACAGTACTTTGACATCTCTCATGCACTGAAATTTATAATTCAACATTTCTTATTTGATGGTCTTATATAATTGTAATTACCATTAAGGCCATTATAAAAAAATTCCTAGATTCTCAACCCTTCCAGCCCTGATTTTTTCAGCTGCTTCTTAAAATTTTATTTTAATTTTTTGGCATATTGTGTTCTAATTTGGTAAATTTTCTTCAAAATGACAGAAAATTTTATCAAAAAGTCAGATAAAGAATGAAATTTGTCTATTAACCTCGTATTTTCAAGAAATTTGAATAAGAATCTAGAAATTTATTTTTTTTTAAAGAAGAAAAAAAAAAGAGGATTTTTTAAAAGAGTTAGAATGAACCAAGAATGAAATGTTTATGTGAAAATTATTTCCAGTACTGTAAACCAATTTATTTTCGACTATATTTAAATAATAAATTTATGTTTTTCTGTCAAAGGGGGATTACTGGGCATTTTAGTTTCGCAGTTCTTTATAAAACTTACTACATTAGTGAGAATAGAGTTGATTGGCAAAGATATTTTCTTGAATTTCTGTTTTTGCAAAGTACACGAAAATAAATAGCTCACAAAAATTAGTTGGCTTACAGTATCTTGGAACTTTAGTCCGACTAAAACTCAATAGCTCATATTGTGCAAAATTCTTTTTGATACAACTAGCTATATTCTTTATTTTAAATGAAACCCATGGTTCTTTAACCAAACAGTTTACAATATGCCATGCCCCAAGGACAAGTCAGTTTTCACAGGACTCTGTGGACTCTGGTATAGATTGAAATTCATCATAAATCACTGTTAACTTAGTTTTAATGGGAGACTTGGGACCATTCTAGACTAAGATTTGTCACCGTTGACAATAATTGAGATGTTCTCTGGACATTTTTGTGTCAAAGTTAACAGTGATTATAATGTACTTGAATTCAATAAAGAAAACCTGGTATTCCCTAATCTAATTATGGTTCATGAGGCAGACAGTAATTTGGCTGTTATTATTCTGCCGCAGTGCAGATAGCATAACCAACATTGTCCAATAGAACATCTTTATTCAACAATGAGCATGGTAAAAAGTTATAAAAAAAGAACACATTCTAAGTTCACGATTCTAACAAAATCATTGAAAATACAAAATATAATAAACAAAAGAAAAAATAAGAAAATCCTTTGACGAAACATCAAATATAGTAACCAAATATCCCTCAGATATAACATATAAACACATTTACCAACAAATATTCGACCACAATGAAAATAGAAAAATTAGCATGGTGACAGTTATGGCTTTCCATAGAATTTTAAAACCAAAAAAGTGAGGAGATGTATAATACCAAAAATTTCAAAGTAAACTCTCAATAAAGGATAATTAAAGATTAAATTTCAATCAAATCAAATCAATCAATTAAAGAATTCTTATCAAAAATACAATCAATAATCAAACCCAAAATAGTACCTTATGGCGCTCCGTACATTTTACCTAACAATATATTCTAAAATTGACATTTTTGGAGCGTATTCTATATGCAAAACTTATCAAATACAAAGCTTTAAGTATAGATATTATCATAAAATAATAAAATTCAACTTACATTGTGAGCTATCATAGATTTTTAATGAAAAGTTTACTGTGTGTGTCCACGTTGTTTGTTTACCTTGAGGTAAGTAAAAATTGGGGAATGAAACATTAAAAATAAAAATCGGACAGACCTTAATATAATAATGATTAAATGCGAAATATTAATCCTTGCAAAATAAAATGTTATGCAGTAACAGGACAGTTATCAGCATGTTATGTGTCAAAGATGAAGTCTTTTCAGGACTATAGAATTGTGTGTGTATTTATATGTACATACGTTTTCATTCAATTTAAAATGAGACTTAATATGTACAATGTTAATTGTCTAAGTACAGTTGTATATTTCCTTTAGGGCTGAATAATGAAGTAGGGTGTGAAGCAGTTATTTTCCCAGAGGATTTTTTAACAAATTTTATGAATTTAAAATCATGGTTATAAAATGGGGAATGCAGAAATCAGACAGGGAAATTATTTTCCTACCAGTTTTATCAGCAACTACTTACTGCAGCCTCTAGATATCTAGCATGAGGTCATTTATATCTACGTTCTTCCTGTTCAACAAAATTTTGCTGTTTTTTAATGTGACAGATTTTTATGTTGCCTGCAACTTGTTTCAAGGCTACAAATAGGGGTTACTTTGACAATATCCATCCTCTTGGGTCGTCCTGTCTTGTCATCCTCCTGTGGCATCACAAAAATTTTTGTCGCATATTTCCAGGTAACTACATGTCACATCTTCTTGATATTTGGCATGTAGTTTCCTTTTATAGTACTTTATGGTGTAAAGCGATTTTATGCCCCTTGTTCATTTACGTCTTTTACCAAATATTTTAAGACTGCCATCCTTGTTATTGTTGTTGTTTACAAAGCATTTGCTAATTATTATTTAAAGAATATGTTATTGTTCATTGTTACAGATGAAGTACCAACAGTATTCTCCGACATGATGAGTACGAATAATGATTTCCCATCCAGAGCCCCAATCATCAGTAAACTGTAAGTATTCTTTGACATGATGAGTACAAATAATGATTTCCCATCCAGAGCCCCAATCATCAGTAAATTGTAAGTATTCACCAACATGATGAGTACAAATAATGATTTCCCATTCAGAGCCCCAATCATCAGTAAATTGTAAGTACTCTCTGACATGATGAGTACAAATAATGATTTCCCATCCAGAGCCCCAATTATCAGTAAATTGTAAGTACTCTCTGACGTGATGAGTACAAATAATGATTTCCTATCCAGAGCCCCAATCATCAGTAAATTGTAAGTATTCTCCGACATGATGAGTACGAATAATGATTTCCCATCCAGAGCCCCAATCATCAGTAAACTGTAAGTATTCTTTGACATGATGAGTACAAATAATGATTTCCCATCCAGAGCCCCAATCATCAGTAAATTGTAAGTATTCACCAACATGATGAGTACAAATAATGATTTCCCATTCAGAGCCCCAATCATCAGTAAATTGTAAGTACTCTCTGACATGATGAGTACAAATAATGATTTCCCATCCAGAGCCCCAATTATCAGTAAATTGTAAGTACTCTCTGACGTGATGAGTACAAATAATGATTTCCTATCCAGAGCCCCAATCATCAGTAAATTGTAAGTATTCTCCGACACGATGAGTACAAATAATGATTTCCCATCCAGAGCCCCAATCATCAGTAAATTGAAAGTATTCTCTGACATGATGAGTACAATAATGATTTCCCATCCAGAGCCCCAATCTTCAGTAAATTGTAAGTATTCTCATATGATGAGTACAAATAATTGTTTCCCATCCAAAGCCCCAATCATCAGTAAATGACACGATGAGTACAAATAATGATTTCCCATCCAGAGCCCCAATCATCAGTAAATTGTAAGTACTCTCTGACATGATTAGTACAAATAATAATTTCCCATCCAGAGCCCCAATCATCAATAAATTGTAAGTTTTCTCCAACATGATGAGTACAAATAATGATTTCCCATTCAGAGCCCCAATCATCAATAAATTGTAAGTTTTCTCCAACATGATGAGTACAAATAATGATTTCCCATTCAGAGCCCCAATCATCAGTAAATTGTAAGTTTTCTCCAACATGATGAGTACAAATAATGATTTCCCATCCAGAGCCCCAATCATCAATAAATTGTAAGTTTTCTCCAACATGATGAGTACAAATAATGATTTCCCATTCAGAGCCCCAATCATCAATAAATTGTAAGTTTTCTCCAACATGATGAGTACAAATAATGATTTCCCATTCAGAGCCCCAATCATCAGTAAATTGTAAGTACTCTCTGACATGATGAGTACAAATAATGGTTTTCCATTCAGAGCCCCAATCATCAGTAAATTGTAAGTTAATAGGATAAAATAGCATATTGTATAGATAGGATCTTAAGAAAACCAAATGATACCAAAAATTAGTTGTGTAGGTGGGTACATTAAAATCTCAAAATTTACTTGTCACTCAACAAATTATAATTTTGTCAAATAATTACTTGAAATTTATGATGATATGCATTAAACTTTTTAAAAATTTATTCAACTTGTGTGTTTGTTCGATTCATAACTTTATTAATATGTTTATTTCTTCATTGAACCTTTAACTTTAAGAGGTTCTGAATATTTTATTTTTCAGATATGGTTTACAAGAATTTATTGTAATATCACCTGCAGATAGAAATAAGATTATAGACAATGAAAGCAGAGCCAAGGTCTTGTTAAGTTCTGTGTCTATAGCACTAACCAATTCTTCTAGGTAAGAAAAAGTCATGTTGCACAAAGTTCAGTGTCAACAGCTCTTACTTATTCTGCTAGATAAAAAAATAAAGTCTCTGTGTCACTGGCTTTGACTTATTATACCCCAACAAACAAAGTTTGGGAGTACATTAGTCCAAATATCTTGTAAGTGTAACTCCCCCTTAACCACTTGATGGATTTTGATAAAACTTTACATGAATGAAGTATGTCATGGAGATATACCAGTACATAAAGAAATGAATATGCTCTAGATATCATTCAAGGGAGATAACAAAATATATTTGAAAAAAAACCAGAACAAGTAATTAAAGAAACTTTACACATAAAAGAGATGCAATTGAGAACATAACAACAAATTATTTAGGCCTTAGCTATTCTTTGCTGCTTTAATAATAGATAATTTTTTTTATTTTACAGTTCAATACCAGTGTTTATACAAATCCAGCAGCCATGGCGACAGATGTATTGTGGGACAAGTGTGATGTCAGAGATGTCAGTTGAGTTTGACGTTTTACAACTAAGTCGTATTCCTCAGCAGTATTCACATCTAGCTGGTCTCTTAGATGTGTTCAAGTCAAAACTGGTAAGCTTTTAAGCAGGATTCGATAGAAGAAAAACTGGCAAAATCTTATAAAACAAATTAAGCAGTAAAAACTGAAAGAATGATTTAAGCAAGGAGTTGGCCGCTTGATTGTGGGCTGTGTCGTGTACACTTATTCCACATCTCATTATTTTCTATTAAAATCACAGAGGTGAACCAAACATGCATCACAGTTTAAGTTTATTTGCTAGAACTATTTTCTTTTGAAAAGTTGACCCTTCAATCTGCAGTGAATGTCACTGTTAGATTCATCTGTCAATAACAGGATTAGAATGAAATAATTTTACTTGTAAGTGAGAGGCTATATACATGTTAACTGTTTATCATTGAATTGGGCTTCTCTTATTTATATTAAGTTTTGGCCAGATTTCACAAAGTAAATTCCAGGTTATAAAAGAGTCAGAGGGCATCAGTATTGGGATCAATATTGTAGGATTCAATTTCAGGTCTGTCACTCACCTTCTTGCAGTCTAATGAAATCCAACAGATTAAATTTTTGTTCATTTTCAGGCTACACAGGTGACCCCTCGACCAACAGTTGACGTTGCTGTCAGATTTACATATCAATTACAAGAGTGGGTTAACTCCCCTTGGCCACAGGAACCACCAGGTATTTAAGATAATGCTGTGTTCAAAAAAGAAAGAAAACTATTTTAAGATAATTTTTAAAAACAGTAAGTGGTTGGAGGAGCTTTCTCAGAATTAAGGATTGGACTTAATAAATTTGGTATTAGAACATGGCTGGAATTTGAGTCATATATTTTTAGAGAAAATTGTACGATGCAATTGTTTTTGATTAAAATATCTAGTTCCCCTTTAAATTATTAGATTCTACAGAAAATATATATTCTTAAGTAAATAAATAAAGTATCAAGCATTTTATTTTGATTTCAATTAAATTAATATTTTTATTTTTCTTACTAATATTTGTACATAAATAGTTCAGTCTAAGAGTGGTAAGTTTTGTCTGAAAAGAATATGTCCCTGTTAATATTTGAAAAAGAAGCTTTACTAATAAAATCCTGCTTTTGATTGACAAATTTAAAAGCTTTGCATAAGGACAGTTCTATAAAGCAGGCTGTGATTTTGAATTCACAAAGTGTATCATTCGTGTTATTTTTTTTTATCTAAAACAAGTGTTTGCAGCATTAATATTGAACTTAATATCAGATCATTTTTGTCATGTGTTTTGCATGTGTTGGTTAGATAGATGACTTTCTCCATAAGTATGATACACTAAAAAGCATATTACATGTATCAGTTGTATTTGAAGTGAAAATAACTAATAGAATCTGAATTATGTGCATGCCATCATGTTTTGTGCATGGTTAGATAAAAATGTTTCCTGTTTATGAATGTCCTTTGAAATTTTTGCATCATTAAAACAAATGAAAAAATTATATTTGTTTGTTCAGTTTGTAGGAGGGAGTATATAGAATAATCACCCATTAAATATAAAGAATAATGAAAGTAATTGCAAACAAATTAAAAGGAAAGAAATAAAAGTGCCAAAAATTTGAAGAGATCCAGAATTGAGGATCCCCATTGCCCTCTTTAGTGATTAAAAAGCTATTAGTTATTAAATGAGTATAAATGAGAAGTTAAAAATTAACACTCTCTTAAACTTAGATACATGTATGTACCTTATATTAAAAAATTGAATACATGTAGTAAAAAACTGAAATTGAGTGTATATTGCCTATTTTGTAGATTTATCTTCTCCGATGGAAGATGAAGTTGGCTGTTCCTCGTTTGGAAGTCTCCCCTTTGGAGCCTCAGAAGATCCTATCAGGTTTGTTGAACAATATACATCAAATCTTTGATTCACATCAGTGATTTTTCTAGCGCTCGTCACTTTCGTCATTGGCGAAAAGATATTTTATTTGACGAAAAATTTTTCAAACCAATTTCGCCACTTTAATTTTCAAAAACCTAAAAAATTTTCGTCCTATTTTACGATAATCAGTTGAATCTTTTGTCATTTTCGTGTAATTCAAATTGACAACAGATTTTACTATGAAGCCCTATTGATTTATGACCCAAGCTGTCTGCATAAACACCCGGAGGCCGGATATGTTTTTACAGTTAATTACCTGTTAATTGTTTAAATGAGTCATAATAACAGGTGCTTGGCCATCGCTGATTGATTTCGAAATCAATCATGAATGAAATATACCTGACCAATCAGGAGAAAGTTTATTTTTATCAGCTGAAAAATAATGATTTGTTTGTCAACCCACGTGCTCTGACCATGTTGACCATAATTCTTGTGTAAATATAAAAAAAACTTAGACATGTTAGAAGTAAATATAGATGAAAGGATTTACCTTCGAGAAACTATTTTATTAAGAACATCCTGTAATCCAAAAACATCCTTTTTCATGCATTAAAAGGAGATCAGATGAAAAGAACTTTGTTTACATTTTTACGATCTCCTTCTTCCTTTTATTACCCTCCTTAGATAGGAGCACCTCCATTTCAGTGGAGGTGTAGTGGAGTTCCAATGATTTTGAGTTAAGAAATTGTTTTGTTTTGTTTAATAACCTCGAGCCACCTTATATAACACTAAACTAAATTTGTAGAGCTCCTTTATAGGACATGAAGGATGTTCTGTTTTGATGTCTGTATATATATTCTTCCTTTTAGGGACCACCAGTCACTTATCATTACCATAATGAAAATGGTAAAACAAAAACAAAACTGCTTCTTCAAATGAGAAAAAAGAGATACTTTATGTGTGCTTTTGAGCATGTTAAACTTGATGAGTAATACATATTTTCCCTTAATTTGTAAAAAAAAAGGGTGGTGGGGGTGTTATCATTTTGTTTTGCCTAAAATATATTAAAGGCAAAGAATCTGCAGTACATTAAAGATTAAAAGGGGAAAAATCAATGCAACAAATGTTTAGATATATTTTATTGAACATGATAATAACTGTTGTAATCTGTGTCCTGTCCATGGTACTGAAATTATAATATACATAGCAATAACCTGCATATATAGAAATTCAAGTATTGGTATTTTTGCTTCAACCAGACTTCCAGAAGCAAACATGGTTATAAAATGGATTATTAGGTCGCACATTTTGGTTGACCGCTAAAGTGACTAAAGCCCTCAAAATCCTGGAAAAAACCCTGCACATTCTGTTGTCTCCACAAATTAGCATATATAACAAATTGTCTCTCTATCAATCTGCTGAACGAAACCTAGGTGTTCCTTAACCAGTGACGGCAACATTTGAAGCATCACACTATCACTATTTAAGGGATAATTCAAGAATTTTGACTTGTAGTCTTATACGGATCATATTATCGCAAAATTTTTTCCCCATGAAATTCTAATTAATGAAGTAGATATAGGATAATGTTTAACTTTTTAAAAAGTTTTTCATCTACGTCACTGAGATGCTGACATAATCATCTTTTAATGCTCCACATCGAAGTCACATACATGATAGTGCAAGAATCACAATTATGGAAAAGTGCGAGAATCACAATTATGGAAATGATATCTAAAACACAGCTTAAGTAAAGATTTACCATCTAGCTAAAAAATAGAGATAACTTGGATGTCTTATGGGCTCTCTGAGAGAGAAACCTCATTAAGGAGATTGCGACTTGACACATCTTTTTTCCTTTTTTGCAGTAACTTACAGTTGAACTGTACATGGTCAAGTTTGTCAGAAGATATGATTGTAGAAAATCAAAATTACAGGTTTGTGGTTTTAGTTATATGTACTTGTAAAAAAAAGAAGTAATTAAAGAATTATTCATCTGTATTGTTACACCATAGGGTTAACTGTATTGTACATTGTAATCCAAAACTGAAAACTTAGCTTGCATTTGGGATTCAAACCCAAGGAGCCCCAGGTAGGAAAATTGTCGCTCACTTGGGCAGAACAATAACAACCTGAGTAATGTTGTTTGTCGCATAATATGAAACCTGGGTTTTTCAGAATGTACACTTTTATTTGTTAAAAAGATCATTGATCCATACTAAACAGAAGTCACCCTCGTTCTGTTTTATATTTCAACCCGGGAAAAATAATCTATCCAGGCTGCTCAGGGAGGGAATGTGGAACGCGCCCTAAACTGGATTTTTTTGAAATTTTAAACACTGATAACAGACACATTTAAGATATGCACCTCTCCCTTTCGAGACGACTTTATACAAAAGACATTGGGTTTTCGTAGGGTCATTAACAACCTGCAACCTTTAGACAAATTAGGGTACATTTCTGACTTCCATTTTGTTTAAAATCAACTTCCTTGAAAATTAATCGAAAACAATCTTCAACCTCATTAAAAATATGCCTTTTAAAGAGATTTTAAGCAACCTTTCGACTTCAGGGAATTAGCCTGAAATATTTGTACACATGTATTACATCTTTCTAATAGAAGTGACAATTTGATCTTGAATGTTATATTTTCAGTGACCTTGACCCTCTACAGGCACCATATTGGACAGCTAGAATACAGAAAGCAGAAGATCCACAATGCTTGCTGGGTAATAAAAAGCATTATACACATTCATTGATTTTTTTCCTAGAACAAACATTTATCTTCAACTTTGTCATAACTGATCAGTCACATGTATAAATTTATTACAATAATCTTTTGATTAGCCATTATACTGCAATGTAATGCTTACTAGTACATCAAACTAAACCAGCAAAAATTGTTTTAGCACACTAAAACTGATGTCTCACCCCCTAAATTTGCCATAATAACAAGTTCAACCTTAATGTCAAAAGTCATTAACAGGGATATGACTTTGGTATCAAAATTCAAGGTCATTTGAGGGTCAATCTGGTACCTGACATATTGGCTTGTGTTTAAATCATTCTTATACATGACATATTGTTCATGGTGATACATCCTCATGTCAAATATCAAAGATTTATGTCAGATGAGAAACATGCTTTGCATGTAAAATTGGCATTTATTTGACCTTGAGGTCAGAGGTGAAGGTCACTTGGGTACATGACATTTCATTTCACGATGATACATTCTTTGTCAAGAGTTATATTCTTGTTTCTTGATTAAAATACAATGATATAATTTTATTTTAGGGAACTACATTCACAGTTTCTTGAAACATTGTTATAGTAAAGAGACGACAAAAGATCTGCTATGGAATATACTGACTGATGAGGCCGATAATGGTAAATATAATCTAGATATATATACTGTGGAATCATTTGTTTTTCGTGGTTTCACCAAAAAAAATCTTGGCAGCCTAGGAAATTAGGATATGAGATTCACTTGCCTGAATAATTGATATTTACTTATAGTTCTATTCAAACAATTCAGATTTCCTCCAAATTTCACTTACCCGAAAGGGGTAAGCGTGCCAGTGCTAATTTCGCAGACTTCATTGGATATTTTTATTTTATAGCTTGCACATGTTATTATAGAATGAACCACTGAATGTGGTTGACTACCACAAAAACCATGAAAATCCATACCTTAAAGATGGTCACTTCTGAACCTTTTTATATCAAAGATTTTATTATTTGTGATGAAAAGGATAGATAATGTCCACTTAATCAAAAGGCAAAAAGAAAACTATAGGTCCATATGCTCATTTACAAGAAATATGATGTCAAAAATTTGGCGTTTTTTATTTTTGGGTTCAAAAGGTCAAAGGTGAAGGTCATTAGTTTTGCAAGGCAGGGAACCTCGGTCAATGCTCTTGGTTGTATAGTACTGTGAATTCATTTATTTTCGTGGATATCAATTTTGTGGTTAGATGAAAATTGATATGTTTGACGATTCTTAATTTCGTGGTTCTAAAACTTGCAGCATACAGATTAATGTTAAATTTTTTTTTCATGGGGTATCAAATTTCGTGGGTAAAGGCCACCCATGAAAACCACAAAAATTGATACCCCGCGAATAATAATGAAACTACAGTATTCATGGATCAATAAAAATGTAATTTTTGTGCAATCCATCAAAATTGATATCTAGGTACCCTGTCTAAATATATTGCAAGATTTTACTGATAAGGAGTTCAAAATTTGGTTGTCAGAAGATACCAGACATCTACCGGTACATGCAAAACTTCTTCCACTTAAGCAACACGCCTCTTTTAGATCATCAATTTAATTATGGAAAGCCATTATTGCAATGAATATGAACCAATCTTTAGTAAAAATGTGATCAACAAGATAAACACTCTTCAAATTATGTTTAAAAGAACCAATTGCAATATGGCAAGCAGTAATAAAGTCGGGTGACCCTATATAGATCCTCAGAATTATTAATAATATGGATGCTTTGTACCCTTAGTTTTCAAGCTATATTATTTCAAAACCTATATTTTACAGATCCAGCTGCAGATATAAGCCAAGCCCTTCAGCGACTGACAGAAAATAAAGTAGGTTACAACATCCCTTCCATAAGCCATGTGGTATCTAAAGCAGGAAGTAGATTAGCGGTAAAACAGGAAGAGGCTCCAATATCACAGGCCACGATTAATGAATTAGTTCTGGTAAGTATTTGTAGCTATGCGCTGTCTTGTCCCTAAGTCATGTGGTGTCTAAAGCAGGAAGTAGATTAGCCGTAAAACAGGAGGAGGCTCCAATATCACAGGCCACCATTAATGAATTAGTTTTGGTAAGTATTAGTAGCTATACACTGTCTGGTCCCTAAGTCATGTGGTGTATAAAGCAGGAAGTAGATTAGCTGTTAAACAGGAAGAGGCTCCAATATCACAGGCCACGATTAATGAATTAGTTCTGGTAAGTATTAGTAGCTATACACTGTCTCGTCCCTAAGTCATGTGGTGTATAAAGCAGGAAGTAGATTAGCTGTAAAACAGGAGGAGGCTCCAATATCACAAGCCACGATTAATGAATTAGTTCTGGTAGGTATTAGTAGCTATACACTGTCTCGTCCCTAAGTCATGTGGTGTCTAAAGCAGGAAGTAGATTAGCTGTGAAACAGGAGGAGGCTCCAATATCACAGACCACGATTAATGAATTAGTTCTGGTAAGTATTAGTAGCTATACACTGTCTCGTCCCTAAGTCATGTGGTATCTAAAGCAGGAAGTAGATTAGCCCTAAAACAGGAAGAGGCTCCAATATCACAGATCACCATTAATGAATTAGTTCTGGTAGGTATTAGTAGCTATACACTGTCTCGTCCCTAAGTCATGTGGTATCTAAAGCAGGAAGTAGATTAGCTGTAAAACAGGAAGAGGCTCCAATATCACAGGCTACGATTAATGAATTAGTTCTGGTAAGTATTAGTAGCTATACACTGTCTCGTTCCTAAGTCATGTGGTATCTAAAGCAGGAAGTAGATTAGCTGTAAAACAGGAAGAGGCTCCAATATCACAGGCCACCATTAATGAATTAGTTTTGGTAAGTATTAGTAGCTATACACTGTCTCGTCCCTAAGTCATGTGGTATATCAAGCAGGAAGTAGATTAGCCATAAAACAGGAGGAGGCTCCAATATCACAGGCCACAATTAATGAATTAGTTCTGGTAAGTATTAGTAGCTACATGCTGTCTTGCTCCTAAGTCACGTGGTGTCTAAAGCAGGAAGTAGATTAGCCGTAAAACAGGAAGAGGCTCCAATATCACAAGCCACAATTAATGAATTAGTTCTGGTAAGTATTAGTAGCTATTCACTGTGTCCTCCCTAAGTCATGTGGTATATGAAGCAGGAAGTAGATTAGCCGTAAAACAGGAAGAGGCTCCAATATCAAAGGCCACCATTAATGAATTAGTTCTGGTAAGTATTAGTAGCTATACACTGTCTCTTTCCTAAGTCATGTGGTGTATAAAACAGGAAGAGGCTCCAATATCAAAGGCCACCATTAATGAATTAGTTCTGGTAAGTATTAGTAGCTATACACTGTCTCATCCCTAAGTCATGTGGTGTCTAAAGCAGGAAGTAGATTAGCCCTAAAACAGGAGGAGGCTCCAATATCACAGGCCACGATTAATGAATTAGTTTTGGTAAGTATTAGTAGCTATACACTGTCTCCTCCCTAAGTCATGTGGTGTCTAAAGCAGGAAGTAGATTAGCTGTTAAACAGGAGGAGGCTCCAATATCACAGGCCACAATTAATGAATTAGTTCAAGTAAGTATTAGTAGCTATACACTGTCTCGTTCCTAAGCCATGTGGTGTCTAAAGCAGGAAGTAGATTAGCCGTAAAACAGGAGGAGGCTCCAATATCACATGCCACAATTAATGAATTAGTTCTGGTAAGTATTAGTAGCTATTCACTGTATCGTTCTTAAGTCATGTGGTGTATAAAGCAGGAAGTAGATTAGCCGTAAAACAGGAGGAGGCTCCAATATCACAGGCCACGATTAATGAATTAGTTCTGGTAAGTATGAGTAGCTATACACTGTCTCGTCCCTAAGTCATGTGGTGTCTAAAGCAGGAAGTAGATTAGCCGTAAAACAGGAAGAGGCTCCAATATCACAGGCCACCATTAATGAATTAGTTCTGGTAAGTATTAGTAGCTATACACTGTCTCGTCCCTAAGTCACGTGGTGTCTAAAGCAGGAAGTAGATTAGCCGTAAAACAGGAGGAGGCTCCAATATCACAAGCTACAATTAATGAATTAGTTCTGGTAAGTATGAGTAGCTATACACTGTCTTGTCCCTAAGTCATGTGGTAAATAAAGCAGGAAGTAGATTAGCCCTAAAACAGGAGGAGGCTCCAATATCACAGGCCACGATTAATGAATTAGTTCTGGTAAGTATTAGTAGCTATACACTGTCTCATTCCTAAGTCACGTGGTGTCTAAAGCAGGAAGTAGATTAGCCGTAAAACAGGAGGAGGCTCCAATATCACAGGTCACCATTAATGAATTAGTTCTGGTAAGTATTAGTAGCTATTCGCTGTCTCATTCCTAAGTCACGTGGTGTCTAAAGCAGGAAGTAGATTAGCCGTAAAACAGGAGGAGGCTCCAATATCACAGGCCACCATTAATGAATTAGTTCTGGTAAGTATTAGTAGCTATACACTGTCTCATTCCTAAGTCACATGGTGTCTAAAGCAGGAAGTAGATTAGCCGTAAAACAGGAGGAGGCTCCAATATCACAGGCCACCATTAATGAATTAGTTCTGGAAAGTATTTGTAGCTATACACTGTCTCCTCCCTAAGTCATGTGGTGTCTAAAGCAGGAAGTAGATTAGCTGTTAAACAGGAGGAGGCTCCAATATCACAAGCCACGATTAATGAATTAGTTCTGGTAAGTATTAGTAGCTATACACTGTCTCGTCCCTAAGTCATGTGGTGTCTAAAGCAGGAAGTAGATTAGCTGTTAAACAGGAGGAGGCTCCAATATCACAGGCCACGATTAATGAATTAGTTCTGGTAAGTATTAGTAGCTATACACTGTCTCTTTCCTAAGTCATGTGGTGTCTAAAGCAGGAAGTAGATTAGCCGTAAAACAGGAAGAGGCTCCAATATCACAAGCCACGATTAATGAATTAGTTCTGGTAAGTATTAGTAGCTATACACTGTCTCGTCCCTAAGTCATGTGGTGTCTAAAGCAGGAAGTAGATTAGCTGTTAAACAGGAGGAGGCTCCAATATCACAGGCTACGATTAATGAATTAGTTCTGGTAAGTATTTGTAGGTATACACTGTCTCGTCCCTAAGTCATGTGGTGTCTAAAGCAGGAAGTAGATTAGCCGTAAAACAGGAAGAGGCTCCAATATCACAGGCCACAATTAATGAATTAGTTCTGGTAGGTAGTCATTTTAAGGGTTTTTCATTGATTTTTTATTTTGATGTACATTCTTTTACTAAATATTTTAAATTTGTGTGGAAATTTGGTTGGTGAAGGCCACCCACGAAAACCACGAAAGTTGATACACCACAAATAATAATTAAACCACAGTATTCAATCATTAGACCTTTACATTTTTTTTCCAGTTTTTATTTCCTGATGCAAAGGACCCATTGGAGAAAGCAAAAGAAGAAAGTATGACCCAGTCTACATGTGAAAATAATAATAACACTAAGTTTGCTGAATTATTAGAGGTAAAAAAACTTTAAAATTTAGGCCATTAAACATCAGTTATTTATATTCATGCACATCACAAACAAAGATGTTGTCTGTCTGTCTGTCCGTCTTCATATCTTTTTAACACAAGCAATCCCTTAAAACTGTTTGATGGATTTTGATGAAAATTTGTTTAAACAAAGCACTTTGTAATCAGAGAAGATAATTGCACTTTCAAATATACAGTTCAAGAAGGCCTAGGTGTATCCTTTTGAGAGCTAACAGCACATAAAAGTTTGCAGTTTTAAAACCCCTTTCGATGTCATTTCAAAATAATATGGAGCTTCGGTGCAATAGTACCAGGCAAAACCCACTTTTGTAATGCCTGTATTAAGTCAGGACCATTGTGATCTTTCTTTTCCTTGGTATGTTATGTATTGCTGTCTATGTATTACAAATTTTTGCTGATATTCACAAATTTATTGAACGATGGAAGGCAAACATAAAACATGTTTTAATAACAGTTTTCTCAGCAACTTCTTTAATTGTAGTCTCTTGATACTAGGTATGCAACATCAGCATGGGGTTTAATTTCATATTTGTTGAACATCCACTTCTTGTATTTTTTACTTTTGATAGATTTGCTTATTACATTAATTTTTGGCCGGATTTCACGGAGTGAAAAATCCGGGTTGTAAAATGGTGAATGTCGGTCAGGCAGGGAAGAATTTTTCGTAACAGTTTTCAGCCACTACTAATCACAGCCACTTGATATTTGGTATACAGCATCAGGGTGGAGTCCCATAACATGGGATTTGATTTTGGGTCTGTCACTCACCTACTTGTTTAAAGAAATCCAGCCATTTTTGACTTTGACATATTTTTTCTTTATTTCAGTCATTACCAAAGAGATTAAAAACTGCTCCTGCAGACAGCCTGGTGTATAAATTAGCTGTGTGTTTGTGTATAATCAATAAAAATAATGGGGGTCTCAAAGGGGTAGCTCAGCTGTGGCAGGAATTTGTTCTTGAGATGAGGTACAGATGGGAAAATAAATATGAAATTGAAGGGTAAGTTTCTTAATAATGATATTGTAACGGTTTATTAAAATATTTTTAAGTGGTACGTATACTCATTTAAGAAGGAAGTTTTTGGAAATATTAGTGCTGAATTTAAATTCTATTTGTGTCACTCAATAGCCATTTGTATACTGAAACAGAAGAGTGAAACAATTCAAAGATTGATTACAATGGTAAATGCCAGTAAAAGAAAAGATATTGTTTTTCAAAAATTAAACCTAACAATTACATTTTGAAACAAAAGTGCAAAATTTAAACAAACTGAAAGTATCCACTACTAACTGACAGGAAGTCTAGCCTTTCTTAGTTAAAGACAAAGAATTTTGTATAGAATCGATTAGTTTATCACTTCATTAATTTTGGTTAATTAAGCATGAAATTTAAATCCTAACCAATATGAAATTTTGCATTGATTACCACAATAAATTTCTGTACTGTAATTTCATGAGTCTTAAATATATGCATTTGAATCCTAATGCACACAAATTGATGTCCAAGAATGTTAATACTTTCCACATACTGTATAAGAGTTTTTTTTTCGCGGATGGAAAACTTCACGATTTTGTTGAAAAGGGTGATGATTTTATTTACGCGTAATATATATTTCGCGGTTTAGAATATATTATAACACTTTATATAGGCAATGAATATTTCCTGAGTTTTAATTTTCGCGTCCCGTAGTTGGTCGCGAATAAAGCGAAAATTAAATCACCGCGAAAATAACCACTTATACGGTAATAAGATTCATTTTAGTCCATAAATTAACCTCATTTATCTAGAATTATTGTTAAATCTTTATCTTGTCTTTCAGTATCAATAAATCAGCTCCACATTTAGGGTCTTGCCTGTTACATCAGAAATTACAGGTTAGTAAATAAGGTTATGAGAGAAACAAGATAAATACAAACAATTATAAATGTGCATGCAGTATAGATTCCATCATAAAGTAAAAGGATTTCTAGTTTTATCTTTTAAAAATATTTATGCAAGATAAACGTACAAACAGGATATTTTTGGCTGGAGTGAAAATCGGTAGCAGGTTGGTGGAAAAACGTTTTCATAACAGTTTATAAGCATTGACTACTCATCACAGTCTCTTGATATTTGGTATGCAGCATCAGTATGGGGTCCCATATTCATGTCTGTCACACACCTACTTCATGTTAAAGGTTAAACAAATTTATAGGAAAGGGTGGGATGCATCATTTTTGCAGATAGACAAAAACAAACTTGAACAAGTTTATTTATAATTTTATTTGCACAGATGTTGAACTGTTGTATACAGAAGAAAATTCAAAGAGAGACATTATACAAAGGTTATACTAGTCAATCTAACTTGGATGTTCACTCTTCTGAGATGGAGGCAGAAAACAGTAGTGACACAAATGATAAAAGTGAAAGTGAAAGTATAAAAAGTGAAAGTGAAAAAACTAGTCAATCTTCCTCAAAAAGGCTCAATAGTGAAAGTAGCAGTTCTGCCGAGGAGGAATTTTACGAGTGTGAAGATTCTCCAAAGAAATCGTCTACAGAATCAGACAAAGACATTGACGAGAAAGAATGTAGTGATGCTATGGAAACATCTCAAAGTGATTCTCAGACATTCAGTGATTCTGTGACTCATAAGCCTGAAGGTCGACTCTCTCTGTGTAGTAATATTAAACTGTTAAATAATAGTGAACCATTATATATCCCCATTACACAGGAGCCTGCACCCATGACGGAGGATATGTTGGAGGAACATGCAGAGATTCTGGCAAAGTAAGTAGATGTGTAATCATTGTTATCTGCTGCATGTCTCTTAGATCAATTGTTAGTACTAATTAAAGAATTTTTTTTTTGCCTGGGATGTTGTATTCCTACCTGTAGGCAGAACAGATTTTTTTTAGGGGGGGGGGGCATTCGACTGAGGGTTTGATTTTCAAACTTCCCTTTTTAATAGTGCTTAACCAATTTTATAGCTATAAATACGTTACCATAATAAATTCAGCTAATTGACCCCTATTGCGTCACTGAGTCGGGAAAACACTCAAATATTAAAAATAGAATGACTGACCTATGGTTGCTGACCCAGAAGGAGGCTTCCCTTAATTCGTCCATTTTGTTCCCGACTGCGTCGACGAGCGGCACGTGTATTTTTCACAGTGAATTTTCAAGACTTAAAGTTTACAAAAAGTGTGGTAAACCAAATTTTACATACACTCAATTCAAATTTATTTGTATTTTGTTTATTTATAGCAATTTTGTGCTGTTTATTTTGCACTGTTATTTATTTTATACAGTTCAAACTTGTTTATTTTTTTGACCTTTTATTTTGATATATATTTACTTTTTGGTTAAATATATTTAGTGGTTACTCAGTATGGATTATTTTCCTGGTAGCCCTTATAATTTGGTTGCTGGCCCAGATGTATTTTTGGATAGTGTGGTGGCTAGTTCTGAACTGCCATTTGCCAGTGTTTCAGTTAGTGAGGTCTCCCCACCTCCTGGATTTCAAACTGCAACTTCGGTTTCAGTTTCCAGGAGTGGCACTCAGACCCTATCTTTAGGTTCTGCAGTGGCACACGTGGGTGTTCCTACTCTTGGTGTAGTTACTCATACCATTTCTAGGCCTGTGGATTCTTCTGGGTCTGCTTATTCTGCCCCAGGTTCTGCTATGAACATTTCTCAGGCTAGTTCTAGACCTCCAGCCTCTTATTGTGGTTACGTTTTACCTGGTACGGGTTCCTTTCCAGCTCGTCCTGCTTGGCCTCAGCCTCCAGTCCCTTATCCTGGTTTTTATGGTGGTCAAGCTCCAGGTTACTGGCCTTATGGAGATCCCAGTTTATTTTGTCATCCTACGATTTCTTCTGGTCCCCATACCTCTGTTTCTAGTAATAGTACTAGTAGGCCATCTGTTTCTAACGTTTCCTCACAAGGCAATTCTCAGGAACAATCAGAGCTGATCAGAAGTCTCTTCTCTGATTTTAAGCAATCTGTCAAGAGTGATTTTGATTGTCTTTCAGCTCGCCTTACTCGTTTGGAGGAGTCTAGATCAGAACATCCGAGCTCTAGGGTTTCGGATCAGGATTCTGATGAGGAGCAGGTAAGTCAGGCTGAGGAGGATGCTCTTTCAGTTACTCCTGCTGATGATGAGAGAGGTTTTCTCACTGAGGATGAAAATCTCAGCTCCTCTGGCTCTGTGGTTCAGTCCACTTCTGGCACGGGTTTAGTACCTGCACCTAGTGCAGTTACTTCTCTTGTGTCTTCGGTACATGTATCTGACCCAACATCAGCTACCCCTGTACCTACTAGTCAGGCCCTTCCTCACTCCTCTGATGGTGACCCATCTGAGGATAAGTCATCTTTTGCTGACTTGAGAGAAGAGACCTATTCTTTGTTGCGGAATGTTGCTAAGATTCCTTTTGCTTCTCCTCATAGACCTAAGCAGTTTGCTTCTGGCTATGAAGTTTCTTGTGGTCTTTCTAAGGAGCCTAGTACGTCTCATGATTCCTTTCCAGAGTCTAGTCACGTAGCTTCTGCACTTCATACCATCAATGATGGTATTAAGTCTTTTGCTGCAGATAAAGGTGCTAGTAATAAAGTGACTGGTTTTGGTACTTCTAATTTTCCAGGCCACTTTAGGAACAAGGATCATCAAGTGCATAATTCTACTTTGGGTAGGACTTTTCCTCCTTGTGAGAAAGCTTATTCTACTCTTCTAGGCTGTAAAGCTATTGATGGCGTACGTATGAATCAGCAACTTTACTCTAAGACTGAGAACCTTTTGCGTTGTTCTTCGCAAGTTCTAAACTCTGCAGAGGTTTTTCTCGCAGCTACTGGTTCTTTACTTAATCAGGAGGATTTTTCTTCTTTACCCAAGGTTAAATCTCTTCTTCTTCAGGTTGACAAGGCTATCGGTTCCACTCAGGCTTTGTTACTGGGTTCTCTTGCTAACTTTACCCTTTCTAAAAGGGCTGAAACCCTTGATAAGTCTGCTGTTTCAGACAGTATTAAGGACTCTATGCTTAGGTCTGAATTTACAGATAAACTTTTTGGTTTACCTTTGCCTAAGCTTCAGGAGGAAGTCAACAAACAACCTCCACCTGTCAAGGTAAATGTACAAGTTAGCGGTAATGGTAATAAGAGGACAGTTTCTACTCCTTCTGCCTCTCAGCCTGCTAATTACAGTCAACCTCCTGCTTCTAAGAAAAGGAAGGTTTTCTTTAGAAAGAAGTCTAACAATTCTGGTTCTACTTCTGCCAAACCTAGTAGGTCTCAGCCTTCTGGTGGTTTTCAGGGTGGTAGGAAGCCTCATCCTTCTACCTAGGTCTTTGCCCCCTCGTACGTTATCGACAGAACTAGTGGGGGTAGAACAGTTTCGAATTCCATCTCCACATATTCCGGTTGGGGGGAGGTTAACAACTTTCCTCAGTCAGTGGGAAAAGATCACTTCAGATCGTTTAGTTCTGTCAATAATTCGAGGGGGACTGACTCTTCAGTTTCATACTCTTCCTCCTCTATCAGATACTCCAGTATTCCTTTCTCAGGTTTCCGATCCAGCCAAGCGTCTTCTCCTTTCTCAAGAAGTCGACAAACTTTTACAGAAATCTGCGATAGAGGAGGTACTTCAGCCTGTGATTTCTCCGGGGTTTTATTCCCGTCTTTTTCTCGTACCGAAGAAGACTGGCGGTATGAGACCAGTTATAGACCTATCTATTCTGAACAACCATCTCGTTATCCCTCATTTCAAAATGGAAATGAACAGGTCTATCAGGACTTCTATCCTTCCGGGCATTTGGACTACTTCCATGGACCTCCAAGACGCTTACTTTCACATCCCTATTTCCCCTTCTTTCAGGAAATATCTCCGTTTTGTTTGGAACAACAAAGTCTACCAGTTCAAAGCTCTTCCTTTCGGTCTGTCCACAGCCCCTCTAATTTTCACCAAGGTCATGCAGGTAGCTATTGCTCACCTTCATTCCCAGTCTGTACTTATTCATTCTTACCTAGACGATTCTCTAGTCAAGAATCTTTCCCGTTCAGTTCTGTTAGGCCATACAGAGATGGTTCTCAAACTTTTCCTCTCCCTAGGTTTCCTTATTTCATGGAAGAAATCAGAACTAACTCCTTCTCAGGACTTCAATTTTCTCGGGGAACATTACCTTACAGACCAAGGTTTAGTTCTTCCTACGGAGGAGAAATTTGCCAATCTCAAGAAACAAATTCTGTTGTTTCTTTCCCTTCAGTCTGTATCTGCTCGACAGTTTCTTCAACTTCTAGGGTTTCTGAATTCTCTAGCAGATGTGGTCCCTCTGGGTCGTCTACACATACGTCCCATTCAGTTTTACCTTCACAGTTTTTGGATCCCATCATCTCAAGACTGGGAAGCTCTTATTCCACTTCTACCATCTTTTCACCCTCACCTTCAATGGTGGTTAGTGAGGGAGAATGTTCTAAGGGGCCTGTCTCTGTCCCCTCTTATTCCTGTAGTCACTCTCTTTACAGATGCCTCCAACCAAGGTTGGGGAGCATACCTGTCTCCAGGAGATCTGTCAGTGTCAGGGGTTTGGCCCCCTTTTCTACAGTCCGAACACATCAACCTTCTAGAGATGAGAGCAGTTCTACTCGCTCTCAATCATTTTCTCGAGAACTTGTCAAATCGGTCTATTCTGTTGGCCTGCGACAATACGACAGTAGTCGCTTATCTGAAAAATCAGGGCGGGACACACTCTCTCCCTCTTTATCAGATATCCAGGAAGATTTTACTTCTTTGCCATCAGTTTCAGATTCTTCTAGCCGTGAGACATATTCCCAGTCGTCAGAATCTGTTAGCAGACACTCTCTCCAGGTCTCTTACTCCAGTGAATACAGAGTGGGAGCTACACCCAGTTGTATTCAAGAGCATAACTCAGATTTGGGGAACTCCTCTGATAGACCTTTTTGCCACCAGTCTGAATTTCAAGATTCAGACTTTTGTGTCTCCAGTTCCCGATCCCAAGTCTTATGCAGTAGATGCCATGAGCCTTTCTTGGGAGGACATGTTTGCTTACGCCTTTCCTCCTTTCAGGTTTCTAGCTCCTGTTCTTTGGAAAATAGAGTCCACCAACTGCAAGATCATTCTTATTGCTCCGGCATGGCCCAAGCAAAGTTGGTTTCCAGACCTTCTTCGTCTGTCAGGTGCTCAACCTCTAGTTCTTCCTTTGAGGGTAGATCTCTTGTCTCAGTTGAAAGGAAGAGTAGTTCATCCTCATCCAGAAAACCTACATCTACACGCCTGGTTTCTGTCAGGAGTAATCTCACTAAGAGAGGGTTTTCTGAGGGAGCAGCCAAACATCTCTCTAGATCAGTCCGAGAATCAACCAATGTTGTCTATGATGCCAAATGGTCTATCTTCGAATCTTGGTGTTCTGAAAGGGAAATTGATCCGTTCCAGACTTCTGTTCAACAACTAGCAGATTTCTTTGTTTTTCTTTTTGAAAACAAAGGTCTGGCTCCTTCTACCATTAAAGGCTATAGATCTGCGATTTCTCGTACTATACTTCTTTCTGGTGGTCACGATTTTAGTTCTAATGAATTTCTCTCCTTGTTGATCAGAAATTTCAGTTTAGAGCGTCCCAGACAGAGGATTCTAGTTCCTCAATGGGATTTATCTCTTGTTCTTCATTCTCTAAAGTTGTCTCCTTTTGAACCAGCTAATGAGGTACCAATTAAATTTGTTGCTTACAAATGCTGTTTTTTGTTAGCTTTAGCTTCAGGTAGGAGAAGAAGCGAAGTTCATGCTTTTTCAGCTTCACCATCTTGTCTTCGCTTTTCTAGAGATAAATCTTCAGTGAAACTTTTAACTGATCCTTCCTTTCTTGCTAAGAATCAGCTACCAGATAAAGGATCATCTCCTGTTGTTATTCCTGCTCTTCCTCGTAATTCTGATGGAAATTTATTGTGTCCTATCAGCAGTCTAGGGCATCACCAAAAACAGTTATTTTTTAAATAACCATTTTCAGTTATGTGTTATTTTCAAATATAACCATTTTCAGTTATTTTTAAATTGAAGGCTATTTTCGACCCAGCTTTGTGGACTTCATAATTTTTTCTTATCAAAACTATTATTTTTCTTTGATAAATCAACATTTCCCCTTCAATTTAAGACCATAATATCTGTTACACACTACTAGGAAGTTACTACGCAAGGCAGTCAAAGTAAGGCCCCATGGGACATTAAATTCTCATTATAAAGCAATTGCCTCAACCAAGTCCAGAAAGTGACCTATCCAGATGTTTTGTTTTATCATTCTCTTCAGATTTTTACATCAAACTTTTGATTCTACTTATTATATCATCTGATGTGGATCTTTAAAGAAAATTCACTATGTACTAGAAAAAATAACCAATTTCAGTTATTTCACTAAAATTGACAAGGGAGATAATCAAAAACCTTAAAATATGCATAAGATATAACCAATTAAAGTTATAAATTTTATAACTGATTTTGGTGATGCCCCTGACTGATCAGAATTCTGGATATTTATCTTAGTAGAACCTCTTCTTCTAGATCAGCTTCTAACTCTAGATTATTCATTCCCATTAAGAAGGGTGTTTCTGATTTATCAGTGAAGACTATTTCCACTTGGATATGTAAAACCATATCCTTGTGTTATCATTTGTCTAAAGAAGATGTAAGAGCTTTATATAATGTTAAAGCTCACGATGTTAGATCCATCTCAACATCTTGGGCTCTTTTCAGCTCTGCTTCACTTGATGAAGTCTTATCTGCGGGTTTCTGGAGATCTGAAAATTCTTTCATTTCTCATTATCTACGCTCTATGTCTTCGATGGCTGAGAGTTTGTTTTCTCTAGGTCCTATAGTTTCTGCCCAGAGAGTCAATTTTCCACCAGTGTCTTCGGATGCTGGGGATTCAGCCTTACGTTAGATTCTAGCTGAATTTATTATGGTAACGTATTTATAGCTATAAAATTCAACATTTTTAAAGTAAAATGAATTTTTATAATATAAATACTTACCATAATAAATTAGAGGTCCCTCCCTTGTCCTCCCCTTCATCCCTCATCTCCTCAGATGTTTTGTTATGTGGGATTAAATGGACGAATTAAGGGAAGCCTCCTTCCGGGTCAGCAACCATAGGTCAGTCATTCTATTTTTAATATTTGTGTGTTTTCCCGACTCAGTGACGCAATAGGGGTCAATTAGCTGAATTTATTATGGTAGGTATTTATATTATAAAAATTCATTTTACTTTAAAAATGTTGAAATTTCAGCTTGTTTTTACCTTTATTTTTCAATTTTTTTGCCCAAGGGGGGGTTCATCCGAACCCCTTGAACCCCCCCCCCCCCCTGGCTACGGGTATGGTATTGGGGGTTGAGTACCTATTTTCATACTTTTCATAACAATTTAGGGAAATATATTTATGTCAAAAAGCTTTTTCTATGAGCATTCCTTGATCATTGTCTCTTTCATTGTCTTCATATCATATATTCTCAAAGAGCATGCATAATAGAATAAATATATATTATATCTGAATATACAAGCTCTTTTCTAATTAACCAGATTAGGAACGTCATCAGAAGGAGCCCAGCTAAGAGCCAGAATGCAGAGTGCTTGTCTCATATCTGATATGGAGTCTTTCAAAGTACGTACTGAATGTTCAATTACTAGTTAAGAGAACACTGTATTGGAAAGACACGTTTACATATTTCCAAAATTTGACAACATTTGGCAATTTCTTTAAAAAATAATAAATTTATCTGTTTGGTCATTGTTGTAATATTTTTGGCTTCTGTTTTTTTTTTTTTTTTTTTTTGGTCAAATCTTATGTTCTACCGGTTTTTCAAGTTTTTTACTCCAAGCGTATCTGATGAAGGTTAATCCAGAAAAGCGCTTCACATGCTGTGAAATTTTGCATTGTACATTTATCAAAATCATTTCAATATATGGATTGTGTCTTTCTGGCACATATTCCATATTCTTTCGTTTTTAATACTGTATTATGAAGCATTTTCTCTTATTTTTATCCAATTTATCCACTTCTCAGCTTTATAGTATTAAACTCTATCACACCTCATTTCAAAAATGTTCCAGTGTCCAAATGTTATCATTGTTATTACACATACAAAATTGATGATCAACTGTTTTATACCATTGTTCACTGATTCTTCCCAATAGAAAAAAAACAGTCATATTCCACTGGAATTCCAGTGAGATTCGTTGGAATTCCATCAAATATCACTGTCACTGTGGAATTCCAGGTAATGGTCAATGGAATAAAACGTTCCAGTGGAATTTTCATTGGAAGTTCCACTGGAAAATAAAATCATTGGAATTCCAGTGTGATTCCAATGAAAATTATTCATAATTATTTAATATTGATTAAAGAAAAAGCCACCTGCAAAGGAATTCTCAATGATTATCATGATTATGGAATTTCTAACATCTCAGGAAACAAATTTGACATTTTAATAACTCAGCAGCCTTCACTATAAAAATCATCAAATTTATTTCACCTGATGTTTATAGGAATTCTATTGTCAACTCAATCACATTGTAGAAGTATTTCTCACCAGATGCTTTCTAAAGCAATCCTCTTTTAATGTTTATAGTCTAATACAACATTTTTGTGTGTATTAACACAACTTTATGCAAAGACAATGGGACAATCAGACAAACTTTAGAACAAAAAAGGCATAAGAAATTAGTACAAAAAATGTACAAAGAAAAGTCATATAAGATGAAACATGCAAAATTCATTCCAAAGTAGTTGTCTCACATTGGTTTACATTAGGGACTGACCATTTAACTTGAAAAGAGATGCTTGGTTCAAAAAGATAGATTGAGAATGATTTTTAGTGAAAAAAAAATATTTTGGCAGCAGAATTTAAGAAAAAAAATATTCTGAAGAAGGATTTCTGCTATATAAATTGATGCTAATAATGAAAAAAATATTCTGTCACAGCACCTTCAAAAAATGAATATTTATTCGGACTCAGTGATTAAAAAAATGTTTCTGACCAAAACAAAATACCAAGGCCCCCCTCTTCAAGTTAAATGGTCAGTCCTTTATGAAACGTAATAGCATTTACTTATAATTACATGTATAAGGTAAATCTTGTACACTCTTATGAAATACATACTAGGCAAATATCTTAAAATGGTTTTCAATAAAATTGGCACTATTGATCACTAGCCGATCACCTTTCAGGTGGATTGTGTTTAAGTCTTGCATGCTTGTAATTTACAATAATGTGTGATAAGGTTTGTCAGATACCTGCCCAAGATCAGCGGTTTCCTCTGGGTACTCCTGTCTCTTCCAGGATTAAAACTGATGGCCCAGGGCCCGGGGCATTAAACCCAAACACACTCACACGTACCCATACACACAATGAATTGATAGACCTGTCTTTTATTCTTTATCTCAATAGGCAGCCAACCCAGGATGTGTATTGGAAGACTTTGTCAGATGGTATTCACCGAGGGACTGGGTCGAGGATGACAATACTCCGGGTAAATAGAAGACATAAACCCATGAAATACACAAGCATTTTGTGTTGACGTTAAATTAACATTAAGCTTATTCTACACTAATTTAGTGTAAAATCTATGTAAGTTTAACGTTGAATTTTTGACATTAATTTAGTGTTAAACATTAACTTTATTTTTATGTTAAACTTTTTAGCACCAATTTTCCTGTTTAAGTTTGCATGGTCAGAAGTTAAATTTTAATGTTAATTAAATTAAATTCAAAGCTCGATTAACACCAAGTTTAGAATTAGATTTATGTCAACATAATTGCCTGTGTAATGTGAATGAGACATTTTTGTTTTTAGTACCGGTAATGTTGAGACTAAACAGTTTTTAGCTGTCAAAAAGCTTATTTAAACTGTTTTAATTAAACAGATTTCCACCGACTTTGGGAAACCTACCAAAACATTATCATTTCTTCTCAGACTTACTGTTAAGAAACAAGTATTTTATAGAAATTACTTATGGGTAATTAACACTTCATCCTTACCTCTGGACTTCTACAGTTTTCTTGTAAAGACCAATCATAAATGAAAATGAAAAGAGTTTGGTCAGAAATTTCAAACCTAAATTTTCTTTTTAATCACATCAGAATTTGAAATAGTTTTATGTTTTACCTACAGTAAGGGTAGTTGTATTTGTACTTTTCGACCCTATAGGTGAAGGTCATCTGAGCCAGAGAATGCAGATTCCTGGGAATGTTTGGGTAGAAGCTTGGCAGAGTGCCAAACCAGTTCCTGCTCACAGACAGAAAAGATTGTTTGATGATACAAAAGAGGCTGAAAAGGTAGGGGAACAAATTGTTCATCTTTACGTAACAAACTGGGCGTTCAACTTCAGATATAAAGTCCTTGTTTAAATTAAAGTTTATTAAATCCTTTATGATATCATGCATAATCAGTTAATACAATAAATTTTACGCTTAAGAAATAATTCATGCCCGCCTATGTTTTATTGGAATTTAAACATGGCTTGTTGTCATGGTTTCTATTGTTCTTTCCGGGGACCCATATTAGAATTGATGATAACAGAATTCCCCCCCCCCCCAATATGAACTTGATATGTGTAAATACATATAGAATATAATTAAGTCTTTTGAATCTTGATATCGAGTTTATCACTGGTTTATGTTGAATTCAATCACAAGATATAAAAAGTCATATATTCTCTTTATTGGTAATCATCAAGTGACAAAATATGATTTTTAGCTCACCTGACCCGAAGGGTCATGTGAGCTTTTGCCATCACTTTGCATCCGTCTTCCGTCGTCTGTCGTCTGTCGTCCGTCATCCGTTGTCCATTAGCTTTTTAGTTCAACTGACCCGAAGGGTCATGTGAGCTATTGTCATCACTTGGCGTCCGTCGTCCGTCCGTAAACTTTTTAAAACGTTAACTCCTCTGACACCATAAGTCCAATTGAAACCAAACTTGGTATGGTTGTTTATTAGCATTCGGTGCTTAGAACTGAGGTGGGGATTTTTTATTCGTCGTAAAACATGGCCGCTGTGGCTAAAAATAGAACATAGGGGTAAAATGCAGTTTTTTGCAAATAACTCAAAAACGGCTACAGATATCAAAACTCTGGCAAGGATAAAAGTGATCAGCACCTCAAGATCTACCTACCCTGAAATTTTGAAGAAAATCTAACAACCCATGTAGGAGTTATTGCCCTTTTTAGCTCACCTGGACAAAAGGTCCATGTGAGCTATTGCAATCACTTGGCGTCCGTCGTCGTCTGGCGTCTGTCGTCTGTCATCTGTCCTCTGTTAACAATTTTTCAAAAATCTTCTCCTCTGAAACTACTGAACAGAATTTAATGAAACTTAGTATGATTGATCCTTTGGATGTCCTGTACAAAAGTTGTGGTTCGATTTTTGATCCGTCAAAAAACATGGCTGCTGTGGCTAAAAATAGACCAGGGGGGTCAGACTACTGTTTTTGGCTTGTAAATCAAAAAGTATAAGAGATAGATGAAATCTGATGCCACCCTACTGCTTCAGCATCAAAAGTTCTACTAAAGTCTTCATTGGGTCGAAGTTGTCAGATGATACCTTATAGGGGTTACAGCCCCTTAAAGGTGAAAAATAGCATTTCTTCATGTTTTTGGCTAATAGAATGAAAAGTATTGCAGATAAAGAAAAGTTGTTGCTTGCTTAAATGTTCAGCTCATTTAGCTCTACAAAAGTCTCCATAGGATCGAAGTTGTCAGATGACCCTTATAGGGGTTACAGCCCCTTAAAGGCATAAAATAGTGTTTTTGGCCTATAGAATGAAAACTATTGCAGATAAAGAAAAGCTCTTGCTTGCCTTAATGTTCAGCTCATTTAGCTCTACAAAAGTTGTCGTAGGGTCGAAGTTGTCACTTGACCCCTTATAGGGGTTACAGCCCCTTTTAGGCGGAAAATAGTGTTTTTGGCCTATAGAATGAAAACTATTGCAGATAGGGAAAAGCTGTTGCATGCTTAAATGTTCAGCTCATTTAGCTTTACCAAAGTTGTCATAGGGTCGAAGTTCTCAGATGACCCCTTATAGGGGTTACAGCCCCTTAAAGACAAAAAATAGTGTTTTTGGCCTATAGAATGAAAACTATTGCAGATAGAGAAAAGCTGTTGCTTGCTTAAATGTTCAGCTCATTTAGCTCTACAAAAGTCTTCATTGGGTCGAAGTTGTCAGATGACCCCTTATAGGGGTTACAGCCTCTTAAAGGCAAAAAATAGTGTTTTTGGCCTCTAGAATGAAAACTATTGCAGATAGAGAAAAGCTGTTGCTTGCTTAAATGTTCAGCACATTTAGCTCTACAAAAGTCTTTATTGGGTCGAAGTTGTCAGATGACCCCTTATAGGGGTTACAGCCCCTTAAAGGCAAAAAATAGTGCTTTTGGCCTATAGAATGAAAACTATTGCAGATAGAGAAAAGCTGTTGCTTGCTTAAATGTTCAGCTCATTTAGCTCTACAAAAGTTGTGATAGGGTCGAAGTTGTCAGATGATCCCTTGTAGGGGTTACAGCCCCTTAAAGGCGAAAAATAGTATTTTTGACCTATAGCAGATAGAGAAAAGCTGTTGCTTGCTTAAATGTTCAGCCATTTAGCTCTACAAAAGTCTCCATAGCGTTGAAGTTGTCAGATGACCCCTTACAGGGATTACAGCCCCTAAATTTACATGTTCATGATGATTTTTGCTTATATAATGAAAACTATAGCAGACAAGGAAAAGTTGTTGCTTGCTTAAATGTTCAGTTTATTTAGCTATACAAAGTTCTTTATAGGGTTGACATCAAGACCAGGTGAGCGATTCAGGCTCCTGGGAGCCTCTTGTTGTGGATTTTTTGCAAATTTTGCACCTGCTTAGCTCAATATCTTGAAAACTATACAAGATATTTGAGAAATTTAAATTGCATATTGTTAAGCACATCAAGATCTACAAAATATGTAATAGGGTCAACGTTGTAGGACCTTTCCTTTGAGGAGTTATTGCCCTTAGAATGTCAAAATTGAGCTTTTAAAAAGCATTTCCTCATTACATTGAAAATGTTAACTCCTCTGACACTTAAAGTCAAATTGGACCCAAACTTTGTATTGTTGTTTATTAGCATTAGGTGTATAGAACTGATGTGGGGATATTTGATTGGTTGTAAAACATGGCTGCTGTGGCAAAAAATAGAACATTAGGTTAAACTGCATTTTTTTGCTAATAACTCAAAAAGGATGACAGATTTTTGAATTTTAATTGAGATAAAAGTGATCAGCACCTGAAGATCCATCATATTGTCAGATGACCCCCTTATTAAACTTATGACTCTTTCAATGTCAAATAGATTTTGCCTAATAGCCTTTACTCCAGGCACATATGTCAGGTGAGCGATTCAGGCTCCTGGGAGCCTCTTGTTTCAAACAACTTCTTCTCTGAAACTGCTTGGCCAAATGCAGCCAAACTTGATATGGTTGTTCCTTAGGGTATTGTGCAAAAAGTTTGTGTTGGGATTTTTGATACGTCAAAAAACATGGCCACTGTTACAAAAAATAGAGCAGGGGGGTCAAATACAGTTTTTTGCAAATAACTTAAAAATGGTCAGAGATATCAAAATTCTGGCAGGGGAAAAGTGATCAGCACCTCAAGATCTACCTGCCCAGAAATTTTCAAGACGATCCAACAACTGATGTAGGAGTTATTGCCCTTTTTCTGGATTTTTTCAAAATTTTGCACATATTTAGACCTATATCTTGTAAACTATGCAAGATATTTTAAAAATTGCATATGATTAAGCACATCAAGATCTACATTTCATGTAATTGGGTAAACGCTGTAGAACCATTTCTTTTAGGAGTTATGGCCCTTAAAGCATCAAAATTTACAATTTTTCATTACTTTTCCCCTGAATTTCAAAGATTAACTTGTCTGACACCATATATCAAACTTCAACCAAACTTGGCACAGTTGTTTAATAGCATAAATGCTACAATTCTAATGTTCAGATTTTTGATTTGTCAAAAAATATGGCCGCCATGGCTAAAAATAGAAGATAGGTGTAAATTGCAGTTTTTTGCTAATAACTCAAAAATGGTTACAGATATCAAAATTCTGATGGGAGACAAAAGTGATCAGCATCTCAAGATCTACCTGCTCTGAAATTTTCAAGAAGATCCAACAATTGATGTAGGAGTTATTGCCCTTTTTCTGGATTTTTAAAATTTTTTTTCACTTGTTTAGCCATATATCTTGAAAACAATACAAGTTATTTCAAAAATTCAAATTGCATATGATTGAGCACATCAAGATCTACATTTCGTGTAATTAAGACAAAGATTTTAGGAGTTATTGCCCTTAAAGCAACAAAATCTACCATTTTTCAGTACTTATCCCCTGAATTTCAAAGATTAACTTGTCTGAAACAGTAAGACCAAATGCACCTTAACATGGCACACTGTTTGATAGCTAATATGCTACAACTCTTTCGTTCAGATTTTTGATTTGTCAAAAAACATGGTGGCCATGGCTAAAAATTGAACATAGGGGTAAATTGCAGTTTTTTGCTAATTACTCAAAAATGGTTTCAGATATCAAAATTGTGTAAGAATCAAAAGTGATCAGCATATTAAGATCAACCTGTCCTGAAATTTTGAAAAAGATCCTACTGCTGATGTGGAAGTTATTGCCCTTTTTCGTAATTTTTGCCAAATTTTGCACTTATAAAGCCCTATATCTTAAAAACTTTATAAGATAATTCAGAAATTTAAATCACATATGGTTAAGCACAATAATATCTACAGAATATGTGTATCTGTGTAGTTCAGGTTAGCGATTCAGGCTCCAAGGAGCCTCTTGTTTCGTTTTTAAGTGTTTTTTTTTATGTTTTTGATAAGAACTATTTTTTTTTTTTTTTTTTTCATATAAGTTCTACGTCACAGTAGTGACCTAATAAATTGGGTGATATACACCTGTTCAAGATACAGGTTTATCAGCGGCAAACATCAATATTCATTTTATTGGTAATTTTAAACACACACAATTAACAAGTTTTCAGAACAAAAACATCACATGCCGTCACATTTTATTGCATGATGTCACAGTTATCAAGTGCTCCCACCTGATATTTTCATGTTTCACAGACTGTCCATGATACATGTACTAAAAAATACCAGGCAGATGAGATCAAAGGGATAAGGTGCTAATTATCAATAAAAGGAAAAATGTAATGATTACCAATAAAGTGAATCTAACACTAGCGCTGAATTGAGTTCCATTTGAACTTGTTAACGTATCATTACCATGTTAAACTGGATGCATAGTGGGTGAACATGTGTGAATGCGTACATACTGAAGATATGTATGCTAGAAACAGAGGTACCAAGCTAAGTCCAAAAGGGCAAAGACTAAATCAGTAAACAAAAACATAACAGCACAAAGAAACAGACAACATGAAAACACAAATACAACCAAATATATTAGCAATCAACAATACAAACTCAATATGTAATGAGAGTAAACTCGGATGCTCCAGGAGGGTAATCTATATTTTTTAATCATTACATAAGATATTTTTTGCTTTGCTTAATAGATTGTTATTGTTTTTTTATTGCTTACTATTGTGAATTGTAGGTTTTACATTTTTTGTCCTCCATGCGGCCAGCTGAAGTCATCCTACAACTGATGCCTTGTCTGATACATGCTGCTGTTATTAAAGTGATAGAAAATGGTGAGTAATAACAGGGCTGTCAAGTTTGTTGTTTGCGTGAGATTTGGCTAAAAGATGAAAGACCAAAGGAACAAATTTAAAAATCAAAGAAATATATTGGCCGCCAGATTGCTGCTAAGATGTGCATGCCTCACACAAGATGCGTGACACTTGACAGGTCTGTAATACATGTGCCTAAAACTAAAGGGGTTGTATAGTGTTCAGTTTGGATTTCAAATTCAAAGTCAGGTTTTAAGTTGAATGACAACGATGTTGAACTCAAGTATTGTTATTGTTAAGGCAGGCAGGCAGGCAGGCATCTACTGGTTCTGGATTATAACTCAAAAAAGTTTAACTGATTTCAATGAAACTTTTTAAAGATATTGCTACATACCAGGAAGAAAAGGGGAAATAAAGTCATAAGACCAGGTCACAGTGGCAGGGAAACATTAACACATTTATATAGGATGTTTTTGTATGGCAAAACGTTTCAAGGAGTTCTTAAGAGGTCTTTACAAGTAACATGTAGGTTTCATAGTTAGAGAGCCTTAATAGATATGTTCAGTGACTCAACTTTTCCACTCTAGTGCTAGAAGATTTTATTACTATACTTTTCTAATAAAAAAGCAGACCAGTGAATCTGTTCAACACATAATCTTGTTACACAAGAACAGAATTCCTGGGTGACATGCAGAGTACAAAAATCTCTTAAGGTGTCTTGTTTAACAGGAAGTAGAGAAGCAACAGACCTAAAAACGAACCTCATCATATGGGACCCTACCTAAAGCCTCATACCAAGTATCAAATGCCTACAAATAATAATACCGTAGAAATCTGTTACAAAAAATGTGAAGGACACACACGGACAGACACCTAGCATTTCTGTGTCCCCGCTCTGCATTGTGGTGGTGGACAAAAAATATTAGAATTCAAGATTTGTAAAATAGTCTTTTAAAAGTAATAGCAAAATTTACTTGAAGATTGCTGTTGTGCGTTACACCAAAAGTCCCCAAAACAATAACCAACTTGTAATGAATGAATCTGTATTGAAATGCATTTAAAAAACTGATTTACTGTGGATTCATTTATTTTCGTGGGTACCAATTTTCGTGTTTTGATGAAAATTGATAAGTAAGTGGATTCTTAACTTCATGGTTCTGAAGTCTGCATCATATAAATCAATGTAAAATTTCCTTTTCATGGGGTATCAAATTTCGTGGGTCAACACTACCCACAAAAACCATGAAAATTAATACTCCACGAATAATAATGAAACCACAGTATTCAAAAACATTCACTATCTACACCATCTCCTTATCCCCTCTTCTAAGAAGGGTGTGGTAAGTATACTACTTTCCCTGTGTCCATCTTTAGTTCCATATTCTGTAGTATTGTGACCTGTTGTTCGGTTACACTACACTTTGCTTCATAAACTCGGCTACTATTGATCAGCTACTTCATAAGGAGCTTTACTGTGGGATGGATTTCTAGATCCATTGGACATCTTTCTTTTTTGCTGAATACTTGATCAATGCAAGACATATTTAGGGCCCCACATCAAAGATGTGGACGCCCTATAGTTTTCACTTTGTCTGTCTGGCGGTCTATCAACAATTCTTGTGAACACTAAAACTTAAAAACTATTAACAACACACTTCTAAAATTATGTACAGCTACTTAGTAGCATGACATAATTTGCATATTAAAATTCGTGCAAAAATGTTTTTAAAAAAATCTTCACTTTTAATGGAAAATCACAGATTATGAGAATTTGACTTTGTGAACACTAAAACTAAAAAAATATAAACAATACAGTTCTGAAACTTTGTATAGCTGCTAAGTAGCATGTTATGATTTGCATATTAAAATTTCGTGCAAATCTTTTTAATATTTTTGGAAAAAACTTTATTTTTTATGGAAAATCACAGATTTCGAAAATTGGAATTTTTGAACAATAAAACTCAAATGCTATTAACAATACAGCTCTGAAGTTTCATACACATTTCATGGAACATGCCTCAGTGGTTTTAATCAAAGTTTGTATGATTTTGAAAACACTTAGTTTTTTTTGCCCTGGGTCCCTTTCTGACTTTGTCAATATTCTAGTATTGAAAGCAGGGGTATCACTAGTGAGCATTGCATTACAGATTTACCTTATTTTCTTTCAGATGACTGTGATATACCTAGATTGAAGGACATTTTGGAGCAGATTCTGACGAGAGCTTCTAAAGTGACCAGGGCTTTCAACCAGACTGCTAAGCAGTATGAGGTAAGATTTATATGACAGCAAATTTTATGCTGTTTTATAATATTGATCTGGCAATGTTGCCTTCTGTTGACATTTTGGTTTCCGTGTGATAACTTTATTAACTAGTTACTGTCAAATTCAACATTTTATTTGAATTTATTTATGCCCCATCTACAAAAGTAGGAAGCATGGAGTGTTCGGGTCTTTTCCTTATGTTGCAAGATGGGGCATTATGTCATTTGGACATATTCTTAAAGGACATATTGGCCTGTTTTATTTACTTATACTGCAGGAGTATGTCCCAGGAGTTGATTTTCAACATATAAATTATTGTTATTTTTACACATACTGTCCAATTTAAATAAAATGGGGGTTTAAACACAACTCCTCCTAAAGCCTATGTTAATGAAACTTTACCTGTATGAAGTACATCCTATTCAAATGTGCATAAAGAATTTTCATGGGTGTTGATAATTGTTTTGGGCCGAAAATTTGAATTCAAGTTTGCCATATAGAGCTCAATTTGAGACCTCATAAGCATAAATCCATATTAACTGCTCGATGGATTTAAATTAAACTTTACATGAAGGAAGAACTAGATTTTATGCTCTAGGATATCTTTCAAGGGGGGTAATTGGACTGTTTTGGGGGTTGTTGGGTTTTTTTTCTAACATAGAATTCATTTAATATGAAGAGGGGGTGGGGTACCTTTTGTGAGTTTGGTTACAGCATTTCTTGTTTTTCCAGGAACTGCTCCGAATGATTACTCATCTGGAAAACATGATAGCACAGGCTAAATCCTTGAGGTCAAAGTTCACCAAGGATCTATTAAAGGGAAATAATCCTCAAAGTGAGGAAGAATTGTCCCAGTTTTTGACCCAGTTGCTACAGAAACCAGAAGGAGTTGTAGTCATTGGTGGATCCCAGGGGACAGTGGGCTCATGTTTACATCAAATGTTTATTGCTCAACAAAAGGTCAGTTTAAGATAACAGTTTTACAAATGTGTATTTGAAGTGACTAGGTTGCTCGTGAAATAAAACCATTTCAAGCCTCACATCATCACATAAAATTTTCAGAAGGTAAAATCTGAGTGAAAAAAATTAAAGAAAGAATTCATCGCAAGAATAGAAATATAAAACCCAACAGTTATATAAATGGAATTCTGTTTTATCTAGTGCAAGTTACTGGTATTTTGTTGAAAAATGCACTAAAATTCAGAATAAATTGAATAATAGTGATAACATTTGACAAAAGTCAAACACACCCAAACATTTTATCAATTTTTAGTTGTCTTCCAATATTCTATTTTTAGAAAGACTCAGTCCTCCAACTTTAAAATTATATTTTTAGAAAGTCTTATGCTACCAGCTATTTACAGTTTAATCATGTGACATATTTTGACCAATGACAGCTTCTGAATTTTATAATATTATAATAATAATATTTTCAAGTAAAAGCAAATTTAAATTTAGAATTAAATTAAATTGAATACTCTTTTAACAGGAAGTGAACATGATCGGTGAAGAGGAGTCATCTTCAGAAAACAACAAAAACAGTGCAATATCTGACTTTCCTTCTCCGTCACAGAGGGAATATATCTTACGAACATTGGCTCCACGGCCAGCTCCATATTCTAAATCACTGCCGCAAAAGATGTTCTGTACTATCAAGTTGGGGCAACAGTTTCAGCTCGCTGGGGCGTTCACGTCGGACACTCTATTCCAGTAATGAATGTTGTTATAGGATTTTCAAATTTTCTAATTGTTAAGTCTATCAATATGTTGTTATGTCTTTCTTTAAATTATGAATTTAACTTATGAAATAAAATATAAATTTTTAGTGCCTTTAGGTTGTAAGTGAAGCGGTGAAGCTACTAATACAAATTTACTTTTATGTAGAATAACCCTGCCATTTTAAGGGTTTCCAAACCTTAGAACAATCTTAAGGTAAAGGTAACTAGAAAATGTGCCTATGAGCCATAGGATGGCCCTCACATTCTTTAAATATCTTTGACCCCCATTGTGTACAACCTGGGTAATGGACCTTAACCAAGAACTAAACCAAAGTCATTCATGCATAAAATTTAGGTCACAGTGACCTTATTTCTAGTGGTTAGTGTAGCCCTTCCCAAGACCCATCTAGTGGTGAAATATCATTGACCCCCAACATCTTGTAACTGAGTAATTGACCTTAACCAAGAACTTAACCAAACTCATTCATGCATTGAATATAGGTCACAGTGACCTAATTTCTAGTTGGTAGTGTCACCTTACCCAAGACACATCTAATGGTGGAATATCATTGACCCCCAACATCTAGTATCCCAGTAATGGACCTCACCCAAGGACTTAACCAAAGTGTTACGGATGTACAGACGGACAAGGGTATAACTATATGGCTGTTCCACATACATAGTCGTGCCATAAAAAGTATTTTGACTATAATTTGTTTGATGCAAATCTAATTTTTGTCCAGATTTCACTGAGTCAGGCGGTAATATTTTTGCAACAGTTTTCTCAGCAACTACTTATCATAGCCTCTTGATATTTAGTATACAACATCAGCGTTGGATCCCATAACATGGGATTTGATTTCAGATCTGTCGCTCACCTACTTTCTGCAACAAAATCCAGCCATTTTGACTATAAAAAGTTTTTTTTTTTAATTTTAAGTAGTTAACATTTTATAATAGAGAATAAACCTGGAAAAAAATCAATATCATTTAAGTTAAGCAAAGCAAGTGCTCCAACTGTTAAGATGCAACAAGCAGGATTGTTTACCCGTCCGAAGCACTCATTTATTGTGGGTTTTTATGTAGGGTCACTGTTTAAAACCCTGTAACATTTTATGTTTGTCAGTCATACCTCCCAAACCCATGCTGGGTATGTGGACAAACAGAGCCTGGCTATAACTGGGTGTGTTCGACATTCCCTTCCTAGGCAGCCTGGGTAGATTTTTTTTTCCCGGGTTGAAATATAAAACAGAATGCGGGTGACCTCAGTTCTGTATTGGTCAATGATCTTTGTAACAAATAAAAGTGTACATGCGGGACAACCTGGTTACATATTATATTACCACTTCATTGCCCAGGTTGTTCTCGTTCTGCACCATGTGAGCGACATTTTTCCTACCTGTGGCTCCCACAGGGTTAAAAACGACCTGCGACTTTGGGGCTTTTTAAGGGCGACTTCCAACCTACACTTCATTAAAACGACCTGCGACCTCCGCCAAAATATGCCTTTTAAAATCGACCTTAGGACCTCAGGCCCATTTTAAAAGCGACCTTGCGACCTGATGGGGGTACCCTGCGGGAGCCCCCTACCTGAGGCCCCCTGGGTTTGAATGTCGAACCCAAGCACTATTTGTCAGTTGATATCTTACTTTCATTGGTTAATTTAGACATAACGAACCAAAGAACCGGTGGTGTTACAATATGTCCATCATCCCTAGTCTTTAGTGTCAAAAAATTATAAATTGACATTTAATATATCAGGGATTGAGAATGCAGGGGGCCCTTGGTCATTTGCACATCAAAAATGAAATTGGTCCCTTTAATCTCAAAAATTTATATAGATTAAAAAGAAATTGCACCTTAAAATTAATAATTTCCGTGATAAAAGTTGTAAATGGCCCTTTACTTAAAATTCCTTCCCAATCCCCCCTATATATCAGAATGTCAGCCAGTTGTTTGTGTTCTTATTGGTCCCAATTGTCTGAATAACCAGGGTGAAATCACTTGATGGATTTTGATGAAGCTTTACATGAAGGATGAACATAATATGGAATAGAATTCCAGGGTCCCACGCCAGTCAAGCAGTATACAAGTAAACTGTAAATGACATTGTAAAATGTTTAAATACTCACGGCTGTACCAGAATTATGATTAATTTTCTAACTTGACCAAGGTATTAGTGATATGAACATTTAGAATAAATTTCATGAAAATCCGTCAACATCTGTAGTTACAAAGAACACAAACAACTGGCAGACATTCTGATATATCGGGGATTGGGAAGGAATTTTAAGTAAAGGGCCATTTACAACTTTTATCATGGAGATAATTACGATAAGAGCGCTTATAGGTCTGTTTTGCCAAAAAAACAGTCTCTTTTATGGTTAAAGTCCCATAACTCCTACAAAAATTATCGAAAAATGCTGATTTTTTTTATCTTGACCAAGGTATTAGTGATATAAACATTTAGTATAAATTTCATGAAAATCCATCAAAATTGGTAGCCTTGAGAACGCTTACAAAAAGTTGGACGGACAGACGCCGGGCATTTCTATGTCACCGCTCCATGTTGCGGTGGGGGACAAAAAATATGCAACGATAAATCTTTTCTCTTGAATAACATTCACAAGATTGTATTGGACTGTTTTTTCCAAATAAAGAGGCCAATATCAAATTGAATCTATTTCTAAACTAGTTTATATGTCGCCTGCAACATGTTGCAAAGCAACATAAAGGAGTCACTTTGACACTATCCTTCCTCTTGTATTGTCCAGCATCCTGTGGCATCACAAAAATTTCAGTCACAGTTTTTGGGCATAACACAGCCTCTATTTGGCATGTACACAATAGGCAGTGACTTTTTTTTTACCTTCCCACTCGTCCATGGTGGGCAAGAGGTCACTTACAAATCTTATAATTTTTAAATTTTTGTAAATTGAATGTCGCTATCCACTTTTAAACTTTTTGTAGATTATTTAAGAATATGTTTATTCTATAAAAATGTCAAGAACAATGGCTTAGTCTTTCTGGTTATTGTATATGTCTGTTTTAATTTGATGCCCACCACTGACTTAATGCCCACATCCACATTGAGCAAGTGGGCATGTAAAAAAAAGGCACTGACTGTAGTGTAGCTTCTTTCTATAGTACTATATGAAGTGATTTTATTCCCGTAACTCATCTACTTCCTGTAAACCTAATGTTTGAAGATGCAATCAACATATGTCTTCCATGGAGACCGCCATTCTAGTTGTTTGTGCTGATGTCTTCTGGTTTTGTCTGTCCATTTGACACTCACAATCTAAATGCACCTTTGACTTTTCTTAAGCACAATAGCACTATTTAATAAATACAGTAATGTACACAAAAAATGTGTATGTTGATGTGAGGGTATCATTTTTTGTTTGTTTTAGCATACCCTTAAGCATATGTGTACAAGATTCAGGATATCACAGTTCCTTTATGGAAAACTTTAAACATGACAGTAAACCTGATTAGGATCAGATATTGTGGATTCATTTATTTTCATTAGTACCAATTTTTGGGGTTTGACGAAAAAAGATCAGTTCATGGATTCTTAACTTTGTGGTTTTGAAGACTGCAGAATACAGATCAATGTTAAATTAATTTCCTTTTCCTGGGGTATCAATATTCGTGGGTTATGGCCCTGTCACACTATAACGTTTTAGCCAACGTGTGCCGACGTTTTAGAATATATTTTCAACACGCTGGTGTGCGTTGCGTAAGTTTTGTACACGTTATGAACACGCTACAAACACGTTCGCGAACGTCAGCGTGCGTTGGTGAACGCCGAGTGCGTCGCAAATTTTTCAACATGCTTAAAATTTCTGACGTTCGCCAACGTTTTAGAAATAAATTATTCGAACGCTAGGCATAAGTTAGAAGGACGTTATACACACGCTGATGTACGCTATGTGGTCGTTGTGCACACGTTGAAATGCGTTTGACGAACGCTAAGCTAAATGGAAACGAACGTGTCTAGCGATAATGCAGCGCACGTCTAGCGTCAGTCTAACGACCGAAAAACCTATTCAACGTGTCTAAAACGTGTACTGAGCGCACAGAGCGTCATTGTAACGAACGAGTAGCGTATCAGCCCAAGAATGTTATAAGTTAGATTGAATTACAAGGGCGAAAGTCAATTTCAAAAGAGAGAGAGCCGGTGGTGTAGTGGTTAACGCGTCGGACTGCTAACACCGAGGTTCGTGGTTCGATCCTCGTCAGGGGTGAAAATTTCATGAACTGATTTTCCGGCTCTCTCTTGACACCATTTACGAGGATGGTCTCAAGAAACGATGCTAGTCCTTCGGAAGGGACGATAAAAGGTTGTCCCGTGTATGGGGAGAGCAACACCCTGTGCACGTTAAAGACCCCTTTGTAGAGTTCGATAAGAGTAGGCTCAATGGGGGCCGTCTACAAAGGCCACACTCGCAAACTGCTAGCTGGAGAGGGATTTATAGAAGCATTAAGCTTGTTTCCCAATCCAGGATAAATAAATATGTTTAAATTAATTTCAAAAGCTTCAAATACTAATTCAAACCTGAAAAAAATCTTTTTACAAAACAAACAATGAACAAAGCCAAAAAGATCTTGAATAAAACAAAGACAACTTAGATGGTCTGGAATTGAAAGTAATTCTTGCAAATTGTAATACACCTGTCGTGTTTTCGGTGGACATGTCTTTGGTAGAAAAATACTCAAATACAACAAGTAACGACAGCCTAACTTTAATACTCATTTGAAATAATGTGTGTTTTTAATATTCAATAAGCACACGCCTTTTTCTCTATTAAGGACATCATTAGTCAAGTGCTATAAAAAGGATGCTAGGCAAACTCTACATACCGATATTTCTTACATGTATATACTAATTTGAGATTTTGAGAGTTTGTTAACAAGCGCATGCATTACTCTCTGTATATTTTTGACATATCAAAATATAAAATCTTCACTATATTTTATTCTTTTAGAGTGCAAAAATCATCACTATAGGTTAAATAAACTGTTAACACAGAGACATGTCTCGCCTGTCGCAACTGGACACAGTATAAAATGAAGTAAAAATCCTCCTTAAACTGATCTTAACTGATGCTTAAGCAGCTGCATACCAAATATAAGTAAAATCTCAAAGTCAGTAGACTGTGACTGCAGGATCATACAGATAAAATGCTTTTGAAATTGATCTGTACTGATGCTAATGCAAGTGCATACCCAATATCAATGATGTACCATAACTGCTTCATGTTAAACAGACGTAAGAAAAAAGGTTAACCTCGGCCAAATGGGTGTAAAATTTAAAAGTCAGTAGACCGTGACTGCAGGAGCATACAGGTGAAATCCTTTTAAAACTGATCTGTACTGATGCTGATGCAACTGCATACCAAATATCAATGGTGTAACATAACTGCTTCATGTTAAACAGACTTAAGAAAAAAGGTTAACCTCGGCCAAATCAGTGTAAAATTTCAAAGTCAGTAGACCGTGACTGCAGGAGCATACAGGTGAAATCCTTTCAAAACTGATCTGTACTGATGCTGATGCAACTGCATACCAAATATCAATGGTGTAACATAACTGCTTCATGTTAAACAGACTTAAGAAAAAAGGTTAACCTCGGCCAAATCAGTGTAAAATTTCAAAGTCAGTAGACCGTGACTGCAGGAGCATACAGGTGAAATCCTTTTAAAACTGATCTGTACTGATGCTGATGCAACTGCATACCAAATATCAATGGTGTAACATAACTAGTTCACACAAAACAGACTTAAGCAAAAACTTTAACCAATTGTGGACGCCGCCGCCGCCGCCGCCGGAATCACCATACCTAAGTCTCGCCTTTTGCGACATTCGTCGCAGGCGAGACAAAAACGGCTTTCGAATAATTATACATTCATGTTACCGGAACGCTGAAAACCAATATTTTTATAACGAAACAAAATTCACATGATGTATCTATAATTATTAATTAATCCAGCAATACATTTAAGCTAGATAATAGATCTATTTGGGCTACTAGAGATAATACTAAAGAAGAGAACAGAAATCCTAGGTCTCCCCACCGAGAGAAAAAGTTATAAGTTAGACTAATGCTATGAATGCGTTCTGCAGTCGTCACACATGCGCTAGGCAAACGTCAAGTACGCCGGACAAACCCTATAGATAAGTTTTGAATAAGTTTGTCGTGCGTTGCAGGTAGTTAGTCTGACGCTTTGTGGTCGTTCACCGAGATATTTTTTGAAACTTTTTACAGCGACTACCAACGTGTTCCAACGTTTTAGAAAATTATTCGAACGTTCGGCACACGTTGGCTAAAACGTTATAGTGTGACAGGGCCATAAAGGCAACCTACGAAAACCACGAAAATTGATACCCAACGAATAATAATGAAACCACAGCAGATGAATCTGAACACTATTTGCCCCCCAAAATTAATAGCAGGGTATAAAAAAGAAACCAGTCTGGTGTTATCAAATTTTATCAGTTAATCTTCACAAACAGTGATTATTGAATGATCTAATAAATAACATTAACATTGCCCATGCTGATCACTTCTATGTACACATGATCCAAGGAAAATTAAATTTTCCACTTATATACAATTCTAATATTAAAAATCCCTAAAATAATACAGTCATTGATGAATAAAATGAAGTCACTAAGTTCACATATAAGAAAGCATTCACAGAAGCTGTAAACACACATGAAATAGTGACAACTGGGGCATTTTTCTTACATGTGTACATTAAAACATTCAATGAAGCTTATAAACACGCTTGATATAAATGGGGCATATCTCTTACATGTGTACATTAAAACATTCAATGAAGCTTTAAACATGCTTGATATAACTGGGGCATATCTCTGACATGTGTACATTAAAACATTCAATATAGCTATAAACACTCTAGATACATGTATAACTGGGGCATATCTCTGACATGTGTACTTTTGAAACCAACAGTAAATTAAGACAATATTATACTTTAAAAGAAAGCATATACATGTAGGTTAATAAGCAAAAATAACAACATGCAGATAAAAATGTTCACAACAAATTGAAAAAAAAATGGTGAAGACCATTTTGCACTACAAGAAAAATATATACATTCCTGCACTAAACTGCCACGAATAAAAAGTATTGGTTATGCTTCTATTTACAAATAAATATCAGTCAAACTCCAATGATACACACAATAATGATTATTATACAATGTAAACTGTCTGAGCCGTCATGTTTAAAATACAATAAAAACAGTTTGACACAGTTAAATGCAGCACTTATACACTATTCCATCTATAGCTCATGTCCGTGTGATATGGTCCACTTCCTCTCCATTTTCGTATTTTCTCCACATTTCTTTGAAAAGTTTCTCCATATTGTTGGCGTAATGTCTACAACTGAACAGTGGGCTGGAGGTTCTGCCTTTCCATACTTTAGCTCTGACTTTTCTCAAACTGAAAAACACAATAAGTTTATATAAATACACTTAAACAAGCAGATACTTTTCCTTGAATGAAGGTAATAACAAAATCCTCAAACTTGGAGGATCAATCTCAAATGTTAAAGAAAAAAGACAAAACAAAAAAGACATACCGAAGCAATTGAAGATTTGTCCTCACTTGGTACAGTCATTTCAAAAGAAATAGGGTGTTAAACCAGATTTTATGACACGCCAAACCTCCCCTTACACTGATTGTTCTGTTTGACGATGGAAATTTTGCAGCAATATATTTTCCATGTTATGGTTAATAGGGTACTCAATTCCATGAAGATCCGAGTTCTTGTTATAAAAAATTCAACTTGAATGCAAAAGTAAATAAACCTGAGGTGTGATTAACAATAAAACAGTAAATTGTATATTAAGAAGGCAGACCAAAAAAATATTTTATGATTATAAAACATTAAAGAATAATCTGTCAAAGTGAAAAATGGCCAGATTTCGTTTAACAGGAAGTAGGTGAGCAACAGACCTAAAATCGAATCCCACAGTATGGGACCCCACCCTGATGTTGTATACCAAATATCAAGTGGCTGTGATTAGTAATTGCTGACAAAACTGTTACGAAAATTTCTTCCCCGCCCGCCAGACATTCACGATTCTACAACCCAAAATATTTTAAATACTTACTAGTCTGCATCGTTTCCAAGTTTGGAAGCTATTTTGACATAATCGTCTCTAGTGTTGGCCACTAGCTCAGGACATCCTAAGGTATGAAGCTGTGACGAAGCTACTCTGGAGGCCAAGGTCTCGCCTGCAACAAGAATTGAACCTTTGTACAATTCTAGAAGAAGAGAAATATTAAGTTTAACACTGTTCAAATACTTATGTTCTAATATATACTACTGTACAACATTTATTCATGATTACTGATACAAACAAATCTTATGTGTCTGAAAATACAGTTTTTGAAGTAAGGATATTTCCAAATCAAGGGTTTTGTAGGTTTTTTTTCTATTTTTTCCTAATTTTGCATGTCTGAAAGCTTTCTGCAAGAGGGTAAACTAGTAATTCCAATAAAATGAATAAATTATGTGCAATAAACTTTTTTTGTCAATATCCACAACAAAGTTTTTTTTAACAGAATCTGTTCATGCCATAAATTAAGTGTACGAAGTTCTTCCAACATACATGTATAGGACCAATTTTATCAGTAAAGTTTAAACGTACCAGGGAGAGTAACCATTGGTGTTCCTGCCCACAGAACATCCATACCAGTTGTGTGTCCATTACATAGGGGTGTATCTAAACACACATCGGCAAGCTGACCTCGTCTGACATGCTCTTCCTGTAATAAAAGATGATAAAATCTATTATGATTCTAAATGGTTAAGTATGCTCCATTTTAAAATCCCCCCATAAATATGAAATTGTTATAATCTATAGACTGATAGGACCTTTTTTTATATGTCCAACTAATTTAGTTCAAGCAAAAAATGTGTACCTTTTGTTTTTGTTTGAAAATACCTCTTAAATGATATCATTTAATTTTTAAAGTGTTGTTTCTTGTCTTTCATAGTCTTTGTGTTTTTACCTTGGGTGCTACATGTGAGAAGACAATTCTCTCGGCAGGCAATCCACTAGCTGCTGCCCTCTTTACCACATTGGCCTCTCCTACTGCCGGGAACCTCAACAGCCACAAAACACTGTTAGGAACGTTCTTTAAGATTTCAATCCACATGTCTAGGGTAGCTGGGTCAATCTTATACAGCTGGTTAAAATTACAGTACACAATAGAATCCTCAGGAAGGCCGTACTGACATCGAGCACTGATGATAATGTTCTGTGGGATCTCCTCGCCTGTAGCAGCCTTGTTGTTGGTCTGGTTTGTCGTGACGCCGTTCTGTACCACGACATCGTTGATCATGGAATGGGACAGTCCCGTTTGGATCATGGTCTGTATGATGCTCTGTACTGGGAGGTCCATCACGTCGAAGGAGACAGTTCCAGGACTACCATCAGCTTCATCTGTGTACTCTCCATTCTCTGCCTCGTATGTTACTCTCTGGAAATAAAGGTATTATATAGACATATGATTTATATATGGAAATTAATCTATTTATTGCCCCGGAAAAAAATCATTTAATAAAGGTGCATATCAGGTCAAATTAAATGAATCTGTTTAGCCATCACAAATTATTCTCATTTTTTATTTGAATTTTTATAATTTTACCAAAATGATTACCGCAAATGTGCATATGGAGCCCACACTCAACTATACATAAAGATTTCAATCAACAATAATAGTTTATTATGTGCATACTCTACTTGAAGTTAGAAAGTGGAGTCTGGTGGGCCGAATGCCTATTTTTCATCAAATTTGCAAATTTTTTCCTATATGTTTAATATAAATTAATGCAAAATTTAATTGGACCGAACCAATTTTAACTGGATATTTCAAGTAGGTCTGGCCTAATTTAGAAGACTGCTAAATAGAATTTAATTTATGCTTGGGATGTTTTTTTTTACTCATCTTTTCAACCTCACACACAGAGCACAAGACTTTTAATAAGTCTGATAAATAACTCAAGGCACCATCTCATTACCTTTACATCTCCTGTCCTCTTCAGAGCATCCAGATCTATTCCATTCAATATAATGTTGTTATCTGACACTTTGCCATTGATTTCAATCAGGATCTTATTTTTGATGTGAGGGAACATCTGTTGATGATCTCCAATGAAGAATGTGTCGGCCATGAAGGCTAACTTCTCAGAATATTGATCTGCCAGCTCGACAGGGGAGGTAATCTTGTCTGTCAGGATGTAATCCATGAAGGATGCTCCACTGGTACCAGGGTACCCAAGCCACATCACCTACAGATAGAGATTTATCATATGTAAACATATATCATTATATTACTATTACACAGCAAGCAGCAGCCATTGACAGGTCAGTGCTCAGGACCACTAGTGGTTTTCCATAACAGCTTTTGTCATGTAATATATCTTTAACAGCAGAGCACCGTATCATTTTTCAATCAAAATGCTATTAAATTCTTTTCATAATTAATGTTGAGCCATATATGAATCAACAAGTTATTCATTACAATATCTTTCTTATTTAAGATAGATCTACATTTTTAACGTTTTAAATCCTATCTTATACCATGAAACTTAACTGTAAACATTTACATGTACTCTGCTTTCACGAGTGTATAAAATGTTGCTTTCACAAACAATGCATTAAAGTCGTACCTGTATGGGGGCAGGTCTGAGGGCAAACAATTCATTCCTAGCTCCTTTAGTATAACCATTCATGTTAACCAGAATCTGAATACCATCAGCATAGATTCTGTCTGCTGCTTTACCATTGCATGGAACCTGAGAAAAAAAAGATGGGATTTACTGATTTTTTTTTAATGCTGTATATTATTTTTAACTGACAATTTTATCTGTTTTAAACAATGCTGCATCTTGAATACCTTTTCCATATCCCAAAGATAGTTTTCTTTCTACTTTAACAGTAGATTTATAATATATTATTCAATTAAATAAACAACAAATGAAGTTTATGTTCCGTTATAGGAATTGTTTTTGAATTCAAAAGTATTAATTGACGTGCAATTTTAGACAAAACATTAAAACAATATCATACTTACTTGAGACAGATCTATAAAATGTTCTGCTTCACTTGCAATCTTGTTTCTGAATGTAGTTCCATCATCAGGACTCAGGGAATAACAAAAGATCTGGAATAAAGTACAAAATATTTCAAATTCTAGCCCAAAGATTTAATTATGAAACCATAATAAGTGCAAAGGCTATGCATTCACACACACACACAGTGTTAAATTTTTGAGGGACTAAAATCAGATTTTTTTATCTTCATTGTGTATAAAAGAATGTATTTTTAATCATCCAGCTTGATTTGTTTTTTTTTCATGAAATTAATATCATACAAGTATATGCTACCACAGTGTTTATAATTGCTTGAAAATGAGAGTTAGGAACTAGTAACCATTGCAGGTATTTTTCTTCCATTCTATTTATGAAAGTTCTTGCTCATCAAAAACAAACTCTTTACAAGAGAAAACCATATAAATTGCCTTTTGGACTACTTTTGAACAATATTATCATACCTCTACTTGACTTTTATCATGCATCCCTGGTATACTTTGCATGAGATGTGATGTAGGATGGTTACAGAAGTCAGAACTGACGTACCCGACCTTTAGTCTGGCCGAGGGGTCAGGCTGTGTGTGGGGGTGCTCAAACGGGGGCTTGTGTAATACATTTATCTGAAATAAACATAATTGTTTACTTATAAAGCATTTTATTAAATGTGTGTACATGAAATTTTTCTCTTTAGAATGGATATTAAATAGCTAATTTCTAAAAAAATTAAAAATACCACATGAATGCTAAATAATGTTATAAAACATATTTGAACAATTTGTTAAATACCTTTTACATTTATTACACAAGTTATGATCATTTTAAAAATACTAAAAGTTGGTTTTATTTTACTGCTTCACACATTTTGTAGCATAAAATTTCAAAATGTTACATGATAAATTTGGATAAGAATAATGCAAGCAAATCTTTCAAGACATCATATAATGACTCGGACCGATCTTCTCCGGACATAGATTAGCATGTCTTGCGGCTTAGAAACATTATCAAACAACTATCAAACGTACCTTTTCCAGACATAGATTAGCAAGTGGCGGCTCAGAAATATTTTTATAAGCCATTATAAAATGACTATCAGACCAACCTTTTCTAGACATAGATTAGCATGTCTTGCAGCTTAGAAACATTATCAAACGTACCTTTTCCTGACATATATTAGCATGCCTGGCGGCTAAGAAATATGTTTAAGACATTATCGAACGACTATCAGACCTACCTTTTCCAGACATAGATTAGCATGTCTGGCAGCTATAGCTTTCCTCATTGAATGAGACAGGGGGTATAACATGCTATGATGCGGATGGACTGATGGAAGACGATTCTTTTCTAACTGATCCTGAACTATCTGTACTAGTCTTTTCATCCTTGCTGGGTACTCACTCCAATCACATACAATCTGTTATAAAATTAAACGAAATGGAACATTTTTTATCAAGTTTTTTTTTACAATGACTATTAACTCATATTGATTTTAAATAATAATCAACTTAAGAATAATTATTGAAACAGAAAAAGGATGAGTGCCTGACTTGAAGCAATAGAATCCCTAAATTTGAGACCTCATCTGATGCTGCATACTAAATATAAAAGAGGCTGTGATTAGGGCTGTTCCAGAATTAAATGTGTGTGGGGGGGGAGGGGGGGGGGTAGTGCTTTTTTTTTACCCCACAACCCATCTAATAATAACTAATTCTTTATCATTGTTTCTGAACAAAATCTTTCTCAAACACCCAGATTATTCATCATCTTATAATCAAAAGATTTTACTTTGTGAAATGCAGCCAAAAACAATTTTTATTTTAAGTAACAAGACTAACCTGTAGACAATGGGCCAAGTTACAGTAGGCATCAGGGAAATCTGGTTTGAGTTTCAATGCTGTTCTGTACGAGGAAATAGCTTCTGGTATATTGCCTGAATCCTGAAAGATCAAGAAAGAAATATCATATTCCAAGTCTTGTGTATGATACAAACAACACGTATGAATTTGAACAAGGTTACAACGACAGCTTAATATTGATTGAAATATTATATAATTCAACAAACAAAAATTTGATGACATCTCAAACTGATCAAGCCAAACTTATCATTTTTGTCTCATTCAAACATTCTTTCTATATTGATATTACATAGGTAAAACAATCAAAGTGCACAGCACTGCTAGGGTTAGGTTGCTGTTCTACAGCTTAAAATAAGCTGAAATGTGTTTTCCCTTTCAACACCACACTTCATATTGATATGCATGTACTTTTCCAACCTAGTTTATCCAAGTTAAGATCAATGTCAAATTATTTACCCTAAATACAGCCATGGTTTGCTATCTTTTTAAAAAAAAAAAACCTCTTGAACGGATGAAGTCATATCAATGCTCTGAAAATTTGCAGAGTTCAATATGCTATGTTGTAGCATCTTGTATATCTTGTGAATTAAAAAGCAGGACTGCTATTTAAAGTGCATTGGTATACAAATATATAAGGCAAAAAAGTATGTGTGCTACTGGTTTCATATAGATCTGAATAAAAAACTTTGCCAACAGCATGATGATATGACAGCAACATGTTTCTTTACTTATTTTCATTTTCTATTTTTTGTTAGTTTTTATAATTCAATAATTTAAATCAGAAATGCATGTACAAAAATTTACCTGTTACAATTTCCGGAACAGCCTAGGCAACTAATTCTGAGCTTCCAAATCGCATTACCTGAGGGATTTTTATACGAAAAAAAAACTCACTACATATTTTAAATTGTACCGTGTTTACCAACACAATTTCTAATAAATTTTAATGATGACTTAATTCTAACACCAGCAGTACTTCAAATTTGAACACAACATGTTGAACCCTGTCCGTTGCCCAATGTTGATAGTCGCTCTGAACACATGCAGCTGATGATTGGACATGATTGCATTTACAAAGGCATTATTTTAGGACCACATTTTCATAAACAAGGGGTTGCACTAAGTCGTGCTAATCCTACCCCCACTCGAACATTAGAAAACGGGAAGATGACCAACTGACCTGGAAAGGCGAGGCACGGTACATTTCATCATGCTTAAGCTTTGTACCAAATTAAAAATCAATCCCTTCATTGGAAGCTGAGAAATCTGTTACGAATCTTTTTTTTTATTTTGACCCTTAAAAAAGTTCAAGTCAGCTCTGAGAACCGGAATGTATCACATACTGACATAGAAACTAAGATTGTATGATCCTGTCATGCTAAAGCTGTCTACCAAATTTGAAATCAATCCCTTCGGTAGAAGCCAAGATATTGTACCAGATGGACGGACAGACGATCAAGGTGATTGCAATATAGCCCTCTCTCTTACGAGTGGGGGTATCAAAATTCAATAGATTTTTACACACAACCCTAAAACGTCCCTCTATTTTCAAAATGCAATTAACAATTTAATCTCTAATATTTATGCTAAAATTATTGTATAACATGATAAGAAAATGACTGTTTAGCCCTGCCCCACACTACCACTCACAGGTGCCAGTCAAGTGAAAGTAGAACTGGAATGCAAAGTTGATCTATGTACATGTATATAAATGTGAACCATGTGGACAGGAGATACAATTTGATAAATGTAATCAAATCGTTTTAGTATTAACATTATCCATTTATGAACACCTGCGGGAGTGTTTAAATCATAATTAATTTAACGTAAACAATCATTTATTCAATCTGTTAAATATTTGTTTTCTCATCTATAAATAGAGTTTCTCTATCTGTAGAAATTATTCCTAAACAAATAAACATTTGGTACACGATGTACAAGATAAACTTGGCCCACATCGGCACATGTAAATGTTTACATTCTATTGATCACGTGGAAAATTATTAATGCCGATATGACACATTCTAGCTTCAAAAATAACATGACAACTTTTAAAAACATGTTAAATGTACATCAGTCAATAAGGATTTTCTGACCAGTAGAAATTATTTCTAAACAGGATGATTTTCGCACGTAAATCCAAGAATAAATCTTTCATGCATCCATGAGTCATATTGTTTACATTTTATTGATCACCTGAAAAATTAATCCGCCGATGTGGCGCCAATTTCAAAGGCTAGCATGACAACTTTTTTAACATGTTAAATGTATACAAGTCTTGTAGCCAAACTCATATTTATTATAGAAAAGTAAATCGGATTGCTCTGATTGAATTCCTAAGTAAAACAACTATAGTACAACAACAACAAATAGTAGGACTATTTTACCGCGGAATGTTTATTTTGCTATATGTTAAGTCCCATTGGTGATTCGGCTCAATTGTTAGCTCTAAAATTGAGCAAAAAACCTGCTTTTCTACCCTTGCCTGGACTTTAATCATAGATAAGCTTGCATATTTGCCAACAAAAACATATTTTGAAAAACTTTTGGTCCAACCTTTTCCACAAAACACAGGATTTACAAAGTTTCCTTCATAGTCTAACCAAACGACCGGCGGCATAAGGGTTTTGGTTGCTTCGCAACCTAACCCTAAAAATCATCCTCATTTCCCATAAATCTTACTATGTGTTGATGCCAGATCAGATTAAAAGAACATGTACTGTAAAAAATTCTCTCACATTCAGATAGATTTGTAGCAACAGAAACCCAGCAAGAGTTATCTCTCTTACCTTGTGTATAGAAGCCAGATTACTGTGTGCATCAGCGAAGGCTGGATTGATCTGTATGGCTCTGGTATAGCACTGTAGGGCACCTTGTATATCCTGCATTTCCTTCAGTGTGTTGCCCATGTTAGAATAGGCATCGGCAAATGTGGGAGAGATTCTGAAAAACAAAAGATAGAGATAAACATTATTTCAAAATTCTATTATTTTATTTTTTTACAAATTATAAAAATTGTGGATTCATTTATTTCGTGGGAACCAATTTGTGTGGATTGCTAACAAACTGTCGGTTTGCAGGTTCGTAAATTTGCGGTTCTGAACTTTGGAGCATGCAAAGTCATGTTAAATCTCCTTTTCATGGTACCAAATTTCGTGGATCAGCCCCGTCCACGAAAATTGATATCCAAAGAAAAATAATGAAACCACAGTTTGGTCTACACTAAAGGATTTATCATACTTGAAATTAATCTAAACAGTTTTATTTTCTTTTTCAGTGTAGAATGTGCCTTTCATCTATACTTTATCACATTTATTCTTTAAGCTTGTTTATTTAATCTTAAGACTAAACAAAGAGATGCTTCAAAGAATTTTATTTCAAATGTTCAAGGAGATAAACTTTTTTCTGGTCTTGATAAATGCAGAATCAATATGTATGTGACAAAAAAAGTCAAACCTCTACCTGATTGCTTCTTTATAGTGAAGTAAAGCCTCATGTAGTTTCCCTTGCTGTTGTAATACACTGGCAAGGTTAGAATGTGCCACAGCAAACTCAGGGTACACTTCCAAGGCCTTGAGGTAGAGTCGTACTGCTTCCTCTGTATACCCCTGCTCACGTTTGATATTAGCCAGGTTGTTCAGGGAGTCGGCGTGGGTTGGACACAGTTTCAAGGCTGTGTTGTAACATTCTTCGGCATCTTGTACTTTCCCCTTCTCTTTCAAGGCATTAGCTAGATTACAGTAGGCATCTGGGAAGTTTGGTTGAAGTTCTATGGCTCGTTTGTAAGTATCTATGGCAAGATCTATCAATCTGGAAATAGAAGAAAAATCCTTGAACTCTCTATCAGACAATCTATGCTTACAACATTTCTTTTCATGTCTTTACATTCTTTTCCTTATTAAGCTAATACTACAAATTGTAATTTCCTTTTCAATTTCATCGCCTTTAAATAACCTATATAGTGTTGCAAGGGTGTAAAACAACAACTTACTCACCTAATTGTAATTAACATATAAGTATCTTTATTGCAAAAGTTGACAAGAATATAAAATGTTGAGTATGGTGTTATTGAACATGTTTAATACGCCTTCTCACGTTCTAATAGTAAGATCTTGTTGGTTATATTTTATAATTAATTAATATTAGAAGTTTCTTATGCAACATACCCTTGTTCATAATAAACGCAGGCAAGATTTCCATGTACAACTGCATGGTTAGGACTCAAGTTCAGGGCTCTCAGATAGGCAGCAACAGCTCTGTAAATAAATCATAAAACAATTTCATTACCAAATGTCTAAATATAGCGATACAAACTTTTAGAAAAATAAGTATATATAATATTTATCATGTTTATAGAAACTGATGCTAAATTTAAATGGGCTTAAATCAGCAATTTAAAATTGCTCCAAAATCTTAACATACAATTTCAACTAATCACGTTATAAATTGTGTGTGTGTGTTTGTTAGGGTTTACCTTCCTTTTCGATGCACATGGGGCCACACAAAGTCGTGGAAAAAGAACCTGGAGTGCCGGTATGAAACCACCGCTATATCAATTATAAAGCAAAATTTGTGTCTAAACATCAGATGAAGGGTAGGCCAAACAGAGATAAAACTTTTTTTATACCTGTCAAAGATCCTGGCCTCTTTCAGAACATTTCCTAAGTTGATGTAAGCATCCAAGAAGTTGGAATCAAGTGCAACAGCCTATAATAAAACAAAGCATACAGAATCAAAATAAACCAGTATATTTTTAATGAATTTTATTGAATAAATTTTATATCAATAATAATCAAATCTAATGGATTAAGTATAACAATTACAAATTGACTGAAATTTCATAATTTTTCTGTTTTTTGCTTTTTCTCATGTATTTGTATATCAAGAGATCAGATACAGAAAAGCTGATTTATGTATACATCTGCCTTCAGTGTCACTGTGACACAAACCAGAAAGTGTTCAAAAGACATGATGTCCCACCTTGTAACATGTTACTTTTTCTGCAATCAATGAACCAGGGTATAATCTTATGGTATTATGGTAATTTCCGTTTGATCCTACCCTGATGCATGTGTTAAGAATTGTGGGAATGTGTAACTTCGTCATCAGAGCTATCGTCTAGAACCCAGTGACCTTATGTGAACTTTGTAATCTTATGAGTCTGAATCGTTAAGTGGTATTTATCTACAGCTAAAGAAAGCCAACACCAAATAGACACAACATATGTGTATAAAGTTTCGTGGTGAAACTCTAGTTTCTTCATGGAAAGATAACTTGGATCTCAAGGTTTATCTGATTAAGGACAACCCTGACAACCAGGCACAACATTTTTATGCTGCTTCTACTATTATAGGCAGGGAATAATAAACTGTTAACACAGAGACATGTCTCGCCTGTCGCAACTGGACACAGTATAAAATGAAGTAAAAATCCTCCTTAAACTGATCTTAACTAATGCTTAAGCAGCTGCATACCAAATATAAATGGTGAACCATAACTGCTTTATAAAAAACACTTGTGACATAAGTAAAAAGTTAAAAAGTGTAAAATCTAAAAGTCAGTAGACTGTGACTGCAGGATCATACAGATAAAATACTTTTGAAATTGATCTGTACTGATGCCAATGCAACTGCATACCAAATATCAATGATGTACCATAACTGCTTCATGTTAAACAGACTTAAGAAAAAAGGTTAACCTCGACCAAATCAGTGTAAAATTTCAAAGTCAGTAGACCGTGACTGCAGGATCATACAGATAAAATACTTTTGAAATTGATCTGTACTGATGCCAATGCAACTGCATACCAAATATCAATGATGTACCATAACTGCTTCATGTTAAACAGACTTAAGAAAAAAGGTTAACCTCGGCCAAATCGGTGTAAAATTTCAAAGTCAGTAGACCGTGACTGCAAGGGCATACAGGTGAAATCCTTTTAAAACTGATCTGTACTGATGCTGATGCAACTGCATACCAAATATCAATGGTGTAACATAACTAGTTCACACAAAACAGACTTAAGCAAAAACTTTAACCAATTGTGGACGCCGCCGCCGCCGCCGCCGCCGCCGTCGCCGGAATCACCATACCTAAGTCTCGCCTTTTTCGACATTCGTCGCAGGCGAGACAAAAAGTAAAAGCATCTTTCATTTATTACCTTCTCAAAATGGTGAATGGCCAGCCATATTTCTCCCTGGGCATTGAAAACACAGCCCAAATTACTCCATGCCACTGCAAAGTTTGGCTGGGTCTCTATAGCCTTCAGGTAACATGCCTAAAAACATTAGGAAAACAAATATTTTAATGGGATGTCAACCAAATTGCCAGAGCCTTGTTCTGCCATCTGCCATGCCCGGCAGCTGCGCTCCTACGCATGCGCTGGGTGCGTCTTAAGCCTCCGACAGAGGAACCCCGATGCCCCTTATATCATGTACAGTTTACAGAGCAAGAATGCCAAAAGTAAATTAAAATATCTTTTTCACAAAATCTCGGTTATTTTTAATTTATATAATTTTTATTCAAAATGTACATGAATTTGAAGCACAAAGTTTCCTTGTCAATAAAACTACAAGCATGGAATCACTTTTCTTCAATGCTGATTACAAAAGATCACATTATTGACCCAAAAACAACCAGAATGTAAAATTACGTTAGCAAAATACATGTTACTCAAGCTACTGTCATGATTGTTAAGATTTGTCCAATCATGAGTTTGCAAGAAACTAATAAAAGAACACGTTTTTGTTGGTTTTTTCCTCAATAATTTTTCTCCAAAAATAGCACTGAAGATTAGAGAACGATGCACATACTTCCATTTTAAAAGCTCAGACACCTAGAAACATGTCTCAGCACATATCTTTTAGCAATGGATTTCATTTGATTTGAATTTAGATGGCCAAACTATTTTTCATCTTTTATAGTCAAATATAGAAATACATTCAGCACTAAGAACACCAAATTTCATAGACCAATTTCAATCTAAAGTGTCCAAAATTTGAATCAATATTAACTAAAAGTATGTGTCTGAAAAATATTTCCTGCAGCGACCGCTAGCGTCCGCAGAGCGCGTGCTTGAGGCGCTCTCAAGACTTGCTCATCAACCTTTACAAATTGTTTTATTCAAAAGGTTGTAAAGTTATAAAAGCCTTTTAGTTTCTTAAAGAGTATCCAAATTATAACTTATTTAATGCCAAAAAATCCAAATATAAAGCTCTTATGAACATTCCCCTTTTTGTTATAAATTTTGAAATTTAATAAGCCTTAAGAAAATACACTACTTTAACAATTACTAGAGAGATTAGGGATTTTAGAGATTTTTTTTTCAATTTTAAGGCCAAAAGATATAAACCACCCAAGAGGTCCTAATTTTCTTTTAATTTCTTCTTTTTATACAATACCTCCTTTTTACCTGACGATTTGCAGTATTTACCATAGAGAGGACACCCCGATTTTCCTAGGTTCTCGTGACTTGGACACATCTGTCATGGTATGAATTATGATACCCGCTTGCTAGTTCTAGTTCAGAAACGATAAAGAAAATGATTCATTAGTGGTGTAAAAAGATATTAGTAAGTCTTATTAGTAGCATTCTATTGCTCAGAAAAATAACTTCATAGTATGTATGCAAAGTAGCTAAAAGATATCAGAATTTGTCAATACACCTTCAGCTTATGATAAAATTCCAAATTTCAATCTATTTTATCTGATTTCACACGCTTACTTACAAAATTATTATGTTTTCAATTTAAGGTAAAACAATCGACCCGCCCCATTTTTACCACTTTGAAACTCAATTACTTAGAAAGATCCAAAAATACCAACTTAAAAAGTTAACTTAAAAACACAATCCGAAATTATAAAGTATGTACTAGCTACTTGCAACACACAAAATCATTTATTATAACAATGATACAAAATATAAACAGACAGTAATAAAATATAAAATGCTAAAAATTTAAGCCATTGAATAAAAAGGCATTTGATTATCTAAAATTAAAATTATCCAAGTTTAAAGGTCAACAACAGATGTATAAAATGAAAACAACAAAAATAAAATATCATGCCCATTTAGATAACAGTTTGAAGAAAAACAGTCAATTACAACTGTTGTGTGTAAAGCAGCCAAAAAAATTAAAAATCAGTGTTTGACTAATGGCTTACAACTTAAAGAATTTTGGTTCTAAATTAAGGAACTTTATCAAAATTCAAACTCCCGTTTCTAATTCCCCTTATACCACAAATTGTAGGTAAATACTATTTTTTGTTGTCATTTTAACACAATAATGACCTTTAACTTTAATCCATTCTGTAAATAATCTGAATTCTGCAAAAAACAAAATGTCATAATCATACTTCACAAATTACAAGTAAAATGCCCAGTCAAATTGCAAGCAGGATTTGATCGAGATATATTTTAAAGTTTAAATTTATGATTTGGTGCTTATAACCATGCTAAAAATAGGGCTGGATTTTCGCTGCAACATAATTTTTTAGACACATTATATCTCCTCTAATTCTTGCAATTCTATAAGGCATTAAAAGTAATTCTTGAAAGATTACTTGACATTCTGTTTTTTCCTTCTGAAACATGTTTATTCATCATTATCACACAAATCTGACCTCAAAAGACACCTGTGTTACAAATTCATGTCAAATTCCCCCCTTTTTCAAAACCCAAAATATCTATCAAATTCAACCTAACCACCCAAAATCTTTCTATTACCCTTCTGTACATGAATTTGTGAACAAATACTAGTCTTTCAAGGAACACAAAATTCTGTAGAAATGCCTTTTTATTCTTAGCTGTCCGATGGTTTTAAGAGACTTGATTTATCTGAAAGAAGGGTTTTCCCATTAACATAAGATTTATCATAGAGGGTTTACCCATAGTCATGCCACATCTAATACGCTTCATACCTTAGCCTCGTCCAATCTTCCCAGGGCCTTTAACAGGTTCCCCAAATCACTTCTCACACAATACAGGTCCTGTAAAATACACAAGGGAGACAATCAATAAGTGGAAATGTCCAACAAAATATTAAAGAAAATAAAATGGTTTCTAGTCAACCAAATACATGTAATTCACTGGACTTTTTAGGAAAGAGAAGTTTGTATATGTTTAATTAGTTATATCTTTGTTTTAAAGTAGTAGCAAACAAAGCTTTGGTCATACTTGCTGAAAAAAAGCTTCTGTAACTACCAACCATGCTTATTTCATTTGTTTTGAACAGCATTTTAATAAACAAAGTCATTCTACAGCTTACGAGTTCTTTTCAAAAAAGTTAATTGATTATTTCAATACATTTATACATATCAATAGGTGACCATATAAACAAACATACAGGGTTATACTGTAAGGCTGTGACGTAGGCTTGTACTGCTTGCTCTAGATCTCCAGCCGCAACCAAGGCGGCTGCCAGATTAATGTAGCCATCAATGAAATCAGGTTTCAGTCTGACAGCATGTCTGTAGTTTTCAAGGGCTTCCTGGAGCTGACCTCGTTCTTTGTACACATTACCAAGGTTGGAGTAAGCTTCTGCTAACATTGGGTTCTGTTTGATGGCAAGTTGGCTAAAGTATGCTGATCTATAAATTAGAAAATTATTTTAAAAAATATTTTTAATGTCATCATACAATTTTTTTATCTTCTCTATTTTCTAGAGAAAATAGTGTTGTAGTGCTAATAAAATTGAAACCAGGAACAAAAATATCTTTAATGACAGTATGTGAACAACTCTGCCAAATTTCCATACTTCTGAGTCTCAAATGTAAACGTAAAGAATTTTTTTTCTTAAATCTGTTGTACAGTACATGCAATTTCTGAAAATGAATGTATGTAGAAGTGGCAATTTGCGTGTTTTTGGTACATATTCTTTCGCACAAGGGATAATTGTGCATTTCTTCTGATTATTCATATTATTTGCTTAAAGACAAAGCAATTCATGTCGGAGAAATTTTCGTGGATAATTTGAGATAGCGAATAAATCTAAAGTAACCTCCCGCAACAATTTCCATGTTTACATTAACATGATTATTAATATTTTGTAATCACTTTCTTCAAAATAGCTTGAAGTTGAACAAGATAAAGTAATTTCAGTACCTATCTAAGCGTCTACATTGGAAGTGTGTGGAACTAAGGAGTAACAAAACTCCTGTGTTGTCTGGTTCTTGTCTCCACAACTGCATACAAAGCTGTTCAGCATTCTCATAATTGCCTGCTTGATACTCTCGATGAGCTAATTCAGCAAGACCTGGAATAGTTAACTTATCAATAAAATTTAAGTATAATTCCCTATGGATTTTTAAGAAACAATTAATAAAATTTTAGCTTAGAAAAGCATACAATGTAATTAGTTCATTGGCTTGGCTTTCAGTTAACTTCACATTAAAGAAATGTACATGTATGGATTATGAATATATTAAGCACCAACCAATTTATTTTCAAAAGAATAGAATACATGTGCATGTAAATGCAGACTAAGAAAATCTTTTCACTCAAAATTAAAACATTTTGTTCAATTTTCCTGATTCCAAATATAACACAGTTAATTTCAGTTTTCTATTTTCATGATATTTGCATCAACATCTGCTAGTAAATTATATAATTTACAATGTATATTTCCTTTATAAAAAGGAGTTTCCCCGAGATGTTTGTGTCTTCCTCCAAAAGTTTCAAATCATTGCAAGTCAATTAATTCTGTCGTAGATCAGAAAGAGTGTTCAATATGTTTCTGATCATTGAAAATTTTTCTATTTTTATATGTTCATGTAACTAAAACACTATTTATATGTTTTATTTGGGACAGACCTACTTGCGGCCCAATCAACTAGGGGACAGACTAGTCCAGATAATCATGACGTCTTTTTGGGGTTTTTGACATTGGAACTTTTTTTATCCCAGAGTCGCAGAAAGCCAGTAAAAAAGTTAGCCTTCCAAGACAGTATAATATTTAATTATATGGACTAAGGGACGGACAAGTTTGGGGATTCAAATTTGTTCTCCACCTGCAAGATACATTGTAAGACCTTTAGGGACGACCATTTGATTCTGAGGGGGGTTGGCAGTTTCGGTCTAAACAGATTATCTATTTTCACAATTTTTAAAGGTCAGAATATTTATTTTTTGCATACCAGAGCTTAATTGAGCAAGGATCTTGAGACAGATTATCCATTTTCTTGCAAACAGAGGCCAGATTAATTATTTCCAACCTTTTCCAGGCCAGAATAGTTATAAAACTGCCAGGCACATACCATAGCTTAATTGAGCAAGGATCTTGAGACAGATTATCCATTTTCTTGCAAACAGAGGCCAGATTAATTATTTCCAACCTTTTCCAGGCCAGAATAGTTATAAAACTGCCAGGCCCCCACCTCAAAATCAAACGCTCATCACCTAATTACACAAATCATGCAAATATTGCCGACTGATTCACATGTAACATGTCTAAGTAATTTTAACAAATTGGCCTGTTTTGGGTTTTTTTTTCTTTTTTTGGACAGGTTAAGCAGACAGACTCACTCGACAAATACATTTTGTTGTACAGTGCAAATCAATGGAATTGCATTTTCTGAAGAGGTGCTCAGCTCAGCATCTTTTTTTTTGGGGGGGGGGGGGGGGGGGCTCCCTTAACATGCTTAAAATCCCATTTTATTGACATTATTTTAGATATTCCCCTATGATATATGTAAATACGTAGTGTTCTGCATGATGGATGTTCAGTGACACTACACATAGGAGCACTATTCTTGGATACTGGTGGATTACACTGGAGGTGTGCCTTAATTGGCAGAAGTTTGACGATAAAGATAAGATTAATCATAATTTTTTCAGTGGGTATACAAATTAACAACATGAAGTGCTATTTTTATTACTCATTCTTAGTTGACAACTATATATTTCTTCACAAACAGGATAGTTGATGTTTGGAATAGCCTACCAAATGAAGTTATAAATGCCAAAACAGTCAAGCAGTTTGAGATCTATCTTGACAAACACTGGGAACATCAGGATGTAAAATTTGACCACCAAGCTGAACTAGACATCACCAGCAGAGGTCGGAAACCCGGAAATGACAAAATAGAAACAGTCAGTCAAAATGACCAAGAGGTGGATACAGTGGTTGAAGAAACCAGCCTATCCTATCCTATATCTTTTTATAAAATATTATTTATTCGAAATGACGTTTAAAACAAGTAACGATTTCCCTGTGATAGTCGATATTGATAATATTCTGCACTTAAAGTCTTAATGAAATTCTCATTTAATTACCCGTAACATCTGAGACTGTAATATGTTGCATCTGTGTTATTTCTTTCATTTTCCATACACAAAACACACTTCACAAAAAATGGCGATGCGGCCGACAACGGAAACAACTTCTTTGTCCAGAAAAATGTCTGTCTGTGCTTCGTCGGTAAACTTTATCTTGACAAAAATAATGTCTAGGTGTTGAGCTTTGATGTTCACGCTTATTTAATTCCTAAATTGAAATTAATTGTGTGATATTCCCTATATAATTTGAGTTTCCAGTCCGGGAAGTTTTCCACTCACAAAATTAGTCCGATGACGTCAACAGTAATGCACTTGGTCAAGGTCGTCTGCTTTGCGGGCTTTTCATTGGCTATTAAAAAATCAATCCAGTCGGGCACGTTTTCCAATCATGTGACCATATAAAGTAGAGGCTCCCAATGCTAAAGCCTTGAGATTTTGTTTTTTTTTTTATTTAGGGTTTTTTTTTATGATGGACCTTCTCATTTCCCAAACAAATGGGGCTCCCGCAGGTTACCCCCCTCAGGTCGCAAGGTGGCTTTTAAAAAGGTTCCTGAGGTCGCATGGTCGCTTTTAAAATGCATATTTTGGCGGAGGTCGCAGGTCGTTTTTTTGGCATAGGTCAATTTTATGAAGTGTAGGTCGGAAGTCGCCCTTGAAAAGCCCTCAGGTCGTTTTTAACCCTGCGGGGGCCACACAAATACCTTGAAGTGCTTTAAAGGTGCTTTGAATGATTTTTTTAAATTTGAGCCATGTTTTCAACAAATATTTCTGGAAATAAGAAAACTAACTTTAATTAGTTTTAATTAATCCCTGACAATATCATATTCATTATACATGTATCTCCCAAAGCTACTGAGATCACTTTGGTTATGACTTGTTTGCGTTGTTGATTGCTACACAGTTGTTGTGTGTTTTTTATTTTTTTCTGGTTGTTTGTTTATATTGATTTTGGAAGGTGATAAACTAAGAAAGATAAAGGGTAATTTTCGTGCTAAGTTTTCAACTTTTTTATTTTTTGTGTCTATGTGATTTTGATTTTTATTTCTCATGTTCTTGTGTTGGGGAGGTTGTACGTGCTCCATTTCTGTCTATATTTGTGTCCTGTGTTTCGTGTTTTGAGATTTTTAATACCCATGCTTCGTTTTCTGCCTTTTTTAGGCATGTGATTTCACGTTTTCGATTATTTGAATTAATTTTTCTCATGTTTCTTGTTTGGTAATTTTTTTAACTCGTGCTTCATTTTCAGCATTTTTGAAGCACATGTTTTCGTGTTGGGATCCCCCCTTTGTACCCCATTAACAGGATTTTGTACCATACTATATCTGTACTACTACATGTACTGGGGTATATGCTCACCAAGTTTTATCAACCTAGGACTTATAGTTCTTAAGATATGGAGGTGCTCATAAAACCTTAACATAAAAGTTAATGCCGCAACCGGTAAAGTAACACCTATGTCTTGCTCCTATTCGCAGGCAATATAAAAACTGTTTCTAACATTGCTTTAATCAGTTATCTGAAAACTGCTGTCTACCATTGCTTTTTTGTTATCTAAACCTGCTGTCTACCATTGCTTTAAACAGTTATCGTAAAACTGCTATCATAAAACATGGGAATAATTGAAGACAGTTGTGATGAAATATACTCTAGTGATCATGAGGCAATAAGGAAAATTGTTAAAGTTGAAATAATTTTTCAGGCCAAAAATAGTTTGTGCATTTCCATAATTAGTATGTTTTACAATAAATTCTACAATAATCCAAAATATATAGGCTTTCACTATAGCTACAATTAACCTTCAACAAATGGATGTGTATACCATAACTCCTGAAAAGGAAGCAATATAAATTTGTGTTGCATATTCAATTTTAAAAATACAATAATATTAGGCACTAATTTCATGGCTATTGCTAGATGGCTTTTTCAATGTTACTCAAAGTATTACTAACACCGTACTCAAAGTCATACAAAACAAAATAAAATTCATTACAATTATATCATAGCAAATTAAAATTATTTACATACATGTAATACTGTATAAATCTTTAAATACAAAATGTAAATGAAATGGAATACTATCTATCATTTCATAATAAACAATTAAGATCCCTTTTATCTAAACTAAGAGTAAGTGATCACAAGCTTATCATTTAACTTAGTAGATAAAAAAAAATCCTAAGAAATCAAGGACTATGTGCTATTTGCAACACACTTGATGATGAGTCACACTTATTGCTTGAGTGTAAAATTAATTCTAATATTGGAAACTGTATTTTTGCAATATTTTTGTAACATTAATAATTTTAATAACCTAAATATAAACAAAAATTTGAGGATCAAAATTTCCTGGTAATATGCACAACTACATATGGTGTCCTTCCTATATACCAAGTTTCATTGAATTCGGTTCAGTAGTTTCAGAGGAGTTGCGCTGACAAGATGATAAATGAGGATTTTCAGCAATTTTCTAAGTTCAAAAGGCCATAACTCCCACAAAAATTTGAGGATCAAAATTTCCTGGTAATATGCACAACTACATATGGTGTCCTTCCTATATACCAAGTTTCGTTGAATTTGGTTCAGTAGTTTCAGAGGAGTTGCGCTGACAAACTTTGTGATGGACAGACGGACGGACGGACGGACGGACAGACGGACAGACACAACAAAAACAATATGTCTCCCCACAAAAGTGGGGGGAGACATAATAAACATTCTACAACAGTTTTGTCAATACACCCGTTTTAGCCCCTTTTGGCCCTTTTTTCCAAAACGGTAAGGGCTGCCAACCCTAAATACAATAGGAACCTTCCTCTAGTGGTTACAAACATCATATCAAAATCTCATAACAATTGGTCAATATTTACTCAAGTTATCGCACGGAAACCAAATGTCCCAAGACGACTACGAAGCCGACATCACCATAACATTATACGATCGCAAAATTTTTGCGGTCGTATAAAAATGAAAAACTTATAAGATTTCTGAACCCAACAACAAATAAAGAAATTAAGACTGTTACTTCCTTTATTTAACAGTCATTAGAACTGAGAGAAGGAGACCTGTCTAGATGCATAAATATTTTAGTTGTAAAATAAAATTTATGTTTTGTGTTTTTTCAATACATCTAACATGATTTATGTTTTTTTGTAAAGCCTATTATAACCAATTTGGTTTACTGTGTGCTTTAATAGAAAATTATACATTTTTAATTTAATCCATTTGCATTGTACTTTGAGTAAATTAATTCCTCTAACAACATTTTAAAATTTCAGAAAAATCAGACCATTCTGTATAGAAAGATGGTCATCCAAACTTCATTTACAGGGGTATACATGTAATTATTGCAAAAAATGTTTGGGTTATTCAGTAGGAGAATATTTTTTTCCCTATTTTGTCTTATACAGTAAACAATTTGTTTAAACGATCAATCAATGCAACTTCTGCTTCAGCTTTTTCTACACTAAGCTTATCTGGAAAACAGTCACAATCTGGAAAACAATCACATATTGATGGAAGCCTAGATGGTTTTCCCGTTCCGCTCGTTGGCTGTTGCAGGTCATTTAAGTAAATTGAATAAGCATTCTCCACGGAAACAAGTTTCTTAAATTGAGAACTTGATGTGTATTTCAGAAGATCGTAAGAAGTAGCTTTTTTACGTTCTACTGTATGAGAATAATTTAGTGCTAACCAAACATTTATAATGGTGACCAAATTCAAGGTTTTTTCATCGTTCTCCCATATAGGCATTTTTGTACTAAATAGTAAAATATCTTTGTTTACATTGTACATTGCAACTCTAATGTGTCTTTCTGTGATGGAAAATGATGGAATGAATTCATGAGGAGCATCTTTTTGTTTGGAAACAAAAAATCCATTTACTATGGTCTGTGCTAAGAACTGTGACTTCGTTGACTTGTTAACTTGATGAGAATTCTTTTCTTCGTGATCATAAATAAGTTCTGCAGTATCGGAATCATCTCCACTGTCTGACTCTGTAAGGTTATCATTATCTATATCTTCTTCCAAATTAACTTTCACTATGTTCTTTTGTAAAAGAATATCAGCTTTTCCATACCATACCATCTTATTTCCTGTAGAAGAAAAAATCTGTCATACATGTAGTCAAAAATGACACTGCATCTTTGGCATCCATTTGATTCAAAATAGCCACAGCAAGTCAGATATATGAAATAACAAGTAAAACTGTGAGCAAGCTCACAAAAGGCTACCTCCCGGCCCCCGCTTCATATTGGACTCTGTACTGTAAAAAAAATCTCAAGTCCAGTTATCTCCCACTGATAATAACCGAGAGCAATACAAATTCTTCATGCACATCTACAGAGATGATGTACTCCCTTCATGTTAAGTTTCATCAAAATCCATCAAGCGGTTTAGGAGGAGTTGCACTTATTGTCTCCAATTTAATAATGTATATAAAAAGTCTAAGTCCAATTATCTCCCCTGAATGATGTCTGATTGCAATGAAAATTCTACATGCACATTTACATATGATGTACTTCCTGTAAGTAAAGTTTCATCTAAATCCATCAAGCGGTTTAGGAGGAGTTGGGTCTACGAGGTCTCCCATTGAATAATGTCTAAGTCCAATTATCTCCACTGAATGATGTCTGATTGTGATGAAAATTCTTCATGCACATCTATATATGATATACTTCCTTCAGGTAAAGTTTCAGCAAATTCATTCAAGCAGTTTAAGAGGAGAAGAACTTATGAGTTATGTGGACAGACAGGGTGTTTCCTATATACCCCCCCCCAACTCAAACTTTGTTTGCGAGGGGTAAAAAAAATAGCTAGATTATCTCATAAGGAATATTTTGAGCCCAAATTGGTTAAAATTGGTTCAATAATCATGATAATGACAAAGATATAGGGTCAAAAGTGATTTTTTTTCCAAATATTAAGGAGAAATGGCGGCCAATTTGAAAAAAATCATGTCGCTAAAATGTAATTTTTCTTTAATTTACATTCAAAATTTTAGCTTTCTATCTTTAATTCTTTTTATATACATTCCAAACATAATCTTATTTGGTGCCATTCATGATATTCAGCTCACAGAGAAATGCCGTGGTAATTAGAGATTGGCATAAAATTAAAATTTCTGGCTTTACTCCATTTCTTATAAAATTTCAAAATTCAACCAAACAAACAGGGTTTACATTTTGTACTGTATTAAGAGATTTATTTGAAATATGCTCATATCAAGTAAATTTCTATTAAATAAAGCCTCAAATTTGGTCCCCAAGGCATTTTTGGTTTATAGATGACAGACAACAAGTGATGGCAGTGGCTCACATGGTCAGGCCAGGACACTTATTCACAAAAGTTCGTAAAAGTAACTTCAGTCTTACCTCCCAATGTTGTCTATGTTAGTTTCGCCTGTCTTTACGCCTACAAACTTTTGTGAATATGGATGCAGGTGAGCTAAATATGGTAAAATTTATTTTGGATGCTATGCAAAAAATGCATGAAAATGTACATGACTTACGTACCAATTGAAGTATCTCCATATCTGACCCTCTCTCCACATAATTTGGACGGGCATTTCTGATTTCTTTGATCTTTAGTACCTTGGTATTCTTGATCAACAACATAGTCTCCATATGGCATTAATTTTTTGAAATAATGTATCGCAAGGATAGCAGCAACATGAAGTTCAGAGATCTTCTTTCCATCCATCAATGTCTGAAGGCATGGTAAATCTTCGCCTGCAAAATAAATATAATACAGATCTGTATTATTAAATTAATTATGTAAGTCAATCATATGACTTAGTAAAATTTGACTTACCACTAAACATATACATGTAACATCCCCCTCCCTAAGCATCAAATTCAAAATATAACTAGAATACTGACAAAGTCAGAAAGGGCCCTGCGGCAAAATACCTAAGTGTTTTCAAAATCATACGAACTTTAATCATAACCACTAAGGCATGTTCCATGGAATGCATATGAAACTACATATCTGTATTGTTAATAGCCTTTGAGTTTTATTGTTCACAAAGTCCAATTCTCAAAATCTGTGATTTTCGATAAAAATGAAGTTTTTTCCAAAAATATTAATCAGATTTGCAAGAAATTTTAATATGCAAATCAGGACATGCTACTTAGCAGCTGAACAAAGTTTCAGAACTGTTTTGTAAACAGTTTTTGAGTTTTAGTGTTCACAAAGTCCAATTCTCAAAATCTGTGATTTTCGATAAAAAATGAAGTTTTTTCCAAAAATATTAAACAGATTTGCACAAAATTTTAATATGCATATCATGACATGCTACTTAGCAGCTGTGCAAAGTTTCAGAACTGTATTGTTAACAGTTTTTGAGTTTTAGTGTTCACAAAGTCCAATTCTCAAAATCTTTGATTTTCGATAAACAAGAGGCTCCCAGGAGCCTGAATCGCTCACCATGTGCCTGAAGTAAAGGTTATAAGGCAAAATCTATTTAACGTTGAAAGGGTCATAAGATTAATAAGGGGGTCATCTGACAATTTGGTGGATCTAAAGGTGCTGATCACTTTTGTTGTCAGTCAAAATCTAAAAATCTGTCACCCTTTTTGAGTTATTTGCAAAAAAATGCAGTTTAACCTAATGTTCTATTTTTAGCCACAGCGGCCATGTTTTACAACCAATCAAAAATCCCAAAAACAGTTCTATACACCTAAAAATAATAAACAATAATACCAAGTTTGGTTTCATTTGGACTTAAAGTGTCAGAAGAGTTAACATTTTCAATATAAGGAAATGCAGTTAAAATGCTCAATTTTGACCTTCCAAGGGCAATAACTCCTCAAAGGAAAGGTCCTACAACGTTGACCCTGTTACAAATTTTGTAGATATAGATGCGCTTAACAATATTTAAATTTCTCAAATATCTTGTATAGTTTTCAAGATATTGAGCTAAACAGGTGCAAAATTTGCAAAAAATCCACAAAAAGGACAATAACTCCTACATGGGTTAATGGATTTTCTTCAAAATTGCAGAGCTGGTAGATCTTGAGGTGCTGATCACTTTTGTTCCCAATCAAAATTTTGAAAACTGTCACCGTATAAGAGTTTTTTGCAAAAAACTGCCATTTACCCCTATGTTCTATTTTTAGCCACAGCAGCCATGTTTTACGACCAATCAAAAATCCCCACCCCAGTTCTATTCACCTAATGCTAATAAACAACTATACCAAGTTTGGTTCCATTTGGACTTTAAGTGTCAGAGGAGTTAACGTTTTCAATGTAATGAGGAAATGCTGTTAAAATGCTAAATTTTGACGTTCTAAGGGCAATAACTCCTAAAAGGAAAGGTCCTACAACGTTGACACAGTTACATATTTTGTAGATCTTGATGTGCTTAACAATATGCAATTTAAATTTCTCAAATATCTAGTATAGTTTTCAAGATATTGAGCTAAACAGGTGCAAAATTTGCAAAAAATCCACAAAAAGGACAATAACTCCTACATGGGTCGTTGGATTTTCTTCAAAATTTCAGAGCTGGTAGATCTTGAGGTGCTGATCACTTTTGTTCCCAATCAAAATTTTGAAATCTGTCACCGTTTTAGAGTTATTTGCAAAAAACTGCCATTTACCTCTATGTTCTATTTTTAGCCACAGCGGCCATGTTTTACGACCAATCAAAAATCCCCACATCAGTTCTATTCACCTAATGCTAATAAACAACTATACCAAATTTGGTTCCATTTGGACTTAAAGTGTCAGAGGAGTTAACGTTTTCAATGTAATGAGGAAATGCTGTTAAAATGCTAAATTTTGACGTTCTAAGGGCAATAACTCCTAAAAGGAAAGGTCCTACAATGTTGACCCTGGTACAAATTTTGTAGATCTTGATGTGCTTAACAATATGCAATTTAAATTTCTCAAATATCTTGTATAGTTTTAAGATATTGAGTTAAACAGGTGCAAAATTTGCAAAAAATCCACAAAAAGGGCAATAACTCCTACATGGGTCGTTGGATTTTCTTCAAAATTTCAGGGTAGGTAGATCTTGAGGTGCTGATCACTTTCACACTGCCAGAATTTTGATATCTGTAGCCGTTTTTGAGTTATTTGCAAAAAACTGCATTTTACCCCTATGTTCTATTTTTAGCCACGGCGGCCATGTTTTACGATGAATCAAAAATCCCCACATCAGTTCTAAGCACCGAATGCTAATAAACAACCATACCAAGTTTGGTTGCAATTGGACTTATGGTGTCAGAGGAGTTAACGTTCTAATAAAAAGCTACGTCGAGCGCAGCATGATACGACCGCAACAAGTTGAACCCTGTTCGTTGGAGGCCCAATATGGATAGTCTATTGCTCTGGACACATGCAGCCCATGGTGGACTGACAAAACTTTTTGACACATGCTTCCTGTGGTGGACTTTAAAATGTATTTTTGACACATATGTACTTACTTAAACATCTATGATCTAATACAAAAATAAGCCTTATTTATATACATGTATTTTAAAATTGACATTTTTGGCCCTTTGACCCCTAATTTCTCAAAAATTGTAAGAGAAATGTTGCAAATTAAGACAGAGATTTTCATAAGGAATCCAATGAAAAAAGATTTTGAAAATTGGACCAAATTTTTTTTTTTTTAATTTAATGAATAATAAACATTCTACATCAGTTTTGTCAATACACCCGTTTTAGCCCCTTTTGACCCTTTTTTATAAAACAACAGGGGCCACAAACTCCAAATTCAATACCAACATTTATTTAGTGTATTAAAACTTCATAACAATTGGCTGGCCCACTTCAACTTAATTTTTGGTATAAGACTATTTACCTTGACAAACTTTAAACAAGTGTGGCCACTAAAAGTATGTCTCGCCTGCCGGCACCATCACTAAAATCAACTACCTAAGCTTTCATTTCTTGATATAAACACAAAAAGTGTCAGTATACCTAATAACAGATGCCTAGTTATTATACTATTCAAGCAATCCATTATCCACACAAGTATTACAAAAAGTTTTCTGTCTGAAAAAAGACCTAAGTTCACAGAGTCACTGGAGCATAAAAATGGGGTCATGGTCACATGGCATGGTGACAGTTGCGTTGTCCTTAACTGCAACTGTCTGTTTACCCAATATCAGATGCCTAGCTATTATACTTTTCAAGCAATTCATCTTCCATAAAAGTCTTACAAAAAAGTTTTTTGGCCTGAAAAACACCTAAGTTCACAGAGTCACTGGAGCGTGAAAATGGGGTCAGGGTCACACAGCATGGTGACAGTTGCATGGACCATAACCTAAACTGTCTGTATACTAAATATCAGATGCCTAGCTATTATACTTTTCAAGCAATTCATCGTCCACAAAAGTCTTACAAAAAAGTTTATGGCCTGAAAAAAGACCTAAGTTCACAGAGTCACTGGAGCGTGAAAATGGGGTCAGGGTCAAACGGCATGGGGACAGTTGCGTAGACCATAACCTGAACTGTCTGTATTCGAAATATCAGATGCCTAGCTATTATACTTTTCAAGCAATTCATCGTCCACAAAAGTCTTACAAAAAAGTTTACGGCCTGAAAAAAGACCTAAGTTCACAGAGTCACTGGAGCGTGAAAATGGGGTCAGGGTCAAACGGCATGGTGACAGTTGCATAGACCATAACCTGAACTGTCTGTATACCAAATATCAGATGCCTAGCTATTATACTTTTCAAGCAATTCATCGTCCACAAAAGTCTTACAAAAAAGTTTACGGCCTGAAAAAAAACCTAAGTTCACAGAGTCACTGGAGCGTGAAAATGGGGTCAGGGTCAAACGGCATGGTGACAGTTGCGTAGACCATAACCTGAACTGTCTGTATACCAAATATCAGATGCCTAGCTATTATACTTTTCAAGCAATTCATTGTCCACAAAAGTCTTACAAAAAAGTTTACGCCGCCGCCGTCGCCGCCGCCGGAAAGTAATACCTATGTCTCGCCTTCTGCGACTATTCGTCGCAGGCGAGACAAAAATGGTGTTTTTTGCCCCTTTGACCCCTAATTTCTCATAAATGGTTAAAGATATTGCAAATCTGATTGAAAAACACAGGCAGGGACTTTTGCAAGGATTCAAAAGAAAAAAGATTTTGAAAATCGGACCACAAATAAAAAAGTCGATTTTTTGGTTGTGGCCCCTTTTTTGACCCCCTATAGCAATGTAACGGTGCAATTTTTATCAAAATCAGTGACACATTTAGTTGACAGAATTTAATGATGAACTCAATAAAAAAAGAATTTTCAAAATTGAATGAATAATAAACATTCTATAACAGTTTTGTCAATAAACCCATTTTAGCCCCTTTTGACCCTTTTTTTCTAAAACAGCAGAGGCTACAAACCCCAAATTCAATACCAACATTCCTTTACTGGATATAATCATCATATTAAAACTTCATAACAATTGGCTGGCCCGCTACAACTTTATTTTTAGTACATAACTATATGCCTAAACAGACTTTGAAAAATGGCGTTTTTGACCCCTTCAACCCCTAATTTCTCAAAAACGGTTAGAGATATTTCAAATCTGATTGAAAAACACAGGCAGGGATTTTTATAAGGATTCTAATGAAAAAAAGATTTTGAAAATCGGACCACAAATAAAAAAGTCAATTTTTTGGGTGTGGCCCCTTTTTGACCCCCTATAGCAATATAACGGTGCAATATATATTGAAACCGTTGACACATTTAGTTGACAGAATTTAATGATGAATTCAATAAAAAAAGAATTTTCAAAATTAAATGAATAATAAACACTCTACAACAGTTTTGTCAATACATCCGATTTAGCCCCTTTTGGCCCTTATTGCTAAAACAGTAGAGGCCACAAACCCCAAATACAATACCAACGTTCCTTTAGTGGTTACAAACTTCATTTCCAAATTTCATATCAATCGGTCAATATTTACTCAAGTTATCGCACGGAAACCAAATGTCCACAGACGACGACGACGCCGACGACGACGCCGACAACGACGACGACGACATCGCCATAACATTATACGATCGCAAAAATTTTGCGGTCGTATAAAAAGTTTACGGACGGATGACGGACGCCAAGTGATGACAATAGCTCACCTGACCCTTCGGGTCAGGTGAGCTAAAAATGAAGATTTTTTCCAAAAATATTAATCAGATTTGCACGAAAATTTTCATATGCATATCATGACATGCTACTTAGCAGCTGTGCAAAGTTTCAGAACTGTATGGTTAACAGTTTTTAAGTTTTAGTGTTCACAAAGTCCAATTCTCAAAATCTGTGATTATCGATAAAAAATTAAGATTTTTTACAAAAAATTTAAACAGATTTGCACAAAATTTTAATATGCACATCATGACATGCTACTTAGCAGCTGTGCAAAGTTTCAGAACTGTGGTGTTAATAGTTTTTGAGTTTTAGTGTTCACAAGAATTGTTGACGGACGGACGGACAAAGTGAAAACTATAGGGCGTCCGCACAATATTAAATTTCATTAAAATATGTCACTGATGTAGTTTCAGAGACATCCCGGTTTTACAATACATGTGTATTGAAGTCAGCCATTTTGTAATTGGTCAATTTTAAATCAATTTAAAATAAGTAATTATGAAGCGAAATTGTAAAAGTCAATTATATTAGAGTTATCTTTCCTTTATCGTATGTACGTCACATGAATAGTTCTCAGAAATTAATTATTGTTCGATTTGCTTTTGACTACGATACATGTTTGAAATTTTTTTCTTTCAACATGTTGTAAATCATTTGAATGAATTTAGCATTTTTGAATAGTGTACATGTAAAAGCTTGTATTTAATAGTTTGTATACATGTATTTTGTTTTTTGTATTGCGTTGGTCTAAAGAAAGTGTTTCATTTCTTTGGCCTTTTACGATTTTAAAGGGAGTGTTTTATCCCTTTGGATCTATGGGTTAAGACAGGGTGCTATTTTCAAAGGAGTATTCCGTTTTATCCTTTGGATAGTTCTAGTGCTGGAAGAAGTGTTTCATTCTTCTAAATTGGAGATTGGTTTTCAAAGAAGTGCTTATTCTTTGGGTCTGTCCGTTTCGTTTAGTATTTCATTTAAATTTTCCTTTTTTATGTGTGTGTGTGTTATTATTAGTAGTTTTTATAATAGTTTATTTTATAACCTATATCATTTTGTTTGCGGGCTTATGTTTGGCACTTTAATTTTTGTCTCGCCTGCGAAGCAGAGCGGGACATAGGTGTTACTTTACCGGCGGCGGCGGCGGCGACGTTAACTTTTTGGAAAAGTTTTATGAGCATCTCCATATCTCAAGGACTATAAGTCCTAGGTTGATAAAACTTGGTATGCATATGCCCCAGTAGTAGCTTAGCACAGTTGCATCCCCATCTTTTGACCTTGACCTTGATTTTCCGGTTGAGTGACTTTGACAATTTTCAATACATATAATAGCAATGGAAAAGTTTTGCGAGCACCTCCATATCTCAAGAACTATAGGTCCTAGGTTGATGAAACTTGGTATTCATATGCCCCAGTAGTAGCTTAGCACAGTTGCATCCCCATCTTTTGGCCTTGACCTTGATTTTCCTGTTGAGTGACTTTGACAATTTTCAATACATACAATAGCAATGGAAAAGTTTTGCGAGCACCTCCATATCTCAAGAACTATAGGTCCTAGGTGGATGAAACTTGGTATTCATATGCCCCAGTAGTAGCTTAGCACAGTTGCATCCCCATCTTTTGGCCTTGACCTTGATTTTCCTGTTGAGTGACTTTGACAATTTTCAATACATACAATAGCAATGGAAAAGTTTTGCGAGCACCTCCATATCTCAAGAACTATAGGTCCTAGGTTGATGAAACTTGGTATGCATATGCCCCAGTAGTAGCTTAGCACAGCTGCATCCCCATCTTTTGACCTTGACCTTGATTTTTTGGTTGAGTGACTTTGACAATTTTCAATACAGTAGTCCCCCTCTTGAAAGACCACCCTATTTGCAACAGAAAAGTGGTCTTACAAAAGGGGTGGTCTCTCAAAAGGAATTGAACATTTCAAAGAAAAAGTAACTTCCCAATATTGATTGTATACCTTGTGTATTAAGGTAATTGTATTGGGTGCAAATTAAATTTATTCATTATTGGCTATATACTGATATGACGGATAATAAAATTAATAATAAAGAAAAAAAACAAACATTTTCTTATTAAGCTCTGTTTTATGTACCTCTGTTTGTGTACATGTACATGTATTATCATGTTATATTACCTGTTTATGTAAAAATTTATTAGTTTGTCATCAGTAAGTGTCATAACTGTTTATTTAGCTAATTGAAGCCATTCAATACCCCCTTTCATAAAAGAAACCAATATGAAGGCATTATTTATATTAATTAACTTACTTTTGACAACAATTGTTATTTGGGGAAGTAATGGGCCTCAGCTTGGACAATGAAGTTTGTTTAAAAAATATTTTTTTTAAATCAAAAAGAAGGTTAAAGTGACTAGAGGTACTTTTGAAAGCTTGGCTTCTTTTAGAAATGCAATATCTACATTTTGAAAATAAAATTTCTTTATTCCTTCTTATATTGTGTCAAAAAATTATAATTATAAAGGGTATTTTTTCTGTAGTATTTAGTATATAAAATATATATAATTTAAAAAAGTGGTCTTTCAAGAGGGGGAAATTGATCATTTTTGACTCAAAAGGGTGGTCTTTGGTCAGGTTAAAGGGGTGGTCTTCCAAATGAGGTACTTTTGTTCACAAATGAGTTAATGCAAGAGAAATGTGGCCTTTGAAAAGGGGTGTTCTTACAAATGAGTGGTCTCTCGTGAGGGGGACTACTGTACATATAATAGCAATGGAAAAGTTTTGCGAGCACCTCCATATCTCAAGAACTATAAGTCCTAGGTTGATGAAACTTGGTATGCATGTGCCCCAGTAGTAGCTTAGCACAGCTACATCCTCATCTTTTGACCTTGACCTTGATTTTCCGGTTGAGTGACTTTGGTTATTTTTATTGCATATATTTGCAATGTTTAAGTTCTATAAACATCTTTTGATCTCAGAAACTGAAAATCCATGTAAATTCAAAATATAGTGGAAGTAAGAAAGAATTATTGTTTCTGATGGTGCCGGCAGGCGAGGCATACTTTAGTGTTAACTCTTGTTATATTATAATAATTGTTGCCCGCTATTAGATCTTGAATGAATCATAACTTTATTTTGATATTTTATTATCTACTTAAATTGTTATTTTCTGTATTATATTTTTCGGCCAAACAATCAAGTATTATATTTATTTTGAGAGTCCTTTTCTTTCTTTTCCTAGCCTGAATAATTGGTCGATTTTAAATCAATTTAAAATAAGTAATTATGAAGCGAAGTTGTAAAAGTCAATTTTGATTTTTTGTTACCAACAAAGTCATTTTATTGAACATGTATTGTACCACCATATCAAGTTTCATTGAAATCTGTCATGCCTGCTTTTCCATTTTGGATGGCTTCCATTTTGAAAATGGAGGCCATTTTGGGAAATTTTACTAAGCCATATTATACCGTCCCTCCATCATGTCCATATAAAATTTTGTTGAAATCAATACAGTACTTTTGGAGATCCCAATTTTTCAATGGTTGCCATTTTGAAAATGTTGGACCTTAAAACTTTTTATGACATACTGTATGCTACATGTACAATGCACACATATTGTCGCCTGATTCTTATAATGTTATAACTGGCTATTTCTCCAAACCAAGATATCAATGATCAAAAATCAAAATTCAGTCGAGGAGACCCCTGTTACTTTTAAAATGTGAATGGGATCTTGGAGATTCAATCTATCCAACTTTTTATTAGCTCTGACACCATATGGCCAAAGGCCATGTGAGCTTATGCCATCACTAAAAAAATAGATAAGTGTTTTTTCATGTTTTTGTCCTATAGAATGAAAACTATTGAAAATAGAGACCAGAGACTCCCAGGAGCCTGAATCGCTCACATGGTCCTTAGGGCCATAAGGTCTCTTCTATATTAGGTCATCTTACAATCTTAATTCAATATCAGACTTTTGTAGAGCTTAAAATAAGCTGAAGATTTAAGCAAGTAACAGCTTTTCTCTATCTGCAATAGTTTTCATTCTGTAGAAGATAAATGGAAAAAAAGTCTACTTTTTACCATTAAAGGGGCCACAACCCCTATAACATGCATAACGCGTAATCGAACAACTTTGACCCAATGAAGACTTTTGTAGAGCTTATACAACAACAACAACAACAAACAAAATATTTTATTGTCAATCAAAGACGCCCGTTAAGGCAGAATAATTATGTAATTAATGGGCTGAAGGTTTAAGCAAATAATATCTTTTCTCTACATGTATGTGCAATAGTTTTCATTCTACAATGTTCTATAGGGCAAAAACATAAAAAAAATGCTGTTTTGACCTTTGAAGGTCCATCACCCCTTTGATGCGTCACTGACAGTTCAACCCAATGCAGTCTTGTGAATAGTTATGATAAGGTAACCCTCCCTACGTTTCTCTCTGTGAGGGTTACGATTCCAGCTCATTGACCACAACGGAGCAAAAAAAAATTCTGTGATACTCATACAAGACAATGTATTTGATGATGAGTTAAATCAAATGTGTTGATAAGTTTTCAGATGCATCGTAAAAGTTTACACTGATCTTGAACTTCATCAAGTTCAGAATAAGATCTTTAATTTCATTAAGTAACAAGTAATTCAACACTCTTAAAGTCAAATTGATGATTGATTATGGTGTAAAAATTACATATACTAAGCATACAATAGAGGACTCTGGGTCCATAATCGTCTTTTAAAATGCATACTCTAGCGCCGTCGATTTGTTTCGCTGTGCTCCGTTGGGAGTAATGGATTGGAATCATAACCCTCACAAAGAGAAACGTGGGGAGGGCTACGTTATCATAACTATCTTTTGAATAGCTTAATGAGCTGAAGGTTTAAGCAAGTAACAGCATTTCTCTATCTTCAATAGTTTTCATCTTCAATAGTTTTCATTCTATTGGGCAATAAAAAGCTTCGCCAAGCGCAGCATGATACGACTGCAACATGTTGAACCCTGTACATTTTAGGCCCAATATGGATAGTCTATTGCTCTGGACACATGCAGCCCATGGTGGACTGACAAAGGTTTTTGACACATGCTTCTCTGGTGGACTTTCAACCCAGGGGGTAAAAATATAAATTTTCAATTTTGTATTCTACTCTTGAAAAGAATAATGTTTGGGGAAAAAAAATTAAAAATCGAACCAGAATTTTTTTTAAATTATGATTACAGCCCCTTGGGTAATGAGCGAAGAAAAGGTGGTGGTCAAAAAATTTATTCTTTAATTTAGAATGGCTATTTGGCAAGGATAAACTTGTAAAAAAAAATTTTTTAATCGGACCAGAACTAAAAAAGTTAGGATTTTGGCCCCTTTTGGTCCCTAATAACATAACATTAAAAAAAAAGAGGCTCCCAAGAGCCTGAATCGCTCACCTGAACTACACAGGTACATATATTTGTAGATATTATTGTGCTTAACCATATATGATTTAAATTTCTGAAATATCTTGATTAGTTTTCAAGATTATTGGGCTTAATAAGTGTAAATTTGCCAAAAATTAGGAAAAAGAACAATAACTCCCACATCAACAGTCAGATCTTTTCGAAAATTTCAGGACAGGTAGGTCTTAATATGCTGATCACTTTTGATTCTTGCTCAATTTTGATATCTGAAACCATTTTTGAGTTATTAGCAAAAAAATACAATTAACCCCTTTGTTCTATTTTTAGCCATGGCGGCCATGTTTTTTACAAATAAAAAATCTGAACTATAGAGTTGTAGCATATAAGCTATTAAACAAGTGTGCCATCTTAAGATGCAGTTGGTTTTACATTGTCAAACAAGTTAATCTTTGAAATTCAGAGGAAAAGTAATGAAAAATGGTTAATTTTGTTGTTTAAAGGATAATAACTCCTAAAAGAAATGGTCCTACAGCTTTGACCTAAATACATGAAATACAGATCTTGATGTGGTTAATCATATGCAACTTAAATTTTTGAAATATCTTATACAGTTTTCAAGATACAGGGCTAAATAAGTGAAAAAATTTGAAAAAAAATCCAGAAAAAGGGCAATAACTCCTATGTCGATTGTTGGATCTTCTTGAATATTTCATAGCAGGTAGATCTTGAGATGCTGATCACTTTTGTCCCCGTCAACATTTTGATATCTGAAACTATTTTTGAGTAATTAGCAAAAGACTGCAATTTACCCCTATGTTCTATTTTTAGCCATGGCGGCCATATTTTTTGACGAATCAAAAATCCGAACAATAGAATTGTAGCATTTATGCTATTCAACAACTGTGCCAAGTTTGGTTGAAGTTGGATGTATGGTGTCAGACAAGTTAATCTATGAAATTCAGGGGAAAAGTAATGCAAAATGGTAAATTTTGATGCTTTAAGGGCCATAACTCCTAAAAGAAATGGTTCTACAGCTCTGACCTTGTACATGAAATGTAGATCTTGATGTGCTTAATCATATGCAATTTGAATTTTTAAAATATCTTGTATAGTTTTCAAGATATTGGGCTAAATAAGTGCAAAATTTTGAAAAAATCCAGAAAAAGGGCAATAACTACTACATCGGTTGTTGGATCTTCTTGAAAATTTCTGGGCAGGTAGATCTTGATGTGCTGATTACTTTTACCCTATGCAAGAATTTTGATATCTGGTACTGTTTTTGAGTTATTAGCAAAAAACTGCAATTTACCCCTATGTTCTATTTTTAGCCATGGCGGCCATGTTTTTTTACGAATCAAAAATCCGAACGATAGTTTGGTACACATAATGCTACTAAACAACTGTACCAAGTTTGGTTGCAATTGGACTTATGGTGTCGGACAAGTTAAAGTTTGAAAAATTGTTAACAGACGACGACGACGACGACGACGGACGCCAAGTGATGGTATAAGCTCCCATTGACCTTCGGTCCAGGTGAGCTAAAAAGGGACACAAAAATATATCTGCTACTTGACAAGAATAAACTTGCAAAAAAATTGTCAAAATCAGACAAGAATTAAAAAAATTTCCATTTCAGCCCCTTTAGGCCCCTTATTATGTAACAGGTAAAAAAGGGGTGAGGTTGCAAAAATAAATTCTCAAATTTGGATTCACTACTTGACAAAAATAAACTTGCAAAAAAAAATTTCAAAAACAAACCAGAAATAAAATTGTTTTGATTACGGCCCCTTTTGGCCCCTAATTACAAAACAAGTGAAAAAGGGGATAGTCACAAAAATTAATTCTCAAATTTGGATTCGCTACCTGACAAGAATAAACTTTTCAAAATCGGACCACAAATAAAAAAAGTTTCGATTTTGGCCCCATTTGGCCCCTAATTACGTAATAGGGGGGAAAAGGGGGGGTCGCAAAAATTAATTTCTTAATTGTGTAAATGAGCTGAACATTTAAGCAAGCAACAGCTTATCTCTGCCTCCTATAGTTTTCATTTCATTGGCCAAAAACATGAAAAAACATTATTTTAGGGGCTGTAGCCCCTATAAGGGGTCATCTGACAACTTCGACCCTATGGAGTTTTTTGTAGAGCTAAATGAGCTGAACAATTAAGCAAGCAACAGCTTTTTGCTATCTGCAATAGTTTTCATACTGTAGGGCAAAAACATGAAAAAATGCTATTTTTCACCTTTAAGGGGCCGTAACCCTTATAAGGGGTCATCTGACAACTTCGACCAAATGGATACTTCATTAGAACTTTTGATCCTGAAGCAGTAGCGTGGCATCAGATTTCATCTATCTCTAACACTTTTTGAATTACAAGCCAAAAACAGTTGTCTGACCCCCCTGGTCTATTTTTAGCCACGGCGGCCATGTTTTTTGACGAATCAGAACTTGAAACACATCTATAGTGCATGACACCCTATTGATCAATCATACCAAGTTTCATTGAATTCTGTTCAGTAGTTTTAGAGGAAAAGATTTTTGAAAAAGTTATTGTAAGAACAAACTAAAAGTTGCAATTTGGCCCCTTTTGGCCCTTAATTTCTAAATGAAAAAAGGGGGGACTCCCAAAATCAATCCCATCCATCCTTTAATGGTAAGAAATATCATTGTCAAATTTCATTGGATTTGGATAACTAGAACTAAAGTTATCGTGTATACACTAAAGTTAACAGACAACGACGACGACGACAACGACGACAACGACAACGACGACAGCATCATACCATTATACGTCCGCAAATTTTTTGCGGTCGTATAAAAACATGAAAAAAACACCTTTTTTAATCAATAAGGGGTCATCTGAAAACATTGACCCATTGGAGAGAGCTTAAGGAGCCGAAGGTAAGTCTTTTAACAGGAAGTATCTGTATCTGACAAAACTGAAAATCGCTTACAACTTGTGTGACCCCTTTTGGACATGTTGGAGGCTGTATACAAAATTGAAGAAGCCTTTGATTGATAGTTTCTGAGAAAAGTGATATGAAAAAGTGTGATGGCGGCACAGACAGACAGACACCATCATTTCTATGTCCCCTGCTCCGTGTGATGAAAATCATCCCTGAACATTCTGGATTTCAACCAGGAAGGACGCGGGAATGGTCATTGGACAATTTGGGAAGCGTGATTAAGCATTTCAAGGAAATGTAGGATGAGACTCCTATACACCTTTCCACTCTGCTGTCTATCATCTACTGATTAGCCAATAGCCTCTTGTAAATTGATCACATGTGTAATTTTTTACAAAAGATACGAGCACATGGTGTCCGACATAACCTCGGACAAGCTGTGATATCTTGCTACATGTATACAAACTATAGTAAATTAGGCTAATTTCCTAAGTCATTTATTAAATAATTAACCATGAAAACTTAATAATTTTTAGAGATAGTAAAATTTCATCATTACTTTGTATGCTTAAGTAAAATGAAAATTTGAAAATAATATTTTACCTTAGTAAAAAGAGGGTTTTATTAATTAGGTAAAGACCATTAAATCCTTAATATAAACCTAAATACTGTTCAATTTTAATTGTTTAAAATACAAAATAAATTAATATTTACATTAGTGAAGCATACATACATGTACTATTAATAATACATGTACAATTAAGTCTTGAAAAGACTAAATAATTTCAATTGTTAAAAATATTATAATTAAATTGAATTAAAGTTTTGTTTTAAAGTGTTTTATTACAAAGAGTGTAATTGAAATTCTTCTTTTGAAGTTTGATTAAAATGTGGGAATTCTTTAACAGTAATTTAATTTGTTAAAACTTCACTTAATGTAAATGTTTGTGTGTTCAAATGTTATAATCTTCATCTTGAAGTTTAATAATAGTATAATGATCGAGTGTATTTTATTTATTGCTGTATAAATTCATATAAAATTTTCCTTTTCATTCTGTTTTTAAACTTATAATTTTTTTTAATTTTTAAAAATTAGACATCCATGTCTGTATTTTATTATTGAATCAAAATTGTAAAAAGGTAATATAAACAGTACTAGTACATAAAGCATATAACTGACTGATTCTACATTATAAAAAAATATTTCATATTCATTTAATGTATACTGCAATCAGTATAAGACTTTCAGTACTTGTTACTATATTTCTCCTTATCATTATGTATAGCAGCAGCCATTTTGTTGATTAGCTTGTCCGAGGAAGCTGTTATGCATTCTTCTCAGTGGGAGGGGCATAGCAGCCAATAGTGGAAATAGCTACAATACAACCCACCATCACAAATCAAAACGCTAAAGCGTTAAAAGGCAGAGCTTAATCTAAGCACTAAAAATAAAGAACGATCTGTGTTTCATAAACTTGAAACATACACACAAAAAAAAAAAAGTTTTGTTTGTTTCCTCCGCACACTTACACATGTTAAGAAATCTGTAATTAAGCTCCGCCCACTTGATCAAAGGTTAAAGGTCAACAATGCTTAAGTAAACGTCAACGAGTATTGATACACGATATGTAGTGCACATTTATATCGCATTTATGTTGGGGTATAAATATGTACCTCTTATTTTAGACAATCCGTATAACATTTAAAATACAATACAAGCGTTGCGCATTTGCGGGATTGGTCACTAATTTAGCCAAAAGAGGAGGAACTGGTAAAAAAACTGGTTGCAACATGCTAATGGACAAAGAAAGTACTTCTACTTCTACTTCTACTATCTGATGGCCAACTTCAACAGGATGAAGAAACTGTCATTTCTCTGCACAAGTAATTTCCTTATTTCTGTCCAAGATTGATTTTTTATTGGTTGGAAACGTTGATGGTTGGTTTATTTGTCAGTTGCAAATGATCTTTACCCTATATGTTGAATAATTACAGAAGAATTGTTTGATAGAAAATGCTGTTCCCTTTGTCCCATGTTGAATGACGTCGTTTTTCCTCCCTGTGACCCCTGATGACCTCGTCTAAATGACGAGTCAAATCCGGAACGGATATATTGTGCAACCATAGTATACATGGTATACAAGATTAATGTTCTGTAATAGATCCTCTGGTAGCATTAATGACTGACCAATTTACCCTGTCTAGACGGAAAAAAAAACATGAAAATCAGATAGCTTTATAACTCCATAAGGCTCTGCCTAAAAATATGAAACAAGACTGTTCGAAGACATGACATTGACATAAATAAAGTCACACTGACCAGTCAGGGAGATCATCAAAATAAGTTATAAAAATTATAACTGATTTAGGTTATCTGAATTTGAAAAGATAACCATTTTCAGTTACTTTTGTTAAATTGATCACTTTCAAACCTACAAATTTTCATAGTTAGTGTATTTTCCCCCACTAGGCTTCATTTTTTCTGCATTAATTGAACTTTAAGCTGTGTAGTTCAGCTATGAGTTTGAAATTGCAAGCTTATCTTATTGGTACCAAGCCTCTCAAAGATGATGCCCATGGGAAATTAAAATGTCATTATCAAAGCACCAGTGCTTAAATAATGATTTCCAATAAATAAACCTTGTAAAGTCATTGATAATCTATCAATTAAGATCAAAACTTTAGATTTAAGATAAGAATTAAATGACAATTTTACACTTTTGTAAAATTAGTCATTTTAAGCAAGAAAATAGAAAAATAACTGAAACTGGTTACATTATTAAAAAAATCAAGGGAAGTAACTCAAATCTGACTAAAAAAGTATAAATAAGTAACCTAGAATGGTTATAAAAAAAAATATAACTGTTTTTGATGATCTCCCTGACTGCTGACAAGGTTTATATTTCATTTTCTCTCACCTTTAAGTACGAAATCGATCAAGGTTATATAACTCGGGATATCCTCCGTTTGAATGCCCTGTTTATTTCTTAATACCTTGATCAAATTCTCGTAAGCATATTCATACCAAGTTTTGAATTCGAAGGCGGGTGGGTTTTCCTTGTTGTATTGGATATATGCTTCAGAGAAACACCAAGGAAAGGCGCCATTGCAACCTTTGATAATAAGCGGTTCCATTTTAATTTCACGAGTGAGTTGGTCTCGCCACAATGCTGGAATTGCCTTCTTAGCAAATTCTTCCAGCTCAGTTCTTTTTAATTTTTCCGCCATTTCTCACGTGACATAATATTTACCATGTGCAGATGGTGAATATTGTCGATAAAAAATTCAACGAGAAACACCATACCCGCTGGTGACTAAAGTTTTCGATACATTACTTTCTCAGGAACCCCTGATCAAAATGTTTCCTGAGGAAACAATGTCTGAAAAGTAACCAATTTTTTCCTCCGGAAATACTTCAAATAGTCACACCTGATGGCCATTTAACTTGAAAAAGGGGTGGGTTCCTAAAAATATTTTGAAAATCATTTCTGAAGAAAAAAATAATTTAGCAGCAAAGCCCACCAAAGGGTTAGAAAAAAATTCTTAAAAACATTTTTCGCTATATAACACGCTATAGGTACAACAGAGCTCGGAAGGAAAGGCGTCGAAATTATTACAAGTCTATTATGGAAAAGCTTAAAGAGATTCCACAAGAAAATTCTAAAGATTTTTGGTCTGTAATAAACTCTATGAAACACAGTGAAACCGATACTGAGGTTCCTGTGGAAAACAGTGCCCTATTTAGTCATTTTAAAACCCTAAATGAGATAGAAGGTCGGAAGTCTGATAAAAATTTATCCTTTGCAAATGCTTTAAATCTTTCTAAGATTTCAAAAGCTTTGGACTCGCATAACCTAGATGAGCCAATCTCTATTAAAGAAATATCAAAAGCCTGTTGTAAATTAAAAAACAAGAAAAGTTGTGGTCCTGACAGCATCCTGAATGAGATGATTAAATATGGTCAATTTGCACTTACACCCAGTATACATAAATTATTTAATCTAGTCCTAGATTCTGGCTTCTACCCTGATCAATGGTCAGAAGGCTATATTGTACCAATCTTTAAAACTGGCGATCATAGTGACCCTAATAACTATCGAGGTATATCTGTCACTAGCTGCCTAGGGAAACTTTTTAACTCTATCCTTAATGCAAGGCTTGAATCATTTCTTATAAAGAACAACCTTATTGCGGATGAGCAAATTGGCTTTATGCCTGGATGTCGAACATCAGACCATATTTTCAAGTTTAAGACAATAATTGACAAGTACCTAAATCAATCTAAAAAGTTATATTGTTGCTTTATAGACCTTAAAAAGGCTTTTGACTCGGTTATTCACCCTGCTCTATTCTTAAAATTATCAAATTTAGATATTGGGGTCAAATTTACGTCAATTTTAGAGTCTATGTATAATAATATTCGTCTCAGAGTAAAAATTGGTACTAATAGCGTATCAGAAGCCTTTCCTTCCAGAGTTGGTGTGTTCCAGGGTGACAACCTCAGTCCTAGTCTATTTAACATATTTATAAATGATGTAACCAAGGTATTTGACCAAACCTGTAATCCAGTAGTTCTAGGTAATAAGTGTATTAATAACCTTATTTACGCAGATGACTTATTACTGTTATCTGAAAGTAGCGAAGGCCTCCAAAATTGCATAAATAAAGTACACTTGTATTGTGAAGAATGGGGTCTTGACATTAATCATGCTAAGTCAAAAACTATGATTTTTAATAAAGGTAGCAGACTCACAAACGATAAGTTTTACATTGATAACAAAGAGGTAGAGTCTGTAAAACAATATAAATATCTTGGTATTATTTTTAGTATTAATGGTAATTTTACAAATGCACTAAATGATATGTGTAACAGAGGTTTGAAAGCTTTTTTCAAAGTAACCAATATTTTCAAACATGTACCATGTGATGTAAACAAATTTATGTATATTTTTGACCATACCGTCAAACCAGTTCTATTATATTCATCAGAAGTTATAGGCATGTTTAATGCTAAAACAAATGAGTTTAATCCTTATGAGCAAATCTTTAAAAAACTACCAATTGAAAAGGTTAATCTCAGTATGTGTCGATATACTTTAGGTGTAAATAAGAAAACAAGTAAAGTAGCTCTGTATGGAGAACTTGGTAGATACCCATTATATATTGATATCATTATTTCCATGCTGAAGTACTGGAATAGACTGCATAATCCTGTAGTATCAGACAAACTCTTATCAGAAGCTCTTGCAGAAAACTTTAACATGATAGCAAAAAATCAAAATTGTTGGTTAAAATCCATCAATACAATTCTAGATCACTGTTCATCATTTTCCCCAAATTTAAGTATCCATTGCCCAGCTTTAATCAAACCATCTCAACTGTTCAAGATTAAAAAGTATTTTAAGTCTATGTTTGAAAAAACATGGGCCAGGCTATTAGATAAGAATGAAAAATTAAGATCATACAAACTATTCAAAAACATTTTTAAATTAGAGAAATATTTAACAATTATTGGAAATGACAGTGAGAGATTCAACCTTACTCGTTTTAGAACAAGTTGTCATAATTTACATATTGAGACTGGCAGATATACTATTCCAAAAACACCTATAGAAAATAGAGTTTGCAAACATTGCCCGTATAATGTAGTTGAGGATGAGCAACACTTATTATTATTCTGTTCTAAATATGATGCCATCCGTGCTGATTTTATATATAGATGTTATAACAAGAACATTTTGTCTAATTCCAGTTTCAGTCAAAAATTTATCTGGTTACTAAGCAATGAAGACACATTTATCTGTAAAAGCATTGCAAAATTTATTAATTTATGTTTCCAACTAAGATCTTGTGCATGTACAAAGCATTGATATATTACACTGTCAATATCATTGTATTAAACTTGATATTTATATAGACCATGCATATATATATATTATTTGTATACTATAGTATACTTAGTAAAAGGACTGTGGTTGTCTCCCTTGGACTATCGTTTTATTTTTAAGTGTGTAACTGTTCTCATCTGTTTTATTTGGTATAATTTACTATTGTTTATATTTGCTTTTTTTCTAGTCATGTTCATTAATAATGAGCTTTCTTCAAATAAAATAATCTATATAATAATCTATATATAATAATTTTTTTTTTAAATTATGTCACGATGCCCTCAAAAAATAAAAATTCTGTTGCTATACATTAAAAAAAAAGGCACAGGATACAATTACGGCAAAGACGACGAAACGGATGACGGGACGGATACCGAATCATTTACGATCGTAACAATAAGAATTTCTTATTATTACGGCATTTATTTATTACGGCAAATTCATATATGAACGATACGCATAAGAGATTTACCAAACTTAAGATTTTATGTTATTTTCTTCCTTAATTACCACTTTAGTAGATGTTTAGTTAGTTCTGATTGTTGATCATAAAATCTTTACCCGGAAAACATAACTGATGCAACTGACTTGACGACACAAATTTTAGACGAAACATTAACATTAGTAGAATTTTATACCCCCTTTCGGATGACGGAACTTAAAATGCGTGTTTCGTTAACCGGCCAAAAATGACACTGCAAACTGTTCCACTGATGCCCACACCGTGGCATCTGTCATCTTTGATGGATTACTTAAATGCGAAGGATAAAAAAAAATCCGAAAACCACTTGTTGGTTGTATCGCTTGTGCCTTAAGTTATCAAAATAAAATTGAGTTAAATTTACATTTTTTGAGTATTATTTGTCCGCTTGTTTTATATATAAATAAATCAAATTTCATGCCATTAGATTTCACATCGTTACAATATCGATGCCGTAATAATAAGAAATTTCTTATTGTTACGGTCGTAAATGATTCGGTCTCCGTCCCGTCATCCGTTCCCGATTTTCGTCTTTGCAGTAACAATAAGAATTTCTTATAAGCTGGCAACCGGCTCCCTACTGTTCAAATAAATCTTCAGATAACAACGGGGTACCAGCCTAAATTTCTTATTGTTACGGTTTTGCCCAAATTTGCCGTAACCGTATCCTGTGCCTTAAAGAAAATAAAAAATTTATGGACAAAACAACCATAGACCTAATATTAAATATACAGGTCTATGAAACAACCAAATAAATTTTAAAGTTTTAATAATTGGGCTCGCTGAGCTATTTTAAAACTATAAAATTTATTTCACAAGATGTGAGAAATTTCATAATTATCAAGTTTTGATATTTTATATTCTTTTTCTCTAATGACCAAACGTAAAATGTTCCAAATGATATACCCGGAATTAAAAATTTTTAATATATGGCACAAAGAAGCAAAGGTGTACCAAAGGGGTAATCAGTATCATAAACCTGTAAAGACGAAGACAAACCCGGTAGAAAAAAATCATCAAAACAAAACAAACCACATAACAACATAAAAAACACACACACACACATAACAACAAAACCGCATTCAGCAAAACATGATTAAATCAGCAGGAAATTAAAGAAATATTATTAATGTGCTGCAAGTGAGATGTTTAAATCTGCTGACATTAGAAAAATGGTGAACAGAATTGACCGTGAGAGATTCACCCGTGATCCCTACAGAGTTTAAAATTCAAAATCAAACAAATGAATATATTTTATTGTCAGTTGATAGACAAGTTTACCCGCAGTCTGTGTGTCCATCTGGATCTGGTTTTTTTTTCGAAATACCTGGTGTGTTATAATGTTTGAAACAAAACATTTACATGACAACAGTATCTACAAGTCATGGGCTTGAAGCAGGGACATGATACAATATAATACAATATGTCTCTGCTATAAGTGACATGTACACATTGTCGTACATACTTCTCATGATTTTGTGTCTTCCAATTGTCTACTGAACGGCCAATAGCAGACCAATTTTAGCATATCTGACTCATTAACGGACATTATTTTTATAAATTCGATGGAATTAATATGATATTGAATTTTGGCATGATTTGTTTGTATATACATAATTCTTAGATATAAATAATGACCTTGTATATTGTTTTATACCTATAACTCCAGATTAACATACATTAAACCCCGGTTATGGTATGAATATATTGTTCTTGGGAGATGTTTCTGGGTTGGAAACAACTTCGTATAACATCCTATGTGTTTCTAGAAACCCCAGTGACACTTGCATGATTTTCTTTGATCTTTTAGATTTTCACACTTATTTGTTACTATTGCTTTTATCAGTCATCTATAAACTGCTATCTACCATTGCTTCTTGTTAACTATTTAAAGATTGCTGACTGCATTTGCTTTTTGTTATCTAAACGTTGGTGATCTATCGATTGCGAAGCTCACCTTGTTGCACATTATTGTCACTAAGTGAAGTGGGAATTGATTTCAACCTAGTGCTCAATCCATGCAAAAAGAAGTCACAGCCAGCATCTGAATAGACGATATTGAGATGTGGAATAAGTGTACGCGACACAACAAACATAAACAAACAGCAATTCAAAAAATCACAACGGAAAACAGCAAGCAGTCTTCAACATGACCATAGGTCACTGCTTACCGTCTTGCATTGGCCCAAGACTCATAATACAATACAAAAGTTTCAAAACCAATCCCTAAATCATCAACGAAAGACCCAATTCTTGACATAAAACAGTTAACACAGAATGACAAGGACAAACAAAGGCTTTGGCAAAGTTTTCTGGCTTAGGACAGGTACATATAAAATGTGGCGGGGTTAAACTAGTTTTTTGGATCCAACCTTCCCCCTATTGATAAGCTTGCACAAAGCATACATATAAAACACACTGTAAAACTCAATCGACAAAAGTTCAATTCAACAAGAGAGAACCTAAGACAAAATACTGTACGAAAACAACAAGACGAGGAGGAACTCTCTTGAGAACACTCGAAGTTAATGACAACTAGCTAAGAAACATTTATCGATTGATGTAAAAGAATCAAATACATCAATTCTAAATCCGACACCCCACGTCAAAACAATTAATGATTTAGAGTTGTATGACCATACAGAACCGATATATTTGATCGCTGTGGTGCTTATAAATAATACAGTGGATACAAAGTGAAAATTTAACGTTTTAAAGTTACTATCAAGCTATCAATATTTCTGCCAAAACATACCAAATGCAAAGATTTTACTAAAACATTGAATTCGTATCCTTTTTTTCAAAAGGTTTTTAAGCCAGTTTTTAATTTCCATAAGGTTGAAAGCATGAAGGCATGAAGCATGCATCTTGCTAAGCATCTCTAGGTGCACCTTTCCATACCACTTTAGATGATGTGGTACTTGTCAGTAAGCGGGTATAGACTTTAACCTTTCTTCTGTAAGTGGTCATGCAGAAAATATAGGTAACAGCCAGCAATGTTGTAGCATCACAAGGAGCACCTTCTCTACCAATATCATTGATGTGGCACTTGTCAGTAAGCGGAAATGGACTTTAACCATTCTTCTGTAAGAGGTCATCCATGTAGAAAAACAAGGTCACAGCTAGCATCCGAAGCATGCATTGTGCTAAGCATCACCAAGTGCACCTACAATACCAATATCATTGATGTGGTACTTGTCAGTAAGCCAGAATGCACTTAAACCACTCTTCTGTAAGTGGTCATCTATGCGGAAAATATAGGTCACAGCCAGCATCCGAAGCATGCATTGTGCTAAGCATCACTAGGTGCACCTACCATAGCAATATCATTGATGCGGCACTTGTCAGTAAGCGGAAATGGGCTTTAACCATTCTTCTGTAAGTGGTCATCCATGTGGAAAATAAAGGCCACAGCCAGCATCCGAAGCATGCATTGTGCTAAGCATCACCAGGTGCACCTACAATACCAATATCATTGATGTGGTACTTGTCAGCAAGCCAGAATGGACTTAGACCACTCTTCTGTAAGTGGTCATCTATGCGGAAAATATAGGTCACAGCCAGCATCCGAAGCATGCATTGTGCTAAGCATCACTAGGTGCACCTACCATAGCAATATCATTGATGTGGCACTTGTCAGTAAGCGGAAATGGGCTTTAACCATTTTTCTGTAAGTGGTCATCCATGTGGAAAAGAAAGGCCACAGCCAGCATCCGAAGCATGCATTCTGCTAAGCATCACCAGGTGCACCTACAATACCAATATCATTGATGTGGTACTTGTCAGTAAGCAAGAATGGACTTAGACCACTCTTTTGTAAGTGGTCATCTATGCGGAAAATACAGGTCACAGCCAGCATCCGAAGCATGCATTGTGCTAAACATCACTAGGTGCACCTACAATAGCAATATCATTGATGTGGCACTTGTCAGTAAGCGGAAATGGACTATAACCATTCTTCTGTAAGTGGTCATCCATGCGGAAAATATAGGTCAAAGCCAGCATGTGCTTATCATCACTTGTAGCACTTACCATACCAATATCATTGATGTGGCACTTGTCAATAAGCGTGTATGGATCTTAACTATTCTTCTGTAAGTTGTCATCCATGCGGAAAATATAGGCCACAGCCAGCATCAGAAGCATGCATTGTGCTTAGCATCAGTAGGTGCATCTACCATACCAATATCATTGATGTGGTACTTGTCAGTAAGCAGAAATGGACTTTATCCATTCTTCTGTAAGAGGTCATCCATGTGGAAATATAGGCCACAGCCAGCATCAGAAGCATGTATTGTGCTAAGCATCACCAGGTGCACCTACCATACCAATATCATTGATGTGGCACTTGTCAATAGGCGTGTATGGATCTAAACTATTCTTCTGTAAGTTGTCATCCATGCGGAAAATATAGGTCACAGCCAGCATCCAAGCATGCATTGTGCTTAGCATTACTAGGCGCATCTACCAATATCATTGATGTGGCACTTGAAGTGATAAATTAGATATAATTTTAATAGAATGTCATTAAGTGTGTATGGGTCTTAACCATTCTTCTGTAAGTGGCTGCGGAAGCCGACGCCAAGGGTATCACATAAGCCCCCATCACTTTCAAAGTGAGCTAAAAACTGTTGCATTTTCTTTAAAATTTATATGACTGCATTTACATGTCCATGGTTTAAACATTGTGGGCACCTGTACCATGCAATACCTGAGTACTTAGTTCCAATGCTGTACAGTACATTGAGATTGCAATGACCATTAACTCAACAAGACCAAAGGATGAATCCTGCTTTTAATTTACAAAACCAGGGCTGTATGTGATTAGGTTTGTCAGTTACCTGCCAAAGGTAGGGGGCTTTCTCTGGGCACTCTGGGCTCCTCCACCATTAAAACTGACTACCTTATATGGCCCAGGTGCATCGAAAGGGTGTTGTTGAACCCTAACACACAAACACACACACGTACCAAAGGATGAAAGAAAAGTTTCTGGATTGCATATAAGATTTAATTTAGTCTGATTTAATTTACAATGATAGTGAAAATATGAAAACAAACAGTCATAAACAACAAATCTTGTTACTGATTGACTCTGGATGGGAAACTAGATACAATATTATATACAATAATTTACAGAAATTTACAAGATACATGTATAATTAATACATACATTATTGAATGTATAGATTCAGTTAAAATGAAATCAAATTTTAACAAGATGCACATTTTAATTTAGAAAAAAAAAATTAGATGGAATAAATTTAAAGACCCTGCCTTAAACAAATATTCTAAAAAGTTTCTTAGCATATGTGAAAATTTCTAAACATGATTTTCAACAAAATTAGTTAATAAATATAAAAAGCATGCATAACTGTAGTTAATACTATATTGAGGACCAAAACAAGACTGAACCATTTTTCTTACAAAATCTTTGTCTTTTTTCTATTCCCCCATTGCCTTAACAACTAGTATGGTATGGAATGATATGGAATTTAAAACACACATATTTAGATTAGGCCAAACAAAATGTATGTTAAGTTTAGGTTTTTTTACCTACCCTAGCATACTTTATTGGCAACTTTGGTAAAAATCCTGGTACATTCATTTACTAAGCACAATTTAAGGCCAATATATTAAATATTCTAGATTCTCATCCCCTCCCGCCCGATTTTATTTCAGCCCCTCAAAAAATTTTATTTTGGTATTTTGGCAACTTGTGTAAATTTTTGGTCAATTACTTTTAAAATGGCAGCATATTTTATCAAAATGGATGAAAAAAAAAATTTTTTTTTTCTTTAATTTGCCCGCCCGTCAGCCCCATATTTTCAAGAAATTAGGATGAGAATCTAGGAATTATTTTATCTTGACCTAAGTCAGGAAACCTCTCCCATTAGGATCTAAATGAAATAACTTTTAAAATTTTAAATAGTTTTGCCCAACCTATTTAACAAAAGTAATCCTTAACACACATACATTTTTACTTGGCCTAGCAACAAACAGATAATAATTGCAGACAATGAAAAAACAATTATCTAATCATATTATCACAACTTCCCTCTGGAGTTTGGAATATAATAAATCAAAATAACGCTCTACATATAACATGATATACTGTGGATTCATTTATTTTCATGGGTACCAATTTTCGTGGTTTGATGAAAAATGATCAGTTCGTGGATTCTTACATTCATGGTTTTGAGGATTGCAGCATACATATACATGTTAAATTTCATATTACTGGGAATCTATTTTTATGGGTAAAAGCCACCCACGAAAACCACCAAAATTGATACCTAACGAAAAATATTGAAACCACAGTAAGTAATTACATCCATATACATAACAAAACTTCATGTGAAGGGGCACAAGACTTCTAAGAAAAATTACTCCCTTTTTCTTTAAGGACGGTCACCCCTGAAAATTTTCATAGATCAAAGATTTATGATTTGTGATGAAAAGGATAGAAAATTATTGTACATGTTTTCAAATGACAATTTTAAGCAAACCTTCTATCTATTTGCTTATTTCCTAGATACATGTATATAATGTCAAACCTTTGGTAGATTCAACTTTACTTTCACCTAGAATCATATTTGGCCTTAAAAATGTTTAAGAGTTTCAAGAAATTTTATACAGATGTGTTTTAATGTCTATATATTCAAATAATGTCGTAAAAAGAAGAGAACAGTGCGCAAAAAAAAGAATCTCCAGTATTTAAAGGTTAAGTCTAGAGGAGATCAATATTCTAGCTAAACTTCTGAAACATTAAGAGTGACCTCCCTTAAAGGCAGGCTGTGATCAAGCATACCAGTTAGTGAGTCATAACAAAAACTTAATCTAATAATAAAGATTCATTGTCTCCCTGTGGGCCAATGTCCATTTGCTCATCTATATCTTTAAAATGATCTCCCAACACATCCGATATTGACATCACAGAAACAATTTTAGGGGTTCCCAGCTCCCCCTCTACAGCCTCGTCGCTAACCTCACCGGCTATACTGATATTTCCGTCAGAATCTTCCATATAAACGTTGGTCCTAGCACTATTATTGGAATCAGCATCTGACAAATTGCATGTTTCTTTAGTGTCAGCCATATTGAATAGAGCACCATCTACCTGATCTAATTTCTCCTCAACGGAAGCTTGAGTGATGAGTTGCTCGTTTTCTGCGGTGATTTTTTGGGATATATTTTTGAGCGGTGAAGTATTTACTGAGCTGCCTGGTGTAGAGGTGTAAGATGAAGATAGGAATGATGAATTAGCCGTCGAAGGCTGAACCTCTTGGCTGAGCGACCGAATATCGTCCAATAAAGATAATATATCATCATTATCCTGAGGATCAGGTTTATTGTCTTTTTGTTCACTTTTTTCATCTTCTGTAACAACATTAGAAGTATCGTCCTGTGATTCAGTTTCCTCTATAATTTCAGAAATTTCAGGCTGTTTTTCATTTTCAACATTTTCAGCTGAATTTTGTTGATTTTTTTCATCAGGAGGCTTCTCATTTTCTGATTTTTGAAAATTGTCACCGTCCTTTGACGAGTCCCCAGTGTTTTCGTTATCATCTTCGTTGATCAAAACATTAATAATTTCCCCAGTTGTATCATCCAAAATTTGATCCTTAAGAAGATTTTCATCAAACGACTTGAAATTATTTTCAAACTCCTTCTCAGCCTCGTTCTTATTCATTGGTTCGTTTTTATCGTCACCCATATCAATATTTTGTTTTAAAATTTTATCCACAACAGCATGGAAATCCAAAGAAGTAGTTTGTCCTAGATTTTGACCTATAGTGTTACCTGGTGAGTGTACATTACTGGTTTCTGAGACAGCTGCAGAAGGATTAACTTGGTTATTTACAGAACATCCTGCAGCACTGGATGTTGTTTGGGTACGAGATGCCGAAACAGCTCCTGAACTTTGATCTTTTGTGAGACATTGTAAATGGTTCTCCACTTCACTGTCAATCAATAGCTGCATGGTTAAAGCATGAGGGTTATGAATATTTACAGAGGCTTGAGCAGTACAAGGTGAACTAGGAACAAGACCAAGATTCGATTGTTGCATAGAAGATGGCGGGAATATTGACTGACTTGAGCCTTGAGCTATCATCACGCTAGAAACCAGTTTAGGTAAGATGGGTTGAAAGGATGATTGCTTTTTCATAGAAACAGATGAAGTTCCTGCTTGAACTGGTATCTTACTTCCTGCTGCTGAATAACTTCCTGGTAGTGATGAGACAGGGGTACCAGAGGTAGACTGGTTTACTTCATAGTCAGATTCCTCAGGGTTATCAATATAAATCACAGGAGTGTTTGTAGATTGTGGTGTTTTCTGTGGGGTATTTTTTACAGGGGATAGAGACTGAGGTGTGGAGGCATTAGAAGAATCGTCCCGTTTCTTTTTGATGTGTTGTTTGATTTCGGGCAGATGGTCATAGATTCTGTCGCAGACTACTGCTATCTTCTGCAGCTGGAAGTCAAGCTTCTCTCGGCTAATACCTCGCTTGATGTGAAAATCTGAAAAGGGAAAATTAAAATAAATTTACAAGAAATGATAATGATTATGATAATATCTAATAAAAAATCTGTCAAAATCAAAAATGGCAGGATTGCGTTTAACAGGAAGAAGGTGAGCGACAGGCCTGAAATTGAATCCCACATTATGGGACCCTACCTAAATGTTGTATACCAAATATCAAGAGGCTGTGATAAGTTGTTGCTGAGAAAACTGTTAGGCAAATTTCTTCCCCAAACACCCGCTGTTCAACATTCCCATAATATAACCCGGATTTTTCACTTTCAAACCGGCCAAAAATTCAAACTAACCTCAGACAAAATACTCCACCTTGAAATATGTCATTTTTTCTACAATCAAAGAACCATGCTGAACTTGATAATAGGTGTACATTTTTGATGATTTTTGTTACTTAAAGCTCATGTGCACAATGTTTTAAGTCTCATAATCTTGATGAAAAAGTAACTTAATCTGAAAGTAACCCTAATTTGGGACAGAGGAAAATAGTCTGGAATCCAAAATGCTGTTCCATATAACTAGTTAGGGCATAAAAGTACTGAAACTAGACAAACCTTTCAAGTCCTCAAGACGTTTCATAAGATTTTCCTGGTATGCCTTCAATGACTTGACACGTTTTTCCATCAGAGAACATTTGTTACTTTCTTTCTTGAGATGGTCCGTTGCCTATAAAACAAAACAATATCAGATGTTCAATGGCAGATTCCAACTAGAAAATGTGTCTATGAGCCATAGGATAGCCCTTTGTTCTTGAAATATTATTGACCCCCAATGTGTATTACTTGGAATATGGACCTTTACAAAGGTGATCATGTGTAAAATATAGGTCGCAGTGACCTAATTTCTTGTAGCTAGGTGGTGCCCTGTTACCAAGACTCATCTAGTAGTGAAATACCATTGACCCCTAACATGTAGTATCCGAGATATGGCCCTTAACCAAGAACTTCACCTAAGTCATTCATGCATAAAATATAGTTCACAGTGATCCAATTTCTATTGATAAGTGTCATGTTATCCAAGACACATCTAGTGGTGAAATACCATTGATCCCCAACATGTAGTATCCGAGATATGGACCTTAACCAAGAACTTAACCAAAGTCATTCATGCATAAAATATAGGTTACAGTGATCTTATTTCTAGTGGGTGGTGTCACATTACCAAAGACACATCTAATGGTGAAATATCATTGACCCCCAACATTTAGTATCCAAGTTATGGACCTTAACCAAGAACTTAACCAAAGTCATTGACCCTCAACATTTAGTAGTCGAGTTATGGACCTTAACCAAGAATCGAACCAAAGTGTTACAGACATACGTACAAACACGGGTTAAACTATATGGTCCACATACGTGGTCAGGCCATAAAAATGGGGAATGCTAACTTAAAAGAATTGTAGGTGTTTATGTGCATTCTACAAAAAAATACAGGAGGAACAAGTCAATTGACACAGATGCTTCAATATTGGGCCTTTACAAAGAGTATAAGTCTAAATTCACTTTAAAGACTTACAGTATGTCGTACAGAATAATTTACAAATTTAAAACTATTCCAGCTTGATGAAAAATTTCTTCAGACAGACATACAGTGGGACATCAGCAAAATCTAATGCCCTCAGCATGTTAATGCAGGGGCATAAAAACTAACCTACCAATGGTGATGACAATTGAGAACATGAGGAATCACTTTCATTAATACTTGTCTTTTTAATGTTAATTTGTCTTTGTTTTTATCGACCTTGAGATTCAAATACCATTTGTGTTACGACTCTTTTCCATATCAAACCCACCTGTGCTAGAATTCTGCCACATTTAGGACCCTTGTCCATACCAAACCCACCTTTGCAAGGATTCTGCCACATTTAGGACCCTTTCCCATACCAAACCCACCTATGCAAGGATTCTACCACATTTAGGACCCTTTTCCATGTCAAACCCACCTTTGCTAGAATTCTGCCACATTTAGGACCTTTTTCCATATCAAACCCACCTTTGCAAGGATTCTGCCACATTTAGGACCCTTTTCCATATCAAACCCACCTTTGCAAGGATTCTGCCACATTTAGGACCCTTTCCCATACCAAACCCACCTATGCAAGGATTCTGCCACATTTAGGACCCTTTTCCATACCAAACCCACCTTTGCTAGAATTCTGCCACATTTAGGACCCTTTTCCATACCAAACCCACCTTTGCAAGGATTCTGCCACATTTAGGACCCTTTCCCATACCAAACCCACCTATGCAAGGATTCTGCCACATTTAGGACCCTTTTCCATACCAAACCCACCTGTGCTAGAATTCTGCCACATTTAGGACCCTTTTCCATATCAAACCCACCTTTGCAAGGATTCTGCCACATTTAGGACCCTTTTCCATATCAAACCCACCTTTGCAAGCATTCTGCCACATTTAGGACCCTTTTCCATATCAAACCCACCTATGCAAGGATTCTGCCACATTTAGGACCCTTTTCCATATCAAACCCACCTTTGAAAGGATTCTGCCACATTTAGGACCCTTTTCCATATCTAACCCACCCTTGCAAGGATTCTGCCACATTTAGGACCCTTTTCCATATCAAACCCACCTTTGCAAGGATTCTGCCACATTTAGGACCCTTTTCCATATCAAACCCACCTTTGCAAGGATCCTGCCACATTTAGTCATAACGTACTGCTTATCATCAAAATGTATCAATCTTTTCATTCTGCTGGCTTCCTCTGGGGAGAACAACAGAGAAGCAATCTCCTCTAAATTAGACTGGAGCTCAACTCGTCTTTTCTTCTCTCTGTAAAAGAATAGAAATATAGCTTCTACAACGCGATCGAGGTGATTATGGTATTTCTAACATCAAGGGAAATAAATTTGATTATTTTAATGGCGAGGCTTGCCGAGCGATTAAAATATCAAATCTATTTCCCCGAGATGTTAGAAATTCCATAATCATCGAGAATTTAGTTGTAGAAGGTTTTTCTCTAATGTCTACAGGTAAAAAATTGCAAAAAGGTTGGTCATCAATTGCACGTGCAATTACGCTGAGAACAAAATTTTCTCTAGAGGTGAGAAATATTTTTCCACAACTGGTTGAGAGGTTGATGAATCAGATTAAAATTAGAGAAAGTAATATTTAAATGGCATTATAAATCTTAATCATGTAAATAGAAGCAAGAAAAACTTTTTTTCTAGATGAAAGGAACATTGTAATCTAAGGATGTTAAGGAAATGTCACAAAGATTATGAGAAAGTTTCATGAAAATCCTTTGAGTGGTGAAGGGGAAATTACAGATAAGAGATGGATACCATAGGCATAACAGATAAACCAATTGTAGGACAGAGAGACAGACGCTCTTTTTTAAGTGCTTGGTATATAAACTAGAATGGCGGTCTTCCATGGAAGACGTATGTCGCCTGCATCTTAAAATATTCTGTAAACAGGTAGTTGATGAGTTACCGGCATAAAATTATTTGACAACATACAGTACCATAGGAGAAAGCTACATACCAAATATCAAGAGGTTGTGACATGTAGTTGCCCGGAAAACTGTGTTGGAAATTTTTGTGACGCCGCAGGACGACGCAAGATGATGGATGGTGCCAAAGTTACCCCTATATGTCACTTCTGCAACATTTTGCAGGTGACATAATGATTGTCAGCAACATAAAAATGGAAACATTTTCTAAATCAGAATAAATATGATGCAGGACCAATACCCGTAAAGACACATCTGAAGAGAGCTGCTGCTTTAGTAGCGGGTCGGGAGAGCTTCCTTCTCTCTTTTTTATATTGTTAATGATTAAAATTTAAATTCTCACAATTCTTTATGTATTGTAACATGTGTGTTATATATCAAAGTAATTCAGATACCTTCATTAAATTTCAAATTGTTTAAGAGCATCTTTGGTTAAGATATGAATAAATTTACTTCACTAATCAACATTTTGGGTAAATCATTTGTGTATAATTGATCCTTAAAATCAGACTTTTCTATCGGCAGTCAAGATTAATTTTTTTTTATTATGAAAATGGTTTTAAGGTAGAATAACAAAAAATTAATACTTCATTTTCTTGTATAGTTTCTTTTCTTCTTCTGTTAAAAATCCCTGGAAAAAGAAAATAACATAACTGTAAAGTTTCATGGCATTTGGTCTACCTGAACAAAGTTATTGTGAAAAAAAATATAAAAGTCACTTTTTTGGGCCCCTTATTTCTAAACGAAAAAAGAAGGGACACCCAAAATCAACCCCATCCTTCCTCTTATGGTAAGTAACATAACTGTACAGTTTCATGGCCTTTGGTCGACCTGAAATTTAAAAATCGAACAAGAATTTTTTTAAAATTATGATTACAGCCCTAAAAATTTATTCTTAAATTTAGAAATGCTACCTGACAAGAATAAATTTGCAAAAAAAAATTTTCAAAATCGGACCACAAATTAAAAAGTTTCGATTTTTTAATTACATAATAGGGGGAAAAAGGGGGGGGGTCGCAAAAATTAATTCTTAATTTTGTATCCACTATTTGACAAGAACAAACATGCAAAAAAAAATTTTCAAAATCGGACCAGAAATAAAAAATTTACAATTTGGCCCCTTTTGGTCCCTAATAACATAACAGTAAAAAAGGGGACACAAAAATATATCTGCAACTTGATAAGAATAAACTTGCAAAAAAATTGTCAAAATCGGACAAAAAGGGGTAGGTTCACAAACCTTCATATTTGGCCCTAAAATTTCAAGTGTTAGATAATCATGTCATATTTGTTGTAGATATAGTACTATGAATATATGTAAAACATATGCATTTGAAAGTTTGATTTGTGACATAACTATGTCGCAGTGACGTCAAAATCTTCGGCATTTCGCAAAAAATATTGAAAATCTTTAGATTTTGCCTTTTTTCAATGCACAATTGTGCTTTGGAAATACAGAGCGCACTCAAGGGCACCCTTCATAATTAAGTTGATTATAATTATGACCATATTAAAGGTTTTCTGAAAATATGAAGGGTGCCCTTGATTGCGCTCATATTTTTCTTGACCAATTTAGAACCAAAAAGTAGCAAAATATGGTGAAATTTGGGATTTTTCGTTAAATTCCCCAAGTTTGACCCCTATAGTTGAATTGGTCTTTTATAATATGTCAAAAAGAAGTTCAGAATTAAAAAACCTAGCACATGACTATACTTACTAAGAATTATAACGTGATATATTAAAGTTAAGATTTTTGCCAAATTGTAGGCCAAATAAGGGTGTTCGTGAACCTTCTCCTTTAAAAAGTTTCGATTTCGGCCCCTTTTGGCCCCTTATAACGTAACAGGTGAAAAACGGGTGGGGGTTGCAAAAATAAATTATCCAATTTGGATTCGCTACTTGACAAAAATAAACTTGCAAAAAAAAATTTCAAAAACAAATCAGAAATAAAAAAGTTATAATTACAGCCCCTTTTGGCCCCTAATTACAAAACAAATTAAAAAAGGGATGGTCGCAAAAATTTATTCTCAAATTGGGATTCGCTACCTGACAAGAATAAACTTGCAAAAAAATTTTCAAAATCAGACCACAAATAAAAAAGTTTCGATTTTGGCCCCATTTGGCCCCTAATTACGTTATAGGGGGAAAAAGGGGGGGTCGCAAAAATAAATTCTTAATTTTGTATCCGCTATTTGACAAGAACAAACATGCAAAAAAAATTTTCAAAATCGGACCACAAAAAAAAAGTTTTTATTTTGGCCCCTTTTGGCCCCTAATTACACATCGGAGAAAAAGGGGGGGGGGCAAAAATTCATCAGGTTCATTCTTTTATTGTAAGAAACATTCTTGACAAATTTCACAACAATAGGCCAACTAGGACCAAAGTAATGATGGAAACAAGTAAAATATTTGAATTTTTTGCCCCTTTTGGGCCCCTAATTTTGAAACAAAAAAAAGGGGGCCTCCAAAATCAATCCCATTCATCCTTGTATGGTAAGGAACATCACTGTCAAATTTCATAGCAATCGGATAACTAGAACTAAAGTTATTGTGAAAACAAACAAAAAAGTAGTATTTTTGGCCCTTTTTTGGCCCCTAATTTTTAAACGAAAAATGGGGGGACCCCCAAAATCAATCCCATTCATCCTTTTATGGTAAGGAACATCATTGTCAAGTTTCATAACAATCGGATAACTGGAACTAAAGTTATTGTGGAAACACTAAAAAGTTATCAGACACCGACAACGACGACGACAACGACGACGACGATAACGACGACAGCATCATACCATAATACGTCCGCAAATTTTTTGCGGTCGTATAAAAATGATCCCAAAAGGGGAGGTGCACATCTTCAATATATCTGTAATCACTGTGTAAAATTTCAGAAAGATCTAGTGTTGGTTTTTGAGATTCATATTACACAAGACAGGCACCCTGTAACTCGACGGACGGTTGGACGGAGCGACCCGACTACTAGACCTGCTTTTGCCTTCCGCGACGCAGGTAAAAATACCTTAAATAAAGCTAATTACAAATTTACCCAACTTGTTTCAGAACAAAATTTTTCTCAAACACCCATCACCCACCATATATGTAATAGAAGTTCCTCACAAACCCCACCCCCCACCCCCCAATTATGGAACAGCCCTTAAAGAAGTAGGTAGGTCAGTTTCCTGTGGCTTCATTTTTGTTATTCTACTTATTTTGGTTGTTTTCATGGGTGACATTATACATTGGTTCTGTCTGACAACATACCATATAGCAGGAATTAGCAAGGTTCTAATTTTCGCTATATTTGCGACCATTACTCTATCGGGAAATTTAAAACCAGCGTAAAATAGAATCAACATAACTTTGGATTGAGAATATTATTAAATAACACAAAAAAAAGGTCAGCGTATATAACAAGCTAGTCATTTAGTATAAAATTGCACGCCGCAAAAATTACCCGCTATATGGTATGCAAACCAGGAAATTTAAAATCCAAATGTATTTTGAAGTAACCAAAAAATTAAATACCCACAAAAATAAATGATTACACATTAATAAAAATCTACCTCAAGGCTCTGGAAAAACAGTCAAGTCATTTTAGTCATTTTGCTAAAAAATTTTAGAAAAGGGAGAAATAACCAGTGTACTGTATGAATATTGCGTCCAAAATATAAGAAAACAAGATGTAAATGACTGATTGTGACTTTTTCCAATCAGCCATTTGGATCATTATTTAGGTCATGACTGGCAAATAGGACTGTTTCTACCTCTTGAACTTCAAAGTAATCAGCCTGTTTGTTCTCTATGACGTCCAGTGGGGCCTTTCTTTTCCTCTTCTTCTGTAGGTTACTGTGTAGGGAACAGGATGAGCTGTGCCAGCTACTGACCGACTCAGATCCAGACGTAGAGGCTATATCAAAGGAGTCCGTCTGGGAAAAAAATCATGTGATGGTTTTACCAGATTAGATCCTACCCTTAACTAATCAATGACAAAAAAGCAACATAGTTATACTCTAATAGAGCTCCTGAGTTCACTTTTGTTGTAACATGTTTCCAATGCTGGATGCAAATATTTACCAAATATCTGTTCTGTCATGTTGCATTCACAAGGTTGGATAACTGCATAGTCCAAAGTCCATTCCTTCTTTGCTGTGAGACAGGAACAAATTTTTAAAGTAATTCATAGTGTATGAGTTATGACTTGAGTTGGTATTGTTGATTGCTATTCAGTTGTTTTAGTATTTCTGTGTTTTATGTTGTCTGTTTTTTCATCATGTTCTCATTGGTGTTAACTGGTTTTGTCTTTCAGACTTTTGACATTCAGATGCCCCATTGATACCTCTGCTCCTTTTTGTACCAATGTATTTCTTGAATAATTGTCTCATACAATGTTATATTTCAGTATTTTCTAATGAATATAATTCTGAAATAATATAAATAAGTTACACAAGTACCTCAGAAAGACCTGTAACATCGACCTCCTGATCTTCGACCTTTGACCTTGGGATATTACTACTATTGCTGTTTTCTTCCTCATCGTCGATAACAATAACATTAGATTTCTGTGCATCTTGTTCATCTTCACTCAAACTTCTAGCAATGTTATCATCGTCTTGATTATCTAACATGGCTGTGTCGTAATCATCTTCAATTTCATCCTTTTTTTCCTCTGTACTTTTATCATCAGTTTTAGAGTTTGATGATCCAGCCACCAAAGTTTCATCTTTTATCTCTTTTTCATCATCATTCACTTCCTGAACAATATTTTGGATTTTTTCAAATCCCTTTTCAAAAGTATTAAGAATATCCTCTCCTTGGCTAGTGACTGAAGTAGGAGTTTGATCTTTGACAGGTGACGACTCAAGATCAATTACGATTGGTTCAGACTGAACAACAGGAGAGACTATTTTCGGGATTGGTACCGGCCCGCGACATCTGACACATATTTTATCAGAAATACTATCTTGAGATAGGACCCAACTAGTTATGTCCTCAGTGGTTAAAACAGCCGAACATTTAACACACTTAAGAACGGATATCTGACCAATGGAATCGTCCACGTTAGTGGCCATGGCTCGGTCAGCAGCATTTGTCTGAATGATCGGACCAGCAACAGATGGAACTATCGGCTGCGCCACCTGGCCAGATTTTTCTATATGCACCTGACCAGTTGGATCCAGTCGTGACTTTTTCAAATCTATCATGATGGTAGTTTGCATTGGTAGCTTTCGTTTCAAGTTTTGCTGATCAACCGATTCTGGAACAACCGAGGTAACACCTTTGATAGCTTCACCAGATCCTAGAGACACGTAAGGTTTTTGTTGGTTTATTGATGAAGTGACAGATGTCACTGCAGACGAGGCAAGGACATTAATAGGTTTTGAGACAAGTATCACTGGTGAACTGTTAGGTACAGTGTTCAAACTGGTGGTGAATCGTTTGTCTGGAATGGAACTGGCTGTCTTTATAGGCAATCCTGGCGGCTTGTTGACAATAGCAAAATGACCAGTCGGCTGTGAAATGTTTAACCTGCTTAACCCACCGATACCACCAGACACAATTGATTTAGACATAGGAAGATGCTGTGAAATAGTTGACGAGCTGCCACCCGTGGTCTTAGATTGAGACGAGGGATTAGACTGTGTTACCACTGATGAGCTAGCATTAGCTTTTGCTGACTGTGTTAAAGGCATCTGGAGCTGCTTGGCTAGCGCTGATGTTGCAATGTCCGATCTTATTGATTGAGAGACAGATTTTACATGTGGTTTGGACGGCACAGATATCTTAGTTGAGACATTCACCTCATCATCCTGATCATCTGTTAAGTTTATAACAGGAATATTTGTCTGTTTCAAACTTTCATCTTTTACGATCTGAATTCGTACGGAGTAGACATGTTTAGGCAGTTTGGCTTTGACCTCAGGTGGAATAACAGCTGGCTTGCTGGACTTGGGAAGAATCGACACTTTGAAAGGTGGGACAATGAACGAGACGAGAGCAGGATACCTATATCCAGAAATGTGGGTGGTCAGACAAGACAGAATTTTAGCTTTCATATCCTCATAGTTACAGTTGGATATGACTTCAAGCAAGCGGAGATTTTCAACAGCCTGATCTGCATGACCTTTACTCCTAAGGCAAATCCACTGAGTGTGCCACTTTCCACTGGAGAGGAGCTAAAAATAGATAAGTTCACAGTTTTATAAAACATTCTACAATAATACATCTACTTGTTATTTTGTAATAACAAATTTTGCAGGTTGTTCATATTTCATGCTTAATACTCTTCTGGAGCATCTGAGTTTACTCTTGTTCGAGTTGAGTTAACATTGTTGATTGCTATTCAGTTGTTTTTGTATTTCTGTTTTATGTTGTCTGTTTTTTTTATCCTGTTCTTGTTTGTGTTTACTAGTTTTGTTTCTGTCCTTTCAGACTTTTTACATTCAGATGCCCATTGATACATCTGCTTCTTTTATTTATTTCAAGTTTTGATGGTCAAATCAAATGAGTCCTTCAAATTTATGGGATTCTTAAATTTATGGATCATCCATCAAGGAATCAGCAAGCTCTCAAACAAGTACCACTACCACACATACAAAAATATCTCAATTCAAATTTTAAAATAGGTCCAAATCTATGTAGAAAAGATAGTGTAAAAGTTGTGTGAAAATCCAGTTTTTAAGATGGAGTTGCAGTGTTGAAGAAAAGAGATAGGTGCCCTGAAGTGAAATAGGTAGACAAAAGAAAGAACAAACAATCTATTAATATACTTCACACGTTCAAAGCAGGTGTTTTAAAAAATACTTGAACTGAATTAGTTCTTGTTATCATTTTCTTATGTTACATACATCTTGAGGAATGTTGAACTTGCCATCATCGTTGGTCTTGGCTTTATGAGAACTGCAGGTACATGATGCTGGGTGTGGCCTCTCTCTGAAATAGAAACATAAACTGAACTGATCAAGTAAGTTTAAAATATATAGAGAGAAAAGTAAATTATAGAAGATAAATGATATATGAGATATGGAATAAGTAAACATTACACTATGTACATAAATGTGACAGCAACTTAAATTTCCACAATAGAAAACAGCTTGAAAATACTTATATTAAAATATTTAATTGAACATAATCTGTTTTTGACCAGTAAATTAGTCAAACCTTTCAACAGTTTTAAAAACAAAATCATCATCCTCATTTTTTGGCAAAGTTCTCATAGATTTTCACACTCATTTTCTGCTGATGTCACAGTAAAAACTGCAGCTATTTGCTTGTGACCACACCAATTTTCTTCAATCTGTTTGAGCACCATTGTAAATAATATGGTGTTATTCATTGTTTGCTGCTGAATTTTTATAAGGTTTGAACCTTATTCATATTAAAACATATGAGAAAAGGCTTGTACAAATATTCTGTCATACCTATGAACAGTTTTATAAACATTTGTTCGAGCACAAGATGAATTTTCATCGTCTGAGGCCAAGCAGCTCTCGTCATATTCATCTGACATTTCATCTACCAAAATTGATTTCTTCCAATTTCCTTTACTAGAAATCGCTGACTGGATGTCACTAAAATCAGTCTGAAAGTGGAAAAAGTTCAAAGATTGAGATTAACTTGGATACTATCAATAGTGTTTAAAATGTGCTTTGGTTGTTTATATACATGTATCAATTTTCATAGATTCGACAAAAATTTACAGCAGTGTCAACTTTAAACAGAAACAAAAGCATTATAGCATGTATTGTAACATGTCCTTTTTATTCACCCAATGAAAGGTACCCTTATGCATATCTACATGTACATGTATATAGAATTGTTTTTTTAACATGTGTACATTATGATATCATACTTAGATGTTTTTTTTTAGTCTTGGGCCAATGCAAAACAGCGAGCAGTGACCTCTGGTCTGGTTGAAGACTGCTGGCTGTTTTCCATTGTGATTTTTTAAATTGCTGTTTCTTTAATGTTGGTTGTGTCGCGTACACTTATTCCACATCTCTTTATCGTCTATTGGGTACATACCTTTGTAGGTCCAGCACCTACTGGTGACTTCGATTTCTGTGGTATTGGTTTGTGTATTGGGTGGTCAGGTTTCTGTGGCTTGAATGGTACTACAAAAATATAACAACGTTAGTAAATAAATACATCTAATATATTTTGCTGTTACGACAAAAACAGCAATACACAAGCTTCAAAGCTTCAAGTATTCCCCAACAGATGTTTGAGAACAATACTAAAGATCAAATGGCAAGACAAAGTAACAAATGAAGAAGTTTGGAAGAGGGCAGAACAACTTCCAATTGATACCCAGATAAAAAAGATTGCTACACCTAGCCATGTGTCCCCCGCCGCCGCATAAAAGTTGTGTGGTATGTCATTTCAAGCAATATATTCTCTGAGAAACGATAGAAATAGGTTGTCAAAATATGGGATGATCACCTATTAACAGTACCCTATCAGTGTGTAAAGTTTCAGCAACATCCGTACAGTAGTATCCGAGGAGTTGCACCCACAAAAATGTTTGATATGACAAAGTCCCATCTTTTGGACCGGAAAATCACAAATTCGTAAATAACTCGAAAACTGTAAATATTGTTTTAAATTTTTTTGGTATTATTATAGAGTACCTTTTGCTCTATCAGCCTACAAAATTTCAGAACCCTGTGCACCTAGGTAACCGAGATATTGGATGTACTATATTTTGACCTTTCTTCCCTGTTTCCATGGAAACGGCGACCATTTTGAAAATTTCAAATATAGGATGATCATCTACTAACAGTACCCTATCAGTGTGTAAAGTTTAAGCAACATCGATTCAGTAGTGTCCGAGGAGTTGCACCCACAAAAACATTTGACAAAGTCCCATTTTTCCGACTGAAAAATCACAAATTCGTAAATAACTCGAAAACCGTAAATATCGCTTCAAAATTTTTTTTCGTATTATTATAGAGTACCTTTTGCTCTATCAGCCTACAAAATTTCAGAATCCTGTGCACCTAGGTAACCGAGATATTGAATGTCCTATATTTTGACCTTTCTTCCGTTTCCATGGAAACGGCGGCCATTTTGAAAATTTCAAATATGGGATGATCATCTACTAATTGTACCCTATCAGTGTGTAAAGTTTCAGCAACATCCTTTCAGTAGTTTCTGAGGAGTTGCACCCACAAAAAACGTGACGGACGGACGGACGGAAGGACGGACGGACGGAGACCATTACTAAGTCCCTCCGACGCGTTGCGGCGGGGGACAAAAATGGCCCTGGATTGGTCATACACTAAGAAAGCCAAAAACCACCATAGTGAACCAAGCTCTCTGGTGGAATCCACAAGGGCAGAGAAAAAGAAGTAGACAAAGAAACTCCTGGAGAAGATCAACAGAACAGGAGGAAAACACCTAGGGAAGATATGGGGTCAAATCGACAAGCTAGCCCAGGACAGAAGAAAATGGAAATCCTACCTTCACGACCTATGTCCTGCCAAGGATGAAAGGGTTTAAGTCAAGTTAAGTCAATATATTTTAATTCAACTTTATCACAGGTAAATGCAATTCTACACTACAATGAATTCATTGATTTCCATGCTGATCAATTTTCATGGTTTCCCCCCAAAAAACAACTTGTTTGAGTTTCCTAGGTAATCATTATACTAGAAAGAATATATTCAAAATAAAATTAACATTTTGTTTGACTTAATTCTCTTAGACTGTCATCCAGAAAATCACAAATATTGGTACTCCACAACTGACTCTAATCAAGATGGTAAATTACTGTTAACATGGAAATTTTTGCATGGGGGTTATTTTAACTTAATTCACTATCTCAAAATATCCACTAAAATATCCCCCATGCCAACAGATTGTGCTTTAATTAAGGAATATGAATAATTAGAAGAAGAAACATGAAATTCCCCCCCCACGTGAAAAGTTCACTTTACAAAAAACATGAAAATATCACCCCACGAAAATTTCCACATTTACAGTACATGTTCAGAGAAACCTGCCTAAACCCAACCCTAAATAAACGAGAAACTTATCTACACCAATTTAGTTTTCAGTTCCCCCCTTTTTTTATTTCTACAGATTTTTAACCTGCATAAACTACACTTGTCCATCCTTAATAAACTTTTATGCCCCATCTACAAAAGTAGAGGGGCATACAGTGTTCGGGTCTGATTGACTGTCCCAAATGTTGTGAAATGGGGCATTTTGTCTTTTGGACATACATGTATTCTTATTCAGGCCCAAAGAGGTTAAGTTTAATCAAGTTTTCACTGTATAATATGTTCAAGTACCTTGAGGCATGTTCTGTGTGGGGTCATAATCATCTATATCTATGTCCATATAGACCTCTGGTGCCATCTCAGATTCCTGTAATGTAAAAATACAAGGGGAATAAAGTATGTACAAAGTTATAAATTTTTTTAATTATCGTTAATATTGTAGGTTATGTTGCATACACTTATTCCACATCTCATTTTCTTCTACACATGACACAAAAGCACATTTTCACATGATACTACATTTTTATTGCTGGTCTTCATCCCAAAGTCGTAGAGAGAAAAGAAAACATAAAATATAAGATTATAACCTTCAAAATGTTAATATGACAAAAATATTCAAACAAATTAATCATTATCACAAGAAACACTTAATTCAATGTTTCATAAATAAAGCTGTTTTGTATTGTTTATATTTTTTTTGTGCATTGTTTATTTTGGATTGTTTTGGTTTTTTTTAACAGGGTGTTTCATTTGTTTCGGGTTTTTTTTGTTAATTGTTTTTAGTCAATTGAAGCATTTATCTATCTCATCAATAGTACATTTACTTGAGGCAGACAGAGATAATAGTGTCATCTCATATAAACCAAAGAGAATTGTGTTTGTTTCCTGCTTCCAAGTCTTTGAAAATAGGTTAGGTAGGCAGATTATTGTATTTTTTTTTCCAATAATTTTACCTTAAATCTATAGACAAGCAACCCCTAACTCTATAAGTGTTTGTTCCAAAAAGACTTTAGAGTCGGGTTAATGACAATAGGGATGGTAGAAAAAAAAATTATTTGGCCTTCAGACCACAGCTGGTGATCATTTTCATACTAAGGACCATTGTACATGTATCATGGACATTCACCATAGTATTTACCTTGCTCTTTCTTCTTCTCTTCTTCTGATCAACAAACATTTCACTGGATTCATAATACAGCATGGCCTTACGACTAACAGCATCCAGATTCTTCGCCAGTCTGTATGTCGACTCTCGTCGCGGCAAGGTGGCAAACTTGGGATTTTTCTTCTGTTTGGAATAACAATAATCAGAGTCATCTTTATTATCTTTTTTCTCGTCCATCGTAAGATCAATACATAAACATTCCAAAACACACTCCGGCTTCCCACAGTGAGGTTTCTTGGCCTTCCCTTTGTTCCGAGCGTCAATGCTGTCGCAGATGCAACCGAGACGACAATATTCCTTCTCGCACCCAGTTGTGTTTGAATCAGCCTCTGGACTTTGATCTGTGAACGTACATAGATGGCAGATACACCCATAACGGCAGCCTAAAACAGGTAAAAGATAAAAATATTGGCATTTCTCTTACACACAATGCAAGTGTTGGATTCAATAACAATTAACCTGACCAGAATAACTCATGGGGGACATTTGGGGTTTTGAAAGACTTTCTGATCAAATATACACAAATTTTAAATCCTTAACAGAAGTTCAGACATTTTACAATGAAGTTTGTATAAAAACTTCGCAAAGAAGCCAAAGATTTAATTCTTTGAGAAAGTCAAACCTTACAGGCACAATAAACAAAGTTAACATACAATTTAAACAATGGGAAATATTCATTTTTACAATATACAATGGAAAAGTCAGTTCTTATAAGGTAGATGTCCCACATGAGTTATAAGGGTTAACATGTATCATTGCTAGCCAAAGCATGGGTTACTAGAAACTTCCTACAAGGAGATGGGTTGCTACCATTGCCATACTACTCTTATTTGTAAATGACGATTCCGGTTATGATATTATTGTTATTCTTGTTTTTAGACAATGTTTGAAAGCCTTGAATTCCAGAAAACCTTGAGAAGCATAAGCAGAATATCGGACTGTGGTATTTGGCATATTTTCATGGTCTGCTAACATGAGAACTCCAAATGGTAATAAATAACTGTAACAAAATATTTGTATCCCAGTGCCCTTATTGTACTAGAGTTTAAGCACTCCAGTCTTTTAGATTAGGCCAGATATACTGGAAATATCCAGTTAGAATTGGTTTGGTCCAGTTAAATTTTGTGTTAATTTATATTAAACAAATAGTAAAAAAATTAGCAAATTTGATGAAAATATGCATTCGGTCAACCGGACTCCACTTCCTTATTGTACTAGAGTTTTAGCATTCAAGTGACAGGTTGAAGAGACAAACATATGAAAGGAGAGACAGACAAAGTGAAAACAATAGGGCTCTTGTATTCTCGTTGTGGGGCCCTTAGTATTGGCTAATGTGCATTTTGATGAGATGGCAGATGAAAATAGAGTGCATTTAATAAATTACAAAAGTGAAAATATATGAACATGCAAAAGAAATAGAAAAAAAATATATAAAAAAAAATAAGTAAATTCTCGTACTCTTTTTTTTTTATAAAACTATATAAGGTCTTCTTTTTGTTTACCTTATGGATCATTAGAGCAGAAATACAAATTTAACTTTTACCTAAAAATTTATATCAAACATTTTAATATATACCAGCTAGTATATATGAAATGTTTTGCTATGGTTTTTTTTTCCTTTTGCAAAAAAATCTAAAATATTGCTGTTGAAATTTTACCTGATTTCTAAATATAATTATAATATAAACAAAAGGTACTATCAAAAGTCAATATTAATAATGATAGTGATTTCTTTGTGTCGATTCTCAAAAACAGAACTTTCTAACAACGGAAATTATTTTTTTTTCTTCAAAAACGGAACTATTTTCTTGTAACCATGGTAACACCTTATTTTACTTACATCCTTTTAGAGTTGTGTCACAATCTGTGGAAGTAAAAGAATAACATGAGGGGGTGACCTTTAAATTGAACCTTGGTTTCATTGTTATTCACTGGGTACCAATTATCATGGAAATCTGCCTACCCATAAGTTTGTTGATGTTATTGAGTTATATCTAGCAAGCTAAGAAATTAAAAATCCAAAGAAAAGTTGGGGTTTTTTTTGGGTAAAACCATGAAAATTGATACTCATTAAATAAATGAATCCACAGTATTCTGAACATTGTTTCATTGTGGTCAAAGGGAAACAACTCTTTTATTATGGATGTACCAGGTCATGACAATAAAATATTGTGGATTCATTTATTTTCGTGGGTACCAATTTTCGTGGTTTGATGAAAAAGGATCATTTCATGGAAGTCTGCAGCATACAGATCAATGTTAAATTTCCTTTTCCTAAGATATCAAATTTCATGGGTCAAAGCCACCCATGAAAACCATGAAAATTGATACCCCACGAATAATAATGAAACCACAGTATTAAATTCTAATTCTTATCCAAATTGTTTTACCACCTTCCTTAGTTCAACTTGTTCCGTCAATTTCTTTGAAGACAACTCAATTTTATAAATTTGAAATTTAAATTTGCCATTAAAAGACCCCCCTTTCTTCTACACAGCTGAACATGAATCATTATCTTAGAACTAAATCAAAATTAAGCATCTACCAACAAACCCCAAAATGAAATAAAATAAAGTGCAGTATGATAAGGAAAATGCTTTAACCCAAAGTATAATTGCAAGAATGAACATGCAGGTTTAATATGAAAGGATTAAAATGAGATACATTTCCTTAGACCCCTGAAGTTAAACTAGATGTGAACAAATAATGATGAAAGGTTTAGGAATGAAAGATTAAAATGAGATACATTTCCTTAGACCCCTGAAGTTAAACTAGATGTAAACAAATAATGATGTTAAGAATTTTTTTTTCCAAACCTCATAGAATATCATTGTTGCTGTTGCCATGAAAAAAATACTTAGTATCTATGGAAACATACCTGGTTTGTCACAAGTGGACGATTGGCCTGGGTCTGGGGACCTGTTGGGTGTCCCTGTTTCACTTTTCACTTTGGTCTTTGGCTTTTTTCGAGCATACTTCTTGGGTATAGCATTACAAGCATCCTTGGCCATGCCACTCGTCATAATGATGGGGGACGTAGACTTCCCAGACTTCTTTGGAGGCGTCTCCGTGTCGATTTCGTCAAGCTGAGATATCTCGGGCGTGGTTGGTCGACTCCTGCTTCCACTATCAGTCATGACTTGATATTCCCCTTCATATTCGCCATCAAGATTCTTTTTCCTTCTTATAGCCAGTCCACCAAGTTTACGGATGACTTGAAGATCTTGTAGATTGTAATGGAGGTGCTTTCTAAGGTTTTGTGATTTGAAAAGCATTCTGTTACGTTCTCGCAGCTTAAGCTTTTCATCATCTTTTAGAAGTTCCCGTTCATAAATTCTTACCAGCTCCTCATCTTGTACATTATCATCAGGATCAAACATAATGAGATCGTTCTCATCCTCCAATGGATGACCTTCACCTTGAATTTCCTCTTGACCCTCATGGAATTCCATTTCTTCCACCTCATCGTCTATGAACTGAATTTCACTTGACCTTGACAGGTCATCATCAAGGTCATTGTCTGTACGGTGTGATCGATCACCTTTAGACATTCCTTTTCTCTGAGTATAAATAATATTCTTCCTCCGTTTCTTTTTTATATTCAATCCAAACTCCTTCAACTCGTCAGGTTTGAGATTTTTCGCCAGTCTGGCTTCAGTTCTCCAGTGCAGCTTTCCTCCATTCTCAATCTCCGCCTTAGCCTGTTCCACATCCGTCACTCCATCAACTTTATTTTTCCATCCTTTTATTTTTGTGATATCGCTAGTTTTGCCCAAACCTGATCCGTCGTCTGCAGGATTCTCCAACCAATAAAGCTCTTGTTTATATAGTCTTTGGTATTTAGCCAGAGTTTTATGCATTCCTCGGAAATTCTGATTGATATTTTCCTTTTCCTTGAAGACCTGGTTGCCCAATTTCCTACGATATTTGGACAGGATATATCCTTGTTGTTTTCTCATGTTTCTCATTCTGGTCATGCCAAGCAGCATGTTTTCATCTGTTCCCAGCTTTGTCCTCCGTTCCACATTCACATGTGCTGTTAGAGCATTCTTAGTTGGGAAAGACATAAAAAGTAACCCATCAATTTCATCAAAATCTGGTTCATTTTCATCCATGGACATATCACTATCGTTTTCATCCGAATTTTCATCTTCATTCTCATCATCATCTTCTTCCTCATCCTTTATTTCAACAGCTTCGTTTTCAAGAAAACTATCCAAAATGTCACTGGTAAAAGCAGAACGTTTATCACTGAAAACTGCTTCTGGTTTTGATAAAACTTTCATCGAGAGCGGTTCTTTGACTTCCTGTTGGGTAGAATTCATAGGAACAAGCCTTCCATCGACTTTCCTCATGTTCAAGTTTTTTCTCGACCCGTGTGAAGAGACAACTACAGATTTATTAGGACTACTTGTAATTTTCAATTTGAGCGAGAGTTTATTTTCAGTTTTGTTTGATTGGTTTTCCTCATCATCCCACTTTTTGAACCTTGCCATCAGTTTATCTACTATGGTTTGGTTTTCCAATTCTTCCACTTCACTTTCATCGCCATCTTGTATTTTGATGATCTGAATATCGTCATTGTCATCATTATCATCCATATTATCATCAGAAATATCAATTCTTGTTAAATTGTTCTCATCATTCAAAGTTTCAATGTCATCAGGTGATTCCAAAGATTTCGACTCAACCTTCTCATCATTTGTAGTTTCTTTTTCTGCACTTTCAGATATGTCCATTTTATCACTATCAGTGGTTTCATCATTTTCCTTCTCTTGTTCCTCCATTTTATTTTCATTGGCCAAGTTAGATTTCATTCCTTCCACTTTCTGATTTAGACCAATATCAGGTAATTTCTCATCTTCCTCTTTTTCTGTCTCAGTTTCCATTTTCTGAGGACTTTCTGGGAGTTCCTTGTTATCTTTAAGCTCACCACTTTTCTGGTCTGTTGACATTTCACCATTTTCATGTTTTGATGCTGAATTATCTGCCCTTGAAGGTGATTTTTCTCTTGATTGTGATTCATTTGCATTTGCTGGTGATTTTGCTCTCGAAGGTGACTTATCTGTCCTTATTGGTGATTTCCCCCTTGATGGTGACTTATCTGCCCTTGAAGGGGACTTCCCCCTAGATGGTGACTTTCCCTCTTTATTAGGAGACTGGAAGTCCATCATTATGTCAAATATGTTTCTCCTTTTATCACTATCTTCTGCATCAGACAAGTCGGAGTCATGTTCAGAATTGTCTTCCACTGACGTATCCTTTGGAGTCGCTTCAGTTTTAGAATCACCCTTTTGGTATCTTGACAAATCTGCTTTAGCTGCCAATACAGACTTAACATTAGATAACGATAGCATAGCTTTCTTAAGTTTGCTCTGTAGCGAGTTTGGTTGCTCTTTTTCTGTTTCTGAGTTTTGTTGTGAGTCTGGTTGCTTTTTTTCAGTTTCCAACTTATTTACTTCTTTTCCAGAATCTATGCCCTGAACTTTGACCTCTATGCTAACTGTCTCATCTAAGGTCACATGTTTATTAGTTTGTTCCTGTATTGTTTCCATATTTTCATGTGACAGATTTGTGTTCTCTTTTGGAGTTTCTGAAGTTTTCTGAGAGTCTGAATTTTTTAGTCCTGGTTCTGAATTAATACTAGGTTTTGTTCGATCTGAGTTGATTATAGCATTTACTTTTTCCTTTTCAGGCTTGTCACTTTGTGACACTTCTGACTTTTTAGAATTGTCGTTAGATGTGTCTGATTTCCTACCATCATCCTTTTCAATGCTCTTTTTGAGCAGCTGTTTTTCATCATCTGATTTCTTTTCAAGTCCCTGCTCTGCTTTTTCATCCACCTCCATTACTTCGTTTTCATTTGACATTGATGTTTCGGTTTGATCCAATTTACTGTCAGTGTGTTTTAATTCTGGTGTTTTCTCTGCTGATTTCAAATCCAATGGTTCATCTTTCATTTCCTCCTCCTTAACTTCCACCAGAGTCATATTTTCCTGTTCATTTCCTTTTCCCTCTTTCTTTTCCTCATTATCTTTTTCTCTTTCAGCATCATCATCTTTATCAAAACTTTCATCGTTGCTGACATCAGAATTATCATCTTCACTATCATCGCTCTCCTCTATAAACGGACTAGGAACATCAGAGGAAAACATATCAGGCAGCTGTGGTTTCGAGTCCATGTTGGTCATTACTCTAGAAATGAGATTATCGAGCACTGAAGTGTCTTTCTTTACCACTTTCTTAACTTCTGGTTTACTTTCAGGTTCAACCTGTTCACTTTCAGTAGGTTTATCAGTTGGATTTGGCACCACTGGTGAGTCTTTTTCGTAGTGTTGATTAACAACAACAGGTTGTGAAAGTGGTATTGTGGTACAAATTTCAGATTTCTTTAAAATCAACACTTTAGAGTTGGCAGGAATTGGTGTGCCGTTAGCCATACTCGCAGTAGACGAAGTCAGCAATGTGGTAGTTAATGTTTCCGAGTTACTGGTTACCTTTTGTAATTGTCCATTAGCTCCCAAACAAAACACTTGAGCTGGTCCTGTATTGTTCTTGGTAGGTAACGTAGCACTACTCGTTGTAGACGGACTGACTATGACAGTGGAGGAGTTAATGGCATGTTTCTGTTGCAGAGCAGCAGACGTTGACAGGGCCTGTCCAAACCGTATACGAGCAGACGACAGTGTTTTGGACTGTTCTGTTTTGGGTGAAACGTACACAGTTCTAGGCATTGGTGTTGCCAGTCGAACCCCAGGACGAATAATCGGAGACTTGGTTAACATGGAAACCATTGTTGTCTTATTTGGGGTTGCAGATGAGAATCTTAGGGCCCCTGTTGTACTGATAAGACTAATCTGACTTGCTGGAATCACTAAACTGTTCTTTGGTAAGGCAGATCCTGGTATTGTGTACAGTTTTGGCTGTCGGACATTGGTTGAACTTGCTGGTACCAGGACGCATGGTACGGCTTGAGAGCCAGAGACTATAGTGGCCTTGGTTCCTACTAACGGTGGGTTGGTTAGAAGTTTAATTTGTGGATGAGTACTGAGGACTTTGGATGACTTTGTACTGGGACTATTTGTCAGTTTTTGCATTGTAGGACCAAGTAATGAAGTCGCTTCCTTCTTAATATCACTTGTTTTGGTGTCCTTATTTGAATCTTCATCTTCCTTTTTCACCTCATCCTCAGTTCCTTCCGAAGTCTTTTCTACTGGTCTAAATCCCTTTTCATCATGGCCGACCAACAATCCTAGAGCTGGCGACATTTTGATCATTGACCTTTTAGAAATAGGTTTCGTCAATCTACGTTTATTTTTCAAATCGTCACAGTCTAAGCTTGTTTCCTCTTCCTGTGTCTTTATATAATCACTGTCTTTGGATGCTATGGGTTTTCGTCTCTTCCTGATAGGGTGATGTCCCCGATATCTATAAACGGCCCAGTCAGGCATTTCATCTTGAACGGCCTCTACAAGAATTTGATCTATGACTTTGGACAGGTTCTCTAGAGGATCTGATTCCGTCTCTGTATTGATGGCTGTGGATTTCATCTTCTCCTTATCATCAGAGTTACAGTTTATATCTAATTCTGTTTCAGAACTTTTCATTGGCTCATTTTCAGCAGTTTGTTTTTCTAATTTTGTTTCACTGCTTTCCATAGGCTCATTTTCAGCAGATTGTTTGTCTAGATCAGTCTCAGCACTTTCCATTGGCTCAGCTTCAGCAGTATCCTTGTCTAACTCTGTTTCGTCACTTTTAATTGGTTCTTCCATTATAGAGGTCTCTTCTATTTCATCATTTTGATCTTCCACAGAGTTTTCAACATTATCTAAATTTGTTTCTGGCTTTCCCTTGCTTTCAATTTCAGTTTCTTTTTCATTCTGATCCTTTTCAATAGATTGAATCTCAGATTCAGGTTTTTCTATATCATTCTTGGCAGAGGCGTTAGCAGACATTTCCTTAACACTTTTGATGGGTGAGGACTCCTTCGATTTAACACTTTTAGTTGGACTTCGAGATTTTCTAGTCTTTTTGTTCTCGTGTGTTAAATCATTTTTATCGTCTTTTTGTTTTTCACTTCTAGATCGGTTTTTATTTGGCGATGGTGATTTAGTTGCTTTGTCAGATTTTGTACTACTGACAACATTTCCAGTTAACAGCGAGTATAACTGACTTGTCTGACAATCTGCCGACGAACTTGTTGATGAAGGAACAGTTGATGATGTAGAGTTGGGAGAATTTTCTATTCCTTCTTTCTTGAAAATTTGTCTCTTTGGTGATTTCTTTGAAAACATGACCACATCATCGGCATATCGAACATTTGGTGACCTTTGTCGACTACCAACCCTAGGACTTTCAGGTGCTGGGACCTCTAGTTTTGTGGGAGATTTAGTTAATTTCAGCCTTTTACTTGGTGTTTGATCTCCATTTTGAACGATGGTGCTTTCAGCATTCTTCCCTTCAGCAGTTTGTTTTTCAGGTGAAGACATTTCTGTCACAGATTTGTCCGGTGCAGGCAGCAGATCTCCTCTTGTGTCAATCATCTTGTTTTTCTTTTGAGATTTCCCCTTACTTTTTGCAGGACTGGTTTTAACTGGTGAAGAACCTTTGATACCTTCCCCCTGGATATCTGATAACAAATACTTCCTCAGTTCTGTAAACTTTGGGTCATCCTTCTCTTCAACAACATCAGAAGACTCTTTATTGTTTTCATTATTGCCAACCTTACTTTGCACAATTTCCTTGTGGTATTTTTCCCTGGTCTTCTCCGATTGGTCAACTTCTTTGTCAGGTTTTTCTCTTGCTGTTTCTGATTGGTCGGTTTTATTGTCTGCTGCACTTTTTCTTCCAGAGGTTTTCTTATTTGATTTCTTCATTTGACAGTCATATCTTAGTTATTTATGGTTTGCTCCTCATCTCCCCACAAGCTAATTCATTGCTGCACCCAATCCTAAAATAAATAAAATAAGTTTTAAAATTAAGAATCTTTGAATAAGATTCTAAGATAATAATCTATTAATGACGTATATAGAACACATGTTAGAGCATACAAAAAGACAGGATTTGAATATTTGTACTTCAGTATAAAAATCTAACAAAAGGTTCAATCACTCACCTGGCTTCAATGACTGATGGAACAAATAAACAAGAGGCTCCCAAGAGCCTAAATCGCTCACCTGGTCTTGATGTCAACCCTATATTTTGTAGAGCTAAATGAGCTGAACATTTAAGCAAGCAACAGTTTTTTCTTTATCTACTATAGTGTTCATTGTATATGCCAAAAACATGAAAAAGGTTATTTTAGGGGCTGTAACCCCTATTAAGGGTCATCTGACAACTTCAATCCTATTGAGACTTTTGTAGAGCTAAATAAACTGAACGTTTAAGCAAGCAACAGCTTTTCTCTATCTGCTATAGTTTTCATTCTATAGGCCAAAAACATGAAAAAGGTTATTTTAGGGGCTTTAACCCCTATTAAGGGTCATACACCCTGGCTCAATAAAACAGTGCATATAGCCCTGAGTAACTTCGAAAAAATAAAAATTGACAAAGGGCAATGAAAGCTTGTCTGAGATACGTTAAATGCATATGGCAGACAAATCCATTGTGGTTTCAAGTTAACTTTAACGGTAGAAATATTACAAAGCATCAAAGTTGGCTCTTTTTTCCTCAAATTTTTAGGCTAGAAACCTACGTTACTTGACAGACCATTTCTGTAGAAGATATATTTAGAATCGTTTAAAGAAAAGTCTGTCTAGTGATGCCACTGCTAGAAGGAGCGAGGAACCCGCTTTCAAATTCATGCATATCAATAGGCAATATTGTTTTTGATTTTTAATTAATAAGTCTGAAAGAAGCAATAGATTAAAACGAAATAAAATTATAACATAAAACATTTTTACAACAAAGTAACAATATAATTCATTAAAAAACAGATCAGATTTCATGATTAAAAATGTATTTCGAATTTGTAGTTATGAATACGTAGTTCCATCTCAATACAAGAACTTGGTAGCAAAAGTTTCAGATAAACAACAGGAAATTTTCATAGCCATGTCAAATGTAACGAATGTTTCTAAAAAGTACCATAAAAAGAAATGTTTTCTTTCTTACTTTTTCTTCATTTCAAAATGTTTATGAAAACAATTTAAAAATAATTTAAATGTTATTTATGGAAAAGATCGTATTTGGAAACCCCAATAGCAACACAGCTTAGTTCTAATATTTTCTTAAACAAGATTTTTTGTCCAAATTTGGTCAAAAACAATACGTTGACATATATTTACACATAAAATTTATATTTTGCTATGTTTATTTATTGTTCAATAAATTTATATCAGTAATTATTCAAACAGGAAGCATGTATACATCGCCTGAGCAATCAAACGAACAAAGAAAAAAAATTAAAAACGTTCTTTAAGTCTGGCAACGAATGTTTCAAAATGAAGTTTCTAATGACCATTTTTGGGCATGCTAAGGTTAAATTTCCTTGTAAAATTTATACTTTGCAGGGTCTATAGTTTTTTAGTAAATTTATATAATTATTGATAAAACAGGAAAAATCGAAATCGACTGACTAATGAACGAACAAGGAGAATTTAAAAAAACGTTCTATAAATCTGGTAACGAATGTTTCAAAATGAAGTTTCTAATGATCCCTGATGCTGTGGGCTCTTTTATCTTGCATAAAATGTCATCATTTGACACCCAGATAATGTCTTCCACAGTCGGCCATTGAAAGAGATTTTTTCTTCGATTCATGAAAGAAATTTCGGCCTCATTATCATCATTGTCAATTTTCAGAACCTTTCCGACATACCATTTGCCAATATATACTGCTGCTACATAGTCGTTTTCTGTGTACTTTTCTGAGATGTTTTCAGTTTCTGCCCTTTCTACTGTATCGTCTTGTTCCTGTACGAGATTGTAATGATCTCTTATTTCTGCACCTTTATTCCAATGTTCGCATAAATTCCCCTTTAAACAATCTGTACAGTAGCATGATGTGTTTGCAATGTAAAGAATTGTGTTTTTACTCGTGCATGCATGCAAATTCATCGTTCCTTTGACTGGTTTCAACTGGCACTGTTTTACTTCTTCGACTTTTTTCTCGCAGTGTTCTTTGGTTACAAAGAAGAATTCAATGTTTTTTACCCCACTTGAACTTTTTGACCACTGAAAAAAATCTTCAGCATCTTGGATAGTTGCCTTATGGGCATTCACAGATTCGTCCGCCATTCTCTTAGCTGTGCCACCAACGCCATCACACGGTCCTTTGCCGTGTCCGGCTTCGAAGTAATTCCATGTTGCAGGACAACCAAAAATAACAGGATGGTTAAAGATAGTCTCAAATATGAATCTGTTCCTGTATTGGCTCGTTGGCGAATCCGTCCAATAGTGCACATGTTTCACATTTTGAAGTTCGGGTATACCCAGGCCGTAAAAGTCCTCAAGTATAGCCAGGACAGTTGATGACGCATGAGTCAGGCAGTCAGATACCGCTACAAAACTTTTGTGCTTCAGAATCTGTGTTTCTTTTTCTTTGTAGTACAAAACCATGGGATGTAAAGTTACCGAAGTTTGGTTCCAATAAACACTTTGGATATCTTCGGCTGTTTTGCATCCATAGTTTTCGGCGAAATCCATGTGAATTATAACTTCATTGGCGGGAAGGTCTTGTTTTAGGTTTCTTATTTCTGAATACTGTTTTTGTAATCTTTTAACATGCTCTGTAAAGTCAACACTTTCTTTTTCCCATAGTTTTGTAAATTCCTCTCTGTTCATTTCTTCCTGTATGATTTTCATTTTCTTCTTTCCATCATTTAAGGTTACACGTTTCCATGTTGAGTAGGTTACTGTGTCGGGTAACTTTGTACAATCTATGTTCATTTTCTGTCGAACGAATTCCTCTGCATTGCAAGTTGTTGTTAAACTGGCATTCTTCAACATCTTTAGCTTGAAGGAAAAATTTTGATGTTTAGTACACAAACATGTCGCTCTACTTGGATGTTGTGAAGTAAGTATATACTTTGGTCTGATTCTTTTGAACGTTGCTAGTGACAGAGTTGCTTCAGGGTTTTCAGACATGTACTTTCTGTATAAGTTGTCTAGATAATCTGTTAAAATTCTAGTTTGGACTTTTCCTTCGTCGCATTTGATAGCATCTTTCTTTCCAGGGTTCATCCTACTATTATCTTCTCTCTCTAGGAAATTTACAACACTTTCTTTGTACTTCATTTGGGTTCGTTTTCTTTTCTTTATATTCATTACACCCTTTTCAATGACTCGTTTGATCATGTTTCTGTTTAGTTTTGTCGCTTCAGAAAGACTTGATATGCATCTGTACTTCAATACTAGCTGTCCAACTACAGCTCCATATATGGATTTTTTCTTACGTGGACTTGCAACTTTAACATTATTTGCAATTTCATCGGCAACTACAAAACTCGTGAGAAGTTGTCTTCTTACTTGCTGAGTAAATTTATTGGTCTTTTTGAAACGCAACCGCTGCATCATCTTATCCGTTTTACTTTTCGGTGTCAAGCATGATTGTCTTTCCTTCAGTCTTTGCATCTTTCTCTGTGTTGTTTTAATTTTCCTTTTCAATCTCTCATTCTCAGTTCTCAACTTTTTCATATTTCTATGGGCAGATGATAATGCTTTGCTCAGCCGTTTACGTGGACCGTTTCTTCTTGCAGACGGGATCTTAACTATTAATAATGAATCATCATGAGCTGTAGAGTTGGTTTCATATCCACTTGTTTCTCCTGCAAGGTCAGAAGCAATTCTTTCTCTTCTTTCTAATTCTTTTACCTTTGCTCTATGTTTTCTTACTCTTCCATTGATATTTTTATTTCTTTTTTTCCTGGAACTCTCTGAAAGGTTAATGACTGGTACGTAATTTCTCTTCTGTCTGGCTCTTTCTTTAGCTAAATACTTGTCTCCGTCTTGTTGTTTTTTCCTTTCTCTATAATTTCTTTGTATTTCTGCTCTGGATAAAGCCATACTGTCGTCTGAAATAAAATAAATACATAGATTGGAATTTGAAACATACGTTACCATTAAATAAAAACCTATGTCTTCTTGAAAATTTAGAGCTTTTTTACTTGGTGTAATTTACAACATGTTTTGTTACCAAAGGGTCAGTATTATAAAGCTTTCACCGAATTTTAAAGAGAAACATCTAAGAAATGTTAAAAAATATGTATGTCAGCCTTTGTGTGATAAATGTAAGGTAAGTTTGTTCATATGCATATTTTTGCTTAAAACTAATATGTTTGTAATGACACAGAAGCAGTTGTTTTATTTAATGACAATAAAACTCTTGTAGAACGTTTAAAAAACTTTGCCATATCTTTTCAAAATTTTGTAACATACGTTACATATGGTAACGTATGTTTCGATATGTATGTTTTATAAATATATATATATATAATCGACGTAGAATCGGTAAAATGTATTCGCTTGGATGTATAATTTATGAAACGTGCAAAAGTAGTCAGAAATCCAACCTATTAATGTCAAATTTTTCAGTGATATAAAGACTACTTACCACATATGTTCTTTACATGTATCCATAAAGAAGATAAATATTAAACATGGCCTTTCGTGAAAATGGCGTTTACTGTGACGTCAAATCCGACGTTTATAAACAACAAAATCGTAGTTGGACAATCATTCCGGAGAGTTTATCACGTATGTTTCAATAACGTATGTTTCATTTTACTATGAAAACTCATTTGTTTATATATTTCAAAGGGGTAATATGAGGAAAAATACTTGACACATCATCTTCACGGGTATGACGATTGGTAAGTACAATCTACATGTAAAACTTGGTAGTTATTTTCAAGCTAAATATTGGTAATGTATGTTTCAACTTAACCATACGCAACGAAAACTTAAAATCAAGCAATCGAATTGTAGAGATATTTTATTCTGAAACATAAAGCTATTGCTGTGTACTTGTATTGATATCGAAGGGAGATTTTAAAGTTTAAAATGTTGTCTGAATATGTATGGACTACGTTACAGTCATGGAAATTAGCACAGGACCGACAGCCCGAGGCCTGTAAAAACTCATTCGGTCTAGTGTTTTTGTGCCTTTCACAGGTCCGAATGTCTGATAGAAATTAGCAGTATTTAAACAATAAATTGTGTTATTGGACCTCTATATTTTCTTTTGGTCCTGTGAATCTTGACCAAGGATGGGACCGAATGTCCTGCCCCAAATAATCCTAATTTCCTTGACTGCGTTAAATTACAACAAAACGCAATATTGCTTTTGGCAATGATAAAGTGGCGACACTACTGTTTTGGATTCTATTGCTTCAAATATTATCGCCACGAACAAAATTCTATATAAAAACAAGTTTTCTTAATGCAATGCTTCGTAGTTAAGTATAAAAACTTATTATATCATTTCAATTTAATAGAAAAAATATTTTAAAATGCGTGTTTCCAAATGGCGACAGTAACGAATGTTACGGATAGACGTAACTTTTTTGAATTTTTTTTTCTATAACAGTTTGGATTGCTATTTTTTCTTTTAAATTTGTTACATATGGGCCTATTCGATAATTATAAATACTTTTTTCATTTACTTTTTTGCTCATCTTTTAAAAATAAAACGGCGACAGCAATTGCACTGTTTTATTGAGCCAGGGTGCATAAGACTACTTCAATCCTATGGAGACTTTTATAGAGCTAAATGAGCTGAACATTTAAGCAAGCAACAGCTTTTCTCTATCTGCTATAGTTTTCTTTCTATAGGCCAAAAACATGAAAAAACATCATTTTAGGGGCCCTAACCCCTATAAGGGGTCATCTGACAACTTCGACCCTATGGAGACTTTTGTACGGCTAAATTAGCTGAACATTTAAGCAAGCAACAGCTTCTCTCTATCTGCAATAGCTTTCATTCAATAGGCCAAAAACATGAAAAAACATTATTTCAGGGGCCGTAACCCCTATAAGGGATCATCTGACAACTTCGACCCTATGGAGACTTTTGTAGAGCTAAATGAGCTGAACATTTAAGCAAGCAACAGCTTTTCTCTATCTGCAAGTTTTCATACTACAATGTATAGGGCAAAAACATGAAAAAATGCTATTTTTCACCTTTAAGGGGCTGTAACCCCTATAAGGGGTCATCTGACAACTTGGACCAAATGGAGACTTTTGTAGAGCTTTTAATGCTGAAGCAATAGGGTGGCATCAGATTTCATCTATCTCTTATACTTTTTGATTTACAAGCCAAAAACAGTAGTCTGACCCCCCTGGTCTATTTTTAGCAACGGCGGCCATGTTTTTCGACGAATCAAAAATCAGTTCTGTGGGGGATACCCTAAGGTACCATCAGACCAAATTTGGTTCGAATCTGTTCAGCCGTTTTTCAGAGGAGAAGAAGTTTGAAGAAAAGTTAACGACGACGGATGACGACGACGGACGCCAAGTGATGGCAATAGCTCACATGGCCTTTGGCCAGGTGAGCTAAAAATTTAAGCATCTATTAGGCCAAAAACTCTAATACAGGATCATCATATATCTTCAATCTTTCAATGTTTTTGTAGACGACATATAGCCAAACATTTGACCAAACAAAAGCTTATTTAATCTTTTATATGTTTAATCTGCAAGGCAAAAACAAAAGCTTGACAATTAGGGACCATAACTTTTATAAGGGGTCATCTGACTGGCTTGACCTAAAGGTTTGTTTTGTGTAGAGTTTAATAAGCTGATGGTTTAAGCAAGCAACATTTTTTTTATTTGATAAATAGTGTTGCGTACAGCTCTGTAAAGTAATTGATATAATGTAGAATGTATATGGTGAGCTGCAAAGTTAGACTTTCTAACTTTGCAGCTCACCATATCCATTCTATATTATATCAATTTTTTCTTTTTGCAAGTTTTCAATCTGTAGGCCAAAAACACGGAAAAAAACCACACTATTTTTCACCTATAAAGGGCCACAATCAAATAAAACCTTTCTAAAGGGTCATCTGGCAACTTCAACCAAAATAAAGACTTTTGTAGAGCACAATGAGCTGAAGGAGTAAGCGTGCAACAGCTTTTATCTATCTGCAACAGTTTCCATTCTATAAGGGGAAAAAAGGGCTACATGCAGTTACTCCTATAAAGGGTCATTTAACAACTTTGTCTAAATGGAGGCTTTTAAAGAGCTCAATGGGATGCAGGTTTAAGCAATCAACAGCTTTTCTCAATCTGCAATTGTTTTCATATTAAAGGCCAAAAACTTTATTATAATAAGAATGCTAATTTTCATCTTTCAAGGGCCATAACGAAGGGGTCATCTTGACAACTTTAACCAATGATAGAGAATTTGAGAGCTATTGAAGTCAAATGGAAGGCTGAATCAGATTATCTCTACCCCTTATACTTTTTGCTTTATAGGCCAAAACCATGTTCTGACCCCCCTGTTCTATATTTAGCAACAGCAGCCATGTTGTTTTGTCCGCAGTCACCAATTGTGCAGTCTTGGTAGAGGACATGGTCCCATTTATAAAGTGTGCGGAGTTTCATAGCAATAACTGTCATATTTTCAGAGGAAAAGATTTTTAAAAATAAAAGTTAGCGACAACAACTGAGCTAAGAATAGAGGGATATAGAGTAATAACACAAAATCACAGTATAAACATTTAAATAAACCAACGGGAATGGAACAGTGCTTTTATTGCTGTTCTTCATCCAACATTCGCAGGAAGGCCTTCAACGTTGAACACTTGCACTTCACTTTAAGTTTAAGGCAACACCTAGAGTTTGATTAAGCAGTAATCTTTGTCAGACCTGTGTATTGAAGATCACATTATAATTATGGAAGTGCTCATAAAACTTTAGCATTGAAAGTTAACACTGCTGCTGCGAATTAAATAACACCTATTCAGGAGAGACAAAAAGCAAGGGAATTTGTACAAGTACATGTATGTTTTATACAATAAATGTCATAGAGAGTGGACACAGACTGACAATCCTAGAAAACTTAACCAAAGTTCCCTAAAGAATACAACCTGCACACCTAAAAAAAAAACTAATCACATTTCAAAATAGAAGAAGCACATTCTACATTTGGTCAAAAAAACAGTGTTCAGAACATTATTTTAAGGACCTATAGGTGAATTAAGGTGAAAAAAAAGACTTTGCAAGCTCTGTATATTTTGTCCTCATGCCATAATACTTATTTTTTTCTTTAACAAGTTTACTAAATTAAAATACTTTTTAAACACAAATATTTGACCAACTCAAAAATGGATACAAATACACAAAGAAGTTTTAAAGACATACATAGAACTGTGAACAGACTCAAAGGGGATGCCCCTGATTAATCATGAATTCTCAATAAAATTATCTCCCCTGAATGATATTTGAAACCAAACAATGTATTAAATAAAACTGGAATTCAATATGAAAATAAGAAAACCTATAAAATTTTGCCTTTGTTTATGATCAGATGTTAGCACTGTATTTTTATCAATAGAAGAAAATGAGATGTGGAATAAGTGTACGCGTTTAGATTTGAAGCCTAGCTGCACTAACCCCATGCATGCATGGCCTTAGCTCCACTAACCCCATGCATGCATAGGGTTAGTGGACCTAAGTGCATGTATGCATAGGGTTAGTGCAGCTTGTCTACACACATTTTAAGTAGTTAAATAAGCTGTATATATAAAGAAAGTGGATTTTTAATTAACAATATATTGGAGAATATCAAGAAAACAAAAATGAATTTATTAAGAGGGTCCATAAAAATATGTACTGGTACACATTTGAAATAGAAAAAATACATTGCTAACATCAGATTATATAAGCAAAGGCCAAATTCTATAGGTTTTCTTATTTTCATATTGAAAACCAGTTTTATTTAATACCTTGTTACCAATAATTTTTTTTTTCATACAAATTTTCTGTTACAATGATGTTCATTCTTTGTCTAAAGTTTCATAAAAATCCCTCAAGTCTTTGTACACTAAGTAGGACTAATGATGGCATTATCAATATTAATGAAAGAACCTTAGTGAGCATGCTCACAAACCCCACGTGTCCACATTATTGACAGAGATTATCTATTTCGAATTATAAAAAGTCAGAGTTGTTGTCTTTCCAAGTTGGCTTGTTCAACAGGAAGTAAAAGAGTGACTGACCTGAAAATGTATCCCACCATATGGGTCTCCTAAAGCTACATACAAAATATCAAAAGACTATGATTAATAGTTGCTGAGAAATCTGTGACGAAAATTTTCAACCATGAAAATTTAGTGAAAGAAGTCTAAGTCAGCTTGTTAAACAGGAAGTAGATAATCGACAGACCTGAAAACAAATCTCACCCACCATATGGGACCCCTACCTGAAGCTAAATAACAAATATCAAAAGCCTACAATTAATAGTTGCAGAGATATCTGTTACAAAAATTTTGATCACGGACAGACTGACGGACCAGTCAAAAACATTATACCCTTCACAACTTTGTTGCGTGGGGTTTATAAAGCAGGATGTGTTTTGAAAAATAAAGTAGCTGTCTATTGATGCCTTTGTTTCTGGTACAAACCATCTACCACCTTCAACTGGTACTTAAACATCAGTCAGAAAGGTGGTGACAAAATATTATCTCCCCTGTAAATAATTTGTATGTGTACTTGAATAGAAAAACACATCATTTTGAGTGACGTTATGAGCTGAAATCACCAACTTAATCTTTTGATTAATAAAAAGAAGGTCATGTTTATTTTCAAGTTCGGGTACAAGTGAATGGACAAAATATCGTTCTTTTTTCTTAGTTAGGACGTTTTAGGCAAAGAATAATAATTTGTGACAAAAAAGGAATTTATTATCTCTAAGGAATAACCGAAACTCTATAAAAGTGATAAACATGTTGAATTTCAAAAATAATGGTAAGTGCGACGGGTTACATACTTTGACAGATGACGATCAATCTTATGCTTTTTGTGTTGACAAAATTTTAAGGAGATCGTAGAATGATGTTTTTTTTTGTCACAAGCAAGTCTAAAATGTTGCTAGGCATATGAAGGGAGACTATTAGAGTTTTACAAATCAAACAAACCTCACTTAATAGACCTCCCCCTTCTAAAACTTCATTTTACATTTGATTATTAACATTTTATTTTCAATACATGCATTATATTCATAATAAGTAAAATTTAAACAGTTTCACCATTTAAGGCCTTGTATATTGCAGAATTAAAGAAAAAATATTTTAGGAAGTCAAGTAAACCAATGCTATTTTTAGCTGTGTATGAGATACTCTCAATGTTTATCTATTTTATGAATGAAATTTCTATATTTACTGTCTGTAAATGATACTCTGGAGAACAGAAATTCTTAGAATTTTTCTTTATGTCATAACTAGCACCTTTGAAACGTTTGCTATTTTTACTGTTGCACAAAAACGTAACTAAATTTACAAAAACAAGTGAAAGAAAAGCTTACCTCTAAAATAAATGAAGCAAAATCACTTTGCCCCCTTGTTTTTCCATTGTAAATGGCAGCCATTTTTGGAGATGCAAAATTTTCAAAATCACTATATCATAGAATTTTACAATACCACTTTGACCAAAGAGGTATTTTGTCATCAACTTGTTTATGTTTACATCAGGGAGTGCATTTTGACGTCATATGACGTCACAATAGAAATTTGAGATTTTTTCCCGTACTTTTTTTACTATGGGAATTTCCCATTCAAATGTAAATATCTAGATTTTTAGAAGATGTATTTAAGCATTTTTAAAAGTTGTTATATTTTTAGTTAGGTCTTTTTGATACTCATAAGATTATGTAAATAAATAAAGGCGTACGTTTTTGAGAAAAAAAATTTTTCATTCTCCAGACTACCCTTTACAGACAGTAGAAAAGGGGATTCACAAATAACTTATGAAATTAGCACAACTTTGACAGTAATTTATTATTTTTATCAATTCCGCTATAGCGACAGGTTCAGGAATTTTTTATCACAAGAATGGATTCTTATCTGTTGGATATATTTTTTTCTGATTTTTAGGAGCATGATGTTTTTTGGCACAAAGGAAATAAGATCCCATGATATCACTTAAGATAAGAAAAGTGTTTTTTTCACGCTCCATATTTAATAAACCAAGGCAAATTCGGTGTTGTTTACTTTCATTTTACATATTTTATATCTCATTTTATTTTAAAAGTTACTCTAATAAACTTTTTAATGCCCATAGTTACAACGTAAACATCCCGAATCAAATTCTACCTTATTTACTGATGAGCGCATATTCTTTTGTCTCGTTCTGACCACCTTTCTGGCTGCGTTGTCTAACTTCAGTGCTTTCTATGAGTTTCTCCTTATTGGTGTCATTGTGTCTAGTATAATTATATCAAATCTTACAATTTCTATACTTGCAATTCTTTAACTAATTTCGATTACATATCTATTCCTTTTTTTTATATATATCCATGATTTAAATACAAAATGTCATACCTTGACACTTATATCATGAGAAGCTACTATACTGGAATGTTAGACTGTTCAGTCTTTCTTGTCTCATTCTTTCAATACTGACCTGAAAAACAAAATAAATACATGTAATATTCATAATTATAAAATCTAAGTATTTCTTCCACTCACAGTGAGGCCACCCACTGGTTTAAATTGCATGTACAAACATGTCTTTCCCCCAAACTCAAATTTTAGAGGTTTTGTACAAAATTTCATGGAAATATAAATTACAACAAAGTTTTAAACAATAAATTTTGCTACGCCTGATAGCATGACGCACGTTTCGTCTATTCAAGACTCATCAGAGGCACTCTACCAAAAAATTTAGACGCAAAATACTATTTGAATTTGAAGAGCATAGAATGATTATACCGAAAAAATGTCGAAAACTAGAGACCTCCGAATGTCAAAAGTTCGAAAGGGCAGAGACAAAACCAGTAACACCAACAAGAATGGGACAAAAACAGACAACATATAAAATAAGGAAACACAAAAACTACTGAATATCAATCAACAATGCAAACTCTAGTCAAAATGAGAGTGAATTCAGGTGCTCTGGAAGAGTAAGCTGTTCCTGCATGCTATTACTATTAGCACACCATCACCCTGCCAATTTCCAATTCAGTTTTAAATCAGGTTAAGGAAGACAAATTAAAACTCTGTGACAAACTTACATCTGCGCTCCAAAGAACTACATGTAGCCAAAATGGAAGCTTTGACAAAATATAGCAAATATCTATCTATCCTGTGAAATTTGAAATCAAAGTATCGTTGGTACCGTGTACTTGGAAGTCACATTTGAACGAAGGCAAGCGATTTGTGTTGTAGGTATTTATTTTTTCGACAGAAAAAGGCAATTACTGAATTTAAATATATCTTTATTTATGTAAGAACCATGCTTTCTTACAACGATATGAAATCGAAATAACTACATGCATTTTTTGGTAACTTTTATCTGAGAAAATCATTAGTTTAATAATCTCAGCTTTTATATAAAGCATTAATGGTTTTAATTGCTATAATTTGTATATTCCCGCTAAAATATATTTTTTAAAAGGTTATGAAAAATATAGCAAATACTACATCATCATTTAAAACAAAATAAATAAACATATCAAGTAATAATAAGAGGTTATACTAAAATAGATACGAAAGCTCATTGACCAAAAAAATAAACACACTTTTACCGGAGAGCGAATTTACAATAGAATAGGTTATAACACAGTCTCGGGAAAAGTCTCGGCAAAAAACGTGGATGGATTTCTCAGAAAACATTACTATACTTTGGAAGTCCTTGATTCCAAGTAAAAATTAATTAAAACCATTTTCCCTCTATTTAATCTATAAAAAAATAGCCGAATTTGAACCATTTTTTATCACATTTCTGCAACAATAAGCATGGTGACCTATTTATTATTTTTTCCCAAATATATATGCACTTCGGTACTTCTTTTGACAAAGTTCAAGAAAATCTTTTATAAACATAGTATTAATTAAACTCGGAATTATTTTTATATCCAGAAAAATCACTTTCCAACTTGCAACAATAACTAACCCAACTAAGGGGTTAGTCCATGCATGGACTAACCAAGGATTAGTTCCTACTATAAAATATGAATGGTATCTAACCCAAGGTTAGTCCATGCATGCATGGACTAACCCCTTAGTTGGGTTAGTTGTAACTACAAGAGGCTCCCAGGAGCCTGAATCGCTCACCTGGTCTTAATGTCAACCCTTTGAAGACTTTTGTATAGCTAAATGAGCTGAATGTTTCAGCAATAAAAAGCTTTTCTCTATCTGCAATAGTTTTCATTCCAAAGCAAAAAACATTATTTTTCACCTTTAAAGGGCCATAACCCCTTAAAGGAGTCATCTGACAACTTCGACCCTAAAAAGACTTTTGTAGAGCTAATTTAAAGCTGAACATTTAAGCAAGCAACATCTTTTCTCTATCTGCAAAAGTTTTCTTTCTTTAGGCCAAAAACACTATTTTTTGCCTTTAAGGGGCCGTAACCACTATAAGGGGTTATCTGGCAAATTTGACCCTATGGAAATTTTGTAGAGCTAAATGAGCTGAACATTTAAGCAAGCAACAACTTTTCTCTATCTGCAATAGTTTTCATTCCATAGGCCAAAAAACACTATTTTTTGCCTTTAAGGGGCTGTAACCCCTATAAGGGGTCATCTGACAACTTCGACCCTATGGAGACTTTTGTAGAGCTAAATGAGCTGATTATTTAAGCAAGCAACAGCTTTTCTCTATCTGCAATAGTTTTCATTCTATAGGCCAAAAACACTATTTTTTGCCTTTAAGGGGCCGTAACCCCTATAAGGGGTCATCTGACCACTTCGACCCTATGGAGGCTAGTGTAGAGCTAAACCAGCTGAACATTTAAGCAAGCAACAGCTTTTCTCTATCTGCAAAAGTTTTCATTCTATAGGCCAAAAACTCTACTTTTTGCCTTTAAGGGGCCATAACCCCTATAAGGAGTCATCTGACAACTTTGACCTTATGGAGACTTTTGTAGAGCTAAATGAGCTGAACATTTAAGCAAGCAACAGCTTCTCTCTATCTGCAATAGTTTTCATTCTATAGGCCAAAAACATGAAAAAATGCTATTTTTCACCTTTAAGGGGCCTTAACTCCCATAAGGGGTCATCTGACAACTTCGACTCAATGGAGACTTTTGTAGAGCTTTTGATGCTGAAGCAGCAGCATGGCATCAGATTTCATCTATCTCTTATACTTTTTGATTTACAAGCCAAAAACAGTAGTATGACCCCCCTGGTCTATTTTTAGCAACGGCGGCCATGTTTTTTGACGGATCAAAATACCGAACACAATTTTTGTGCAGGACACCCTAAGGATCAATCATATCAAGTTTGAAGAAATTCTGTTCAGCAGTTTCAGAGAAGAAGATTTTTTTAAAATTGTTAACGGACGACGATGACGACGACGACGACGACGCGGACGACGACGGACGCCAAGTGATGGTAATAGCTCACATGGACCTTCGGTCCAGGTGAGCTAACAAGTGGAAAAGTGATTTTTCCGGATATCAAAATAATTCCAAGTTTAATTAATACCTTGTTTATACCAATTTTTTATTACTGTACTACCTTAAATTATTTTCAAAGGTCTCATTCTTCATGTCCCAGAGATTTCTTAACTGACCTAAACTTTAACTAACAAGAATTGGGATACGGTAAATAGGGATATTTTGGTGTAGGGATATTTTGGCGGTTTTAGATTAAAATGGTCATGTTTAATTTTGGTGTGTATTTTTTTGGCGCTTTCAGAAAAAAATGTTCTTCTATAATTCTTTACATCATCTATGATTGAATTCATATTCACAATTTTACTCTTTAACATTAATTATTGTATGTTTGTACCAAACCCAAGCCCATGGTAGACTGATGATGTGTTTTTGACACATTCGTTCTTTGGTGGACTTTCCACCCACATTTTACAAGGAATTCATTAGATTTTAACTATTTTAAAAGCAAATGGAAAAAAATTATACTTGCAATATCATATCTATAACATTTCAATACCCCCGCTCAATTTTATATTAAGAAATAGACCCTATTCTTGGTTAATCTATTATCATTGATGTTTTTTACGCAATAAAAAAGTTTCGATTTTGGCCCCTATTGGCCCTAATTACGTAATAGGGGGGAAAAGGGGGGTCGCAAAAATTAATTCTCAATTTTGTATCGCTAATCGACAAGAACAAACATGCAATAAAAATTTTCAAAATCGAATCACAAGTAAAAAAGTTTTGATTTTGGTCCCCTTTGGCCCCTCATTACATAACAGGGGGAATAAGGGGGGTCGCAAAAATTAATTCTCAATTTTGCATCTGCTATTTGACAAGAACAAACATGCCAAAAAAAATTTCAAAATTATACCACAAATAAAAGAATTTTGATTTTAGCCCCTTTTGGACCCTAATTAAGTAATAGGGGGAAAAGGAGGGGTCGCAACATTTCATTCTTAATTTTGAATCCCCTATTAGACGAGAACAAACATGCAAAAAAAATTTGCAAAATCGGACCACAAATAAAAAAGTTTTGATTTTGGCCCCTTTTGGCCCTTAACTACATAACGGGTAAAAAAGGGGATCGAAAATTCATCAGGTTCATTCTTTTATTGTAAGAAACATTCTTGACAAATTTCACAGCAATAGGCCAACTAGGACCAAAGTTATGGTGGAAACAAATAATATATATGAATTTTTTGCCCCTTTTGGGCCCCTAATTTCGAAACGAAAAAAGGGGGACCCCCAAAATCAATCCCATTCATCCTTTTATAGTAAGGAACATCACTGTCAAATTTCATAGCAATCAGATAACTAGAACTAAAGTTATTGTGGAAACAAACAAAAACATAGTATTTTTGGCCCCTAATTTCTAAACGAAATAACATGAATAAGGGGGGACCCCCAAAATCAATCCCATACATCCTTTTATGGTAAGGAACATCATTGTAAAATTTCATATCAATCAGATAACGAGAACTTAAGTTATTGTGGGAACACTAAAGTTAACAGACAACGACGCAGACGCAGATGACAGCATCATACAATTATACGTCCGCAAATTTTTTGCGGTCGTATAAAAAGTCTAAGTCAAATTTCCTCCCCTTAATGATATCCAAGAGCGATGAAAATTCTTCATGCACATCCATATATGATGAACTTCCTTCATGTAAAGTTTCATCGAAATCCATTGAGTGGTTTTGGAGAAGTTGGGCTACCGGGGTCTCCCGTTGAATAATGTATTATAATGTATTTTAAAAGTCTAAGTTCAATTATCTCCCCTGAATGATATCCAAGAGCAATGAAAATTCTTCATGCACATAATAAATGATGTTCTTCCTTCAAGGAAAGTTTCATCAAAATCCAACAAGCGGTTTTACATGTAGGAGGAGTTGTGCTTACGGGGTCTCCCATTGAATAATGTATTTTAAAAGTCTAAGTCCAATTATCTCCCATGAATGATGTCTCATTGCCATGAAAATTCTTCATGCACATCTACATATGATGTACTTCCTTCTTGTAAAGTTTTATCAAAATCCTTCAAGTGGTTTAGGAGGAGAAGCACTTACGAGTAAGGTGGACAGACGGATGGACGGGAGGACAGACGCCAGACGGACGGACAGACAGGGTGTTTACTTTATACCCCCTTTGTTTGCGGGGTATAAAAATTCCTGGTAACATGCACAACTGCATAAGGTGTACTTATAGCATACCAAGCTTCATTTAATTCTGTTAGTTTTAAAGTAGTTCTATAGGAGTTTCATCCACAAACTGTGATCACAGACAGACAGACTGACCGCCCCCAGACAAGGACATTTATAATACCCACTGCAACTTCCTTTCATTGTGTGGGGTATAATAATTCAGCTTGAGCTATTCAATTTCTATTCTTTCATTTTTTGCTTAGAAATGATTAATGATTGATACATGTACTTGCAGGACCAAAAAAAATGTACATGCTTGCTTCCTACTTCCAACTCGGGCAACTGTTAAAAATTTTGAAAAATATGTCGTCAGAATTTATCAATTCTAATTTAATAAACACAACTTTTTAACCTAATTATGAAAATTATAATTGAATGAAGAGTAATTACATGCACCTGCATGTTAAGACTTTAAGCTATAGGCATGATTGAATGTGTATTACATTATAAGGAAGGTGTATAACTCTACATGTACGACTCTCTGCAGATATACATGTACAAAATAAAAAGTGAAATAAACTTTATAAAATTTCAGGGTAGGTATAAACTGAAGGTGTACAGCTAATACCACCACATGTTAATTCTAACACACCTACTTTCAAACTATGATTTAAGCTCATGTTTACCTAAGATACAGTCTCGTGCCAAAAGTATTTGCTATTTTTTAAATTTGTAAAATATTTCAAGTTTGTCTATTTATTTTTATATAATTTGAAGGTTATTCATTGTTCAATGATATACTTTTAATCACAGAGTAAAAATTCGACATCAAAATTTTAGTTGCCCATAAAGAAATTATGACGTCATAAATTTTACTTGAATTAAAATCACTGTCATTTAGAAAGAACACATGTAAAAATTATGTTCAATAACCAATATAAAATTCCAATATTTCTCATATTTCAGAAAAAATAAGTATGAAAATCCACTCAGAAACAGCTTCAATATTAATTTTTTTAAATTCGTGATTTTACATAGAAACTAATGGGAAAAATAAAAATCAGCGAATACTTTTAGCACATGACTGTATGTACATGTACCGGGTAAACTATTATATGAAAATTTCCTCTTTTATTTTTCAATGCTTGAAATTGTTCTTATTTCAAACCTGTTCCTACGCTAATTACTGTTGGTCATTTAATAACATGTACATGTATATAAAAAAACAACTTATGAAACTTCAAAGATTGGCAAGTTTATTTCCTCATGTTATCGGTTTATAGTTACCTGTATAGACCTGAAATCTTCCACTAAGTAAGAGGCCATGCATACATGTACATGTAAAAACTTTTAATCAGGGTTTTCAGTAATTACAGTCATGGAATTTGGGATTTTGGATCTACAGGACCGAATCCTTGATTTTGAAATATTTTACTTAGATTGTGTTACAAAATTTGCAAAAATTGACAGGACCGAACAGATTTTTGCAGGTCGTGGGCTGTTGGTCCTGTGTTAATTTCTGAGTAAATGTCAATTTCTTGAGTGCAAGAATTAATTCTTAATAATACATGTATATTAATGTACTTCAGTTATATTAAACAAACTCCTCGGCCAATGTGGAAAATTCAATACTTTTATACATATCATCAACCTGGTTGTCATATAAAAAATTGTTTTACTTAAGCTTTTTGTGTTTAAAAATACAAATTCATATTCAACTAATATGTTTTAATGACTGCTAAGAAAGGAAATCATATTTGCTTGCAACTACCAAGATTCCATGCTTATTTGAATCAAATTACTTATATTACTTATCAATTACATGTATATACAGACATCAGAATGGCAAAAGAAGCAATAAATTTTCAAATGTATCAGCATTGTCCTATTGACATGATTGATAACTAAAAACTAAATAAAAAGAACAAGACCTTAATTTCTTAATTGACTTGATTTTTGTACATATGCATATGTTAAACAAACAAAAATCATTGATGCGCAACAAACAATATTATCAAAATATGTACTGAGTTCCATGGAGCTCTGTTTGTATATTTCAAATTTCAAATTTTGAAATGTAAATTGCAAAGTCAAAGGTCATGGTTTTTTCATTATTGATCAGAGTTTTTTTTTCTTTTTATAAGTGGTTGATTGATTGGGTAGTGAGGGTGTTATGCTTTTAGCAAAGCTGTACTATATATACGTGTCTATTTTTGACAAAAACACTGGGCAACATTAACAGGATCCACGTATAAAATGTATTCTAGATCATACGTGATAGACTTTGCATGATTACATACTTTTCAATTTGTTTTTAAATGTTTAGTGTTTCATCGTTTACCTTGATAAACATTAATTGAATATCGATTTATGTTCCGTGAAATATACATTTATAATTGTCCACAACAATAGTTTAATCTTTGTCAACATAACTTACTGACCGGAAGTTGTAAAACCATTTATGAAATGAACAAAAATACACAAAATAACTTACTATTTGTAAGAATTTTAAAACTCAAATTAAGCATATGAAAAAGCAAGAAATCAAAATACGAAAAACGTCAAATATTGCGATGTCGCACGTCATTATCGCCGCCAAGGTCATTTGTTGATCGGCGGAATTACAAAGTGCGCTAGAAAATAATAAATTTGGCTTACGAAATTGAGATTTCATGCTTATTTGATAATATATTACTAAAAGACAATATCCGCAAAGTGAAAAACTTGAAAATTTTACTTTAAATCCTGTTTTTGTAGTAATTCCTGTTATACATTAGCCGATATCGTCTGTTGCTATAATAAACTTATACACCGAACCCTGGATTTTAAAGATAGAGTTGGACACATGTCTTAATTTCAGATACTTAATATATGTTTAACCGATAATATTAGCGGTAGCGGGACATTAATACAAGCCCCGATTTCCACATATAAGCAGGAAATCTTTACTACCCTAACTTACAATTTTCCGCCATCTTATATGGGTACAAATGCATGAGGACGCGATGCAACATGGGAAATATCCGCGCGACAAAGCCACGTGTTTTGTTGTACTATCACATGACCTCAACGTTAGTGATCGATTTGTAGAGTGAATAATTCCAAAATGTTGGTGAGTATATATACATTTCACTATTTTCAAGTTTCCATTGATACTAGCATCAGATCTACATTGCTTTGTTTCATTCTGTACAACATTTTTGACTCGTTATTGCCATAATTAAGGAATAAGACAAATTTGACCTAATTATAATTTTGTAAACATATAGTGGATGTAAACGATATTGACCTATTATGCCTTTTAAACCGAAACATGTTTGGTATGCGATGAAATAACTACCGAGTTGATTGTGTGTTTTGATCATCTTCGATATCATGTAAACTGCTTTTCACTAAGAAAGGCTTAGCATGGAATTACATAATTTTGATGGTTTGTTTCTATGCATGTATGTATTTATGTGTTGTCACAACACTTTCCGTACAAGTTTATAAGCGTGACCTGGTGATATATACGGGCCATATAAAACGGATCAGTTAGAAACCTGTAAATATTTTCTTGTTGAATAACGACCTACAATTTGACCTTTTAAATGTTCTAAAGGGCGTTGCCATTCAATGCAATGAAAAAATATAATAAAAAGTAAATTCTAAGGCATCATTGCTTGTTAATTACTTGAACCATATTTTGAATATCAAATCAGCAAACCAACTCAGAAAAGTACACATTACACATCGTGAAATACGCTAATTAAACTATACTTATAAATATTTAAAATATAACATGCATACATGCACTTAGATCAGTCATGAAAATGTGCCGATTAAAATTATTAACAGTTTAACTTGCATGTTTTAAAATATATGTATTTTCTTTAGTAAAAGATAATAATATTGATTGGATGGTTCTTTTAATTTCAGGAATACAGAAGCAGTGATGAGTCAGAGTGAAGCCTATAGAAGTTCAATATATTTTTTAGTATAAATAATAAAACAACCAATTTCCTCATTCACATGATAAAGTTATGAATGGTGACAACAAATAAGCTCTTAGCCGGGGGGTTCGCGGAGGCTGCAATCAAACACCCTTATCTTACTCCCTTATTTTTAATATTTGTATGTAGAATATACCATAGTCATTTTCAGAAGTATCTGGGTTATGTGGGCAGTGCCTGGGGCGTAGGCTTTAATGGAAAGACACAAAAAACAAATATTCAGATTGTTGAAAAAGGTACAAATTTGTGCATACCACCTACATTTTTGTACCAGGTTCTGATAAATTGAAAAGAGCAAAATGCAATAATATTTTCTTTAACTAAAACTTTCAATTTTAAAAGTTAAGTAAAACAGAGCCCCGACTCTAAAAAATAAACAATGTATGGAGGTAAAATAAATTGCAGTGTGACTATGGCCATATTGTGTCACCATTTCAAATTAGATATAGACCCTTTGTGTTATAAGGCATAAAATGTTGCTTCACTCGGCAGTCCTTTATAACATGATAATTTGTCAGGATCTCCATAAAAATGTGGTCGCATATAATGTTGAAGCGAGTGTTGGCGGTGGCGGCGGCGTGGTCGTCTGTATAATTTTCATTTCCGTGCGATAACTTAGAGTTCTCTTCGTTGTAGTCGACCGATTGATATTCATGTTATTACTTTAAATGAAGCTCCCTGTGACAGTTGGGTTTGTGAACCCTGCGGGGTTACCCCAACAACATTGCAGGTTGGAGTGTCATGCTATTTTTGGACTTGTTGCAGTATTGAGTTACGAAAACAAACCTTTTTGGTTATAAGAGTATACAAAAGTTTCCATTGGATGATCCTTATAGGGGTTATAGCTCTTTAAAGATCAAAAAGAGCTGTTATTATACGACTGCAAAATTTTTGCGATCCTTTTATGTTATGGCGATGTCGTTGTCGCCTGCCTGTGGACACTTTGGTTTCCGTGCGATAACTAAATTTGGTAAACAAAATGTTATAAGATTTTGGTATAATGTGCGTAACCACTATAGAGGAAGGTTGGTATTGCATTTGAGGTTTTTGGTCCCTACTGTTTTAGAAAAATGGGGGTCGAAAGTGGGCAAAATGGATGTTTTAACAAAACTGCTTTATAACGTTTATTTTTTATCCGATTATGATCATTCTTTTTTATCGAAATCCTCATTAAATTCTATTCACAAAATTTAACAACAGTTTTGGTGTATCTTGCACCGTAACATTGCTATGAGGGGCCAATAGTCTATATTTTAGCTCCCCTGGACCGAATGAGCTATTACCATCACTTGGCGTCCGTCGTCGTCGTCGTCTGTGGCTCGTTAACAATTTTTCAAAAAATCTTCTCTGAAACTACTGAACAGAATTTAATGAGATCCTTAGGGTATTCTGCTTTTGATTTTTGATCAGTCAAAAACATGACCGCCGTTTCTAAAAATAGACCAGGGGGTTTGGCTTGTTAATCAAAAAGTATAAGGAAAGATAATATCTGATGCCACCCTTCTGCTTCAGCATCAAAAGTTCTACAAAAGTCTCAATTTGATCGAAGTTATCAGATGATCCTTTATAGGGGTTACAACCCTTAAAGGTGAAAAATAGCTTTTTTCATGTTTTTGGCTTATAGAAAAGGTCTTGATACTTTAAATGTTCAGCTCATTTAGCTCTACAAATGTCTCTAAGGGTTGGAGTTGTCAGCTGACTCCTTATAGGGGTTACAGCCCCTAAAATATGTTTTTTTTTCACGTTTTTGGCCTATAGAAGGAAAACTATTACAGATAGATAAAAGCTGTTGCTTGGTTAAATGTTCAGCTCATTTAGCTCTACATAAGTCTTCATTAGGTCGAAGTTGTATGAGGACCTTTATTAGGGGTTACGGCCCCTTAAAGGTGAAAAAAGTGTTTTAGGCCTATAGAACGAAAACTATTGTAGATAGAGAAAAACTGTTACTTGCTTAAATGTTCAGCTCTTTTAGCTCTACCAAAAACCTTCCATAGGGTTGAATTTGTCATATGACCCCTTATAGGGATTGCAGCCCCTAAATGAACGTGTTTTCATATTTTTGGTCTATAGAATGAAAACTATAGCAGATATAGAAAAGCGGGTGTTTGCTTAAATGTTCAGCTCATTAAGCTCTAAAAACAGTCAAAGTTGTCAGATGACCCCTTATAGGGATAAAGAACGGCCCCTAAAATAACATTTTACATGTTACTAGTATTGACCTACAGAATGAAAACTATTGCTTTAGGTGAAAAGCTTTTCTTGCTTCAACATTCAGCTCATTTTGCTCTACAAAAGTCTTAATAGGGTAGACATCAAGACCAGGTGAGCGGAAAAGACTCCTGGGAGCCTTTTGTTTATTTATGGTCGGATTTTAATTTTTTTTCACTGGAATCCATGTAAAAATCCCTGTCTGCGTTTTTCAGATTTGCAATATATAAACCTACTGATTTCGATAATTTAGGGAGCAAATTGTCCAAAAACGCCGATTATTTGAGTTTGCCTCTTTAAATGGTTTTTTTCAAGAATTTTACTCTTCCTGAGCACACGAGTTCACTCTTGTTTCGACTGGAATTCGCGTTGTTGATTGATATTCAGTTATTTTGTGTTTCCATGTTTCACATGTTGTCCGTTTTTTGTGTTTACTGGTTTTGTCTCTGCCCTTTCGGACTTTTGAAATTCGGATACCCCATTGGTACCTATGCTTGTTTTAGTTGCAGTGAGCTGACCTATTGTTAGGTTGTTTGAAAAGGCCGTTTCTAACCACAAGAGAAAGTTTCCTCTTGCATTAGGGGATTGTGGCCCAATCTTTTCAGAGAAAAGGGGGGGGGGGTCATATGAGTTTTTCTTAAAAGGTTGGTATACATATATATATATAAAAAATCAAATCTGCATTGAAAGTCCAACAAATAATGCTTAGGTCAAAAAGCTTTGTGAGTCCACCATGGGCTGCATGTGCCCAAAGCATTCGATATTCCATATTGGGCCACAAACATACTGGGTTCAACATGCTGCGCTCGGCGTAGTTTTTTATGGCCCGACCACATCTGTAGTTTTACCCTTGTCCGTCCGTCCGTCCGTCTGTACGTCCGTAACACTTTGGTTAAGTTATTGGTTAAGGTCCATTACTCGGATACTATAGATGTTGGAGGTTAATGATATTTCATCACTAGATGGGTCTTGGGTAGGGCTACACCACCCACTAGAAATTAGGTCATCGTGACCTATATTTTATGCATGGACGACTTTTGTTAAGTTTTTGGTTAAGGTCCATAGCCCAGGTTATACACATTTGGGGTCAATGATATTTCAAGAACGGCTCATAGGCACATTTTCTAGTTATTATAAGTTTTTTGTCCTATAGAATGAACATTATTGCAGATAGAGAAAAGCTGTTGCTTGCTAAAAACTTCATTCTTGCAGCTCATTCAGCTCTACAAAGGTTTGAACATTGGGTTGAAGTTGAAGTCAGATGACCCCTTATAAGGGTTATGTCTCTTTTAACATGTTTAAGGTAAAACATAGCGTCTTTTCGTGTTTTTGCCCTAAGCCTAGTGCAGGTAAATTGCTGAAAGTTTAAAATTCCAGTCGAAAAAATTGTGGTCTATGGTTCAAAAGATTTGTTGCTTTTTCTCAACTATCTGTCACAGCTGTGTGACTGATTTACGAGGTTCCGATTGTTAGCTTTTTGCTCTCTCATAACCCTGGTCTGTGGTATAATTAGTTCGAGATAGCAGAGATAAGCTGAGTAAATATTGACTTGCAAGTTTATTTGTAGACAATGGTGGCCAACGTATCAACATACTAACCGATTATCTTCAGTTTGTCAGTTGCAGTTGAGGTTCCAGGGATCTGAACATTAGTTTAAAATAACATTTAACCGGATTCATTCATGCAGAAAATGCAGATCACGGTGACCTAGTTCTGGTTCGGATGTTGCTTACTATCGAAGAAGTTCCCATTGACCAAATATCATCCCCTCATCACTTGCAGTTCCTGAGATATGAATCTTAATCAAAACTTTAACCAGTCATTCATGTAGAAAATGTAGATTAAGATGTTATTTACTATCCAAGGCAAATTTCCTTTATTTCTGAGATATTTTAGTTTATAATATATCAATAATATTGAAGGTTGCTTTCTGGCACATATTCCATATTCTTTCGTTTTTAATATTATTTCAGAGTTTGGCTTTAGTGCCGTGTGGAGGTCATAGAAAGCTTCCCCGTGTTTTAGTTGTATGCTCTTATATATTTTCGAGTACTGGAATATGTGTTGGAAAGACACAGTTTACATATTTTGAAAATTTGACAACGTTTGGCTATTTCTTTAAAAATTGATCAATTTATCTGTTTGGTCATTGTTGTAATATTTTTTGGCTTCTGTTTTTGGTTTATAAAATCTAATATTCTGCCGGTTTTCCAAGTTTTTTACTCCTAGCGTGTCTGATGAAGGTTAATCTAGAAAAGCGCTTCACACGCAGTGAAATTTTGCTTTTGTACATTTATCAAAATCATTTCAATATGTGGATCGTGTCTTTCTGGCACATATTCCATATTCTTTCGTTTTTAATATTATTTCAGAGTTTGGCTTTAGTGCCGTGTGGAGGTCGTAGAAAGCTTCCCCGTGCTTTAGTTGTATGCTCTTATATATTTTCGAGTACTGGAATATGTGTTGGAAAGACACAGTTTACATATGCTTTTGTACATTTATCAAAATCATTTTAATATGTGGATCGTGTCTTTCTGGCACATATTCCATATTCTTTCGTTTTTAATTTTATGCCTTTTAGTTCAGTAAAGCTTAATATGCAGAAATTTTAAAAGACTGAATAACACAGTTGCATCTCCATCATTTGACATTGACCGGATTTTTTTCCGCTAATTTCTCAAACATATTTTTAATGTTCATGAAAAGGTGGAAACCTTAAATTTGGTCAACTATAACTGGGATCTGAGGTTGTGTGGTTAGTAATCAATAAATCGGCCAAAAGGGGGAGGAAAGGGACAAAACATTTGACTCCCACAGTGAAGAAGAATTTAGGGTTACAAATTAAGCCACCTTCATTGACTCCCACAGTAAAGAAGAAATGGTGTGTAGGGTTACAAATTAAGCCACCTTCATTGACTCCCACAGTAAAGAAGAAATGGTGTATAGTGTTACAAATTAAGCCACCTTCATTGACTCCCACAGTAAAGAAGAAATGGTGTATAGGGTTACAAATTAAACCACCTTCATTGACTCCCACAGTAAAGAAGAAATGGTGTATAGGGTTACAAATTAAACCACCTTCATTGACTCCCACAGTAAAGAAGAAATGGTGTATAGAGTTACAAATTAAACCACCTTCATTGACTCCCACAGTAAAGAAGAAATGGTGTATAGGGTTACAAATTAAACCACCTTCATTGACTCCCACAGTAAAGAAGAAATGGTGTATAGGGTTACAAATTAAACCACCTTCATTGACTCCCACAGTAAAGAAGAAATGGTGTATAGGGTTACAAATTAAACCACCTTCATTGACTCCCACAGTAAAGAAGAAATGGTGTATAGGGTTACAAATTAAACCACCTTCAGCATCACCATTAATGGTCCATCTTCTTCTTCCAGATACTGGAGTAGACTTCTTAAAAGAGTGTAAAACACCCCGGGATTTAAACCTGGTTTGACTGAATAACAAAAAGGCAATTATTGTTTTATTTTTATTTATCATTTTTGCTTTAAGTGATTTCAAAGAAGCTAAGAAATACCAAAGGGGCGTAATATATTGGAAGCTCGAAATCCATTAACAGAGACCGATCGAGCTAAGAGACCCTGAAGATCACAACAGTACAAAAACAAACAAAAAACAACTGCAAATCGGCAATACAAACTCTCGTAAAAACGAAAGCAAGTTCGGGTGTTTCGAAGGAAAAGCAGTTCCTTCTTGACAATGTCGCAACACATTCGACAATAGTTGTCGATAATTGATGATTTGAATAACCCCCTTTTTATGCAGATTCGCTTCTTTTTATGCCCCATCTAAGAAAGTAGGAGGCATACAGTGTTCGGGTCCGTTCGTCCGTCCAAATGCATTATGTCTTTTGGGCATATTCTTGTTTAAATAGGTGATATTTTTTCCATTTTGTTTTTTTTTGTTCTCAATTACCGCTTGTTGTGTGAGCCGTGTGTCACGAACACTTATTCCACATCTCATGTTTTTCTATTACATCAATAAAAATATACTATGCTGCACATAAAACTTTCATTAAATGATTTATTTATTTTATTTAAGTTTCACTTTTTTATGTTGTCAATAAAAATGAATAAATAATGAGTAACACCACTTTCACTTAAATGCTAAAATTATATAAAAAAATATGGCATCGATTTATAAAAAAGCTTTAACACCCCTGGTAAAGGGAGTTTACATAATGGAATTAGGCTCTCCCTGAATTGTAGATTCATTACGGCCCGGGTGTAAGTAAGTACTCTCTAAATTTGTGAAGCCCTTTTTTGAGAATTTTAACTTAATTAAACTTCCACTTAAATTGCCGACCCTTACAACTTTAACACGAACTCTCTTACAGTCAAACCCTTATCAGGGGTGTTTAAATTAAAATACATTCATTAATTTGTAAAGACACAACCTTTGATTAGCAAATTTCCATTTTTATAATCATACAAAGCAGGCCAGACAAAAAAGTCGATTTCGGACGCACTAGATTGTTCGCATGACCACCAAAGTTTGTGCTGATCATCATTAAACTTGGCATCGTCAACGGAGAGATGCATTGGCGGCTGTTGGATCACCATTTGCCAGGCAAGGGAGGCACTCTCTCTGGCGTAGGCTAAGACAAGCTTTTGGTTTAGGCAAGACTCATCGATGTCACTAAATTCTTTCAAAACTCTTGATATTGAGACCTGAAATAAACAAAAGGATATCAAAAACTAACATTGATAAATTTTGAATTTGGCTGGCGTTCATTTAACTGAATAAAATTACAAAACCAAATTGTCATGCGAACATATGAAAACAGTATTCAAGCTAAAAACTATACTATTTAAGACGATATGTTAAAACTATAAAATATATATTAATAAACTAACATTCAGCTTAATAAAGATGTGATAAACATACTCAAGCCGGAATAAAAGCAAAAGGACTTGAATTCCTTGAAAAACATAAGATTGCAAATATAAATCATTTTAGAGGATATGTTGTGTGTGTGAACAGAATGAAGGACTCCACCCATCAACACCCTCATTTTAGCCCTAAATGCACTTACCCGGCAAATGGCATCAGTATCTATATTATCAAACTGTTTCCTATTGAGTTGTCCTATAAAGTCTACAAAATCATCTGGTAGCTTTAATGGACTGTGTGTTGATGGAATTATTTCTGAAGTCTGTGTGAAAATGAAAGAAAAACAAAGGATTGAAAGATTTTATAAAGAAAATGTTTAGTTAATCTTCTTGCTCATTCTGATTGCTCTTAGAAAATCTATGAAATGTAAAGACAAGGAAAAAGTTCCAAAATTAAAACACAGACCTGAGGTGCTTCACTTTTTTTAAACATATTAAATTAGAAATTGCAAACAAAACAGTAGACGTACCAAGAAAGTGAGACATCGCAATTGAGGCTTACTACCGTCTTTTATACTTTTTACAGATGTATATAATACAATCCGGGAATACTACAAACTATCTTTATGTACGAATGCGACAGTAATCTGGAATAATTAAACATCTCAGAATCATTTAAACAAGGAAGAAAACTTACCACAACCGTTGGGTTTCGGATTATTTCGGCAATTGTTGATTTAGACATGTCTTTTATTTCTTTGCAACAACTATACGTCGTCTAAAAAAAGAAAAAAAAGAAATCAAATATTTATGATGCACGTAACATATATAGTACTAAGTATTCTATAAAAAAATAAACAAAAGAGGCACTATAAACGATCACCCTAAAATACACCGTTTCCTTAGGGTGTTTCCGTTTCAATTTCATATAAGCCAGATGTGCACTGAAAAAAAAACCCATAAAACCCTTCGCTCATTCGCTCATCGCCAAATTTGAGCAAAGAATTTCTAAGTACTTAATCATAACAATTGTTGTCTACTAACGCTTCTTTATTTTCGACCAATGGCTAACCTTCTTGAGAGTGTTTTTACTATTGAAAAACACAAAAAACATTAAATAACAAAGGTGATAAAGCATCACCCTAAAACACACCCTTGTAAATATCACTGACTACAAATATTAATTACCATTAAAATTGAGCAGAGAATTCTAAGTATCGTCTCTTCGTCATAACTGGTGTTGTCTTCTAATGTTTCCTTAGCTTCTATCCACTGCTGGCTTTCCAGAGAGTTGTAAGCGATGGCAATGTTACTGGGTCGACATTTCTCCGACAGATTCTCTACCTGTCTGTTGTCCATGCGTGGTACTGGTTTCACTGATCTGGTTACCCTAAAAGAAAACAAAATACAAATGCAACATTTACTAGTATGTTACGAGAAAGCAGGATAAACAATACAATGATATAGTATGAAAAAAGGTAAATGTACCAATATGGTATTCGAATATTGGAAGACAGAATCAATTGAGTTGACACATATGACAAAATGGAAAAATAACAGAACATTCACAAATTCTTTAATCTGCAATCTGGATCTGAGCTAAAACCAGATGCTCAGAAAGAGTAAACAGTTCCTGCTCGTATGCTCTGAAAAAGAATAAAAAACAAAATGCATGGTTTGAAAGATACCTAGCTACACAAATATTGGGGTTCAACCAAAGGTCGTGTTGTTTTCCAAACATTAAGTGGTGCCTTTTTCACTTGTTAGCATTAGTTATGAAAGAATACCAAATGGATATGATTGGACATGACATATATATGTAACATTATTAAACAAAAAACGTGCCAAAAAAAGAAGCCCAATGTTCAGTCCCCGGTCGGCAGGTGTCTTATACAAACCTTTGTTTAAGGTTATCATTTTCAGACTTGATACTTTTGACACTGTCCTCCATGAGTCTATACTCTTTAAGCACGGTCTCCATTGACCTCTGTGTAGTTTCTAGAGCGACCTTTGAACTTTTGTACTGATCTTGAACATTGGCGTTAATGATTTCCAACTCTTTGATTGTCTTTTCGAATTTTGCTACTTTTGATTTTAATGCTTCGTTCTCATGCCGTATCTTATTTAGCTCTGCGCCTGGTCCATGGTGGGTTTTGGGCGGTGAGCTTTTCTCTTCGTGGGCTATGCCCTTCTGCTTACGGAGCTCTTCGTTCTCTCGCTTGAGCTCGTCTAGTTTAACCCACAGTTGCCCCATGCCGCCACCGGCTCTGCTTTGCGTGCTTTGTACCCCTGGTGACTTTTTCTGCTGTTCCAGGCATAAGGATTCAATCAGCCGTTTCGCCGTCTCCAGGAGGTTTCTGGTTTGAGGGTCCCTCCTTTTCATCAAGAATACATTGGACAGACCATCGCAAAACGACTTGGCTTCAGAAAGCAAGTCTTGTTTCTTTGCTGAAGCGGCCATTGTGGAGTCTAAAATTGATTGAAACATGAGAATGATAATTCGGATTAGACTTTCTGTTTTAATTTGGTCGTTTTCTTGTAGGTTTTTATTCGTGTTGTGTTTTTTTGTATTTGTTTCAATTTTTGTTTTTTGCTTTTTTGTTTTTTTGTTTTTTCATTTTAACACGGTTGACTTTTGACTGTCCACAATCGATTTTCAAATCAAATATCATGCAAGAGTCTTTATCTGTTTACCATTTATTTTCTTATAGAATTTTCAACTATATCTTTGGTAAATACATTTCACATAATTGGAACCAACTACTAGTATTAGATGGAGCTATTAATTATCATAGATTTCCCATATATAGCTTTAAAAATGAATAATGGAAACGATTCACTGAAAAATAATACTGGAATTCCATTAAATTAAAATGCTCATTGGATATTAAAAAACAGAGAAATCCCACATAATTTTTAATTTAAAATACTAGTAAATCTGATAATATTTTTTCTGATTTTTTTGTCATTAGCTATGAAAAACACAAACGAACGAACGCTTACCTTTGGTACTATGCTTTTCACTTCCTTTTCAGAGATGAAGACATCTGCCACCGTAAAACATGGAATCGGAGGACAGCATGTAACGAGATCAATATTAGTTCGAAGACAATGAGTCACAACGCTGCCACCATTTTTACAATTAACATAATGATTCTCGGCTGAGAGAAATCGATCCGGGAAAATATAGATTTCAAAATTCAATATTTAATAGAAAATTGTTGATTTATGCATATAAATAAAGAAATGAGATAAAAATCAAAAATGGCTTTTTTTCTTAGAAAATAAAGATACGAGTCTATAATCTATTACGATGACATGTGCGATATTGACACTCGAGTCCTCTTATACTATGATGCTCATTAATTTATTGCTGGCCAAATCAATATACACAAAGCGTCCACATATAGCGGAATTTCCCTGAACAAAGCATCTCCATATCGAATCAACATGGCGGAGCCTGAAAGTGCAGATACGGCGGAAGAATCAACAAGCCCTGACACAGAGCCGACGTCTCCGAAGGACCTGCAAGACGAGGCGGTGTCGTCAACGCTGGAAATTGCAGCAGATGCGTATAAAATCGTCTCAGCTATTGACTTTGGGACTACGTTCAGTGGCTATGCTTACACCTTTTTACCGAACCACGAGAAAATTTTCACCAACAAAAACTGGGGACAGACTCAAGGATTTCTGTTACACAAGACGCCGACCTGTCTATTATTGAAACCAGATGGTGAATTTGAAGCTTTTGGGTTCGAGGCGGTTCTGAGGTATCATGATCTTGGAGAAGAGGAAGCATCAAATTATTATTTCTTTGATAAATTTAAAATGAAGCTGTATGAAAATAAGGTACGTGAAACTAAGTTACATAAGTTTTTTAATTTGCGTTGTCTCAGACTATTACAAGAGCTCTCTTTCCAAAAGCTGTAACGCCACAGAGAAACACAATATACACACAAAGTATGGATCAAGATGTCAAATACAAACTAAGATCAGCATAGGTTTATTTTTTAGACTAGTTTTAAAATGAATTCATGTCAATAGTTGTTATGGGATTTTATCTTATTTTGTCTGATATTGTTTTATTGCTTTTAAATTAGTAATTTGTTATTCCTAAGACGTGCATAAGTGACTACGATAATGTCATTATGCAGATTCATATGCTTCAATGTAAAAGCGCAAGAGGCTTCACGTCCTTGTATACATTCAAAGTCTAAAGAGGTAGGGGCTCTCAGACCCTATTTTGGCCCCAAGGTGTCTTTTATATTAAGGACATATGCTTTATTTGCAATCTTAAAATGATGCAAATCAAGTATTTGGCCATTATAGCATTGAGAGGTCGGAGTCTTTCTTTACACTTGTCCTTAAAGTATGACTGTATTTTACAGATTTTATCAAAAATGGTCAAAAACGTCACATTTTACAATGGTTTTTGCTGAATAAGAATGCCTCCACAGACTTGCACCAAAATGAAACTATCTCTTTATCGTATGCGCCCAGGAAACGGATATAGAAGGGGCCCTTAGTCAAGCATTAAAGAGGGGCGGGGTTCCATGTCAAACTGCCGAACATGTCCATGAAAGTTGTTAATTTTCTATAGCAAAGGAGGTTCCATCCTCGGATTTTCGCCTTTGAATAAATCAGAGTTGTTTTATGTTAATGTCGATATTCCGATAGTTAACCACTCGGCTTTATTACAGGTCCTGAATACAGAAATACAACTAGAAGATGCCAGTGGAAAATCGAAGCTTGCAGTCGACGTATTTGCAAAATCTCTATGGTTTATGAAATCGCACTTGCTTAAACATCTGAAAGGAGCCTTGGGCTATGACCCCGACGAGAAGTCAATCAGATGGGTTCTAACAGTCCCGGCCATATGGGACGAAAATGCAAAGCAGTTCATGAGAGAAGCAGCCCATAAGGTATGATCGATGCAAGCAGGCTATTGTTTCTGGTTTATACTTCTCGGATTCTTGCAAGATGCTTAAGTTCTTCGTTTCAATCCTTTTTTCTCCTCCACGATCTTTTTCAAAGTATCTCGCACTCGTTGACTTATTTTTTTCTTTCACCGGTTATAATTTTGTTCATTAGCCTCATAATGCTACCGTTTCAACCATTGTGTTTGTCTGTCTGTTACTTTAAGAGTTTTCTCTAAACTTTTACACAAGTCGAAACAAGCGGTCGGTTCCGGTAACCTAATGCCTTTACAAGTCCTTTATCTGACTTTTACTGTGTCGTCATGATTACCCGGCTTTCTATATATGCAATGAACATCAGTTGTCTTCATTACAGGTGGTCAGTTCTGTTACCAAGATAAATAAGCTTTCCTCTATTATTCAGGGTGGACTTATCGATACAACCCACAGCAACCAGCTGCTTATCGCCTTGGAACCGGAAGCAGCATCATTACACTGCAAACTATTGCCGGCAGAAACATTCATGGGCGACACAGAAGAACAGTTGACTAAACCGACGTTTGAACCGGGAACCAAATACTTAGTCGTAGATGCCGGTGGTTCGTATTACTTTTAAAGAGATTTGATTTTAGATCAATTGGAGGAAACTGCGGGGGTTGAAGACTAACTAGTATGTCATTTTCGTGCATGCATATTTTCGGACTCCCTATTTGTCCTCAATCATGAGACCATAGCAGGACACCCCATTCAAAACTTATCTTGTTCTGCCTCTGCGACTGAAGGAAATTTTAAGGATTCTAGACAAATGCATTTGAGCTTATACACTTACTAGTTATACTACTATTGGACTTGTAACTCTTAACAAAATTTCGAAATTAAAACAACATTAGCATCAGAAGCAGCAACAACAATTAACCAGAACAAATCTACAAGCAAAGTCTGGTTTTTGTAGTGGATAATGTATATTGATAATTATAATGTGCATATTGCTTAAATGTGCTCTTTGGCCGGATTTCACGGAGTGGAAAAATCCAGGTTTTTAAATGGTGAATGTGGTGCGGCGGGCAGTCGGGCGGGGAAGTAATTTTCGTAACAGTTTTCTTAGCAACTACTTATTGCAGCCACTTGATATTTGGTATTACAGCATCAGGATGGGGTCCCATATGATAACGTGGGATTCGATTTCAGGTCTGTTGCTTACCTACTTCCTGTTTAACGAAATCCAGCCATTTTTGACTTTGACAGATTTTTAAAGGATATAAAGTCAAATGTAAAGTACAAACGTATTGTCTTAGTTTTTGAAATTTATGCTCGCATGCTATTTTTTGTTTTAGGTGGAACCATTGACATCGTTGCTCACAAGATCCGAAAAGACGGTAAAATAAGAGAGCTATTCCGTGCCACGGGTGGAGCATGGGGCGGCACGGTCATAGACCGTCAGTTTCTCAATCTCATGGAACGAATTTTCGGCGAAGACTTCATGGAATCATTTCAAAAGGAGTTTCCTAAAGACTTTGTCGAACTCCTACAAGACTTTGAAATCAAAAAGCGCGGAGAATCAGGCACGGTCAGAGTTTCTTTGCCTTATAACTTTTGTAATTACAAACACGAGGGGAAAAGTGTACAAGAAATTATAAAGACCTATTCAGAAGCTTCGAACAAACAAGTTAAGTTCTCTTCTGGCAAACTCGTTCTTTCGGCGGAGTTAGTGGACTCCTTGTTCAAAGACACACTCGTCCAAATAAACGACCACGTGGGCCATCTGCTTCAAAAGAGTAAACTTAAAGACATCAGTTATATATTCCTGGTTGGTGGTTTTGCTGAGTCTGTCAGACTTCAACACTCCATTAAGAACGAGTTCGAGACGCGCGTGAAAATACTGATTCCGGAAGAAGCCAGTTTGGCGGTTGTTAAAGGTGCTGTGACATTTGGTTGCGACCCGAGTGCAATTTGTCAAAGAATCTGTCGGTTCACGTACGGAGTTGGGTCCTATCTCCCATTCGAAGAGGGCGTACATCGGGAGGACTTAAGATGTGTTTCCGATGGAATGGTATTATGCAAGAAAATATTTCAGCCCTGGGTTGAAGCAAGCGAAATGATTGGACACAATGAAGTTTGGCGGGAAACGTATACCCCAATCATTACAAATCAAAAGGGAATCATATTCGAATTTTTCAAATCTTCGAAACGAAATGTTAAATACGTAGATGAAGACTCTGTCGAAAAGTGTGGCTCGCTGGTCGTCGAAATGCCCGATATGACGGGCGACAAAGATCGTGCCGTTGATCTAGAGGTCGTTTTTGGTGGGACGGAAATCAAAGTCATCGGGTATGACCACACAAGCCAGACCCAAAGGGAAACCTATATAGATTTCCTTTCTGTTTGAATGTCCGACATTTTGGGAGATCGCGAGGGAGACAAATATAGATTTTCTGTTCATCTTATCGTCCGACATCTAATAAGATAGGAATCCAGTGTAATTCAAAGTACTCTACGGAAATGTAAATGAGCTCATATAATCCTAACATAATATGTCAATGCATTTTTATATCTTGCTTTCATACCAGCTTCAGCAATGATTACATAACATAGTCTATAAAGTACAATTCATTTGAAAACCCACGAAAACGATATGTTGCTGTGATCGATACATGCCAGTGGGATCATCTTCTAACAGAGTCTGAGAGAGGAGAAATAAAATGGATGCAAAAGTTTTAATTCGTTGAAATTGTAAAAAAGGCATCAATAATTTTCAATTTGTCTGAGTCTATGTAAAAGAAAAAGTAACAAGCCATTCATAAAGCCGGTTTCGAAAGGTATCAGTCTATACTCGCAAAACACTCGTAATATTTTTTTAATAACTTCGGCAGTGCTAATAAAAAGTCGAAGGGCCATCTTATTCTTTATTGTTAACAATCTGTCCATTTTTTCATGACTGGTAGACACGATCAAGATTTTTTTTTTAATTTGGTTAAGCTGATTTCTGTTATTTTTGCAGCAAACAAAGAACGAATAGTGAAAAAAAGAAGACTTTTTTTCATTTTTTAAATTGTTTTTGTTTGAGCTTCATTGTGATGTTTATTGTACGGGTACTGTGTATTTGTCATTGCGAAGATTTAATTTCCCATGCAGTTCTATCATGGCATGAGTTTTGTAATGAAAACCAAAGCCAGATAAGATATTTTCTTTATTTGTGTTTGTTTATATGTCATTTTACACGTGTATTTTATTATCATTATTTTTAAGATAATTTTAATTGTGCTAATTGGTTGTGTTTTCTCGTGTTGTGCTAAATTTGTAGTGCCTGGCTAAAATCTATAATAAAACTTTTACATTTTTTCTTTGATTTATCTACTTTTTATGCAATAGTATAAGACCTTTACAAAATTCAAAAAAGTCTAAATAAATGTTTGTTTCACCGACTTCCACAAATTTGAGGACGATGTCATATAAGACTTAAAATAAATAGTCCGTTGAGGGTGGGGGAGTTTGTTTGGGTTTAAGTGTTTTGGTGCTTTTGGTATTGAATAAGGAGTTTATGTTAAAGACATCTTTTTCATTTACCCTGATACAAGTTCTACTGTTGCTTTGGTTTTGTTAAGAGCTATCACATACATGCTCTTACGGGACTTTATTATACTGAACACATTACAGATATATGCAGTTACTAAATCACCTCTACACCAAGTTTCAATTGATCTTTCCCTTGCTGCCTTACTAATATAAGCAGCTTTGACTATAAGGGATCACTTTTAAATGATGGAACAAGAAATAGGTGAGCCTAAGCTCACTAGTGATACCCCGCTATCACAACTTTGCATTTATTAAACATAAAGTTTACAGCTAACAGGAAGTAAATAGGATGCAGATGTTCTATTGATCCAAAAACGTTTCCTACAAAACATTATATCCATATCAAGCTTGTTACCAAATATCTGCAATGTAGGAATAAAAGTTGCCAAGTCAGTATGTGCAAATTAAAAGCTGGACGGTTTTGGCGGAAAATGTTAAAATTTTCAGTAAACAGGAAGTAGATGTCCGACATATCAATAAAGTATCCCACAAAACACCATGCCCATATCAAGCTTGTTACCAAGTATCAGCAATTTAGGATAAATAGTTACCAAGCTATGAGAAAATGAAAGGCGAGACGGAGTTATAGTGTGACGGAAATATTTAAAAATTTCGGTAAAACAGGAAGCAGATGTCCGATAGATTCAAAAACGTGTCCCATAATACATCATGCCCATATCAAGCTTATCACCAAATAACAGCAATTCAGGATCAATAGTTGCCATACACCTGTATATTAAATAGATTCTTTACATGAGATATTGTGAGATTTTACAAATCTATTTATATACAGGTCTATGTAGTTGCCAAGTAATGAACAGGTGAACAGGAAGCATATGTACGATTGACCTTTAAATATATCCCACTAAATACTAGCATAGAAATAAAACCACAGATGTTACACTCGCATTGGCCCCAGTAAAACTTTCATTCTGTCTTACACAGAACTACAGGCAACACAAAAATACAATTTGATTACTGACACAGAGCATGTTCTTCATACTCTTTTTTATATTTCCAACCATTAATGGTACCACTATGGTAGTTTGAATATTTAAAAAGACTGGATATATTTAAAAGGACTTTTTCAATGTGTAAAGCTCAAGACTCAGTCTCATTTACACACTTAATAAAATACAAGTTATTTCTGACACAAGATAATATTATTGTTGTTTCCATGAGAAGTCTGACAAATACATATCCTTAAAAGCTGTGATTAATAAAATGATTCAGCAGGGGTTCAAATTAGCACTGGTCCGAGGTCCAGGACCTTCAAATTTTGATTAAGGACCTCTGAAATTCTATTTTCAAAAGTCATGGACGTTTATTTACTACAATTACTCTTACTTTTTAATAACCCAACTAGAACTTCAACAAGAGGCTCCCAGGAGCCTGAATCGCTCACCTGGTCTTTATGTTAACCCTATGAAGACTTTTGTATAGCAAAATGAGCTGAATGGGGCTTCAACCCCTATAAGGGGTTATCTGACAAATTCGACCCTATGAAGACTTTTGTAGAGCTAAATGAGCTGAACATTTAAGCAAGCAACAGCTTTTCTCTATCTGCAATAGTTTTCATTCTATAGGCCAAAAACAAAATTTGTCGCCATTAAGGGGCTGTAACCCCTATAAGAGGTCATCTGACAGCTTCAACCATATGGAGACTTTCATAGAGCTTAATGAGCTGAACATTTAAGCAAGCAACAGTTTTTCTCTCTCTGCAATAGTTTTCAATCTATAGACCAAAAACATGAAAAAAACTGCTATTTTTTACCTTTAAAGGGCCATAACCCCTATCAAGGGTATTCTGACAACTTCGACCCAATGGAGACTTTTGTAGAGCTTTTGATTCTGAAGAGCCTAAGATCCTTCGGATTTTTTTTATCTGTTATGGTTACTGAGTTATAAGCCATTTTAAGTGATTTTACCCTATATTCTATTTTGAGTAACAGCAGCCATGTTTTTTTATAGAATCATTTTAAAATGAGGATCGTTTGTTGCCAACATGTAATTTATCATTCCTGGAAAGTTTCAGTTAAATTGGTTCAGTGGTTTCAGAGATGATTTTTGAAATTGTTAACGGACGACGAAAGACGCATAGTGATTGCATAAGTTCACATGGCCTTTGGCCAGGTGAGCTAAAAAGGTGTGGACCTTTTGCTTTGAACCCCTGGATTAATTTGGTTATGTTGTATAAGCATATTTCAAAGAGTAACTTCCTTTCATCAGCACTACAGCTTTTTAATTCAAAACATAGGAAAGTCAACCAAAAGAAAAGTACTTGTATAACTATTTGTATCCCAAAAGATGAGAAAAAAGAATGGCAAATACATCACTGATGATAGTGACAATGTCTAGTACAAGGACAGAAACCTGGTGCTTTTAACAAAATTGATGAAAAATTTGTTGAAGTCAAGAAAGGCTGGATTTTGTAAAACAGGAAGTAGGTAAACAACAGACCTGAAGGTACAGGCTGTTTACCAAATATCATGATGCTGTGATATAGGTGTTGCTTATAAACTGTCCTGCCTGCCCACTCGTGAAATCCTGCCACAAAATACATGGAATGCAAACTTTATGGCAAGTTTTACTTTCAATAAAGGCTTAGGAATAAGTACACAAACAAGAGAATAATTTTATCCTTTTTATTGAAAACAGTTATTATATGTTAAGCACTAATAATTATGATATTAAACTTAATGTGATACCTAAATATAAATAAGTGTATATAAAAATACATGTTATTGTATGTCAAATTGGTCTTGTTCTAGATATTAACCCCAAAGTTTTGTCATTGTTTCCCAAAAAGGTTCCATTAAATTTACTTCCAAAAAAACATGGTTTTCAAATAAATATATATAACAAATGTTTATGACAAAAAATGTGAATGATTTCTACACTGTAAACATTTAAATGTAATTAATTCAAAAGTTCGAAATTAAAAGACAAGAAAAAAGGGCGGAATATTTCATGTAAGAAGGCACTGAATTCCCATGGGCTGCTCTTTTCTCATCTTAAAACATTGACATAAAAAAATCTTACGAGGACATTTTTAATCTCTTGAATTAAAAAAAAATGTAAATGAACATAAATGCTTCAACATAAAATAAATCATGCAGCGTGGGAAACAAAGAAAATACTGCTAAGTAACAAAGAGGAACATAAAACACACTGATAAGAACATACTACCGGTATGTGTACTGGAAGGTTTACTGTTATGGCAAGTAAAAAATACATAGTGGCAAGTCCATAGGAGGGGGTTCCAAGATTTGAACCTTCTTTCCTTGTAAATTTCTTGCAGATTTTCAGCTAAATTTGGACAAATCCAGAGGAAAGGGGGGGGGACAGAGGTTAGAACCCATTGTCCTATGACAATGTTGTAACTTTTGCCCAGATTATCAGCGAAATTGGCCTGGTACCCCCTGTTTAAGAGCAAAAGTCCCCCCTTTAAAATTTTGGATCTGCCCCCTGAATACACTTGTACATTTTCGTAGGTTTATCTTAGAGAAAACAATGATGCATATGACTTTGAAACAATTATTTTTAAAGAAGTAAAACGCAGCTTTGATTCATTTATGGGATTGTGAATGAATGTTTTTATGCATTTCTGATAAATCTCAAAAGGTATTTTTGACAAAATGGATAAAAGAAAGACATAAAGATAAAAAAAAAATAAAGTTCAATTCCATAAAAATAAATTACCAAGCACATTTTTAAATAGATGGTTGCGTTACTTGCGTAAATGGTTTATTTCAAACATAATACTCACAATGGACTAAGACGTAACATCACAAAGACGATTTACACTTCAGACATGGCAGTTATCAAATAGGAAAGGAAAACTAGTCAACATGAAAACAGTAAAGAATGGAACCCTTAGAAAATAAGCCCTTTTGAAAGGCATCGAAAGTGAGGTTCAAGTTCTGAAATTTCTTAATCCAAGGAGACTGTTGTCACATTCATTTTTTTCATTATGAAAATTCCCAAGCAATTGTGTGCATAACATCAGCAAAGTTGTTCATTAAATGAATTTATTCTTTTAGCTTCTCTGCCAAAATAAATAGGTTTTCAGACCAGAGTTCAACCATTGTTGAACTTTTAAAAGACTAATCTCCTTTTAATAATTGTCATACCTGAAGTGCAAAACGACTCTGAGAACAATTTAACGAGAATCAAGATCATTTAACTACATGATAAGTATTAATATTACAATGTAATAATTATGACTGGTTTTTATTTTACATATTGCACTATATACAGTTTGAACTTTGCTGGCTTCTATGGCAACGATGTGTTTCAACACAATTATGTGATAACTGACTGAAAATCTCTATGTTATAATAATTTCGTGGTCCCACCATTTAATCGAAATATAAAGTTCCAATATTTGGTCCCTGGACCTTATTAAAAAGTTTCGATAAAAAGCAAGAAATTAGTTTTTGGACCAACCTATATTGTTCCATTCTTTCAACAAATTTCAAGTTTTTTCCCCATCAAAATCATGTATTAACACTTGTTACATGTAATACACAATATAAAACATTTGGTCCCCAAACATTTTTCACAAATAGAGAGAAAATTTAAAACAAAACAATTAATACCTTCTTTAATGGCCTTAAATCTTAGTATGCAAAAACTTTCAAATTCTTTAACATTTTTTCTTCTTCTAAAAATCCCAACCATCACTAACTAGCCAAAACAAGCTTGACAACTTCAGCAAAGCCAATCATTCTTCCAGTGTTGAACAGGTTAATCAGTCAAGCAGCATTGTATTTTTACACATATTTTTGTTTTTATGTACAAGTCATGTCTTTGAAAATTGGTCTATTTTCCAACAGCTTTCTTCTCTTCTGCAATATCTGAAATAGAAAATGAAAAGCAGAGTTATGCCCCCTCGTTCATGAATTCAAAATAAGGTTGACTTCAGACCGTTTCATGCTATACAAATAGCGAAACAGATATAAAAAGTGGTGAATTTGGTTATGCTGTATATTGATATTTCAAGGAGTAACTTCTCATTAGCAGCATTTAAATCAAAACATTGGAAGGTCACAAATTTAAAGTATTGTATGAAAAGTACTCAAAACTCAAAAAGTTTGAACAGGGAAGCTAAATCCTGCAGTACAAGGAAAGAAACCTGGTGTTTTAAACAATTTTGAATTATACAATCGCAAATTTCAACTACAAAAAATTATTAAAATTTATTGGTAAATTTGTGTCAGAGGACTCTGACGACCAGGCTTGTGATTACGGTTGGGGACCTCTATTCCATCAGCAGCTATTACCCAGTAGTTTCAAAATACAAATGACAAAGAATATGTTCAAATTTAAGAAATAATGCCCATCTTTCAACATGTTCCATTTCAACAATTACTGAGCCATGAAGTTGTTGTCAGGAATACAATTTTACGATGATTTTAAACCATACTGCAAAGGGAAAGAAAGGGGGTTCTTTTCCCCATTGTAATGATTTGACACTGTCTAAATCATACCTTGTGGGGACGGAAGGGGGTTCTTTTCCTCAGTTGTGGTCTTTTTCAGGCTGGATCTGTTAAATTGTGTTACTGCTTCCTTCAATTCTTGTTCTTTCTTCTCTGCTTCCAATGCTTTAAAATAAGGCAAGGATTTAATACACAACATTTACTTGCAAAACACATAGAGCTAGGCTAAGCATACCTCCACTTGACCATTCAGAAAACAGTAAATAGATGACATACTGACCTGGAAAGGGGAGGCACAGTACATTTTATCATGCTAAAGATGTGTAGAAGCTAAGAAATCTGTACTGAAAATTTCAATTTTTGACATTCAAAAAAGCCTAAGTTGGCTCGGAAAACAGGAAGCAGATGGCCAACTGACATGGAAAGGGGAGGAACAGTACAATTCATCATGCTAAAGCTGAATACCAAATTTGAAATCAATCAGATTTTTGGGCCAGTGTTCTTATATGTGTTAAGGAACTTTTCCTGAATTTAACTGACCAATCCAACAATTTACTCGCATTTGGCTGGTGGGTAAGTTACCATTTCAGGCAATGATCTGCACACAAAAAAAACCCAAAATTTGGGGAGAAAAGGGTGTTACAAACCCCAAAACATCCCCTGGACCCGCCACTGCATATGTGACCTTTACTGGTATTGAGTAGAATCAAAGAGAAAATAGAAATCTAAGGGAACTTACTTTCTTTGTCAGGGAGGACACATTTTACTTCAGGTTCTGTGTGTTTCAGCTTGTCCTTGGAGAAGTTTTCTATTTCCTGGATTTTCTCCACTTCCTGTTTTTCTAAGCTGATTGCTGTAAAGAGAACAATAACTTAAATTCTGATTTCTTTTTATGTTATGTTTTATGACATTGTGTGAAGCCATTACAACATTACAACATAAAATCAAGGAATTATATTATGTTATGTTCCCCCAAATACAGTTTACAGTGTGATATAAAAAAAAAATAAAAGTGAACAGACAACATATCATTATGTATCTGCAAATGCTGAAATAAATAAATAGATAAAGTCTGCAAGGGCCCCAATCATCCAAAAATCTATTTTTTTTTCAAAAAATATTGGACAAAGTTACATGAAATTTTAAAATGCCAATCCTTAATTGATACTTCATGATTGTGTATTAAGTTTCAGGCTAACACTCCTTATAATCCCCCCAACCCTCTTTTGGCTAGATTTCATAGAGTGAAAAATCTGGGTTATAAAAGCTGAATGTCGGGCGATGGGGAAGGAACTTTGGTAACAGTTTTCTCAGCAACTACTTTTCACAGCAATCTAATATTTTGTATAAAGCATCAAGGTGGGGTCCAATAAAGTGTGATTGGATTTCAGGTTCGTTGCTTACCTACTTCCTGATACACAAAATCCAGCTATTTTTTACTTTTACAGATTTTATAAATCTGATTTCACATTTAGAGCAAAAATTAAAGTTTACAGTTAACACATATCCTCAAAATTTTTATAACAAATAAATCATAGGAACAAAAACACTGCTTAAAAATATAAGGCCAAAAAAAGGAAGTATCCTAGATCACAGGGGCCAGAGGTAAGTTTTGGGCTAATGATATATAATATACCTATTGGGCTAATGATATATAATATACGTATATAATATATCATTAGCCCAAAACTAACCTCGGGGCCCTGTGTCCTAGATTCTCATTCCCTCCCACCCAGATTTTTTTCAGCTGCAGAAAAAAACCATTATCTTGATTTTTCAGCAAATTATATTCCACTTTTTATCAATTTCTTTAAAAATGGCAGAAAATTATACCCACATGGATACAAAATATAATTCCCCTCATTGCCCCATATTTTCAAGAAATTTGGATGAGAATCCAGGAATTATGTTATTATGGCCTAAAAGATAAAAGGCTTAGGTAAGATAAACATGTCTTCTGAAACAAAATATATCTATTTTTGTTTTGTTTTATCAAATGGCTGGTGCTCCTTATGATGTACTTCCTTCATGTAAAATTTCATCAAAATTCATAAAGTGGTTTAGGTGAATTTGTGCTTGTGAGATATATGGACAGGGTGATTCCTCTACAGCCCCCAAACTTTTGTTTGTGGAGGATACTAGAATCAAAGTTTCAAAAATTCATCTACGGAATGAAAAAATTGAATAGAAACTACTAGTATTGTGAACTAAACTAAAATTCAGTAAAATTGAAAAGACTAAAGCTACAAAAATATTTTGTTATGCTTAATTGCTAAGATTTCAATTGGCTAAGCTTTATAAAGGCCTTTTTTTCTTAAAGCAAGCATGTAAGCATTCAGTCAATATTTCCAAAAGAAAAATTCTACATTTATACAATTGGTGTTGAATGTAACTTAACAACCTAAGGATTTAATTCACATCGCATGAATGTCATAGAATACACAGCAAGTAACAGTGAAACCTGGTCTAACCAAACCCTGACTACATCAAAAACGTGTCTAGACCAAACCATTTCTATACATTTCTGGAACTACATAAACAGACTTCTTTATACATTAACATTAATTTCCAGTCCCATAAATTGACTGCTGACAGGTTTTGCAGTTTATGCTTGGAAAAATGGAAAGTTTCAATATTTCTGCATATCTAGATTTACACCTGTGACATATTTCAAATTGTGGAGACTATCAAGTTTACCATGCTTAATGCAGATCACACTCTAACACCACAGAAAATTTAAGAAAAATACATCATTCTTTTATAAAAATATGTACAGACTATAGCAAAGGAGCTTTATACTGTTAGAAGCCCAAAGTAAGCTGCAAGAGAAAAGGTTAAAGCTCCAAGTCACAGTTGAGCTGTAGATGTATAATTTCTGCACCAAATTTATAATATTTATAAGATTTTTTTCTATATATATTTATACTTTGTGTTTATATTTATATCATTTAAGTCAATGCAGCAGAGAAGAGTAGTAATAAGTTATGATAGAACGAAAGCAATACGTCTATAGATGTACGAAGCATTTGCAGTCGCCATGGTTACCTTCCGGACTTGGCAATGGATTCTTGACCTCCGTTAGTGATTTTCGTAAACTAGATTTCTTAAAATCACCAATGGAGTGCCGAAGCTCACATTCCTGTTTTTCTTGTTGTATTACTATAGGTAAAGAATAGAAACATTACACATGGTAGTTCATAATTGGAAACATATTAAAGATCGGTGGCAAATCCAAGGAAAAGTGAACAAATGCCACACCCCCTAAAACTGGCAAAAAATAGGTTTTACACACAACATCCATGTGAAAAAACTTTCACGGTCATCTTTGCATGACGGAATTTTTTTTTTTTGCCCTCCCCACCCCACCCCCCAAATTAAATCCTGGTACTGCGCCTGAAGATACTATTCTATATTTCTAACAGACCATTTTGACATCTTAGCTATTGTTCATGCCGTGAAGTGTTATTCATGAGCAATGACTTTTGAGAAGTTACATGTAACAAGTTCGACAAAAAAAATATGTAAAATGAATCATCCATAATACTGTAATATGGAAATTTTAGTGGGGTGATATTTTGTTATTTTAGTTTGATCTTAAGTGTGTGGGATAAAAAATCACAGTTTTTAGATAATCTATATGTCATACTTAAAGAATAAACTATTTCAGGTGGGCTATTTTCAAATATTTTATAATTGTGAATTATGCGAAAATAACCCCCGAACAAAAATTTCCTCCTTTACCATCTACAGTTTACCTGATAAGATATAAAATTTGTAGATAAAGATTTAAACATCAAAGCATGATAGATGCTTAATCATAATTCTGCTTAATACTGTATTAAAGCACAAAACAATTTGGCCAACACATTTCAAGCCATTTCTTCCCGACTTTAATCTTGAACTTTATCAAATCAAAATATAGGTTCTTTTTTGTATAAATCCTTAACTTTATCAAATTACAATACAGGTACTTTTTTGTATAAATCCTGAACTTTATCAAATAACAATGCAGGTACTTTTTTGTATAAATCCTGAACTTTATCAAATAACAATATAGGTATTTTTTGCATAAATCCTGAAATTTATCAAATTACAATATGGGTACTTCTTTTGTATAAATCCTGAACTTTATTATCTGATCATACATGTGATTCAATATTACATTTTTAAACCTTTTTCTACCATGTCATGTACCTATATCAAACCTAAATGCATTTCATAATAGACAACTAGCAACTACATACATTTTTATGTTCATATAAGTATTTTAAAAGAAGTCCCAGATAATGTTCAAAGTAAAAATAAGTCACAATTTTATTTTTACATGCTTTTTTACAGGAGTTGAGCTATAAATAAAAAAAGTAACTATTAGTAATAAGGAGTTTATATTGTATAGACTACAAAGGGTCTTGCATAAAAATTCAGACTGAGGCGTATATCATTTATAAAGGCATGCATTGCTTTCTGTTATTTTTGAGGAGATATCATGCATTGTTTTTTGATACCTTCTTGGTCGGGAAGTGTATTTTTCTCCTCCGTGTTAGCTCTCCTTAATTTCTTTTTATTAAATTCTTCGATCGACTTTTTACGATATCTTTGCGCTTTCTCTTCTTCGATAGCTAATATTTACAAGAAAGATCTTAGTGAATTTTCTTTTAATTTTATAATAATTAATATTCTTTAAATCCTTTTTTTTTCTTTTAACCAAAACAACATAAATACATTTATAAATAATTTGACATAAATTGGACAAAATTAATACATTATTTGAAAAGAATTCCAATATATTTTTTTCATTATCTTTGAACACTTTATATCAGTCTCTTGGATTCCAATTATACCATTCATACCTAGCATGCATGCATTCTTTTACTGGTATGATTTTAATATATCCTCAAAGTTATCAGGAAACTTAATACATGTAGTTTATTCCAATAACCCCCAAAATACTACTTAATTGAAATTTTATTAACTTTTTATTAACTTTTAAATTTAAAACAATTTTACTTGCTCTTAAAACACAAGTTTTTTCTATACAATTTGATTACACTGTATAAAACTATTTCACTTTTCACCCATGCAACATTAGCAATCTACCACAAACCACCATTTACCAATATACATGTAATTAACAATAATCTTTATTGGCAAAACTAAACACATGCATTTGCATAACCACTTGTCTTTTAACTAAAATTACATAACAATATCAAACCCAACACCCATATTCACATGCATTTAGGCCAATATAAAAAAAAACCTAGATTCTCATCCCCTTTACCCCAATTTTTTTTCAGCCCCCCCCCAAATTTTATTTTGATATTATGGCAAATCATGTTCTTTTTTAACAATGTCAACTTTAATGACAAAATATTTTATCAAAATGGATAAAAAATAAAATTTGCCCACCTGCCCCAATTTTTTCAAGAAATTTGGATGAGAATTTAGGAATTATTTCATTACAGCCTTAACTATTCTTTTTTTCCGTTCTCCTTTTACACAAACCCAGCAAAAAAGTAATCACATCAATGCATGCACAACATAATATGGCAAAATTGAAAAGTATAAATTTCTACATAAATACTGCAAAAAAGATAATTGATCACTTGACTGAACGGCCTAAACAACACCCTATTCTGATTAAATGTACCCTCAATATCATGTTAACAGTTGAAGTTACCTGAGGGATCCGGAAGGGGGTTCTTTTCCTGTGTTTCAGCATGCTTCAGTTGAGCAGCATCGAAGCCTTCAATACCAGATCTAAGTTCCTGTTCTGTTTTCTCTTGAGCAATAGCTACAAATAGAAGAAGATATCAATTATCATATAGCTGGAAATTTTTGCGAGGTTCTAATTTTCGCTTTACGCGCCAGGTCTTTGAAATCATTAAAATTAAAGATTGCTTAATGTAAGCTCATATATATTTACACACACTCAATTCTGAAAACGTGAAAAATTACGATCGCTAAAATTAAACTTTCAGGTACAAATTGTGAAATTTGCAACTCGCTAAAATTACCCGCTATAAGGTATATGTCTACTAAGGGCATTATACAGTTTTGTCTGCCATTTTACCCTGAATTTTGATGTTTTCTGAAACCATCAATACCGTATAGCGGGTTACTTTCGCAGGTCGATGGAAATTGCGAAAATTTATTTTGCAAAAATCATCTAAATGAAAATCTGTATATAAACACATTCACTAACCACGAAACTAAAACCAGCAACATTTTTTCACAAACATTACCATATGAAAACCATGAAAATAATCCGCATTGATTAACATGACTCACTATTCACTTTCTTTTAGCTTTCATCGAAACAAACAGATAAACCTTCGCCAATTTAACCTGCCCTGTTGGTACCACTCGGCTTCTTTCGTTAGAAAACAGTCAAGCTTTATGAACCCTGCAGTTCCCATATCAAGGCTAAGAAGCTGTGGCGGATCCAGAAATTTTCAAACGGGGAGGGGCGCGCAATTATAAAAAACCTTCTGGGACCTCTTGTTTCATACAGTTCCTAACCAAATTCCTTGTCAAACAGGGGGGGGGCTGGTACGCTGGTCCTATATCCGCCTTTGAGAAGTAATTGCCATGTTTAAAATAAGTTTTTTGTTTGGTTTTCATGTTCTTGGCTTAGCAAAGACATATTTATAGTTTCAGGAAACTTTGGGGTTAAGAACTTTATATAATTGGCCAGAAAATGAACCTCATAATAAACAAAGGAGTACATGTACTAATAGTGCCACTTTGATAAATGTTTTTTAGAAACAGGAAAAACTTTTATTTAGATCAAAACTCCCCAAAATCATAAAGGCAAAGCAAAAGTGAAAAACTCTGTTCACAAAAAGTGTCAATTCCAGAACTATTGATATTCTATAAAATCATCCTTAATCTTATTTCCATTCAAAACTATCATAATTTATACAAGCAATTGATAGAAAGTATGTAGGCAAGTACTTGAACACCACTTCAACCTGACCCTACCCACTTAAATAAGGTCACATTTTCTACATAATTCTACATTATATTGCTCAATTATTAACAAAGTTTCGTTCATGACCTGACCATATTTCTAAGAATGCACAATTTAACATGAGCTTTTATAAATAAATATTTTACATTTACAAGAACAGATTCTAGTTTGAGTGGGAAAAATCTAAATCGACTTGTTAAATAGGAGGTAAATGAGCAACAGACCTGAAATCACATCCCACACTATGGGACCCGACCTGAAATTGAGAGCTTGTTACATATACCACTTAATTGTGACAAATGCACATGCATTTTTATGCCTCCTCTCTGAAATGCAGTGGGGGACAAAAATTGTTAATTGCATACAATGGCTATAAATTGTGAACAATTTTTTTGCAAAGGCCATTTACAACTGAAACCAGTATGTCAATTACAACTTAAACCAGTCAGTCAATTACAATTTGAACCAGTCAGTCAATTACAACTGAAACCAAACAGTTAATTAAGACTGAAACCAGTGAGTCAATTACAACTGAAACCAAACAGTTAATTAAGACTGAAACCAGTGAGTCAATTACAACTGAAACCAGTCAGTCAATACAACTTAAACCAGTAAGTCAATTACAACTGAAACCAAACAGTTAATTAAGACTGAAACCAGTAAGTCAATTACAACTTAAACCAGTCAGTCAATACAACTTAAACCAGTAAGTCAATTACAACTGAAACCAAACAGTTAATTAAGACTGAAACCAGTAAGTCAATTACAACTTAAACCAGTCAGTCAATACAACTTAAACCAGTCAGTCAATACAACTGAAACCAGTCAGTCAATTACAACTTAAACCAGTCAGTCAGGCTTTACTTTTACCAATACACTGACTCAATCAGTCTTTGAATTTAGCCACAAGTCCGATGGCCCTGGCCAGTAGAATAGCTTTCGGACCAGTAAAATTTTTTTAAATATGGAATTACAAGCCAATTATATGTAAAGAAAAATTTTAAAAATAATAATTTTCATGCTTGTGCTTCAAAAAAGTTAACCGTGAAGACTGCTCAATAGAAGGAGGCCAAGTTACATGTTGATGCAAGACATGTACAAAAGAGTCTATTCACTGACTGGTGGGAAGTAATAAACAAACCATCCAAGTTTCATTGCACTCTGTCAGTTGTTTACACCCAGATAATTATTGTTTACATAACCGAGATAAGAAACAATTTTTCTGATAAAACTTCCATCAATGAATATGATATAAATGAATAAATATCTGGCTTTATCCAGGTATTTCACCTTAAAAAAGGTGAGGTTATGCTAGAAGATTTAATTGGAGATAAAAGTTACTAGAGTAGTTTTTTTAAGCAAATACACCTTGTTTTACCTGCTACAGTAAACACTGGTCAAAACAAATTAACCTCTGCATGTCACTTTAAACAAAGAAAATGAACTTGGAGAGAAAAGCAGACAGCAGTCTTTACTAAGGTCATTGTCTGCCTTTTCTCCTATTGTCCTGTCCTTTGTCAAAAATCATACTGTTTACCTTTGCCAGCGGTAAACTATAGCTGGTAATAGTGTCGTACCCTGTGAAATATAATGACAAAAATAGTCAAACTACAACAACACCTGCCCCCTACATGACACCTTTGTAATGGTGCTGGCAACACATCTCTTAACTCTGATTACAAACAACCACACGCACAGCATAACACACATACTGTGGTTTCTTTATTATTCGTGGGGTATCAAATTTCGTGGTTTTTGTGGGTGGTCTTGAGTCACGAAATTAGATTTCCAATGGAAAAAGATGCTGCAGACTTCAGAACCATGTATTCAAGATTCCACGAAATGGTTTTTTTTTATCATTGAAACCACAAAAATTAGTACCCACGAAAATAAATGAATCCACAGTACGTGATACCTACCCTTAGCCCCTGGTAACACAATCTTTTCGTTGAGTTCTGTAGGTTTGAGCCCCGTCTTTGTAAACAAACTGACAACATATCTATAAACTCTGACTACAAACAACCACATGCACAGCATAACACACAATACCACACACATGTGATACCCTTAGCCCCTGGTAACACAATCTTTTCGTTGAGTTCTGTAGGTTTGAGCCCCGTCTTTGTAAACAAACTGACAACATATCTATAAACTCTGACTACAAACAACCACATGCACAGCATAACACACAATACCACACACATGTGATACCCTTAGCCCCTGGTAACACAATCTTTTCGTTGAGTTCTGTAGGTTTGAGCCCCGTCTTTGTAAACAAACTGACAACATATCTATAAACTCTGACTACAAACAACCACATGCACAGCATAACACACAATACCACACACATGTGATACCCTTAGCCTCCAGTAACACAATCTTTTCGTTGAGTTCTGTAGGTTTGAGCCCAGTCTTTGTAAACAAACTGACAACACATCTCTAAACTCTGATTACAAACAACCACACACACAGCATAACACACAATACCACACATACTGTGGTTTCTTTATTATTCGTGGGGTATCAAATTTCGTGGTTTTTGTGGGTGGTCTTGAGTCACGAAATTAGATTTCCAATGGAAAAAGATGCTGCAGACTTCAGAACCATGTATTCAAGATTCCACGAAATGGTTTTTTTTTTATCATTGAAACCACAAAAATTGGTACCCACGAAAATAAATGAATCCACAGTACGTGATACCTACCCTTAGCCCCTGGTAACACAATCTTTTCGTTGAGTTCTGTAGGTTTGAGCCCCGTCTTTGTAAACAAACTGACAACATATCTATAAACTCTGACTACAAACAACCACATGCACAGCATAACACACAATACCACACACATGTGATACCCTTAGCCTCCAGTAACACAATTTTTTTCGTTGAGATCTGTAGGTTTGAGCCCCGTCTTTGTAAACAAACTGACAACATATCTATAAAATCTGACTACAAACAACCACACACACAGCATAACATACAATATCACACATACTGTGGTTTCTTTATTATTCGTGGGGTATCAAATTTCCTGGTTTTCGTGGGTGGTCTTGACCCATGAAATTAGATTTCCAATGAAACGGAAATTTAACATTTATCTGTATGCTGCAGATTTCAGAACCATGTATTTTAGTTTCCACGAAATGGTTTTTTTCCATCAAACCACAAAAATTGGTACCCACGAAAATAAATGAATCCACAGTACGTGATACCTACCCTTAGCCCCTGGTAACACAATCTTTTCGTTGAGTTCTGTAGGTTTGAGCCCCGTCTTTGTAAACGAACTGATGTTAGTCAGATGAATATATCTTTGTTTTTCTTCAGCTAGCACTAAGATAGAGATACAAAAAGCCATGCATAATACATATAAAGGCAAGCAGTAAGCAAAGCAAAATTACAACATAAAAAGCTATACCCAACATGATACAATCACAAAATGTTGACAGCCTAAGTAATTAGATTTGGGGTCCACTTGCCAAAATCCTTGATTTTTTTTTTTAGTTCTATTTATCCAATATAAATTTCCTCTGATCATGAATTTCAATGACCCGAACAGATTTTTACTGGCCAGGGGAAAGCGGGCCAGTGCTAATTTCGCAGACTGTGTTGAACACTGTGTATGTAAGTGGTCCAATATGGATAGCCAATGGCTTTGGATAGTGGTAAGGCCTTCAGTGGTTGGAAAAATCATATAAATTCTACTACAACTTTGGTTATCCCTAGAAACCAAATGTCCCTAGACAACAACAATGGCAAACATTGCCATAACATTATAAAAAAAAAAAAATGGGTCAAAGACAGAAATGGCCGGATTTCGTTTAACAAGAAGTAGGTGAGCGACAGACCTGAAATCACATCCCACGTTATGAGAGCCCATGTTGATGCTGCATACCAAATATCAAGTGGCTATGATAAATAGTTGCTGAGAAAACTGTTACGAAAATTTTCTACTATTGGACATTATTGTCAAAAATTAACTAAGTCGGTAAACAGGAAGTAGGTGAGCGACAGACCTGAAATCACATCCCACGTTATGGGACCTCACCCTGATGCTGTATACCAAATATCAAGTGGCTGTGATAAATAGTTGCCGAGAAAACTGTTACGAAAATTTTCTACTATTGGACATTATTGTCAAAAATTAACTAAGTCGGTAAACAGGAAGTGGGTGAGCGACAGACATGAAATCGCATCCCATGTTATGGGACCCCACCCTGATGCTGTATACCAAATATCAAGTGGCTGTGATAAGTAGTTGCTGAGAAAACTGTTACAATAATTTTTTCCCCGCCCGCCCGCCCGATATTCACCATTTTATAACCCGGATTTTTCACTCCGTGAAATCCGGCCAAAAATTGGCATTTAGCAGTCCTAAAAAAATATTTCTTGGTATTTGGCAGTCTAAAAAAAAATTCGGTCCATTCCAGTTTTATTGTATATACTATACAGTGTTATTTTTAACAATTTTAGGTAATTTTCCAATTAGCTCTTGGAATCAAAATTCTGTCCATTCCAGTTTTATTGTATATACTATACAGTGTTATTTTTAATAATTTTAGGTAATTTTCCAATTAGCTCTTGGAATCAGTCTAGTACACCTTCCAAGTTAAATATCATTAAAGGGTGAAAGTGCATAGACAGGCAGCGACCTCTTGGCACGCTAAAAGCTGCTGGTTGTAATGAATCCATTGCTGTTTGTTTCCTGTTGTTTATGTTGGTTGTGTGGAGTACCCTTATTCCACATCTCATTATCGTATATATATTCTTCTTCTCTTGTTTTTAAAAATTTTTGAAAAGCAACTCAATGTATCCAACATTTCATCTATATTGAATTAACTCAGCCCTGAAAGTCCAAGTAAAGTAATTGTAAGATGAATGTTTTTTAAACTTAAAACCAAATTTGTAATTTAATTTTTACTATATGAATCTGAACAAATACAGTTTGACTCATAAACCAAAACATATGACCACTTTCATGATGCATATATATTCAGAACTTGAATTTATAATGTAATATCAAAACAGATTACATGAAAATGTAATTATTTGTGATGTCTCCATCCATATGCTGTCTCAGTACCTAGATTGCATCATTTGCTTTAAGTTAATAAACTATGATGGTAATTCCCTATTGTTATCTCCCATTTGCAAGAGTTATCCTCCTTTACAGTAGGTATATAACATTGCAATGAATGGGAAAAATTAGGTGTTTATTTTTTATAAATTATTTAATGGATTTTATTTACTATTTCGGCCTACTTAGGATAGGAAAACTTGTGAAATACATTTTTGAAAATAACTATAACTGAATTAACTTTTAGAATTTTTCTGACAAATTAAAAATAAATGCAGATAAACTTAAATTTTCCCCCAGTAACTATAAAATACCTTCTGAAAAGAGAAGATAACTCTGCAAATGGGAGATAACTCACTATATACGAAAAGAGGAAATATCAGGACATTTATCACTTTTTACAATAACACACACAAGTTCAAGGCTAAGACTTGACAGTTTGAAAATATTTTTTTGTCACAAACATCATGGTCTAAGCCAAGCAAACACCATGCAAAAGAAGTCCAAAAATGGCCATACATGCAGTTTGAACTGGTTCAAAGTATACTCATAGGCAAACAGCAAGCAGCAAAAATATTGTCATGACTTTTCTGCACAAATTTAAGGTTTCCTTTTTAGCAGTAGTTAAATTTAGCAGTTTGGCACACAGTATCTTTTTGACCATGAAAATTCTGTTAAAGCAGAGTTTAAGCTTTTTAAGTTACATACTATAAATGTGAAACAGGAGTGGACACAAAGCATGTCCTGCCTGCCAACAGTTTCACAGAACTTGATAAAATAGTAAATATTTTTCTCAATTGTAGCTATTTTAAAGACCTGTAGGTCACCTTTAATTATTTGTGCAAATCAAAGTCATGACAATGAACACACAGAACAAAAAAGCAAACCGTGAGCAAAGCAAAATAGCAAGCAGACAACACTGGGAGGTAAACAACACTACGACTCACTAGTAGTATCTGGTAAAATTGCACGCTCCCGCGTGCTTGCATGATGCAGCTTGGAAGCATCAAAGCCTTCGACATTATGAATTAAATCCTGATGGCTTTTCTCCTGGTGTATGTCTAGAAATAAAAGAAGCATGCAAAAAATGTGCAGATGAGATTAAAAAACATGCAAAACAAATGTTAAGAAATTATAAGCTACATATGCAGATATAGAGTTTGTGTAAATTATACTGTAGGTTGGGTCCTCACAAGTGACAAGGTTTTTAACACCGACCCAAATCTTCCCCACTTCTGGCGGATAATACATGTAGGTGGGGTAGCTACAAACATTATGGAACACCTAACAAAGTTTTGACAGACCTTCATTGGCAATATAGCAAGGGTATTTTATTTCAAGGAGGGAGGTAAATTTTCAAGTAGTCATAATAGGTATGTGAAAATATTTCGCTGATTTTATTTTTGCCGTTTGTGAATGTGTTTTGATATTAATATGACTTGCATTAGACTTCCCAGTATATTCAACAAGATGAATGTGGGCAGTATACAGGAAAAGAGAATATATATATTTTCACAATTTCCATTGACCAGCAAGAGTTAGCGAAAAATAAACCACTGTGAAAATAGCCTGCTATACAGTAATATGTTCATTGTGGTCAGAATGCATGTCTCTTTGTGTCTGACATAAAAGTCACTTTTGTTGGACCTCTCGTCTATTTTGTTCAATTGTTCAGCATCTCTATTAGTTTTAGACAGCTCTGTATTCTAAATAAGGGTTTTGTTTTAAAAAATGATCACTTAGTATTTATCTCTCAGCCATATTTTGCCATCCCAACCCCACTTTCCATGTGTAGGTGAGAATAATTAATCATGAGACAACCATAGGGTTATAAATCTGATCATAAACGAATAATTGACATCCAGAATATTAAAACTGATCATTTTTATTTTCTACGCAAATATATAACAGCCATACCTGTTCCGACAGGTGATTATTACAATAACATAACATAACATAACATATTTTTATTTTCCAAATCAGGAGCCCACATGGAGCAAGTGGAATTTTACATTTATGAGATGAAAGAGCATGATTTGAAGATACAACACAGTTACATTAACAATCAACAATTATAGATTATAACATGACAATGTGAATAAAAAGAAATTGACTGGGTACAGCAAAATACAACTCATAACTTCTTAGTTAGAACAATCTATGATGAATTTGGCAGTGGCTGACAGTATTTGAGGGTCTTCATTGCTTAGAAGAAAAATTAGCTTGTTATCATTATCAAGATTCTTAAAATTTGGAAATTTTCTATAAACAAGTTCAAACAAACTGTCCCTTTTAGAATCATTTTTTGTACATCTGCATAAAAATGTACCTCATCTTCAACCTCATTTAAAGAACAATTTTTACAATATCTTTCTTCTCTTGGAACATTTTGATATCTTCCTAATTCTATTTGCAGTCTATGTGCTGAGATTCTAAATTTACAAAGAGCTTTTCTTTGGTTTAAATTATTAATTGACTTTAAATAATTTTCAAATCCAAAATGATCTTTAACTTTAAAATAAGTACAAAGTTTCCCATCAATATTCTTGGTTCTTAAATCATACCAGTTTTCTAAAAGTTTTTCTCTAAGCAATTTTTCAATACATTTGTTAAATTTGAAATTGTTGAATAAGGCCATATCAGAAGTTATTCCCAGATAATTTCTTAATTTGTCAGCAAATGTACACCAAGAAAAGTAATTGTTACTATGTAAGTTTTTGCTACATTCAATATGATTAAGTGATTGCTTTTCTTGGTTTTAGATGAATAAATAGAGACAAGATATTTCATATCCCTGAAGGCATTTCATTTCAGACAAACTTAGGAGAATACGATTAGAGACTGATTTTATGACAAATAAATACAGACCCATGTAACTATCAAAGGGCCTCAAAGGGAATTTCGATCAATGGGGCAATTCATTTTAGACCAACTAACAGTAAATGGTTCGTCTTGAACCCATAGGATTATAACATTGTTTAGTGACCCGATTTTATTACAAATGAATGGATAGCCCTGCTATGAATCTATATTTTACCCTAAGGACACGATATTTTAGACAAACTTAGAGAACAATGATTTTAGTCTCAAACCTAAATGATTATTAATACATGGTGGTTTTTCTTGATTTTGATATTATTACTTCAAATAAATAGAGAGCCACAAATTTATCTTTTACCCTTGGGACACTACATTTCAGACAAACCACACAATGTTTATTTTTCAAACAATGTCAGCATAGTTGTGGTTTGAAGGTGGATTAATCTCCTTTTTCATTTGAACATAGAATGTCAAGTTTATGACTACACAAAATTAACTAAAAACTAAACTTGCTCAATGAGTTCAGGTGTGGATTCACACATGGGAGGGGGAGGGGAAGGGGAGGTGAAATTTTAAAATGTTATTTTTTATCATATATAATCTTGATTTTCTCAAAAAATACCCCTATATTATACAGATTCACACGGGGGAGGGGGAAGGGGAAGGTAAAAAAAAATTAAGTTATTTTTTTATCATATATAATCTCGATTTTCCCGAAAAATTTCCCCTTTATTTTACTATTTTGAATGTGCCCTGGAATTCCTATTACCTAAAATTAATGCATGGAAATCTGAAGACAATTCAATAAATTTATTAAGATGTGCAAGATTACCAATATCAAATTGATATAGTTCAGATCAGGGTTGGAAAGTTGTACATTACATGGCAATTTCAAATGCAATTTTTTACCAATGGAAAAAGTTTGAATTTCACAAGTCCAAAAGGCCCAAGACAAAGTCTTTAATTGAGGATTTGAAAACTGTTTTTATATAAGTGAAGACTATCTTTTCTTGGGGGTGGGGGTACCATTTGGTTAAAAAATAAAACAATAAAAATATGAAAATAGATTAGTCAGCATTTACATTTGATAGTGGATTCATCTTGGACAAAATACTACAATACACCTTGTAAATCGTAACTATCGGTTTCCTGCGTGACAGGAAGCTGAAGATAATAACTTTGTCAATGTATCGATTTTATATCAAATTCCATGTACTTTTAAGATTTGAAAATTTGTATTTTAAACTAAATCACAATAATAGAAGATTTCCTTGTACATGTATTTTATTCAACTCTCCTGTTAGGCCAAATTTGAGTTACCCAACTGTTCCTTTATTTTTTACCCAGCTACCCTACACAGGCAAAATGTTGATTGTGTTTAACGTGCGTCTGGCGTACGTTAAACGCATGTCATCTGACGCATATTAAATTGGCGTTTCTAGCCGCCTACATCTGACGCACGTTAAAAATTTATCTTGGCAATATTTTTATTTCATAATAAAACACACTAAATAAATAACTTACTAACTTCATACATTTTAGGAAACTATATGTCTGACGTATGGTAAACGCACGTCAGACGCATGTCTAAAGTTTGCCTGTGTAGCATATGTTAGAAAAGATTAGAAATTAAATAAAGCACTTTTCATGACAAGGAATCTTGATCAGTGCCTATTAAACAAGGTGATTACAATATCACTCCATCTCTTACATGTGGGGGTATAAAGTAAAAATATCTTTTTTTTTTCCTACCAACCAATCCTAGCTTTTTAAGCAACCATGTTACCCTAAATACACAAATATTTTTTAAAACATACTTTCAATACAATGATCAATGCCCCTAGGAAGTTTGATTGGTGCTAACCTCATTCCTAGACCCAGTTCTGCCGTCTGGGGGTCAGGTCATACAAGAAATTGATAAAAACTTATATGTCAATCTACAAAAAAATGCAGTTGATAAGTTTACCTCGTTCAATCATTGTTGTATTATTTTTTTGGCTTTAGTGTTTTGGTTGTTCAAATCTATTATCCTAACGGTCTTCCAATTTTTCCAGTCCTAGCATGTCTGATGAAGGTTCGTCCAGAAAAGCGATTCACACGCGTTGAATGTTTGGTTTTTTTATCATTTATAAAAATAATATCAATATGTGGAACGTGCCTTTCTGGCACATATTCCATATTCTTTCGCTTTTAATATAGGCCAAACTTAAAACATGTTTTGTGTTCTCCTTCATACTCTTTTAATGCATAGCTCCCATCATGTTTATAATGCCAATTATTCTTAGCCACTGTCAAAACTTGAGATTTTATCGAGTGTTTTGTAATGAACAATTTTACAAATTGAATTCAATTTGCATATTGCAAATAGAAATGCACTAAAAAAATATATAAACCTATTCAAATTGAATTTGTTAACTCAAATCATAAAGTTTAAAATCACCTTGTGAAATATGGATTGCATAAGGGACATTGAACAAGAAATTCAGTTCCTTCTCCACAAAATTAACATACTTTTAATGTATTACGAAAACCTTTATTTTGACATTGTCCCACTAAGGTCTAAATCATATGAAAATTTTCATTTAAGAGCTCCAATCTAAAGTCCTTGATTTTTTTGGAGCTATTTATATAACCATTCATTGAACTATCTGTCACTGAATATGTAAGCTGACCCTACAAGAGGCTCAATTTTACACTTTAGAGTGAAAAGCCCTTTAACTTATAACTTTGATGAAAAGTTAAAGGCTGCTAAATTGCTAAGTAAATAGTTTTCCGTCATTTTATAAGACTTCTCCATCCCATTCAGTCCTCAAAATTTTGTTGAAATTTGCCTTTGCCAATGGTTATTTCATCTTAAAAGTTTATATTTTAATAACTTCTTCCTACATTCCTCAGAGTAAACCTTCCATTTCTAATAATTCATAAGTATCATCATATCTGATACTAATATCGTTTTTACGCAGTACTTTGTGACAGGTGTGCCAGTCGGTAGGACAGGTTAACGAGATAAATGTTTTACCTTAATATACATGTTCCGCTCCATAGGAGGTACATAAGACTCCTAGTGTTTATCGTTCTAGTAATTTGAGAGCAAGTCTTATGAAGAATACCTAACTTTACACTCTTGAGGTTCAAACGAAATCAAAGTTTTCAAAAATTATGGTCAAAATGTGAATCACGAAGTTTCCCTTCTAAAGTATGGTAAGGGACGTAGGAATTTAAGGAACCTCCAATTCAGATCTGGTTTAAAACAAGAATGTGTTCCAGGGCCGTTGCCAGGTTTCTGGAAAGGGGGGTGCATTGAGGGTCTGGGAAGGGGTCCCTCCCAGTTGTAGAAAAATTTCTAAATTTGAACCCATTTTGGTGGGTTTTTGGTGCATTCCTAACAAGTTTTATATGTTTTTTTTTTTTATAACGGGGGTGCGATTGCACCAAACGCACCCCCTTCTGACGGCCTTGTGTTTAAAAGACATAATGCCCATCTTTCAACGTTTTGGACGACCAGACCTTACCACTATATGCCTCCCTACTTTTATAGATACATGTAGTGCATAAAAATCAGTCACTATTAATATTCACGATTTACAAACTTTTCATCTTTAACTAAAAATTTGGTTATAATTTATGCATCTTCATACACTTTTTGGCATTAATTTTTGTTCAGTATAAATATGCAAGGATACATGATTTTCTGGTTATTAAAAATTCAATGAAGATAAAAAAGATGCAAAATATTCTATTTGTTTGGAATTAAACTTCATAAAAACCACGAAAACCGTGAAAATTGGGAAGGTTGACAGTCCTGAATTGTACATGTTGTTGTAACAAAACTTCAGGAATCTTTATCAAAGCTTGTGAAAGTTGAAACATGTTTATTTGTGGAATTTTGGTACAAAAATATAACTTGAAGTATCACTTGACATTTCATTCAGCAATATTCATCCAACTCCTTTTAAAAAGAGATATATGGAGTACTTCACAATTGATCAGATCAGGTTTCAAACTTTCAACCTACGCACACCTTTAAAATGACGTTTAAATCCTGACCCTTCCTGGGCCCTTTTATCGTTATTGGCCTAAAATCATCTATCACTTGACATTGACTTTTAAATATCTACAATCTAATGGAAATAACATTTATACAGTTATTGTGCTAAAAGCAAATTATCCAACATGCTATAACTTCAAAATGAATGCAACATATGCATTTTCAAATACCAAAGTGCAAACTAGAATGTAAAGTGCAAGTGAATTACAAACTAACATTGTAAATGCATAGTAATCTATGATAAGTGCTGTGTCAATAGACCTTTTATAGAGATTTAAAGAATTAATTGTACAGCTTTGCAAGCAATTTACATTTGTGGCTATTTTCTATTGCATTGGCAGTAATTTCACATTTAGTATGGTTGACATCAGAATATATATGTGTCAGATATGGTTCCTTTAAGCAATATGAAGATATCATACTTGACCCCCAGGGTCTCCTGTTTTCAGCCTTACCTTCAGTGCTGGGGGGAGGGTTCTTCTCTTCTGTTTTGACGTGGTGAAGGGACTGTTGGTCGGCTTTGGTGATACCCTCAGCCTCCAACAGATAAGATATCATACTTGACCCCCAGGGTCTGGTTTTCATCCTTACCTTCAGTGCTGGGGAGAGGGTTCTTCTCCTCTGTTTTGACGTGGTGTAGGGTCTGTTGGTCGGCTTTGGTGATACCCTCCAACAATTTAGAATCAAGCTGTGGTGCTGTAGTTGCCATGACTAGTTAGTGTCTGAAAGATAAAAGACAAAATTCAAATTAGAAACAACAGAGGTTGCCCTACTTCACAACATGGAAAAGTATCTTCAACCTTAAGGTTTAAACCTGATTTTGGACAGATGGATGAATGGACATACACTATATGATAAAGAAATGGAAATAATAGCCCGAGCCAGCCAGCTTAAGACTAGCAATTTTTTATAGGGCTGGCTAAAATTGGTGAAAATGTGACTGGCTAAATTATAAGAGCAGGAAGAATTTCAATTCAAGACTGGTTACTTTTTCAGTGAATTTCCTACCCTGTGGAGTTTGACCCCCTTCTTTTGTAATATAAGTACATACGGTTGGGCTTTTTTTTATGGACCAGTCAAATATTTCTGACAATATTTGTAAGTACACTCACTCCACTGCTTATGTCATGACACGTAAGCATATTTCAAAGTTTCATGATAATCTTACCAATAATTCTCATGAACACACATAACTGATAATGAGCAATATAACAAAACAGGACCTAGGTTATTTGAAAGCATTGAGCAGTTCCTTAGGGTGGGAGAGAGGCTGGTGTCCAGGGTCGCCTTTTGGTTAGTAAATTGTTGGATATATAAGAAATCATTAAAGCATGAAAAAAGCAGGCCCTTGCTTTGTCAGTCAGTGGGCCCCTTCCTCCCCTCCTCCCAATTTCTGGATTTGCTGCCCCCTAGTTTATGCAACACTGAGTGAGCAGTCTGTTTATGTTACGCTTCGTGCACATTTTCCAGTAAAAATTATGTTAAAATGTGCACAGTGTAATCACTACACAACAAAGGTAAAGACTCTCATTTAATTTGAAAATTTTAAGATAAAATCACTTCATCTTAGGCAGAACTGCGCCTTATCTGCATTTCTGTTTATCAGTGAACCCTTTGTGGCTTGTTAATGTAGAAAGTACATATAGACTGTATCTATAAATCTCACTTTATCATCCTTCAAAGTCTTACACCACCTACACACCCCTTTTAACACATTAATTTGTGAAAATGTTCAGGGGCAAATCCAGGACTTTTGAAAGGGTAGGATTTAAAAAATGAATGTTGTATACATCTGGTTTTTAAAAAAATCTAAACAAAACTATGGAATAGACTGCCATCTACGTCTATTTTCTTTTTTTTTTTTTGCAAAAGGGTGACCATGCGCCCCTTACGCCTCTGGTGTCCTTGATTGAACCTTTCTTAAGTTTAATATTAGATTTGTTGTTTAATATGATTACAGTTAAATCTAAAAATACCTGTGATTTACATGTAAAGGGTATTTGAATACAAGATTATTATATCACAAACATGACAGATTGGGAGATTTACCTTATTTTCTTGGTAAAAAAGAACAACAAGTATTTTAAATGGCGAAGAAGGAAACCAAGTCATTTTTCAGAATTGTATAGAAATTTTTCTTTATAAACAGAATAGGTAGAATTTATTTACATTCTGGATTGTATAATACAAATAAATAATTGACTCTTCTCGAGTTACTAAATTGGATAACAGCCAAACTGGGCAAGATTGTTTTCTAAACAGAGGGTTGCACAAAGTTGTGCTAAGCATACCCCGACTTGACCATTCAGAAAACAGGAAGAAGATCACCAATCTGGAAATGGGAGGCACGATACAACTCTTCATGCTAAAGCTGTGTGCCAAGTTTTAATTTCTTTAGTAAAAGCTGTGAAATCTTTTACGAAAATTTTCCATTTTTGACCCTTAAAATAGCCTAAGTTGGCTAAAAAAACAACAGGATATAGATGACCAACCGTTTAATAAAGGGGAGACATGGAACAACTCATCATGCTGTCTATCAAAGTTTAACGATTCCCTTTAGTAGAAGCCGAGAATCTTATTACAAAAATATTTTCATTTTTTAACCCTTAAAAGTTAGCTCTGAATACAGGAGATAGATGACCAACTGACTTGGAAAGGAGAGCAATTGTAAATCTCATCATGCTTAATCTGTCTACCAAATTAGAAATCAATCTCTTCAGAAGTTGTATCAGATGAACAGACAGACAACGAAAGGGTCCCTTCAGTAGAAACTGAGAAACTGTATCAGATGTACAGACAGACAGAGAGAATGGTTCCTTCAGTAGAAGCTGAGAAACTGTATCAGATGGACAGACAGACAGACGGAAAGATGATTGCAATAAAGCCCCTCTCTTAGAAGTGGGGGCATAACAAAGTAAAAAAATATATGTTATAAGCATGGCAAGTAGATCTGGGTTTATATCTTATTCTTGTTTGGCAGGCCAGTATTGATATGCATCCTTTTGTTACAAAGGTGTATTCCCCAATTCCTATCTCAAACCAAAGTTTTATATAAACTCTATATTTCCTTTCATGATGAAAATGGTTGCAGGGTCAAGCCATGAAATTGATATGATGAATTTCTGGTGTGTACTTTACATTATTGGCCTTACTTCTGTGGCTGATGCCTTTTTTTAACCCAGTGGACACTGGATTTGAAGACAGACAGGTGTTACGATTTTCTTTTTCTGGCCTAGCGTAAGACCTCTAGATTAAAATCATCGATTTTAAACAGCTTTCAATGCATCAGTTCAAAGATGTAATTGTTTTCTATTCAATGCTCTTTCAATTACGAGGAAGTCCGCAATTACAAAACTCAATACGATGGATTCACACGTCTTTACTGATTTAAACGTAAAAACCAATACTAATACTAATACCTAATAAGGCTGTATTTCAATTATATAAATGTATAGAAGACAAACTTTTTTCTTTCAAATTAAATATGCCAAGAGCTCAAACAAACTGTGATAAGATCTACATGTTTAGTCAGTTTTGATTTTTCGTAACAGGGGTTCAAATTAGCATTTGTGATCTAAAGGTCCAGGACCTTTTGGAATAAAAGGTTAAAGGTCCACCGTCCATCTGATGACAATAAAAAGTCCTAGTTACTATAAATAAAGGCAGGTCCAGGACTTTTGCAAGTAAAATTTAAAAGGTCCCGCATCTTGGACCAGTGCTTATTTGAACCCCTGAGTAAAAATATGCACACCATAAAACAGTAAATCAAAATGAAATGTGGACAGTGTCCGAGATATCTTTGAAACTTGATAGTAAATAAATTGCCGCACAAAGTTTCTCACAAGCTGTTGGTTAAACAAAGAGTTTTGCCTATAAAAAATATTTCAGTGTTATATATCAGTCATTAGAACTGAGGAAGGCAGACCCTAGTTAGTTCCAATATTAAATATTATTCATGTATGTCAATGTCATTGTTTTATAATGTATGCCATGACTGTACTAGTCTCCAGTGGCATTAATAAAGTTACATTAATAAAGTTAAAGTCATAACTAGTTAATTCCTTCCTAAAGTTATTGAAAAACTATATTTTTTACATTTTTTAATAAGAACTGCTTTTCTTACAACTTTTAATATAAAATGACATCCAGAAACTTTGGATAGGGTATAAAATGTTAGTATATGAAATGACAAAACTCAAACTTAAACTGTGTTATCAAACCCTTCCAAAGAATGCATAGAATTTTTATAATAAATGCTCTAATAACTTGTCATATTTATGTATATTGTCAAATACAGGTAATGAAAAAAAATCATCAAAATAAGGCATAGTTGACATTAAGTTAGTTAAATACCCATAAACATATAATAATATAAAGTTACTTACTTTAAAAGAGAGAAAAATGCAAATCAATGAATTGAATCACGAAAAATTGCTGAAACAAGTAAGATTTCCTTTTTGTCAAATGCTATTTCCCAACAAGCCTTTTCAATATCAGATTGTCAACAGGAAATAACTCACCCAAGCAAAGGTAATGTCAAATTTAACGAGGCCCTACGTAAGGGGATGATAAAACCTCTAGCTAGCTAATAATACCAAAACAAGATGAGACATAATATTGTTTACATTTGAGCGTTCAGGTAAATAAAAAATCCAATAAAACAAAGAAATCGTATCAATATTTAATCAGTCATTGTATAGAAGAAGAAGAAGAATATTTTATTGTCCATAAGAATGGGCCCACATGGGGGCATATTACAGTGCATATAAAATGTGTATAACAATAAATAATAAATATTACAGTGTATATATGATATTTATGTGTTAATATATATAGACCCAGGTACAGCCGGGGCGAGAGGAATGTCTTTCTATAAATGATTTGTCACTATATGATAATCGGTACTAGTGGTACTTTTGTTAAATTGTTCCATTGTGGAATAGGCTGCAAGACACGGGCAATGCCATCCTTGTACCAAAAGCGGACAGACTAGATATTGATAATGTAATCTGTCAGCAGAGGGTACCAAGGGACGGTGCTTTATGGCATTCCCCGGTCTTTGCCTAGAAAATATGTATTATGTGCATGGCTACAAGTCCAGGTGAGCCATCCTTGTGCCCAGTGTGAATGAACTAGTTTTTAGAGTAATGCAACCACAGAGGGCACCAAGGGACGGTGCTCTATGGTCCACCTGTCTTTGCCATATCACTATAATTCAGTTATTATGTAGAAAGAAAAAGAATGGAGTACCTTTCTATCAAAAATTAAGGACATGTCTTTCATTACTAATTAATGTATAAAAGACTATATCTCACTTTCCTTAATAAGTTCACATATATGAGTTAATATTTTAACATCCTCAGAATTTAGTAGCCAAATTATTTTTTCATTGGGATGTAATTGATTAAAATTGGGACAAATGGAAAGGACTGCAGTCAAAATTCTATTTCTTGCATTATCTAGTGATTTGCATGAAAACAGGAAATGTTTTTCATCATCTACCTCGCCCGAGCTGCACCTGAGGCATGTTCTGCTTGATCGGGGAGTACCATCATATCGACCCTGTTCAATTCTTAGTTTATGCGCCGATATTCTCAGCCTCGTGAAGTTTTTCCTTTGCTCATAGGATTTTAAAATACTTAGATAAGGCTCAAGTCCAAAATTGCACTTAAAAGTGGTATAGCTACTTAGTTTGCCATCAGTACTTTCTTTCATCTGTTGCATCCATATTTTGGTATAATACTGATGCATCAAACTTTTCAAGGAATTTTTGAATTTATGAGGATTCACCTTGTTCAGTTCCTTAATTCCATAAATGTGTTTTAATAAAAAAGAAATGGACCCATACCATGACTGAACTTTAGATTCATGTAGAGCTTGTGATTCCAAAAAAGCATCTTTCAAAATAGGAAAACTGGAGCCTAAATTTTCCAAACGGTACCAGTACTTAATCATTGATTTAATAATATCAAAATGCAATGGAAAACGCCCAAGTTCAGACAAAGAGGCAAGATTTGTTGCTTTTTTATTGACACCAAGTAGAACTTTACAAAATTTAACATGTAAATTTTCGGCTGGTAACTTTGGAAAGGCCAGATATATGTATATATCCTACGTAAACATGGTAAATAGGAATTTGTGTACATTGACAGATTTAAAATATAATGACTGTGTTTTCATCATTGGTTCGTGTCTCCCCCATCTATAACCCCTCCTTAATATTTGGGATGTTACTCCTAGAATATCATCAATTTATACAGACCAAAAATGGACGGAAAGGGAGACCCAATTTTGCCAAAAATCAAAGAAAAAAGTAAAATTCAGAGAAAAGGGGCGGGGGAGGGGGGTGGGGTACAACCCATGAAGATAGCACCCCCTGGATCTGCCACTGTTTATTTCATGGTTTAAGTTGAAACATGTGTAAAACAAAGTCTGTGTTTAATGAATTCTCATTTATAAGCTTTCAGCTATTTATGAATTCAAAATGATGGAAAATGTACAAAACAACTATTGTACCATATGCTTGCTATTACCTAATAACCTCTCGGCTATATTTTCTTTTTTTTATATTTTGTCCATAAATTATTTTATAATGAAAAGGATGATCAACACAATAACATACTGGGGCCATTATGTAGTTACATTCAAACACATGGGCTAAATTTTGTGGTCATTAAAACTACTTTAAGCCCCTTATGTAAATCTAAATCATGTAGATAGCATCCTATTGAAACAGGATACAAGAGGAAAGACAACAAATCCTTTAATTTGTGACACTTAAAGTCCAGTTTGATATTGTTATCCCCCCTTTTCAACTCTAAATATATGTAATTGTCTACTTAACTTGTAAAATGTCAACGATTTACATACATGTATTGAAATTAAGACCTACATGTAGACTTAAGACCTTAAGTAGAGATGAAAAATTCAACAGATTGTCTGGTTGCCAGGGGCTCCCTAGATTTGGGCAGGGCAAACTATTCATCCAACATTATTATAGACTAACTAATAATTTGCCGAATTATTGTAATTTGCATTAAGAGGGGGGACGCCATGATCTTTTTTGTCAATGTGTTTTGGGCCATTTTTTTTGTTTACTATATAGCTATTATATATTGTTATGCGTAAGTTAGTGTTCTTTAAAGTTTTGTGATTTCTTTCTTTTTTTGCTTATTGGACAGACAATTCAACTTGAAGAGGGGGGGGACCTTGGGTTTTGTTTTGGCAAAAAAAAATCTGCACAGGGTGTGGAAAAAGTGTTTAATTTTTTTAACGGCATCTGGACATAATTTTTGTTCATTATTAGCATTACATGTATTTTACAAATGTATATAGCAGAAATTCTGCTCTGCCTCAGAATATTTTTTTTTACCCTCTGCTGCCAAAATGATTAAAATCATTTTTGTTCGAAATATTTTTTAGGAAAAAAACAAGCCCCCCCCCCCCTACAAGTTAAACGGTAGGTCCCTAACCCATCAGTTTTATGTCTGCCTTGAAGAAAACGAAAAATATTATTTGAATACTTTTGCGGTAATGTTTCTAAACTGTCTATTACCTCTATCTGAAAGAGGTTTTGAAGTTCTTCAGAATTTTGCTTATTTAGTACAATATGAACAAATTTGGCAAACAAAAAAATCACAATCTCTGAAAACAATAGACTTTTTTCTAGTTTAGGTTTTGTTCGCCTCCCCCCTTAAGTTCCAGAATTATACAATATATTACTCTTTACAAAAGGTTATGAAAAAGATGTTATGTGTACCAAAGTAAACAAAGTGTACTTTTGTGTGAAACTAGATACATCTAAAAAACTTAATAAACAAAAGTACAGACATCTAAAAAACTAGATAAACACTAGTACAGACATCTAAAAAACTTAATAAACAAAAGTACAGTCATCTAAAATTATCATATATTTTGATCTTTAAAAATAGATGATGAGATAATTTTCTATTAAAACAAGATGATTGCATTAAAAAAAATCTATTTAAATGACTAATATGACAAAAATAAACAAGGATTCCGTTGCGTAAAAGTTTAAATCCTTTGTCATACACGATCGAGTGCGGACCAAAACATTTAAACTCAGCAGACGTAAACAAATCGTTAGAATGAACATCGCAAAACAAAACGTTCATAACATAAGCCATGTATTTACCTTAAGGATCGAAAAATGTGTCCTAAAGATACAAATTTGAACTGTCTTAAGACTCGATTAAAAAACACAGCCTTAGTGACAGATGTCTTGTCCTATTGTGTGTAAACTGTGTACAATGGGTGACTAATGCATAATACCCCTGTCACTTCCTAAACGGGATAAAATGACGAGGACGTTACAAACATGGTCATAGGGTTACAATTATACCATTTTATGGTGTGAATTCAATGAGCCGTGTAATTGTCCAACATTCATAAAAAGGTCATTTGTGAAAGGAAACCCATTAGCATAAAATGGAATTAATTATTTTTCTCTAGATTTTATTAGTAGATAAAACATGTACAATGTAAATGTGTTATTTAATAAACATGCTTGATTATACATATATCTGACTTATACATGTACAAAAATGCATGTTAATAAAGATAGATTTCAATCAGTCTTTCTGAATCTTATGAAAACAAATTATTTTCTGATGGTTGTAGATCTAGATACACCAGAGTTATTATATAATACATTTTGTAAATACATGTAGTGAAACATGTTTCTACAATTACAACTACAGGAAATATTTCAAATTGTCCCACTATTTCAATTTCATGCATCAATCATTTTCGTGATTTCATTTCACAGATAATATGTACATGGACACACATAAATACAAAACTACATTCATATAATATTTAATTGAATCTTAACACAACATGTACTTTGTCAAACTTTAAACTCTATCAATATTTTATTTCCTACAAGTTTTTTTGTGTTTTTTTTTCTATTTAGGCCATTATACATTATAAAATATATCCTAGATTCTCATCCCCTCAAATATTTGTTTTATGTTTTTTGGGGAAATTTAGTCTCATTTTTGCTTATTTTCTTTAAAATGGCACAATATTTTATCAAAATGGATAAAAAATAGAAATTAAAATTCACCCGACCCGCCCCATATTTAAACAAAATTTGGATGAGAATCTAGAATTATTTTATAATGGCCTTTACTGGCAGATATTTTTCTAATTATATACAGTATATATATTGTTTTTATCAAACCCCTTTAGCAAGACATGTCTTTAAAAATTTCAAGAAGAAGCTAGAATTACTGAACACTAGCCCATTAAAATTTTCAGAAGCCCCCCTTTTTTTTTAACTGTCTAGCAATCAGCACTTTTCAGGTACAGACTCAATAAAGAAGTCAGATATAAAACAATTTTGGAAAAGAATGTTATTTTATTAAAAGGGGCAAACAATTTCTTCAATCTTTTTTTAAATTTACACTTTATCAATTCAAAATATATACATGTACAAACGAAAGAAATATCCATGTCGGCCTTTAGCAGCCATTTGTGGCAGACGAGACAAAAATCACTTACCTTTGACGAATTCAAATGGGAAATATAGACTAAAATGTGTGAAAAGGGTCTTTATATGAAATGGAATAACTTCCTTCTTAATTTACAGATAGGCAAAATATTTCAAAAGACTGATATTTAAACACATTTTCTATCGCACAGAGTATATATTTCAGAAGAAATTCTACGAAATTGACTAGACTTATATAAAGTATTAAATGTAATATAGGTCAGATGACTTCTCAAATGTACTGAAGTCTTCCTTATTTATCTAATTTGTTTCTTTTTAAAAAAGATCCTATTTTTTATGACTTTTTCCTCTTATTATTTGTTATAGGATTTATTCTAAAATACATGTAACCTATTCAGTCCAGGAAATTAGAATTTGAGATTCACTTGCCCGAATCTTTGATAATTGTTTTTTTCTTCTATTTATCCAAAATAAATTTCCTTCAAATTACACATGCCTAAAAGAATTTTTACTGGCCAGTGCTAATTTTGCAGACTGCCTATTTATATTGAAACTTAATTAGAAAACATATTTTAAACATTTCAAGCTTGTTTACCAATCCAGTATAAATAAGTTTTGCAATTCCTTCTATAGTGGCCTCTATTTAGCATGTTAAGTCTATTCTAATCGATTGATTGATTGTTGGTTGCTTAGTGTCCCGTCTGCGATATTTCAGCCATAATCGGGACATCTAATCAAACTCTACAAGGTAAACGGATCTTTAACATGCATGAGGTATTTACTTTTGCTCTCCCCAAACCTTTTCAGCATTCTACCCACTGACAGGGAAATATAAATTACAACAAAGTTCCAGACTATAATTTTTTTTTTAATTTACAATAGAAAAGTCAGGCAGTACCTGTGTTTAGGTCCGACAAGCCAAGAACAAATTTCATGAAGAATTAAGCCTTCTCTAACCCAACTCTTCAAAGCTAACAGGTCTTTTAGATGCATGAGTATTGCTCTACCCATTGACTAGACAACCATTTTTCATTCCCTGCTAAGGACTAGCACATTTCTTGAAACCATTCTAGCAAATGGTATCTGTTGAAAAATTTGGCTATAAAATAACACACTTTCTTTACCAGAATAACACCTCCAACCTTGGTAATAGAAGCTCGAGATATGAACCTCTACAACATACATGTAGAATTCTTGCATAGCTTAAAGCTAAAATGAGCGAAATGAGAATTCATTCATTACACATAGATTTTACATGTACATGTATGCATCCAAATAATTTTTTACCAATAATACACATACATGTAACATAACTTAACACATCTTTTTTTTTCCAATCAGGAGCCCTCTGGGAGCAAGGAGAGTTGTACATGTAGAGGAAAAGAACATAATTGATAGATTACACATAAAATACAAGTAAGCAATTTTCTTCAATAAATTGCAGAAAAAGAGAAACAACTCTAGGATATATTAGATTTTATTTTTAAGAATAGAGTACAATGTTATATTTCTTTGATAGGTGTATGCGCATGTGTGTTGGTGTTTAACACCCTTTATTGACACCTGGTCAGTTTTAATGGCGGAGGAAACCGGAGTACCCAGAGGAAACCACCAACCTTGGGCAGGTAACTGACAAACCTAATCACAAACAGTTGGGCAAGTCCCTTTTTTGTTTAATACAAACGAGACTTCAACACCAGCTGAGAGGCGATCAGCTAGTGATCAATAGTATGGTATTTAAACCAGCGCCTTGGACCACTCTGCAACTCAGGCCCCTCTTTGATAGGAGTATTTAAGTTGTAATTTAATTTGTATTATTATACAAAAAAATAGTTAAACAAGGTATTTACAAACATATTTACTTAAACTCTGGTACATGTACATTAAAAGTATTTTTACAGGAATTATGTCAGTCACTTTTTATAGAGAATCCTTTCCAAATTTAGATAAGATCAATGTTCTTAAAATTTTCCTGAACGATATGCCGAACAACTTGCCAATTTTCTTTGATTAGTAATAATTTTATGACTATTATAAAATAAGCAATTTATTTGTATTTAACACAAAAACTTATCCTCATCCAGATTAGGCCTAATGAGGGCTACTACAAATGCTAAGATGAGGACTTATATTATTATCAGGGGTTCATGTTAACACCTGAAAGCAAGAGGTCCAGAAAGAAGCAGAGGTGCCAATGGGGTATCCGAATGTCAAAAGTCCGAAATAGCAGAGACAAACCAGTACGGTAAATACAAACAAGAACGGGACAAAAACAGACAACATGTAAAACATGGAAGCACAAAACAACTGAATATCAATCAACAACGCAAACTCCAGTCGAAACAAGAGTGAACTCAGGTGCTCAGGAAAGCTCTAGGTGAAAAGTCCATCAGATGTCAAAAGTCCTCAATAGGAGCTACTGTAAATGCATCAAGTCAAGGACTCTTGTAAATAAAACTTCAAAGGTCCTGAATAAAAAATTGAAGACCTAGACCTTGGACCAGTGCTAATTTGAACCCCTGAGTGAGTACATTTGTACTTGTACATAATTTTTATACTAGCATGACTAGATTGAAAAAAAACAAGCTTAAAGCTTATAAAAAATGTTAAAAGCTTGTTTTCTAATTCAGTATAAATAATAATTAATTTTAGTGTGTGTATGATGATGTTCAATTAAAGGCCCTTTATCAATGTACCTGGGCCATGTACATTTGTAAGGCAGTCAGTTTTAATGGTGGAGGAAAGAAGAGTACCCGGAAGACCACCGACCTTGGGCAGGTAACTGACAAACCTCATCACATACAGTAAGGGAAGTCCCCTTTTTTGTAAAATACAAATGGGACTTGAACACCACCTGAGAAATGATCTGCAATTAGTTTAAGACTTAATAGTATAACAAATCATTAGATGTACAGTAAAAGAGGTAAAAACAATCCAGGATCTTTTTCTTGTAAATGAGGAAGGTTTTAGTATAAAACGTGGCCCCTATTACCTTGATTAACCTGGAAAAGTATTTAATAAATAAGAAAAACAAGAAAATGTGTCAAGATGACAATGATGCCCCGCTGGCAAATAAAATAAAACTGTTATTTTTTGCTAAGTCCAATGGCCGTAATTTAGGTCAAAATCAGTGGACCAGAACGAAACTCAAACTTGACTTGTAACTCATCATGGTAGACTCACATACTAAAAATCTTTTTAATTTATGCAACAATGTCTAAAAAAAGTGTGGAAAACTGTAATTTTACAAAATTTGCTAAGTCCAAGGGCCGTAATTTAGGGAAAATAATTGAGGTTTATGTGGTGATTTGTTTGTCCAACCAAGACTTATGTGCTAGGAAAGCATTATGAGCTAAGCACATAAAATTTGTCCGAAAATTTGTCTAGGCATTGCTTAGGTGTTTCTTGATGACGTGTCAAAAAAACTCTTAAAGCTTGGACAATGTTTTTTTTGTCCATAATATAGACTTTTTGGACATTCTGATTGAATTGTCTCCCTTTTACCATGTGTCTCTGTATCAATTTGGAACACCTTGTGCATTTGGAAGACCTCCAGATTTTTCCTGTAAAAAAGGCGGGAACTTTTGTCAAAGGAGCTGGCTGTTGTGGAAACCATATTTGTGAGTATATTTTATTTATTTTATTTTCCCAAGGTAATTGCTAGACATACTTTTGATAATTATGGATATGTGGCAAGAATAAAAAAAGATATATATTAATCCCCATTTTAAAATTCATTGATCAGAAAGTGCAAAACCATCTACAACTGTTTTGTTCTAATTTTAAGTGACAATTATTATAAAGAGAACAATGGGGTATTATTGGCAATTAAATTGAGTTTATTAAATTAAGACATTAAATACACCTCCCCCCAAAATAAAAAGAGAAAAAGAAAAAAGAAAAAAAAAAACCCTGAAAATTGAATCTCTTCAAAATTGTTTTATCAGCCATAATTTCCCATAATTTTATCCTTTAAGGTCAGTATAATTTGATCTCAAAATATTTGCTGGTCATCAGGAACTTTTTGGTCACTTTGGTCCGGACATTTTAACCCCTCTAATAAATGTCAGACACCAGAGATAGCTAAGACTTAGAAATTAGTGCATCTTTAAACATACTTATAGCCTAGCTATTCCTGAATAAAAATATCCCACCATTTATTTGCACTTTTTATTTTTGCAACATTTAATTCATTTGCTGTTGTGAGACCCCAGGTTGTGTTAGTCTGGAAGTGAAAAAATACTGATAAAACAACTTTTGGCACCAAGCTGAATCACTACTTACTTATATGAAGTTATATATGCTTATACATTTGTGTGTATACCGCCTGGGAGTACCGCTCTACATGATAAAAGCTGGGTCATCAAAATCATAAACCAACCATTGAAAATTTAATTATTGTTTGTTTGTTTGTTTTGTTTTTATATTTTATTTATAATTATAATATTATGATTCCACTATCCTTTTGGGCCCCATGATTGGCAAATAAAAAAAAAATTGTTGTTGTTGTTGTTCATAAGGGACTTAATGGTTGGACAGACAGTTAACTCCTTATGTGTTCATTCTACAGCATTCTTTGACATTATTTACGTCATAAATGATTGGACAGTTAGCTCCTTGTGTGTCCATTCTGTAGCAGTTTATGCCTTGGACATTATTTAACTCATTAATGATTGGACAGTTAGCTCCTTGTGTGTCCATTCTGTAACACTTTATGTCTTGGACATTATTTAACTCATAAATGATTGGACAGTTAGCTCCTTGTGTGTCCATTCTGTAACACTTTATGCCTTGGACATTATGTTACCCCATACATGATTGGACAGTTAACTCCTTGTGTGTCCATTCTGTAGCAGTTTATGCCTTGGACATTATATAACCTCATAAATGATTGGACAGTTAGCTCCTTGTGTGTCCATTATGTAGCAGTTTATGCCTTGGACATTATATAACCTCATAAATGATTGGACAATTAGCTCCTTGTGTGTCCATTATGTAGCAGTTTATGCCTTGGACATTATATAACCTCATAAATGATTGGACAGTTAGCTCCTTGTGTGTCCATTCTGTAACACTTTATGCCTTGGACATTATATTACCCCATAAATGATTGGACAGTTAGCTCCTTGTGTGTCCAGAGTAAAGCACCTTGTGCCTTGGACATATTATTGCCTCATAAAAGGTTGGACACTTAGCTCCTTGAGTTAGCATCATGTGACCTGATGTTAATATTGTAGTAAAAATGGAGGTTGAAGGACTTCTCATAATTATGATACTCATTTTATCAATTGTTATTTTGATACTCCTCCATATTTGTTTAACTATAGTGGTATTTATAAGAAAAACATCTAATTTGTTGTCCAGATGGGATCAATATCTTAATAGTGCAAGACAGTAAATATGGCAAGTATTTTATTTTATTTTTATTAAGGGTGGTTAGTGGATAATTTTTTCTCTTTTTGTCCCAGTAAAGGCTAAATGCAAATCATTAATGTGACCTATAATTGGGTGAAATTAAACAGTCTTGTACTCATAAAGCTAAATATGTCAGGTTGGACACTTTAGGAGCTCTCCATGTATGTCTAATGAATTATGATGCAGTGCATGGAAAAAGTTTTTTGTGACGGACACCTAAAGAACTATCTGTTTAAGGATTAATGGGTCTATTGTCCATGCTGTTGAACAAGATCATGCATATGAAATATGTTTGAAGTTTATTTTAGATGTTCTAGATCTTTTCTTAGAGTAATTGCATATGTGTTATCATCAGATATTAACTGCAGATTAGTAACCTCATGGAAAGATAGGAATGTTATGTTTGGTGTGTCTCTGCCTTTTATCTATGATTTAGAAAGAATTATGGAGTTTTGCATTGGAAATGATATACAATTTGACCATGCAAACTAAGCTGAAAATTATGGTGGGTTATTTAAAAGATTTTAAGCTTATTAAGGAAAAAAAATATGTCTGTTTCCTGCTTCCCTACTTACCCTATTTTTTGGCCCTACCTTAAAGTTTTTATTGACATTTTAGTCATTTTGAACATTCAAGCACCTTTAAAATTCAGCTGACTCAATGTAAAATAATTTTGTAAAAAAAAAAATCCTACCTACCAACCTTAATTTTCAAGAAACAAACATATATTTTGTTTTGGCCTAATAGGTGTTAAACTTAAAACCCTCTTGCTACCACATAGACATGTGTTTGTACATGTATTTTCAGCTCCCTGTATGTTTACTATCATCCACACATACATATTTTAATTTAGCCAAAATGTAATATATATATAAAGGCAAGAAAATCTTTTGAACTTCAATATTTTATGAATGGTAAAATATATGATCTTTATATTACTGTAGCATATAGCAAAAGCAAAACAATGTCCTGTCTGATCAACAAATTTGTGTATAGTCCGTTTGACCTCTATAAACCACCCATAAAATCTAAATAATTTTTCCGATTGACACCATACATTAAGTTCATTGTGCTAAAATCAAATGTTAAACACCTACCTACTCTGATAATAATTTTCAGAATTTTAAAACATTTTTTGAAAAAAAGTTATATTGACTTCTATGATAAATATTCCATGTTTTGGCAGGGAGAACAACACTTTAACCATTTAACAGCCAACATGTACAAGCTATTGAAATTCAAATTGATCAGTAGTTGACCCTTTAAACACCCATTGTTATCCTATTCTATAGCCCAGGAGAAGGTATTTAAATTGGCTGTTAAGCTCACCGGCCTTACTTTTAAGCATTCAAACTTTTGAGAGATTTTTTTGCATTAAGGTATATGGAAAAATCTTTTATTTTTTCAGTTTTTCACCTGGAATTGTTTCCTAGAGTAGGTACACCCTTAAAAAGTGTTATGAGCATAAAAAATCTAAAATTGTTTAAAAAATAAGGATTTTAATAGAATATTTTAGGTGGTTTATAGATTCCAAACGGACTATATATCTTTCTTAAAGTAGGGATGTAACAACACATTGGAATAATATTTTTTCCTGTGATGCTGGTATCGGAATGGCATCTGGTTGTCGAATCAGATGCATTTCTCAATTTTAATGTGACCAAAGAAAATGCCCAGAGAAAACAGAAAGAGTACAATTTCTGTTTTGTCTTTTTTTCTTACTGAGATATTTTTGTTGTTGAATTTTTAAATTCACATACATTTTAAACTTCAATCAAATAATCATAGCATCTGATAAGCAAATGGACAGTTTTCTCTTAGTGTGTGCATAGCTCAGAGAATTCTATGCCTTGGGCATAATGTTATCCCTTAAATGATAGGACAGTTACAAGAAGCTCATTGTGTGTCCACAGTAAAGCACCTTTTGCCTTGGACATTAATTTACCTCATAAATGATTTGACAGTTAACTCCTTGTGTGTCCATTCTACAGCACCTTATGCCTTGGACATCATGTTACCCCATAAATGATTGGACAGTTAGCTCCTTGTGTGTCCATTCTGTAGCAGTTTATGTTACCCCATAAATGATTGGACAGTTAGCTCCTTGTGTGTCCATTCTGTAGCAGTTTATGCCTTGGACATCATGTTACCCCATAAATGATTGGACAGTTAGCTCCTTGTGCGTCCATTCTGTAGCAGTTTATGCCTTGGACATAATGTTACCCCATAAATGATTGGACAGTTAACTCCTTGTGTGTCCATTCTGTAGCAGTTTATGCCTTGGACATCATGTTACCCCATAAATGATTGGACAGTTAGCTCCTTGTGCGTCCATTCTGTAGCAGTTTATGCCTTGGACATAATGTTACCCCATAAATGATTGGACAGTTAGCTCCTTGTGTGTCCATTATGTAGCAGTTTATGCCTTGGACATTATATTACCCCATAAATGATTGGACAGTTAGCTCCTTGTGTGTCCATTCTGTAACACTTTATGCCTTTGACATTATGTTACCTCATAAATGATTGGACAGTTAGCTCCTTGTGTGTCCATTCTGTAGCAGTTTATGCCTTGGACATTATGTTACCCCATAAGTGATTGAACAGTTAGCTCTTAAAGACTTTGTGTGTTGGACATTGAATATTTCTAGTGAAAACTTTCTTTTTGAACCAAAGAATTTTGTCAAGTTTGAGTTTTTGAAGAAATGATTGATATAGTGGTGATTTGGCCTAGAGCAAAAAGGTGATTTTTCAGTTTTTAAGCACTTCCGGGGTTAACTATAATTTTTTTTCTAAAAAGTTAAATGGATGTTCTCAATTTTTTGCCAAAGTTGCAAAAATCAATAAATTTCATACTGTCAAAATCTTGTTGGAAAAGAAATGGTGCATTTTGTTAAAAACCATATGGTTGCAAATAATATCCAAAACCATCATAAATGCTAAATTATTGTAGGAGTAAATTAAATGAACAGGATGTCCAGATCTACCTATCCTGAAAATTTGACAACTTATGTAGGAGTAATTGCCATTTTTTGTAGATTTTTTTCAAAATTGTTTACTTAATTAGCCCTATATCTAGAAAACAATACAAGATATTTTAACAATCTTATTGCGTATGATGAGCATATCAAGATCTTCAAAATAGGGTTGAAATCTTTCTGAAATTCCTTTTAAGAGCAATAGGCCTTTGTTTAGGACTTATTCCAATTGACAATTTTTTTCATTTTTAGCTCACCTGGACCGTATATAGTACAGTATTCATGAATGCTGCTAGTCAAATATGGAACAAAGTATTCCTTGTGGATTATTACTGTTTTTAGATAATTTTGAGTATTCTGAAGCTTGTCAGTTTTGTGCAGACTTTGACTTAGATGTGCAGGAGATATATGACTTTTTTGGATATCCTGCATTAGTTTTTTATTCAGAAGGAGAGATTAGGTGCTGTGTAAATTTTTGTTGGTTTTCAAGCTTTCATTTTCTTATGGTACATAAATTATAAGGTATGTATATTAGCTATCTGTATCATCCTATGACATCTGACAATGCTACAATTTCTGTTTTGTCTTTTTTTCTTACTGAGATATTTTTGTTGTTGAATTTTTAAATTCACATACATTTTAAACTTCAATCAAATAATCATAGCATCTGCTAAGCAAATGGACAGTTTTCTCTTAGTGTGTGCATAGCTCAGAGAATTCTATGCCTTGAGCATAATGTTATCCCTTAAATGATAGGACAGTTACAAGAAGCTCATTGTGTGTCCACAGTAAAGCACCTTTTGCCTTGGACATTAATTTACCTCATAAATGATTTGACAGTTAACTCCTTGTGTGTCCATTCTACAGCACGTTATGCCTTGGACATCATGTTACCCCATAAATGATTGGACAGTAAGCTCCTTGTGCGTCCATTCTGTAGCAGTTTATGCCTTGGACATTATGTTACCCCATAAATGATTGGACAATTAGCTCCTTGTGTGTCCATTCTGTAGCAGTTTATGTTACCCCATAAATGATTGGACAGTTAGCTCCTTGTGCGTCCATTCTGTAGCAGTTTATGCCTTGGACATAATGTTACCCCATAAATGATTGGACAGTTAGCTCCTTGTGTGTCCATTCTGTAACACTTTATGCCTTGGACATTATGTTACCCCATAAATGATTGGACAATTAGCTCCTTGTGTGTCCATTCTGTAGCAGTTTATGCCTTGGACATTATGTTACCCCATAAGTGATTGAACAGTTAGCTCTTAAAGACTTTGTGTGTTGGACATTGAATATTTCTAGTGAAAACTTTCTTTTTGAACCAAAGAATTTTGTCAAGTTTGAGTTTTTGAAGAAATGATTGATATAGTGGTGATTTGGCCTAGAGCAAAAAGGTGATTTTTCAGTTTTTAAGCACTTCCGGGGTTAACTATAATTTTTTTTCTAAAAAGTTAAATGGATGTTCTCAATTTTTTGCCAAAGTTGCAAAAATCAATAAATTTCATACTGTCAAAATCTTGTTGGAAAAGAAATGGTGCATTTTGTTAAAAACCATATGGTTGCAAATAATATCCAAAACCATCATAAATGCTAAATTATTGTAGGAGTAAATTAAATGAACAGGATGTCCAGATCTACCTATCCTGAAAATTTGACAACTTATGTAGGAGTAATTGCCATTTTTTGTAGATTTTTTTCAAATTTTTTTACTTAATTAGCCCTATATCTAGAAAACAATACAAGATATTTTAACAATCTTATTGCGTATGATGAGCATATCAAGATCTTCAAAATAGGGTTGAAATCTTTCTGAAATTCCTTTTAAGAGCAATAGGCCTTTGTTTAGGACTTATTCCAATTGACTATTTTTTTCATTTTTAGCTCATCTGGACCTGTTGAGCTTATGCCATCACTTGTTTCAAATGTTAACTCCTCTGACAACATTAATTCAATTGATTCATTAATTATTCAATTCATAACAAGATTTTAGGAATCGGGTGAATGATTCTGGCCCCTTTGGGCTTCTTGTTGAAAGATCATAGATTAACATAATTTATAGATAAATTTTTTGATAAGGTTTTATGTTTCTTTTTCAGTACATAATGCCGCGTAAGAAAAAAACAAAAGATCAGAAAAAAGAAAAGGAAAGGTAAATATTACATGAAGGTTACTCCTCGAAATGCGCATATAACATAACAAATGATTGACACCTACTTTGGTACTTTGTATTTTGGAGACACTTGGTTGATAACCGCTGCTGTGTGGACCAAAGGTCCCCTAGGGTAATTATGGGGGTGGTCTTACACAATTTTAACTGTTGAAAGTGTTCAAAATTTCCCAATTTATAAAAATTCAAAAGTATTAAAACACCGGATTTTTTTCCATTCACATGGTTGATATCCTTGGTGCTGGATTTGGCCACCTGTTTGGATTGTTTTGGTTTTGGACATGTTGGAGTATATCTCTTTCAAATATTTTATATTTTCACTTTCCATTGTTTTGGTTCAAATGCTACTGATTAGAGGTTACTCCTAGCATAATGAAATTTACTGAATGATTGACACCTAATTTGGTACTTTGTATACAAAATATACATTTCATATTTTAATTAGTGAGTGAGTTGGTGTTTTATGCCCTTGCAACACTATACATGTATGTTAGTCAAAGGCTATGAACATGAAATAGATGATAAAAGGAACATGAAATTATGATGATAATTGAAATATTGGAAACAAAGTGGCAGCAAATTCATGAAATTTTGAAGAACCACAGAAAAAAGGGGAGAGGTGGGTAGGGGCGGAAGATTTTGCCCACTGGATGTAGTGCTCTATTTGGCAGTTCCACAAAGGGTTTTTTTACGGACATGAAGCGTGGCACTCTCCACACATGTTGGCTAACTTTGGTCAGCAGTCATAGTTTCCGTATTATAGACCTGACAACCTCTGCAGAAGAGGGCCACTAGTTTAAATGTAAGACTTCAGGTCTTGATTTGATAATTGTAATTATCTTCTTGTTTCAAGCTTTTTTTTAAATTTCACTTTTTTTTAAATAACAGTCAAGTAAACATCACTATTCTGAGTATTAACGCTAAAAAATGTTGATACTATATAAATTATTAGACAACATTCTCTGTATTATTAGTATTTTATCCATTGAAATAAGTCTTAACTCTTCTATAGATAGCAATGGAAGGGGGAGGTTTGGTGCGCCATAAAACCTGGTTTAACCCACCATTTCTTTTGAAATGCCTGTACCAAGTGAGGACCATCGTGATCTTCCATATATTTGGTATATATTTGCCTTACGTCTATGGACTTCGAGACTGATCAGTGTTCAGTAATTTTGTTGTTACATGTACCTTTATATATTAAATGAGACAATTATTGATGTAGATAAAAAAAAAAAATAGTCTGCTCATTTTTTCCAGATCCATTGGATGGGCTTTGATTAAAGGCTGCAAAATCAAATGGCCAGTTCAAGTTTTGGAAAATACCCCAAGTGGGGTATTAGTTTATATTAAGTCTGATGATAAGAAGTAAGAAAATTATTTTAAGAATAGTTGATAGATTTATTATTGTATGGTGGGTGCACATAGGAGTGCTAAATGCAATGCATGTTGTAGTCAAAGTTCATTACTCATTATGGACAATATTGTGTAACAAGGTGAGCTTCATAGATAACAAGTTTTTGTCTCGCCTGCGAAGCGTGCTGCATCGGCTTTACCTTTTGGGTAAGGTTTCGAGCTCAGCACCTCCATATCTCAAGAACTGTACAAGTCCTATGTTGATATGAAACTTGATGTGCATATGCCCTATCACAGCTGAAACTGACCTTGATGTTCTGGTTTAGTGACTTTGATTAATTTTTGTCTCGCCTGCGACGAATAGTCGCGAAAGCGAGACATAGGTATTACTTTCCGGCGGCGGCGGCGGCGTAAACTTTTTTGTAAGACTTTTGTGGACGGTGAATTGCTTGAAAAGTATAATAGCTAGGCATTTGATATTTGGTATACAGACAGTTCAGGTTATGGTCTACGCAACTGGCACCATGCCGTGTGACCCTGACCCCATTTTCACGCTCGAGCGACTGTGAACTTAGATCTTTTTACAGGCCAAAAATTTTTTTGTAAGACTTTTTTGGACGGTGAATTGCTTGAAAAGTATAATAGCTAGGCATCTGATATTTGGTATACAGACAGTTCAGGTTATGGTCTACGCAACTGGCACCTTGCCCTGTGACCCTGACCCCATTTTCACGCTCCAGCGACTCTGTGAACTTAGATCTTTTTACAGGCCAAAAACTTTTTTGTAAGACTTTTTTGGACGGTGAATTGCTTGAAAAGTATAATAGCTAGGCATCTGATATTTGGTATACAGACAGTTCAGGTTATAGTCTACGCAACTGGCACCATGCCGTGTGACCCTGACCCCATTTTCATGCTCCAGCGACTCTGTGAACTTAGATCTTTTTATAGGCCAAAAAATATTGTAAGACTTTTGTGGACAAGGTTAATGAAACTTTGATATGGATATGCCCTAGTAGTAGCTTAGCACAGTTGCATCCCCATCTTTTGACCTTGACCTTGATTTTCTGCTTGAGTGACTTTGACAATATTCAATGCATATAATAGAAATGTTAAAGGTTTATGAGCATATCCATATCTTGAGATTTAAGAACTATAAGTCCTAGGTTAATGAAACTTGGTATGCATATGCCCTAGTAGTAGCTAAGCACAGTTGCATCCCCATCTTTTGACAATGACCTTAATTTCTCAGTTGAGTAACTTTGACAATTTTCACTATTTTTTGTGTCTGCGATGGTGCCGGCAGGCGAGACATACTTTAGTGTTAACTCTTGTTTTTGCATATATAAGTAATGTTCAAGCTCTATTTTTTAACACCTTTTGAAATCAGACACTGAATAAGGGACCTGAGTGGTCTTACGTGTTCGTTAAATAACAGAATATTTATCATTAGCCAATTACCTATGCAGGTGTATGAGTACTGTTCAGTAATTTACAAAAACGGCCTTTGATGCTTGTATGTTATACAGTTTGTCAGTTACCTGTCCCAGGTCGGTGGTTTTCTCTGGGTATTCTGGTTTCCTCCACCATTAAGGGGGAACAGAACACATAAGGGAAAGTAACTCTTAAACATCAGTTGAGCGTTTTATTAAATGTAATTCAATTAAAGATTTCAAGCTTCTCACTGATCAAAATTGGATGTATTGAAATTGCATTATGTTCAATGAAAATTTTCCAGAAAAACCTATGGTTCGATTTCCTTGTAATTTTGCAATTTTATTAAGCTAAGTAAAACAAGTTTTGAGGAAAATTAAACGAGCCAATTCAAAGTGTAAGGTGCACCCTTAAAACTATATGACCTGCCTGTTAAAATGGGTGTTAAACCCCAACATTTACCATTAAGGCCAATTTAGACCTTGAATGGATACTGGCATGTGACCAATTTGGGAAAGGTCCTTTTAGGGTCATTTGGGGAATATTTAATCAGTAAATTATTTTTGGGGGAATCAAAATTAGGGGTAGATTTTTGGGAATCTGCATGATTTTATAAGAATTTTCATTGAGAATTGGTCCTATAAATGGACTCCAATTTGGCAGGAAAAAAACACTGAAACCTCCTTGATTAAATCTTAACCATGAAATCAGTCTTCACGGAAGTTGAAAATTCCTGCTAGACCAAAAGCTAAAATTTACTGGACTGACCAAAATTTGCACAGGACATTTGACAGAATTCACCGGACCAAAGCCAAATTTCCTCATTTTTCATTGGACTGGTCCATCGGTCCAGCACATTTCATGAAGACTGTGAAATATGAAAACATGATTTCTGTTTTAGAATGTATGCAACAGCTATTGAAAATTTCGAGGAAAATTTTGAAGTGAATAAAAATTTTGCGGAAAGTATGAAGTTATTAAGTTTTGTTCTTTATTTTATTTTATTTGCATGATGTTTATTTTGATTTCACAGGGCTTTTCCACCATGTAAGCATTGCGAGCCTTTCCAAATGGCAAAATCAGTCTTTTTCCCCCAATCTTAAAATAAATTTCCTTATTATATTATGAATTTTCAGACGGTTTTTATGACACCAATCAGCATATATTGCATGTTTACTTTGTTTCTAAATTCTAAAGCACTGTTAATATACAGGAGTCCCCTAAGTCTGTGACCCACCGTTTTAAGCGCTTCTAAAATTAACACATATTAGGTATTTTTTATTTTGAAAAAACCCTTTATGTAGAGTGAATTGACACATATTAATCAGAACGGACCTTGAAATTTTTATTTTACTCCAAATTGCTTGAAGGCTCAGGTAATTTTCTCTCCACAGAAAACACAGAAAAAAATTTCCTTTTAAGATGCAACATTATAATTTTATTGAGTCACTTTGATGCCAATTTGACAGAATCAAATAAGATTTGGTTTTAAAATATGTTCATGGTAGTTAAATTACAGATTAAAATTTGGGTGCACAGAATTACTGGACTTTGTGCACACCACAGGGCCTTCCTTCTTTGCCGCCTGAATTTTTGCGACTTGCTCAAGAACTTTAAAAATTTCTTTTAAACAAAGATTGAGCTTTTGTTTTGAACACATAATTGATAAAATAATTGGTTGTCTGGTTAAGAAATGTTGCATGAAACGGCTTCAGTGCGCAGACATAGGGGACAGCAGTGTATATTGCAATTTTACCATAAACATTCATGAAACGCACAAAGGAGTAGGGCTATAAGGCACAAAATTGGCCCCAATTTTTTGACTCGAAATGAAAAGCAATAGTATAGTGCTGAGACTTTAATAAATTAATAATGAATACCTCCAAGATTATTTACCATAGCTGTTTTAAAAATTTTAATTTCTATTTATCTCAATAATGACATCATAATGAGGAGGAAGATGCTATTTTTTCCAAAAATGTGCAAAAAGCAGGACAAATACAACACAAATCATCAGAATTAACTACCTGCTCACCCTTCCACCAAAAAGATATTTTTCACACTTTTTGTCTCGCCTGCGAAGCAGAGCGGGACATAGGTGTTACTTTACCGGCGGCCGCGGCGGCGGCGGCGACGACGGCTGCAGCGTTAACTTTTAGGGTAAGGTTTTATGAGCACCTCCATATCTCAAGAACTATACGTCCTAGGTTAATGAAACTTGGTATGCATATGCCCCAGTAGTAGCTTAGTACATTTGCATCCTCATCTTTTGACCTTGACCTTGATTTTCTGGTTGAGTGACTTTGACAATTTTCAATGCATATAATAGGGTAAGGTTTTATGAGCACCTCCATATCTCAAGAACTATAAGTCTTAGGTCAATGAAACTTGGTATGCATTTGCTCCAGTAGTAGCATAGTACATTTGCATCCTCATCTTTTGACCTTGACCTTGATTTTTCAGTTGAGTGACTTTGACAATTTTCAATGCATATAATAGGGTAAGGTTTTATGAGCACCTCCATATCTCAAGAACTATAAGTCTTAGGTCAATGAAACTTGGTATGCATTTGCTCCAGTAGTAGCATAGTACATTTGCATCCTCATCTTTTGACCTTGACCTTGATTTTTCAGTTGAGTGACTTTGACAATTTTCAATGAATATAATAGCAATGTTAAGGTTTTATGAGCACCTCCATATCTCAAGAACTATAAGTTCTAGGTTGATGAAACTTGGTATGCATATGCCCCAGTAGTAGCTTGTCACATCTGCATCCCCATCTTTTGACCTTGACCTTGATTTTCTGGTTGAGTGACTTTGACAATTTACAATACATTTACTAGCAATGTTAAGATTTTATGAACACATTTTGATCTGAGAACATGAAATTACTCATATATAGTGGAATTTACAAATAAATTTTTGTTTCTGATGGGGCCGGCAGGCGAGACATACTTTAGTGTTAACTCTTGTTCTATATTGTTATAGAAAGATAATGTATGAATATCTTTTTGGTGGAAGGGTGAGCTGGTAGTAAATTTAATCATTCAGTCCTTAAATATGGTTGAAATTGTGTCTTTTTAGACAAAACCTCATTTTAACGTCATTTTGTGATGTCATATTGTCTCAAACATAGATGATATCATCCATTTTCTTATAGAATCTGATAATACTGCTATTTCTTTGTCAGAGGGCAAATTATTTACCAAAAATACAGGACCTTAATTTTGCCTCTTATAGCGCCTACTCCTTTACATTTTCAAGCTGCAGAGCACATATTGAAGTTTTACTATACTTGCAATTGCTTTATTGCAAAAAAGGAAAATTGTGGACAAACGTTTCTCAAATATCGAAAGGGAAGGAAATTCTCCATTTGGTCAGGAAAAGCCCTGCCTCACTTTATTTTTTATTAATTTGATTTATGAGTTCTTGACATTTTATAAGAAAATGAAATATTTTGATTTGTTTCTTTTTAAGCAAAATTTAAGTATCAGTGTTTATATGGGAAACTTGAATGTTTTAGCTTACCTAGACCACATTTCCATGTGACCTATTGCAATCACTTAAAAAAGCCGGCGCTTGGTTTAACCTTCATTGAGCTCTGTGAGTCTACATTTGGTTAATGTTTCAAATTACTCTTTATGGGGTTGGTTTCCTATACTGAAATTCTTAGCTAAAGAAAACACTATGAACTAATAACAATGTAACTAATGAGATGTTTGGACATGAATAAAGATTGTAATGGTCGTTATTTGTTGGTACAAGTAGAAAAAATGAAATGAATTATCAATACGGTAAATTGGTATATTTTGGTGTAGAGATATTTTGGCGGTTTTGTGTCAAAAATTGTAAGTTTTATTTTTGTGGGTTTAATTTTTTGTTTTTTGGTAAAAAATCAATTTAAAGGGGGTGGTTAGGGGGTCCCTGATATGAAAATAAGTGAAATACAAATGATGAATACGGAAATACAAGAAATCAAAAGTGCCATACAATTGATATAAATATGGGCAAATACGAAGAACGTGGAGGTATTTTACTACGAAAATAATTGCAATTGAAATATAGAATACGAAAATATGTGAAATAAAACCCTCAAAAACGCACTACAGAAAATAACCATTTATCACCCTCTTTAAAATTATGTTCACCAGGTACTGCTAAAACAATCAGAATAAGTGAGTTTTTACTCTTTATTTTTGTCTCGCCTGCGACAAAAGTCGCGAAAGGCGAGACAGGTATAGTGATTCCGGGGGCGGCGGCGGCGGCGTTCACAATTGTTAAGTTTTCTTCTCCCATCCATTTACCATCAAGTACCTGTGCTAGGTCAATGATATTTGGTATGATGATACATTGGGACAATATTGTTTCACTTTTGGCCACGTTTTGAACGTATACCCTCACAGTCACGGTCTGCTGACTTTGACATTTTCAATGAATTTCAACGTAAAGTTTTCTTCTACCGTCCGTTTACCTTCAAGTACTTGTGCTGGGTCAATGATATTTGGTAGGATGATACCTTGGTACAAAATTGTTTCACTTTTTGTGCCGATTTGAACATATACCCTCGCAGTCACGGTCTGCTGACTGACATTTTCATTAATTTCAACGTTAAGTTTTCTTCTCCAGTCCGTTTATATAGACAATGTCCTACCGCAAGGCGAGACATCTCTCTGTGTTAACAGACTAGTTATTATAATAAATAGGACTAATTTGTCAGTTGAAACACAAGCTAATTAGTACTTTTGAAGTTCTTATAGTGTAGAAATTACTACAAAAACATCGTACCCAAGCTTTTCAAAACTTAATTCACCAAAGCTGTAAATGTTTATCAAAATGTACAGACAAAGAATTAATTTTAACATCAAACATGTTTATTCATGCGACTGTAACAGGTAAAATAAGAATAATTTGTACTTTTCGATGCCCTTGTTAAAAAACAAAATACATATATGTTTTTGTTTGTTTAATATTGACATTTTACTGAAATATAAAAGTTAAATCTTACTTTTAAAAAATTAACTCTGTCCTCATCCTCTGGACTAAAATACAATTAATCTAGAATTATCATGGTCATATGATATATACATGTATTATCATTACAGATTTTTGTAAGAAGAAGAAACTTGTACAAACAATCCAATGTTTCAAGAAAGATCTGGAATGGGTTCAAACAGGTAAAACTAGTAGAGCTTACTTTTATACTGTTATGTTTATCACTTTGTCAGATAAATGTGATGACAAAATTACCAAATAGAGATTATCAGTCACAATTATTAAAAAAAGACAAAAATAGGGATACCAGAATGGTCATTATTTGGTGGTTCAAATAGATATCAAAGTACAGTTGTTACAGTATACTTGAAAGTTATAGTAGGATGCACCTGACAATAATAACAAAAAAAGACATTTTTTTTGGTATTTAATGGGGGAAACCATACCATAGAGGGTTGAAGGTGTAGTGGTTAACATGTCAGACTGCTAACATCAAGGATCATGGTTTGATCCTTGTTCAGAGTGAAAATTTCATGGTCCAATTTTCCAACTCTCTTGACACCATTTGCGAGGATTGTATCGAGAAACGACGCTAGTCCTATGGAAGGGACGAAAAATGGTTGTCTCGTGTATGGGGAGAGCTATACCTCGTGCAAATTAAAGACCCCTTTGTAGAGTTTGATAAGAGAAGGCTCAATGGGTGTCGCTACAAAGACACACTCCGACACAAACTGCAAACTAGAGAAGGACTTAGTATAAGCATAGCTTTTTTCCCAATCCAGTACAAATAGATAACTTTAAAGTAACCATACCATTAATGATATTTTAAGTCCAGATCTAATCCAGGTATTAAATGATCATGATGCATGCAAAATATGCATTCTTCCGTGACAATACTACAGATTGAGACAGACCCATTACTATACTTGAAAGTTGCATAACTTTACGACGGGTGTGCTATAGCAAGCAGGAACTGCTTACTCTTCCGGAGCACCTGAGTTCACTCTTGTTTCGACTGGAGTTCACGTTGTTGATTGATATTCAGTTGTTTTGTGTTTCCATGTTTTACGTGTTGTCTGTTTTTGTCCCGTTCTTGTTTGTGTTTACTGGTTTAGTCTCTGCCCTTTCGGACTTTTGACATTCGGATACCCCATTGGTACCTCTGCGTCTTTCAAATAAAATTGAAATGAATGATTAAACTAGATTTGAAAAGGGAACCACAAAGTTAAGGTAGAATACGAATCTAATTTGGCCTCTGAATTTCAAAATAAAAAAATGTTGCAAGGGCGTAAAATCTTAGCATGCTGGAGATGAACTCATTGTAGTTTCATAATAATTTGTGGGGTATCAATTTTCTTGTGTGGTTTTTACCTGCAAAAAAATGATGCGTAATGAAAGGGAAATTTAACTTTGATCTGTATACTACAGACATAAGAACCACAAATTTAAGAATCCACAAACTGATCCTTTTTCATAAAACCATGGAAATTGGTATCCACAAAAATAATTGAATCCACAGTATTGAGACACAACACTTTTTATCATGATAGATTACTTTTACTCATAAATCAAAGATATTAATATATCACTTACTTTGACAGGTCATACTGATGGCATTGACAAGCCATATTCTACCCCCTGTTCCACTGATTGTAGAGATACCACATCTGACTCATTACCAGTCAATGGCAGAGAAGATACAAAATCTGACTCAGTGCCCATCAATAGTAGAGAAAGTACCAGTTCTGACTCATTTCCCATCAAGGGCAGAGAAGATACCAATTCTGACCCATTACCCATCAATGGTAGAGGAGATACTAATTCTGACCCATTACCAGTCAATGGTAGAGAAGATACCAATTCTGACTTATTACACATCAAGGGCAGAGAAGATACCAATTCTGACCCATTACCAGTCAATGACATAGAAGATACCAATTCTGACTCATTACACATCAAGGGCAGAGAAGATACCAATTCTGACTCATTACCCATCAATGGCAGAGAAGATACCAGTTCTGACTCATTACCCATGAAGGACAGAGAAGATACTAATTCTGACTCATTACCCATCAATGGCAGAGAAGATACTAATTCTGACTCATTACCAGTCACGGACAGAGAAGATACTAATTCTGACTCATTACCCATCAATGGCAGAGAAGATACCAGTTCTGACTCATTACCCATCAAGGGCAGAGAAGATACCAATTCTGACCCATTACCAGTCAAGGACAGAGAAGATACTAATTCTGACTCATTACCAGTCAATGGCAGAGAAGATACTAATTCTGACTCATTACCAGTCAAGGACAGAGAAGATACCAATTCTGACTCATTACCCATCAAGGACAGACAAGATACCAGTTCTGACTCATTACCAGTCAATGGCAGAGAAGATACCAATTCTGACTCATTACCCATCAAGGGCAGAGAAGATACCAATTCTGACCCATTACCAGTCAAGGACAGAGAAGATACTAATTCTGACTCATTACCCATCAAGGGCAGAGAAGATACCAATTCTGACCCATTACCCATCAATGGTAGAGGAGATACTAATTCTGACCCATTACCCATCAATGGTAGAGGAGATAATAATTCTGACCCATTACCAGTCAATGGCAGAGAAGATACCAATTCTGACCCATTACCAGTCAAGGACAGAGAAGATACTAATTCTGACTCATTACCAGTCAATGGCAGAGAAGATACTAATTCTGACTCATTACCAGTCAAGGACAGAGAAGATACCAATTCTGACTCATTACCCATCAAGGACAGAGAAGATACTAATTCTGACTCATTACCCATCAAGGGCAGAGAAGATACTAATTCTGACTCATTACCAGTCAAGGACAGAGAAGATACCAATTCTGACTCATTACCCATCAATGGCAGAGAAGATACTAATTCTGACTCATTACCAGTCAAAGACAGAGAAGATACCAATTCTGACCCATTACCCATCAATGGCAGAGAAGATACTAATTCTGACTCATTACCAGTCAAGGACAGAGAAGATACTAATTCTGACTCATTACCCATCAAGGGCAGAGAAGATACCAATTCTGACCCATTACCAGTCAATGGCAGAGAAGATACCAATTCTGACTTATTACCAGTCATTAGTAGAGAAGATACCAATTCTGACTTATTACCAGTCATTAGTAGAGAAGATACCAATTCTGACCCATTACCAGTCATTAGTAGAGAAGATACCAATTCTGACCCATTACCAGTCATTAGTAGAGAAGATACCAATTCTGACTCATTTCCCATCAAGGGCAGAGAAGATACCAATTCTGACTCATTACCCATCAAGGGCAGAGAAGATACCAATTCTGACCCATTACCAGTCAAGGACAGAGAAGATACTAATTCTGACTTATTACCAGTCATTAGTAGAGAAGATACCAATTCTGACTTATTACCAGTCATTAGTAGAGAAGATACTAATTCTGACCCATTACCCATCAATGGTAGAGAAGATACCAATTCTGACTCATTACCCATCAATGGTAGAGAAGATACCAATTCTGACCCATTACCCATCGATGGTAGAGAAGATACTAATTCTGACTTATTACCAGTCAATGGCAGAGAAGATACCAATTCTGACTTATTACCAGTCAATGGCAGAGAAGATACCAATTCTGACTCATTACACATCAAGGGCAGAGAAGATACCAATTCTGACTCATTACCCATCAATGGTAGAGAAGATACCAATTCTGACTTATTACCAGTCAATGGCAGAGAAGATACCAATTCTGACCCATTACCAGTCAATGGCAGAGAAGATACCAATTCTGACTCATTACACATCAAGGGCAGAGAAGATACCAATTCTGACTCATTACACATCAAGGGTAGAGAAGATACCAATTCTGACTCATTACCCACCAAGGGTAGAGAAGATACCAATTCTGACTTATTACACATCAAGGGTAGAGAAGATACCAATTTCATCTCCTGTTCCATTAATGGCAGAGAAGATACCAATTCTGTAGAAGATACAAATCTTGACATAACAGGATCATATATTTTAAGACCTTTGTATGAAATGACATTTACAGGACAAGATTTGTCAAATTGTTTTGAAGATATTACTACAGTCACAACAGGATCAGATGGACAAGGGCCCTTGAAAGATATGACTGATGCTACCTATATAGCTGAGTTGGTTGATTCGGCAGATGATCAAGACATCATTGACTCTATTGGGGACCCTGACTACATATATGACTCAGAAGATGCTGATAGTGACGCAAGTGACATCATACCTACAATTAAAAGTCTTCCCTTGAATAAAAACATTTTTTTGTCAGAACGATCTCAAGGTAGACATGCTCATGAGGAAACTATTAGTGAGTTTGAGCAAACATCAGATATTGATGAACCAAAAGAGTGTAAACTGCAACCAACCAGTTCTGAAAGAGAGATAGATGTGGAGGACTGTATTTTTGATGAAAAAAATCCAAAGATTTTCATTAAAAGGAAAAAAGAAAATAAGAAATCAAAGATTCAAAGGGATTATGACATTGTTCATGAATGCTTATACTGTTACAAATCTTTCTCAAATATATATGTTCATTTTGAAAACAAGCACTTTAAAGAAAAAGAAGTGAAAGAGATACTGACTCTGAAGGATGACCTGAAAAAGAGCACCAATGATGTCCAAAGGAAGTTACTGGAAAAGCAAATTCTAGCAAAGAAAACATTATTGAGAAACAAAGGTGATGATGCACACAATACAAATGTGATGAAAAATGGATCAGGTGAAATATATGTCAGAAGAAGGAAGTCTTCTTTTCATCTTTCAGAATATGGGGCCTGTGAAAATTGCCATGAGTGGTTATTATTGGATAATTTAACAAAGCATCAAAAAAATTGTTTAGGGAAAACTGAAGAAGTTGTTTGGAATAAAGGTGCAGCCATAATTAGGTCGAAGATAAAAAATGGTCTGATATGCCCTGAAGGGTCGAAACTCTTACATAAGGAGGTATTACCAAAAATGTGGAAGGATGATGTATATGATGTTGCTGTATTAGACCCCCTTATAATGAGTTTGGGGGACATTTGGTTTATGAAAAACATAGACAATAAACTAAAGAGAGCAAACCTTGCAAGCTTTAGAATGCGTCTTGCTGCCAGACTTCTCATCATTTTAAGAAAAGAGACTGGAGAAAGACTTTCATTTGCAGAATTTTTAAAGCCAAAACATTTCGATTCCATTGTTAAATGTTCCCTGAAAGCATGTGGTGAGGAATTAGATGAATCATTACAACATCCATCTACAGCAATAAAACTTGGGTTCGACATATCCAGACTAATTACGTCTAAAATGGGATATTGTATCAAAAAAGGAGACAACACAGGAATGCAGGAATGTCTAAACCTAGAAAAACTGATAGAAAATGAATGGTCTTACAGAGTGAGCAAATTAGCCAACACAATTCTTAATGAACGAAAATTTAACAAAAAATCCAAATTACCATATCCTGAAGACATTGCCACTTTGTCGACCTACTTAATGAAAGAAATACAGATTCTAAAGGAAAAAACCCATCAAGAAGTTGATGTTGGTGTTGTTTTTCGAACTGCTGTGAAGCTTTCGCAAGCAAGACTGTTGTTATTCAATAAGAGAAGGCCTGGCGAACTTGAGAGCATGAGGTAAAACAATAAATATGCATTTTAGGAAAATGAGCAATTGATTGATAGAATTGAAATGATCAATAGATAACAACAGAATTACGGAACACTGATCAGTCTCGCAGTCCATAGATGTTAGACAAATCCAATCATACCAAATAACTGGAAGATCACAATGGTCCTGACTTGAGATACATTCATCGAAACTCCACATAGCGATCTTCGCTAGCACTTTGCATTTGTACATGTATTAAATGATTAAATGATCAAAACAGAAATCATATATACATGCAACTTTGTTAGAAACAATAGCTCTAGTTTAAATGCACACAGGACAGGAAGCACCATTTAGATTACATACTTGAAGATTCCAAATAATCTTTTGTTTATTTTTTTTTCTTTGCAGCATTAAGAATTACAAGGAGAGAAGCACACAAGTTGATGAGGTTGATCTTAGTCTTCGGACCCAATTCACAAAACTTGAAAAGGAGATATTAAGCTCACATCATTTGGTTGAGATAAGAGGAAAGGTATGGTATTATTTTTTATTCTTTTTTTTTTGGGGGGGGGGGGGGGTATCTCAAAATTGAAATCAGTCAATTTGTCATGATAAAATTGGTTGTTCTATTTTGATATTCTGGCTTCCAGTGTAAAGAAGACTTACATCATTATATAACTATAAGAATAAATAACTGTACCCAACATGAACTAAAATGGAAAAATTGGGGGTGTATTCGCTTCAAACACCCAATTCTCAGCTATCAATAAGCTACACTCTGGAGCAATTTATCACGCACTGTACGATCCACCAAATAATTTAAGGGTAAATCATTGTGACACGATGATGTGAGCTGATAGGAAAAATAGGAAACAAACGTTATTTTGTTTGTATTTTATATTATTGAGAGGTTATTTCGTATGACATCTTTAACACTAAATATTTAAGTGAATTTCAGATGTAAGTACATGTAATGTGAAACAGTGATGTTATAAGCTCATTTCACAATGTCAATAGCACAATTTACCAAAATGATTTAGTTAATTGCATATTTTGAATTATAAGTGACTTGCTATTTTGCACATCACCATTTTATCATAGTTCACAGTATCGAATTTTATTATACTTTACCATAGAAAAGCCACAAAAATAACTTTAAAGTTTCTAGTAATAATTTCTTTTTCCAGCACCATGAATATTGCGTATGCGTAAAATAACCAATTAAAATTTGGCGCACTCCTGCACGCAGAAGTAATAACTAGTTATTTTCCCCCTTGTCCTCAGCACAAACGAAAAACAAGATGGCAAGCTCCAGGTTCGGTAATATTTTCTCAGTTTAGATCCGATTTATGTTTGGTGCAGTATAATAATACAGTTCTGGCCTTTTATTGACGTTGGTTAATATCAAAGTTATTAAATCTCGAAAGAGTTATTTTCCCTTGGTCCTACGATTTAATAACTTTTGATATTACCCTAGATAAAAGGCCATAATTGTATAATATTGATAATTTGGTAATGCAATTCAGGTAGTTTCTTGGATTCGATAACATTTTAGGCTTTTAATTTCTGGCAATGTACTCCAATATTTTTTATTGCAAATACACTATGGATATGAATTATCAAATGAGTGGTTACCCTCACAGTCCTTTAGTGTATCGGATAATGAAAAATTTATGAGGGACATGGATATATAAACACATACTTTTAAAGTATGATAATATGTGATACCTAAAATGGGACGCAGCTTGATAGAACTTACATCATAGTAAAAATTGATAGTATTGTTTCCTGTTGTTGATAAGGACGCTGTGAGTTATTCTTGCAAGAACTAAGTGAGATCATTTTGTTTGCAAACTTACCAAGCGTCTTAAAAAAAAACCATTGTGTTAAGTTTCCATTCAAAGAAATTTTGTTGTGGGTGTTAAATCTGTTAATTTAAAAAATTGAAAAAAGCATCAAATTTCTGGCCCCATAGGTTGGCTATCCAGTTAGAAAAAAACAAACCCATTATCTTTTGGAAGTTTCTACATATGTGGGACTGGGTCCCATATGATCCATTTTTTGTCTAAGGTTTTTACATACTGTGGATTCATTTATTTTTGTGGGTATCAATTTTTGTGTTTTTGGTAAAAAAAAAAAAATGGGAAGTTTGTGGTTTACCAAAGTTCTGGTTATGAAGTCAGCAGCATACAGATCAATGTTCAATTTCTTTTCTGTTGGGTATTAAGGGTCCTAGATCAAGGTCACCCACGAAACCATGAAAATTGATAACACATAAAAAATTATAAAACTGAAGTTGGTAAGGAATGAATGAAAGAATGAATTTACTGTTTATTTTATAAATTTACTCAATTCATTTTAGTGTGGCAAAGGAGTTCCTGTCATAATACCCGAGGATACAATTCCCCTTATGGAATTTATTTCAAATAAAGAGAACAGAGAAAAGGCAGGAGTGAATAAAGACAATATATATATCTTTGCCAACTCAGGTAAATTTATCACAGAGTAATGAATAACCAAAAATATATCAAGGGAGTCAAAGGCCCTGGAATAAGTCATTTATGTCAGTCATGATCTTTATCTCTGAAAATGTTATTCTATTAATCAATTAAGCTGTTTTTTATTGTTTCGCCTGCGACGAATAGTCGCTGAAAGTCGCTGAAGGTGAGCCATAGGTATAACTTTCCGGAGGCAGTGGCAGCGGCGTAAACTTTTGTGCAAGACTTTTTTGGAAAAGAAATTACAAGAAAAGTATAATAGATAGGCATCTAATACATTTATATTGGGTATACAGACAGTTGGGGTTATGGTCTACACAACTAACACCATGCCATTTGACCCTGACCCCAATGTCATGGTCCAGCGACTGTGAGCTTAGATGATTTCTTGGGCCATAAATTCAAATGTAAGACTTTTTGTAAAGTGAATTATAAGAAAAGTATAATAGCTAGGCATCTGATATTGAGCGTACAGACGGTCTTGGTTATGATCTACATAACTGACACCATGCCATGTTAATTTGACCGCATTTTCATAGTTCAGCAACTCTATGTACTTAGACAATTTTAGTCTATTTTGCAAGATATGACCTAAACTTACATTTACCATTAAGGCCAAGGTAGACATCGAATAGATACTGGCATGTGGCCAACAGGCGAGACATCCTTTGAGTGTCCACACTTGTTTTATAAGATTTTTATCTCAATATATAGAAATGTACTTATAATTACATCCTTACAAACTAAAAAACTACAAGAGGCTTTTCGTTATCATTACAAGAAAGAGAGAATCAATAAATACAGGGACATTAATGTGTGTAATACATACAATGACTGAACAAAGAAGAGTGTATCTTGTCGTAGTAGCATTACTGTCTTACTGCCAATGAAGACTTACACAAAACTGAATGACAAACCTATAGATGCATTGCATACATACAATGACTGAACAAAGAAGAGTGTATCTTGTCGTAGTAGCATTACTGTCTTACTGCCAATGAAGACTTACACAAAACTGAATGACAAACCTATAGATGCATACATAGGAGATATGAAAATCCTCCATTTGTGTGTCTTTCATTACACAGGCTCCATTTTTGTTCTATGACAGCAATAGCCTGTGACAGGGTTCAAGTCCCTATTTTTTCCTATATTTCCTGTAAATTTGGGCATTCCTATATTTTCCCTATAATTCTTCAAAATCCCTTATAAGCCCTATAAATACTTTTTTTTAAATATTTTTTGAAGCGAATACTGTGTGATATTACTCATTGATGCCAGTCTGATTTCAAAGCTAGACATTTTATGTACACCATATCTGCATTATGATCTAGAAAAATTTGGGCTGCACACAAAAGATCCTCTAATATTACTCAAACTATAACGAAATTGCCTCCATATTATTTCTTGGAATTTCAATATATAAATATGAAAAACAGTAAATGCCCACAGTGAAATCCTATTTATTCCTATAAACGGTTTAAGAAGTTTATTTTCCCTATAAACTGCTGGAAAAATCCCTATAATCCTATATTTTGTAGATTGAAATTGACTTGACAGCTGGCTGGGAACACTTTAACCTTTTGTTAGCTTGCCTGACCCGAAGGGTCATGTGAGCTATTGCTGTCACTTGCCGTCTGTCATCGTCCATAAACTTTTTCAAATATCAACTAAATAAAATTAAATATTAATACACCATAAGTCCAACTTGGCACAATTGTTTATACTGTATTAGCATATGTGCTACCAAACTTTCATTTGGATTTTTGATGGCCACCATGGCTTAATATAGAACATAGAGGTAAATTGCAGTTTTTTGCAAATAACTTAAGAACGGTAACAGATATCAAAATACTGAAATTTTGAAGAAGATCTGACATCCCATGTAGGAGTTACAATAATTGCCCCGAATCCATTTTTTTGTTTGTTCAATTTTGACACTTATTTCAGCCTACTGGTCAGCGAGTAGATCTGGCCACTTTTTCTTCAAAAGCAATTCTCGCCATTTTGCTGATAATTTCCTTATTTTCCACAAAATTTGTCATATTTGGGCTCATTTTAAAGACCCTCGTTTCAAATCACTTTTCACTTCTGATCTATCGTTACAGATACGTTGACAAGCAATGTTTGAAAATCGGGTGGTAAGATATGCTTGCTGGCGAGACCTTCTCGTTGACCACTATATCTTGATAACGACACTAGATATTTGAAAAAATTGTTAAAATGCATATAATTAAGCACATCAAGTGAAAATTAATGAGATGTGGAATAAGTGTATGTGACAAACCATCGGCATCTTTTTAATCCTCAATGAAAGACAGCCAGCAGCCTTCAACAAAGCCCGTAGGCGCTGCTCCCATCTTACTATTGGCCCAAGGAAAAAATAAAATGACATGGTTCAGACCGATCTCGGCATCACAAATTAAAGACCCCTCTGGACATAAAACAATAAACAAAAAATCGACAAACACAAAAATAGCTATGTTAGGAACTCTTGGCTTAGGACAGGCACATATGAAATGTGGTGGGGTTAAACTAGTTTATGGGATCCGTCCTTCTCCCTAGTTTAATTCCAAACATAATACAAATTATGCACAATAAAAATCAATTGGCGAAAGTTCAATTCATCTAGTGAAAACCTAAGACATAGAGACAACAGTAGAACAAGACATAGAGGAACTCTCTAGAGAACACTCGTTACTGACAACTAGCGAAGAATCAAGTGCTGACTAATGTGAAAAAAAAAAGAAACGCATCAGTTCTAAATCCAACACAACACTTCAAACATGGAATGATTTAGTGATGTATCATCACACAGAATCAATACATTTGCTCACCGTGATGCTTTTAAGTAACATTAGGTTAAGGGAGTCCAGGGGGGGTAAAACTGAGCATCTTTTCTGCACATCTTGCAATATTTTTTATTCATGGCTAATAATTATTGAATTCATATTTAACTACACAGAAATACATAGTAATGAAAAGAAAAAACAAAATATGCAATAAATATCGCACTAAATGGGTTATTTTAAACTTTTTATTTTTTACTCAAGAGAGATAATTTGTATAGAATGTATAGGGAAAAAACAGTTTTTCGTAATTTGTCAGCGTAAATGGTCCGGCACCCCCTAATTTTTTTCTTGTATTTTATAAAACTAAGGAAAATGGACATTTTGACCAAATTTTCTGAAAAAGCTATGGATAACATAAAAGATAGGGGGAAAAGTGTATTTTTCCTGTATAATTCTATATAATTGTGTTGAGAAAACATCATATTTCAAAGCCCAATACACAAAAGGGATGGTCCGGTACATATTGTTTTTATTTTATATTTTGAAAGAACACATCAAAATATATCTAATATGAATTTTTTATGAACTTCCTATTGTAATAATTTAGTCCCCCCTCCCCCCTTAAATATAATTTTTTAATTTTTTAAAGATGTTATCAAATCATCAATATTTTTATCGAAAAAGACCAACCGTAGAGATATGACCAAAATATCAAATTCATAACCTTTATGTATTAAATTGTTAAGTCAACTACATATTTCCATAGGTTTGTTTTGGAATTATTTAGCTTTATAAAATATTTTTCATGAAATACTTGTATGTTTTTTTCATTGCTGTATGTTTTATTGATATTTTACAGCACTCTCTGTGATCAGGGCAGGAAACTCTCTTGACGAGATTAAACACTCATGTAGTTTGAAAGCAGCTGAAAGAATCACAGCCACAAATTTGAGAAAATACACTGCCACTATTTCGCAGGTAAAGTCTCCTTACTTTGTGGGAAAGGACTAAGTAGGATAAGCTGACAAATTTGTCCCCCTAAATTGTGCATTGATCAATTTTATACAATTACTGTCTTTTGTTGAGGTAAATGTCCAGTGTTATTGACTTTACAAAGACAGATACAGTCTTTCCCAAGGTTTGAAAATTCTTTCAGGACATTTGGTCCTGCAATCATTACCCTTTTTCCGGACCAAATGAGCTTTTACCGGCCCGATATTTTGGTCCTTTCCAGTATCTGTTAATCTTATAAAAATTGTGGTTTTTAGGCAAACCAAAAGCCATTATACTTTCATTTTTCGCGTTTCCGTCCCCTTTTCCTATGATCTCCCCTGTCACTGTTGACAAAAAAAACGAAAACTGGATGAATTTACGTAGTTTCTTGCCAATATTTTCTTGAATAAAGCCAGCCATCATTAAAATCATGTCATTCCAGGGTCATTGGCGATCGACGGCACATAAAATTTAACGGACATTTTCGGGACATCCAGTCCGACGGCTCCGATTTTTTTTCCGGACCGGCTGCTTTTTTACCGGCGATAGCCGGTGTCCGGCAGACCTTGGGAAAGGCTGCAGATATTCACCGAGCCTGAAAGTTTTTGCAAAGTCAATAACAACCGACATTTACCGAAACTAAAGACAGTAATTGTTTTAGGGCTATTCCAGAAAAAAATGTCTCCTGGGGGCAGAACGCACTTGAATTAAAATTCTGTTGGTGGGGGGTCAAAATATTAAAATTTCATACCAAATGGAACCCCTAAATATTATGGGCGTTCTGCCCCCAGGAGACATTCTATAATTAAAAAATGCATGTTTTTTTCATAAAGTTATTGGTCATAGTAATTTAATTGACAATTCCATAAGTTGGAAGATTGAAATGTGGTAAACGACGTCATGACGTTTCCCGCCATTTTATAGGTGAATATCACTTTTGCAGGTCAATATCCTTTTTTATTGACTACTGACGTTCACATGCATTCAATGTAAGAATAAAATACATTATAGAATAATTGGCCATATTTCACAGAGTGAAAAAATCCAGGTTAAAAAATGGTGAATATCATTTTGGCAGGGAAGAAATTTTCTCAGCAACTGCTAATGAGGTACACATTCAATAGGTTTTGATGCTTCCAAGTTAATTCAATACAAGATGAAATTGCATAGGATTAAGAGAATTTTTTTAAGACTACAAAATTATTTTCAGTTTATTAAGGTTTCAAGTAAACGTAAAACCAAGTTTGACACAACTTGGTTCAACTTTAAACTTATGCAGCTTTAGAAATGTAGTAAATTTGAATACTGTAAACGTATTAATTTTCGCGGTTAACAAAATACCGCAAAAATTGATACCCGTGAATTTAATAATTTTTCATTAGCTTCAATTAGAGACAATGTAAAACAGCGAAAAATAATACCCGCCAACATGTCGATGCTTATAAAACCGCGAAAACTAGCAAAAAATAATACATTTACAGTAAACTGTTAAAAATATGAAACTTTTTAGGTAATTGGGTTAAAGGATAATCAAGTTGAATGGTTATGCAAACACCTAGGCCACACAGTTGATGTGCACAAGGCATACTATAAGTCCACATCTGGCATGATAGAAAGGATGGAGATTGCAAAATTGATGGTAATGCAAGAACGCAACCAGGTCGGAAAATTTGCAGGAAGGGATTTAAGTAAAGTCACTTTTGATGGTAAGTTAGGTTCAAACTCTTGAGGAGTAGCACCACTGATTCTGGGATGCATTAATATCTATGTCATTTTCCACATGTACTACATGTAGTTTCAAGAACCATAAATTATGGCTGGATGAAACTTTGTATGCATATGTCCAAGAAGTTGCTCGTTACATCTGCATTCCCATCTTTTGTCTTTGACCTTAATTTCGTGTAGAGTGACTGACCAATTTTAATGCATCATAATAGGGTGGGTAAGGTTTTATGAGCACTTACACATCTTGAGATATATAAGTCTAAGGTGGATGTTTGTTGGTATATATTATACAATTAATTACTACTTAGGAGGTCAGTATGGAAAAATAAGGACCTGAGACATGATTTTTCCATACTGACCTCCTGAGGAGTAATTAAGAGCCAATCTGTGAGAAAACCATGCAATTTTGTTCCAAACCAATATTTTCATATCAACTTAAGGGATGGTTTAACAAAAAGACCTTCATGAAAGACTTGTTTTGGCCAAATATTTTTTACGGGAAATTCAAGATGGCCGACCTACAGGGTTCATCAGTATTCCTGGGTTTCTTAACAAAATCAGCTTGAATATTTACAAAACCTCATGTATTTCAAAGTTTCTTTTGGTCCATTTATCTTCATATTATCAAAAATTGAACAGTAAATATTTAAAGGGTAATATCTTTGCCTTCAAAATAGATGAAAATTTTAAAAATCTTAATAACCAATACCCAGCGTCCCTAGGGGGTGACAAGGGCAATTTTCCAAATTGTAAAAAAACATCAAAATACTTGAATTTTAGCATTGTTTTATGTCTAAGGCAGGCTCTTTAAATCAAATTCACTCCCATATACTTTAACAACAGGCTTTAATGTCAATTGTATTAAAAAATAGAGCTCGGCTCATGCTTTATGACATCGCTACAAGTCAGAGAAGTGGGTCAGTCTCACATTTTGGTAGAAAATTTCCTATTTTTTGACAACATTTGTAAAAACATGCTTGTGTTCAATTTTAAACAAAGTGCATTTTTAATAAGTGTCAAGATATGTTGTTACAATAAAAATTAATGTAACTGTCTTCGAGTTGCGGAAAAAGTGCAATTCAAGAGTCAAATTGGTGTATTTTTCAAGAATAATTGATAAATTGAAGAAATTGTCAATTTTAGATGATGAAGGCAGACCAATAATAAATCGGGGGTGATGCATGAGTATGTGAGAGAATAACCCCTGGGTTTTTGAGGATGAAAATTTGCAAACCTCCTTATGTTTTTTTGTTGTTTTAAATCTGAATTTTTTTTACAGAAATAATAGATGAAGACCAAGAGGATGATGATGATGCTGAAGACCAAGAGGATGATGATGCTTCATCAGATAACACTGGTACTTAATATAGTAAATGCATCATGCATTTGTAGCCATACATTGCCATGCATATATGCCTTTTGTATTGTATTATTGCATTCAAATTAATGTTTAATGCCACCAGTGTCTGTTATCTTCATCTCTTCATTAATCAGCTATTAATTAAATAGAGCCAAATTTTAGCTTATAGTTTAGAAAGCATTTAGTACAAGAAAAACACTTACAAACTTATTTCCATTTATAGCATCAAAAGCATTCAAATGTCTCAAATGTCAAAGTTGTGAGTTTGCTCTTTAAGGTAAAAAAGTTTTTAATCCTGTTGCTTGACAAAGGTCTCATTGATAATAAAAGTGTTATATACTCTGAATACAGTACAAAGGAAAAGAGATGATTAATAATAGTTATCTGAAAATATTAATCTAAGAGAGAATTCCAAACTAAGTGGTTTATGATAGAACTATTAAATGAAAATTACAACATTAATTGAAGCATGCAAAAGCAACTGTGGTAATCTTAAAAAATCAACAGAAGATAACAATGATAACTTTTCACATTGTATGATACAAATGTAGGACAGAAAGCCTTGAAAATTATTACTCAATGTCGTCTCCTTTATGCATTACACATTCAGAGGTCAAATTAAAAACAGAAAATTTCTGAAAAAATATTTTTGTTGTTAATTCAATAAAGATCCACAAATTCACTATTTTAATTTACTCTTTTTACCAGAAAAAGAATGTGAAAATCACCAAAAGAGACTCATTTGGTTTACTATTTAATACTTTAAGCCTGCTTCAATTTCTTCTTATTTTACAGTCCAACATGCAAAAAAACGAAAAGAAGAGGATCACACGGATGAAGCTCCAATGGCTAAGAAGAATCATAATGGTTAGAAAATATTTAAAAATTTAGATTCTCAAGTTTTTCAAATTTTGGTGAGAAATTATTTGTTACAAATATGTGTATTTTTGCCGATTGTTCAAACAAAGTACAAGTACAAGAACATTGGAAACAAATTTTGCTCAAATATTTGTAACAAATAATTGCCACACACAGCATCTTTCAGTTTTCTCTCAGCAGATTATTAAGTTTAGATAGTCATTCAGTATGGAGTTAAGAATTTTTACTTTGTCAGAACTTTTCAAATTCTCACAACATCGAATGACATACATGTAGTTGTCTACCCTGGTAATGCAATTATTCAATGAAAAAAAAAGCATCTTTAAGATTTAAAAAAAGTGGCTGACTTTTTAGCTCACCTGGCCAAAGGCCATGTGAGCTATTGCAATCACTTGGCGTCCGTCGTCGTCGTTAACTTTTCTTCAAACTTCTTCTCCTCTGAAACGGCTGCACAGATTCAAACCAAATTTGGTCTGGTGGTACTTTAGGGTATCCCCCACAGAACTGATGTGGGGATTTTTGATTCGTCGAAAAACATGGCCGCCGTTGCTAAAAATAGACCAGGGGGGTCAGACTACTGTTTTTGGCTTGTAAATCAAAAAGTATAAGAGATAGATGAAATCTGATGCCACGCTACTGCTTCAGCATCAAAAGCTCTACAAAAGTCTCCATTGAGTCGAAGTTGTCAGATGACCCCTTATGGGAGTTACGGCCCCTTAAAGGTGAAAAATAGCATTTTTTCATGTTTTTGGCCTATGGAATGAAAACTATTGCAGATAGAGAGAAGCTGTTGCTTGCTTAAATGTTCAGCTCATTTAGCTCTACAAAAGTCTCCATAAGGTAAAAGTTGTCAGATGACCCCTTATAGGGGTTATGGTCCCTTAAAGGCAAAAAATAGAGTTTTTGGCCTATAGAATGAAAACTATTGCAGATAGAGAAAAGCTGTTGCTTGCTTAAATGTTCAGCTCATTTAGCTCTACACAAGCTTCTGTTTGGATAATCATTTGGATGTAATATTCCATTATGCTACTATAAGCAATAACTCCAGTGTTGGACTTATATTCTTTTATTCTAAAGAAGAATTTCAGGAATGTATGACATTTTGTTTGGATAAGTTTTTGTCTTTTGTGGCATACAGTCCCATTGCTACAGTGCATTAAACAGGTACAGTAAGTTGTTAGTTTTCCTGGTTTCATTTTTATATATCATGTATATCTCATAACCTATTTTGTTATTTTGTCTTTGTCCACAATTTTATGTGGTCACTTACCATGTGATCATTTAGCCTCATTTGGAATTTACACTTGTAACATGTGCTTATTTCAGTTTTGGGACTATTAAGCATTTTAAGTATTTAATGTTAAAATCTGATATATAACATGTATTAATGGCATGAAGATGGCAACAGACAGCTACATTTATGAAGAAAATATTCCATTTGGAGTCATAATTTTTTTTGATGACACTGAATATTCTGAAGCTGCTAGATTTTGTTCTGATTTTGACTTTGATGTCCATGAGATCTACAATTTCTTGGGTTTTTCAACATTAGTGTTATATTCTAGTGAAGAATTGAGAAGTTGCTTATTCTTTTGTCAATTATATGGATTTCAGTTCAGATGCCTCAGGGCAATTTAAGGTACAGTCAATAATGTTTCGTATACATTTTGAAATACATCCAAATCTTAATTGAATTTAGTCAAACAATTTTTAATCCCATATACAGTCAAGGAAATTAGGATTATTTGGGGCAGGACATTCGGTCCCATCCTTGGTCAAGATTCACAGGTCCAAAAACACAATTTATTGTTTAAATACTGCTAATTTCTATCAGACATTCGGACCTGAGAAAGGCACAAAAACACCAGACCGAATGAGTCTTTACAGGCCTCGGGCTGTCGGTCCTGTGCTAATTTCCATCACTGCATATACATAATTGTAAGTTAATTGCAATAAATACACTCTCACATGTTTTAAAATTTTAAACACATTAAAAGTGTCCAAATGTTACCACCCAAGCTCAAAATATCACTTCGGCCAATATTATGACAAATTGTGTTCAAAGTTTTGTAAAGGTTTTTGGTTATGTATGAGTCTAAAAAAATGTCTTAAGTGGTAACCACTTAATTTGGACATTTTAGTTAAATGTTTTTAAAATTGGTAGATTTTGTGTGGGGTAATTTTGTCCAAACTATAAGTGGTCATTTAGACTCCATGTGACCATTTTGCCTCTTTTTGGTATAGCAACAAGATGGACTACTGTAGTGACATGTGCTTCATTTTTTTTGGAACATTTAAAAATTGAAAATGAGTGACTTAAATGTTCCAGCAGGATTTATTGTTACTATATTTTATTCAGATTTTTGTTACCTGTATTTCCATTGTATTGAAGGAAGATATAACATCTCTTGGTCATTTTGTTATGGAGTATATATAGTCATTTTCTATGACTTTCATGAATTTAATTTGTGTAGTAGTAGATGTTATCAAGAGTCAATTTTATACTTTTCTTTCCCCATGGACATATCATTATGAAGCGTACATTCATGTAAGTGCTTAATTTTATCACATTTATAATGCCAACTTCTAGATTGCCTTTTTTGGTTTAAAATATCTTAATTATGCATCCTATTTTAGGGATGATTTTTTTTCGCTTGAAAGTGAAATGCTGCTTTTAAAAATACAGAATGATTTTTTGTCTCGCCTGCGAAGTAGAGCGGGCCATAGGTGTTACTTTACCAGTGGCGGTGTTACCTTTTTGGAAAACTTTTATGAGCACCTCCATATCTCAAGAACTATAGGTCCTAGGTTGATGAAAGTTGGTATGCATATGCTCCAGTAGTAGCTTAGCACAGTTGCATCCCCATCTTTTGACCTTGACCTTGATTTTTCGGTTGAGTGACTGACAATTTTCAATACATATAATAGCAATGGTAAAGTTTTGCAGCACCTCCATATCTCATGAACTATAAGTCCTAGGTTGATAAAACTTGGTATGCATATGCCTCAGTAGTAGCTAAGCACAATTGCATCCTCATCTTTTGACTTTGACCTTGATTTTCCAGTTAAGTGACTTTGACAATTTTCAAAACATATGATAGCAATGATAAAGTTTTGCGAGCACCTCCATATCTCAAGAACTAGAAGTCTTAGGTTGATGAAACTTGGTATGCATATGCCCCAGTAGTTGAACCTTGACCTTGATCTTGTTGAGTGACTTTGACAATTTTAAATTCACATATAATAGCAAGCATCGCAGATTCGAGCCTTACGGCATTACGCATGATTTGAGATGTGCCAGAAAAATAGTGACGAGAAAACCGGATATGGTTTATTTTTAAAGTGTAAATAATATGACAGGCATGGAGCAAGTAAAACAAGTTACCCACTAGCTTATTAAAAAATACAAAACAATCAACTCTTCAGAATTTAAAAATCAGAATTGCAAAAGGAGCAATAAAATGCTCTTTCATCCACTTGTTGTTTTTTAAACATTTCCTTTCAAACATCACATTGCCTTTTCCGATGAAAACTATTTTCCGGAAATTACCGTGCAATAAGTTCAAATCATCCCATTGAAATCATGTTGCCACTGAATGTAAAATTATGCTTTGTTTGTCGTTTTGATTAGCATGATTAGACTGACCAAGCTTTGTTAAATTCTAAGATTAAGACAAATGCAAATTAACTAAATAAAATTTTCTTTTATTATAATAATAGATAGATAAATAAATAAATGAGTCCTACCTAAAATGAAGATACATCATTGAGAAAGAGTTCCATCCTGCTGGGGTTTCCTATAATTCCTGCATTTATAATCACTTAACTGTTACATGTATTTCTGCCAGGTTTTTTAATCGATCTTCTGATTTAAATACTACAAATCAAATACTAATACTCAGAAAATCTTCCAAAACCTGACAGAATCTGAATGTTTACATAAGCATGTTATGTCTGCTGAAAAAGTGCAGGAAATGAGGTCATGTATCAATAAAGGGGCTATTTCGTAATTTTGATGGAGTAATTCCATTTCATATTTCAATAGAATCCTATGTGTACTAGAATTAATTATATGCCCAAATCATTGAATGATTTGAAAAAAAGTTATTGATCGGGGATTTAAAAATTTTGGAACAAAATATTTCTGGCTTTAGATGCAAATGATGGGGGGGGGGGGGTCCATACCTTCATGGCTTTTAATCCTTTTTTAAAAGTTTCTTCTTAATCCTGTACATGGATGTATTTAAATAAAAAAAATGAATAAAATTTTCGATGCTTGCTAAGAGGGCAGGGCCTAAATCATATTAGCAGTGTTAAGGTTTTATGAGCACCTCCATATCTCAAGTAATATTGGTCCTAGGTTGATGAAACTTGGTATGCATATGCTAGTAATAGCCAATCACAGTTGCATCCCCATCTTTTGACCTTGACCTTGATTTTCTGGTTGAGTGACTTTAATTATTTTTATTGCATATATTAGCAATGTTTAAGTTCTATAAACATCTTTGATCTCAGAAACTGGAAATCCATATAAATTCAAAATATAGTGGAAGTACATTGTAAGACAGAATTATTGTTTCTGATGGTGCTGGCAGGCGAGTCATACTTTAGTGTGAACTCTTGTATTGTTAACATAAGGCTTTTATAGTGAACTCGGCACTTCTGTTTTACGATTTTCCTCGGTAACCTGCTCAAGGTTGGTGGTTTCCTCAGGATTCTCGGGTTTCCTCCACCATTAAAACTGACCGCCATACATGGCCCAGGTGCGTCGACAAAGGGCGTTAAACACCAACACACACACACACACGATTTTCCTTGTTTTTTTTACAGACTTGGTTGCTAGCTTCTGGGAGTGGGGGAAAGTTGTGCCCAGACCACCTGCCTCTGTAATATGCAGGGGTTAGCAATGCCGCTGTATAATGTCCAGGTGATATTGGTTTGAAGTTCATGGCTGCATACATGAGGTGGTTACATGTCCATGTGATAAGTTGTTTGATGTCCATGTGATAAGTGGTTACATGTCCATGTGACAAGTGGTTACATAAATGTCCATGTGTTAAGTGGTTACATGTCCATGTGATAAGTGGTTATATACATGTCCATGTGATAAGTGGTTATATGTCCATATGATAAGTGGTTATATGTCCATATGATAAGTGGTTATATGTCCATATGATAAGTGGTTATATGTCTATGTGATAAGTGGTTACATGTCCATGTGATAAGTGGTTACATGTCCATGTGATAAGTGGTTACATGTCCATGTGATAAGTGGTTATATACATGTCCATGTGATAAGTGGTTATATGTCCATGTGATAAGTGGTTATATGTCCATGTGATAAGTGGTTACATGTCCATGTGATAAGTGGTTTCATCAATGTCCATGTGATAAGTGGTTACATGTCCATGTGATAAGTTGTTACATAAATGCCCATGTTTTAGGGGGTTTGAAGTCCATTGCTGAAGTGGTAACATGTCAATGTGTTAAGTGGTTACAAAAATGCCCATGTTTTACATGTAGGTGGTTTGAAGTCCATTGCTGAAGTGGTACATTGTAATATGTCCATGTGTTAAGTGGTTATATATTAAGTTATGAACATGATATTAAACCTTAAATACATCATGCTAATCATGCTAATAGAATTTAATTTTTTTTAACTAATATAGCACTTAATTACAACAAGCTTTGTGAAATAAAACAGTAAAAACATACCATTGATTTTTGCAACAAAATTTTGAAAAAACAATATTTCCCTATTCATTCAATACAAATTATCAACGTTGAATTTTTTTCATGTTTTTGGGTGATAGAAAAAAAAACTATTACAGGTAGATAAAAGTTGTTGCTTGCTTAAGTGCAGTTCTCTGTAAGAATCAGGCAAAATTTAAAAACTTTGAATCATGATTTTAAAAACACACAGCTTTGACAATTAATTGTCATTCAAACTAGCCTTCTAAAGAAGAAGCAAGCATTAGTTTTTGTCTCGAGTGTCAGAGGATGGAGAAAAATTTCTGTTAAAATGATAGGAATTTAGTGTGACTTGACAGAGTTATCTCCCTTAGATCCAAATTTTATATGCATTTCAACCAAATATATCTCAAATTATTGACTTTTAAAAAAAGTGCCAATGCATTTTTTGTTACTTTTTAAGCATTTTGAACAGTATTTTGAAGTCATACTCGTGTGTTTTTTTAATCATGATTCACCCATTGCCTGATTCTTACAGAGAATGGCACTTAAATATTCAGCTCATTTAGCTTCACAAAAGGTTCCAAAGGGTCAAGATTGTCAGATGATCCCTAATGGGATGTTTATCGAAGGCCCCTTAAAGCATGTAAAGGCTAACAAAATAGTGATTTTGGCCCATAGGGTGCAAACTATTATTGTAGATAGAGGAAATCTGTTGCTGTTGTTTTTTATTGTATAGTTAGTACAAAAATGATCTACCATCTGCAAAAAAACTTTGAAAATCGGACTTGGTTTTATTTTTACCAGCAAAATCTTGAAAACAAAAGGAGATAATTGGTCACCTTTTTCCCACTAAAAAATAACATTAAAATGGGTTCGATTTTGATGAAATTTTATTTATAAGGTATAAGTGGTATGTTTAGTTCATTTTCGGTATGGAAAATTTTTATCGTTGGCCGTTTCCGAAATGGCAGCCATTTTCTGGCCAATAATTAAACTTGCTCTGATTTTGATGAAAGGCTTGCTTATAGGGGTTACAGCCCCTTAAAGGTAAAAAATTACTTATTTCATGTTTTTGGGTTACAGAATGAAAACTATTGCAGATAGAGATTAGCTGTTGCTTGCTTAATCGTTGAGCTCATTTAGCTCTACAAAAGTCTCCATAGGGTCCAAGTTGTCAGATGACCCCTTATAGGGGTTACAGCCCCTTAAAGGTAAAAATTGACTTTTTTCATGTTTTTGGCCTACAGAATGAAAACTATTGCAGATAGAGATTAGCTGTTGCTTGCTTAATCGTTGAGCTTATTTAGCTCTACAAAAGTCTCCATAGGGTCCAAGTTGTCAGATGACCCCTTATAGGGGTTACAGCCCCTTAAAGGCAAAAAATAGTGTTTTGGGCCTATAGAATGAAAACTATTGCAGATAGAGAAAAGCTGGTGCTTGCTTAATTGTTTAGCTCATTATACTCTACAAAAGTCTTCATAGGATCAAAGTTGTCAGGTGACCCCTTATATGGATACGGCCCCTTAACGTTGGAAATATGTTTTTTTGCTTATAACAGAATTTGCAAAATGTGTCGGTCCTGTCAGACCTGACTGGTAAAATTTACGCAGGTCCAGCATTTTTTAAACATACTTATAGGACCCATGTCTGGTAGATTTTAGTAATTTTATAGATAGTTGTAATAGACAGAACCAGTAAAAAAATCTAGGTCCGACCAAAGATTCCATTTTGACGGACCTATGTCTGACAACAAAATTCTAAGTTTCGCGAACTCTGTTATGAAATGAAAACTATTGCAGATCTATAGAGAAAAGATGTTGCTTGCTAAACATTCAGCTTTAAAAATGTCTTTATAGGGTTCACATCAAGACCAGGTGAGCGATTCAGGCTCCTGGGAGCCTCTTGTTATTTATATTTTCTCTCAATGCAGAGCATAGCATAGCATAGCATAGCATAGCAACATCTAGATATATTGTTTTTACATTATTTTTCAGTATTTTTTTTACATTTGTACACATGCTGCCTGGACAGGGCATTTTCTTTGCGTTTTTCATATCACCTTAATTTAAACTAAGATTAGTAGTATGGCCCCACGTGCTAGTCTATGCTATTCAAAATTTATAATAATCTACCTGCATACCCTTATTCATGTATGTAAGGCATTTAGGGGTAATATGTAATATGGATTAACAAACATTGTCTGTATCACATATGCAAAATAGTACATATAATTACTTAGTACATGTATATGATAAACTTTCATATTAACTACAAAACATTGTTATAACCATTAATGATATTTATTTATTGATACATGTATATCCTGTATAGCACAATTGAGTATTTAGTTTGTTTTCTTTCTTTTTTGCCTTGTGACAATAAATCAGTTATAAGACAGGGGATGGATCGGTATGATTGGATTTGTATAACGTCTATGGACTTCAAGACTGATCAGTGTTCGGTAATTCTGTTGTTACCTTTATATACATTTTTTTTAATAGTCCAGTATGCAGCAAAAATAAACCTGCTTGAGGAAGATGAAACACCAGTGCCAAGGAAGAAACATAAAGGTTCGAAAATACTACATGTATAACAGTCCTTTCAAATTTAAATCAGATAAATTATTAAATAATTAAGATATCTTATATTTTTACTAAGATATCTTTAATAACAGTTTAATAAGATATCTTATTTTTTCAGTCTGAGATATCTCATATTCATAATTCAAATATCTTATTAGCTTAATAAGATATCTTGAAAATGGAATAAATATAAAAACGGCTTGCCATACATTCCTTTCAGGAAAATTCGCAACCATCTCTTCAATTTTTGAAGAAAAAAAAATTGAACTATTATTTTTGCCATGTCATGAAATCCATATTTTCATTAAATTGGAGCACTTTGAAAATTAAACGCAAAATCCTATTTTCTGTGAAATTCGCAAATACCCCTTCAAAGTTTTAACACTTGTCTTCGCCGTGTCATAAACCCTCTAAATACCAATTTTCATTGGAATCAGAGCATCATATTTTTCACAAATATCGTAAAAAACATAGATATCGCTTCAATTTTTTTCAGGATTATTGAGAAGCATCACATTCTTAATCCATGTACAAAATTTCAGACATCTACCCACATAGGTTACCGAGATATAACAATAACAAGAATTAAAGGGGTCAGGTGTATTAAAATGGCGTCCATCTTGGAAATGTAGCCATTTTGAAAAAATCCATAAGATGTCCTGGCGTCCTTAAATCCAGTTCTATCATCCTGCCAAATTTCATTCAATTTTATCAAAGCCTTTTTTCAATGTCGGTCGGACAAAATCACAAAGAGAAGAAAAAAAAGAATAAAAGGAAGTAAAATCCATTTGTCCCCGACTACCACAGGGTCATAAGAAGAAGCAGAGTAAAACCATAAATCTTTTATGGTCGATAACTTGAATATTAAAGCTAAAAAATTTACTTTTATTTCCAGTTGAAAGAAATCCTTGGAGTAAACAAGAAGAAGAAGAAATAAACAAGTATCTTGGAACTTGTATAAAGAATAAGAAATGTCCAGGAAAAAGTGAATGCATTGCTGCCATTGGTATGAGCCAGGCGAATAATGGTAGTCTTCACAAAAGACACTGGGAAACTTTAAAAAAAAAAGTTTCCAATATGATTCAGAAGCAGAGAAAAAACTAACAATTTAATTTTTATTAGTTCACTACATTGTAAGGGGAGAGTAAATGTTAAGCCATCACTTGGCGTCTGTCTTCGTCATATACTTTTCTTTAAAAAATCTTCTCTGAAATCCCTGAACCAAATTAATTGAAACTTTGTAAGAATGCTTAATGACATGCTGACCTTGTTCAGGAGTTTTGGTCCTTTAAAATCAGAAAAAGTCAGGTGAGCGATACAGGCTCCTGGGAGCCTCTTGTTCTGAATGTTTTTATTATGACTTTCATTTACCTTCAAGCTTAGAATTTTTGTATGATGGCAAGATAAGAGATAGCTATCACTCTTTTAACCAATTGTAATGTGTGATTTTGTAATAAGGTCTAAAACCAGTAGAGGAAAGCTGGTATTGAATACCATTTGTTTTAGAAAAAGGCATTTTCTCAAACATTTTCAAATGTTGCTTCCATGTGGTGACATAAGGGTTTAACAATTGTTTAGTAATATTGATACAATGTTTAACATGAGATTTCCAGCTATTGTATTTTTAAAAGAGGCAAAAAATTAAAACATGAAAAATTTAGATATTCTATTGTCTGACACATAATGACTCAACTATTGGTTATCCAAATATTATGACAATTTGGTACACATACAATGTATAACTTTATACTTACCACATGAATGTTAAGCTTGGATTTGGAATATCTCAGACCCCTTTCAAAACCATACAGGCTCCTGGGAGCCTCTTGTTCTGAATGTTTTTATTATGACTTTCATTTACCTTCAAGCTTAGAATTTTTGTATGATGGCAAGATAAGAGATAGCTATCACTCTTTTAACCAATTGTAATGTGTGATTTTGTAATAAGGTCTAAAACCAGTAGAGGAAAGCTGGTATTGAATACCATTTGTTTTAGAAAAAGGCATTTTCTCAAACATTTTCAAATGTTGCTTCCATGTGGTGACATAAGGGTTTAACAATTGTTTAGTAATATTGATACAATGTTTAACATGAGATTTCCAGCTATTGTATTTTTAAAAGAGGCAAAAAATTAAAACATGAAAAATTTAGATATTCTATTGTCTGACACATAATGACTCAACTATTGGTTATCCAAATATTATGACAATTTGGTACACATACAATGTATAACTTTATACTTACCACATGAATGTTAAGCTTGAATTTGGAATATCTCAGACCCCTTTTGGTTTTGAAAAAAGACATGAACAATGTTTGTCAAGTTTCAGATATCCGAAATGAAATGTGATAGATGTATTTGTATACTTTTAATGCTAAAGGAAGATTTGTATGGACATTGGTATATCAGGAATCGGGAACAAAACTTTAATGTTTTAAATTCAATTTTTTGTTGTTTTATGCTAGCTAGATTCTAGCATTATATATACATCAAATCCCATATAAATTGTGTCAATACCTAACTCTATACATTTTGTAGTTGCACTAGACAAACATGAATTCAACTAAATGTGTCTTTAGTCATCTTTGCTTTCTGTTTTTAAAATGTTACTTTTGATTTTTATTATCATGATTTCTTTGAGTCTTAAAATAAATAAAAATTGTTAGTAAATATCAGTTTTGTTTAAATCAAATCTATTAATCTACCCAACTGTGTTAGTAGTAGATACTTAGATGTTTTATATTCTGACAAATTTTTGTCCCTCAACGGGATGTATACCCACACTGTTGTGACATTAATGATTCCATAGCTTGCCCTGTGTTCAGCACCCTAGACCACTCCACCAACTTCTCTAGTTTTGTTTAAATAAAGGTCTAAAGAAACCAGAAAACTCTCACTAGACAGTCGAGAAGCAGACTGGATCAAAAATGATGCAAGGTTATTAAAAAATTTTAGACCCTGTTTTGTCTAAATATATATTTATCTCAAATGGTCAATGTTATCTGTGTATTTGATTTGTTAGAGGAGACTTGATATAGAAGATTATTTTCAGTTTATTAAGCATTTTGAAATAATTGGATTTAATTGTAATTGTGTGGTGTAAATTTTAGTTGATGCCTTTAAACCACAAAAAAATAATCCGACGAAGAGATATTTTTTACATTGATTGATTATATGTAGCAACATTACCATGGAAATTAATGAATCAACAGTAGCATGATTCTTTTTTTTCTACATTTTTTAATGAACTTTATGGAAAAAGGGTTATCCATAACCTCTCCATTCCAGTTTCTATCATCTGCTTCAATGATTGTGTCCAACTGTGATAAAACAGCAAACAAACTATGTAAAGGGTTTAAACCAATACGACAAAATGTTAAACTCTTAGTGTGTATACAGAAGAACACTTTGTGCCTTTGGAAATTATGTCACTAAAAATGCTTGGACAGTTGGCTCCTTGTGTGTCCACAGTATAGCATTCTATCTTTTTGACAAAGATACCATCGGTTTGTAGGAGTTAGTTCAGATTAAACTTATTTATTTATACTGGATTGGGAAACAAACTATGCTCAAACGAAGCCCCTCCTCAGTTTGCAGTTTGCGAGTGTGACCTTTGTAGAGGCCCCCATTGAGCCTAAGCTTATTGAACTCTGCAAAGGGGTGTTAAACATGCATGAGGTATTGCTCTCCCCATACAAGGAACAACCAATTTTGTCTCGCCTGTGACGAAAGTGGCAAAAGCGAGACATAGCGATCACAAATTCCGTAGGCGTACCCCATAAATGATTGGACAGTTAGCTCCTTGTGTGTCCATTCTGTAACACTTTATCTCTTGGACATTATGTTACCCCATAAATGATTGGACAGTTAGCTCCTTGTGTGTCCATTCTGTAGCGGTTTATGCCTTGGACATTATGTTACCCCATAAATGATTGGACAGTTAGCTCCTTGTGTGTCCATTCTGTAGCAGTTTATTCCTTGGACATTATGTTACCTCATAAATGATTGGACAGTTAACTCCTTGTGTGTCCATTCTGTAGCAGTTTATTCCTTGGACATTATGTTACCTCATAAATGATTGGACAGTTAACTCCTTGTGTGTCCATTCTGTAACACTTTATGCCTTGGACATAATATAACCTCATAAATGATTGGACAGTTAACTCTTTGTGTGTCCATTCTGTAACACTTTATGCCTTGGACATTATGTTACCCCATAAATGATTGGACAGTTAGCTCCTTGTGTGTCCATTCTGTAACACTTTATCTCTTGGACATTATGTTACCCCATAAATGATTGGACAGTTAGCTCCTTGTGTGTCCATTCTGTAGCAGTTTATGCCTTGGACATTATATTACCCCATAAATGATTGGACAGTTAGCTCCTTGTGTGTCCATTCTGTAACACTTTATGCCTTGGACATTATATAACCTCATAAATGATTGGACAGTTAGCTCCTTGTGTTTCCATTCTGTAGCAGTTTATTCCTTGGACATTATGTTACCTCATAAATGATTGGACAGTTAACTCCTTGTGTGTCCATTCTGTAACACTTTATGCCTTGGACATAATATAACCTCATAAATGATTGGACAGTTAACTCTTTGTGTGTCCATTCTGCAACACTTTATGCCTTGGACATTATGTTACCTCATAGATGATTAGACAGTTAGCTCCTTGTGTGTCCATTCTGAAGCACTTTGTTCCTTGCATCTTAAGTTTTCTCATAAAAGATTGGATATTGTACAATTATAGCCTTTCAAGGAGGTCAATACCAGGATTTATTAACCTGATAAATACATATTGACCGAAGACGCAGTGTTAGAAATTTCCTGTTGATATGCAATGCAGGTAATCCTGAACTTTTCAGATTTTAAGTAGATATTAGCAATTCAATTTTGAATTCCTTTTTAAAATAATTGACTAAAAAAAAACAAACAAAAATATTTAGTGTATGTATTTTCCCTTTTTATATGCCTGGGTCAATTTCCTTTTTCATGCGACTGTTCTAGATCCAAATATAGATATGCTCCCTGTGGCCATGTGAATGGTGAACTCAACATCGTCACTGATCCAGAGGTATTTAATGTTTGTCTTGCATTCGACGAAAGTCGCGGAAGTGAGACAGAGCAATCACAAATTCCGTCAGCTTCGTCTTCGTCAACATTTCATCAAATATTATTTTTTTATAAACTTTTCGTATAACTTTTTCAAATCACATTCAATATCAATGAAATTTTGACACAATATTCCGTACAATGTTATTATTATAATCCAAGCTGGATCTTAATGGAATGCTACCTAGCAACCAACCTTTTTTCATACATTTCAGTAAAAACAGTCAGATTTCCAAAATATTTGATTATGATTTTGCTAAATTTCCCGGGATTTGGAATTCTACCAAACAACTGCATCTTAATACAGGCCATATATAATGGCAACTAACTGAGCAGGCGAGACACCTGGTTCCGAAGAACCTTTAACAATTTTTGAAAAAAGGACCAAAATTTAGACCATACTCTAAGATAAACTGGAATTCATGTCATGATTGTATTAAAAAGGCTTTACTGTAGTAAATCTTTGGCTAAAAGAGATGGTGCAGAATCCAGTTCATTAGATAAATTTATAAACAAGTTTATGTCAATTGTTGAGGGTAAATCAATTCCAAAATTCTTTTGCAGATTATCGATCTCATACATATCTAAATCGAATTAAATCTAATCTCCATTCACTTGGCCACAATATGTTTTTGTTCCTGTTGATAAAGCTGCCAGCAATGTTGTTGTAGTTTGACGTAAATACCATCTTTAAGTTCTCATGCGTGAAATAAAAAATTCGGATACTTTTATCCCAGTGCAAACATATATACCATAGTTTACATGGTCAAGAGAGGCCACCCATCCGCTGTGATCCCACCCCGAGTAACTGGGCTGTCGGAGCACTGGGCTATGGGAGTTATGGGTTGTCGGACTTGACCCCCAAATGTGTTTCCTTGTACAGTTGATTCCACTTAATTGCATACCTTATTATTGCATAGAATTCCAAAGAACAGAACATTTCCTATTTCTTCCATATTAAAAATCTCTTTTTAATAATTGCATAATTTACAACCTTCATTACTTCATGGCCTTTATTCCTGATAATTGCATAATTTTTTTAGAAATGTTGGTTAATTGTGGCATCTACATTTTGAGCAATGAAGATTTGAATTACATTATTGATATATTGGCCTTGGGTGGTTAGTACTTCGACTTGAAATATGTGTGTTTTCTATAAACTTACAAGTATTCCAGACTTACATAGATACATGACATTACAATTAGAAAAATTAGGTAATGTAACAATGATTATGACTATTCATGGTGTTCATGAAGATACATGATAATTTACTAAGCTCATATTTAATGGTTTTAGAATATAAAATACATGTATATTAAATATTGGTCTTGTAATTCAATTAAAAATATTGATGTGCTTTGGCATGTGCAGACAATAAGAGGCAGACAAAAATGTGCTATTTATGGGCTTTGATTTTTATTCTTGTATGACCTCTGTATATAGCAGTGGAGTTATTTTATCTTCTAGAATACTGATATATAGGCCTTTAGTAATTTATATAGGAAAGACATGATAGCCAGGTGACAGACACCAAAAAGAATATGTGAACCAGCTATAGTGGATGTAGAAAAAACCATAGATCACATAAAAAAGGCACAGGGATGTTTTGGGATCCGTATCCTCTTTGTATGAAAGACAATACCTCTTTATTATAGACAGTCATAACACTTTATCCTTGAATGTTGGAACAATTTTCCTAGGCACATAATTCCAGTTACTAGATGAGCTCATAAACCTTCATCCTCCTAAGTCTTGATTGTCGGTCCGGACGGTCAAAATCAGTGGACTGGAACAAAACTCAAACTTGACCTGTAACTCATCATGGTAGACTCACATATCAAAACTCTTTTGAATATATGCAAGGATGTTGAAAAAAGTGCGGAAAACTGTTATTTTTACAAAATTTGCCAAGTCCAAGGGTCGTAATTTAGGTCAAAATCAGTGGACTGGAATGAAACTCAAACTTGACTTGTAACTCATCATGGTAGACTCACATACATGTGCTAAATATCTTTTGAATATATGCAAGGATGTCGAAAAAAGTGTGGAACTGTTATTTTTACAAAAGGACATGGTACGGTGTCGGTAGGAGCCATATTTGGCCCCCTCCTTTATGAAAAAATTAATATAAGTAAATTATTAAAATACACTTTATATATGGAGTAAGATGGTTCAAATTTATGAGTATGCTTTTAATTTTCAATAATCTTTTCGGTTTCTCAATTTTATAGAGTCCTAAGACAGAGTAAAATCAACAAAATCGAGAAAAATGCTGTTTTTTAGAGCTTACATTGTTATTTTCAAAGGCCTCCGCCTACATGACCCAGAGATTTTTTGACTGATTTAGACTTTAATTGCAATCAGTTTTAAAGTTAAGTTACAAAATGTCTGGGTCAAGAAGGTGGAAGCATCTCAAAATTGAAAAAATGACAAAAACTTCGTCCATTTACAGCCAATTTGACAGGAATCTTAATACTTTGGTTTGTTTTGACATCCTATTTTTCACTAATGTCAGATGCTACGCTAAAAAAAAATATTAGAAAAAGTTTGTTCATTTACTTGAACTACTAAATAGCATAAGAATTTTTTTCCTTATCTACAGTGAAAACTGTCCAAACCGAACCCTGACTAAACCGAATTTCACATCAAACCGAACAAATTCTCAAGTCCCAAAGAATTTTTGGTAAAATATGTAGTAATTTAACCTGTTTAAACCGAATACTGTCCATTCCGAATACCGAACTAATTTTTATTCCCTTTAGTTAATAAATCATGTTATAATACCTTGTCCATACCGAACTCATCACAGATAATCAATGATTTACTTTCTGCTTTAGCAATAGCAATTACATGAATGTTTTTACAAGAAATTGAAAAGAATGAGCCAAGCTGTCAAAATGATAAGGAAATGAGCATTTATTATCAAAACATGCAATTATATGAATGTTTTGATAACAATAAGTTTCACAAACCTGAATTTTGTTAATGATTGTCACCAAAACATAGTTTAATAACTGATCTAATTAATGAGAAAATATTTTCATTGTAAAAATGAAATAAGTAAATCACTAGCTACACCAAAATTAACCAAGAAGAATTCAATTTTGTTACTAAAAGACTTTAACTTTAATATATATATAATTATATTGCATTTTCAAATTTTATGATAGCCTTTCGTTTAGTTTCATATTTTTTATTTATTAGTCCATTCAGTTGTACTTGAACCCTGACAAAACCGAACACCTGCTAAAACCGAACAAATCCTAAAGTCCCAGTGCTGTTCGGTTTGGACAGGTTTCACTGTATTTTGTACCGTAATTTTGAATCATAGAGGGGGCCAAATATGGGCCTTAGGGTATCTTGTCCTTTGCTAAGTCCAAGGGCCATAATTTAGGTGAAAATCAGTGGACCAGAACGAAACTCAAACTTGACCTGTAACTCATCATGGTAGACTCACATACCAAAATTCTTTTGAATATGAGCAAGGATGTCCAAAAAGTGCGGAAAACTAAAGTGTGACGGACGGAAGGACAGGCGAATAGACCAAACAAGTGTGGCCACTAAAAGTATGTCTCGCCTGCCGGCACCATCACTGAAATCAACTACCTAAGCTTCCATTTCTTGATATAAATAAAAAAAGTGAATGTATGCCTAATAACAGATGCCTAGTTATTATACTATTCAAGCAATCCATTGTCCACACAAGAATTACAAAAAGTTTTCTGTCTGAAAAAAAGACCTAAGTTCACAGAGTCACTAGAGCATGAAAATGGGGTCAGGGTCACGTAGCATGGAAACAGTTGCGTAGACCATAACCTAAACTGTCTGTATACCTAATATCAGATGCCTAGCTAATATACTTTTCCAGCAATTCATCGTCCACAAAAGTCTTACAAAAAAGTTTAAGGCCTGAAAAAAGACCTAAGTTCAAAAAGTCACTGGAGCGTGAAAATGGGGTCAGGGTCACATGGCATGGTGACAGTTGCGTAGACCATAACCTGAACTGTCTGTATACCAAATATCAGATGCATAGCTAAAATACTTTTCCAGCAATTCATCGTCCACAAAAGTCTTACAAAAAAGTTTAAGGCCTGAAAAAAGACCTAAGTTCACAAAGTCACTGGAGCGTGAAAATGGGGTCAGGGTCACATGGCATGGTGACAGTTGCGTAGACCATAACCTGAACTGTCTGTATACCAAATATCAGATGCCTAGCTAATATACTTTTCCAGCAATTCATCGTCCACAAAAGTCTTACAAAAAAGTTTACGACCTGAAAAAAGACCTAAGTTCACAGAGTCACTGGAGCGTGAACATGGGGTCAGGGTCACACGGCATGGTGACAGTTGCGTAGACCATAACCTGAACTGTCTGTATACCAAATATCAGATGCCTAGCTATTATACTTTTCAAGCAATTCATTGTCCACAAAAGTCTTACAAAAAAGTTTACGACGCCGCCGCCGCCAGAAAGTAATACCTATGTCTCGCCTTCTGCGACTATTCGTCGCAGGCGAGACAAAAACTATATGCCCCCCAACTTTGTTGGCGGGGCATAAAAATTTTGTACCTGACACCAGAAGTAAAAGAAAGGTACAAACCAGGTCATGGATGGGGCTTTTTATGAAAGTAACAAATTAAATATTTTTTCTTATTGTTACAGCTTGTTACATGTATTGTTACCTGAAAACATGGTTACTAACACTGATTTTCTTAATCACATTTGAGTGTTATAATTATGGCCTGACCACGTACATGTATGTGGATCGACTATAGAGTTTTACCCTTGATCGTTAGTAACACTTTGGTTAAGTTCTTGGATTACTCAGATACTTAAGTTGTTGGGGGTCAATGATATTTCACTACAAGATGTGTGTCTTTGGTACATGGGGTAAGGTAGCTACAATGATGTAGCTCCTTTGACATCTTTGATTAGGCGGAGCTACAATGCGGTCCCATTACTTGCAATGGAGCAAATCGAATTTCTTTCTCCAACTCAAACAAAGCTTCAAATTGGTTCAAAAATACCAATAACACTCTGAATAACATTTAGTTACTAAAAATTTTGGTCAAGAGTCTTAGATAAATGATAATTTGTTAGAAACCAAACATTTTCAAAATTCTGATCCTGAACTTCATTGTAAAGTTCAGGATCAAGATCCTTCAAAAATTGATATTTTTACTAAAATCTTTTAAATTGCGTTAAATGTCGGAAAATTTAAACTAAATTTGTCATTAAAATACTATAAGCGATATTTTAATACCAAATTTGACATCTAATGAATTGAATAGCGCCCAGTGTGATTTCGCTTTCGGCGTTGCTCCGTTACGAGTAATGGGACCGCATAGTAGCTCCGCCTTATCAAAGATGTCAAAGGAGCTACATTATTGTAGCTAGGGGTAAGGTTACACCAGCAACACCACCCACTAGAAATTAGGTCACTGTGACCTATATTTTATGCTTGATCCACTTTGGTTAAGGTCTATTACTTGGATACTAGATGCTAAGGGACAATGATACTTCACCACTAGATGTGTCTTGGGTACAGTCAGTGATACCACCCACTAGAAAAAAGGTCATTCTGAGGTCCATATCTTGGATACTAAATTTTAAGGGTCAATGATATTCACCACCTGATGGAAAACAATTGGTGGTTTACAAAAAATAGCTCGATTCAAAAGCAGTTCTCGCCACGTTGCTGATTATTTCAATATATATTCCCAGTAAAAATTGTCACAACTAGCTCATTTGGAAGGCAATTCTCTCTTCTTTTTAGATCAAGTTACGTTTCCGATTGACAATTGAACTGTCCAAATAATTTCACAATAAACATTTGAAAATCAGGTGGTGAGAATTACTTGCTGGCAAGATGTACTCTGTGACCAAGAAGAAATTTGGGATCGACAACAATACTCGTATACGAGTAATCTATACAATACTGATACATATTTTATATACGGGAATTGTAATTTGTTTTCAGAATTATACAGTAATGGATTGAGATTTTTGTGCTTCTATGTTTATGAGATCCGAAATTTTTAAATGGGTAAAACAGAAATCTCTCTATAATGTCAGTGAATAAAACTCATCCTCGTCAGTTCTTATGTTTTAAGAGTTTCAAACACAAAGCAGGGTATTGCGCAAAACTCATGATTTTTACCTATATTTGCTTCAACTTTTTAGTACTGGAAAATTCACGCGCGTTTCTACTGAAATTGTGCAAACGGGGATGCAGTTGCAAGGTGCGCGGGCGAGCTAAGTTTTTTTTATTGGATGAAATCCCGTTAAAGAACCGAAATCCAAAATAAAAATATTTTAAACAGGAGGCTCACAAGAGCCTGAATTCAATGGCTGATAGAATGATAATAATTATTTGCATATTTTGGAGCATCTGGGGCTGAGATAAGCTAATTTTAATTTTCACAGCCTGGGACAATTTTAAAACTCCAATATCATCATGCAACTTCAGCCTAAGAAGACTCTTTTAAAGCATAAGTAAGTCAAGTAAAGGTCTTACCTGTAAGGCAAAACGGTTTTTGCTCAATCTCCTGCTTTGTCATGCCGAAACCGTCACAAACCAAAAAAACTTGACAATAAGGGGCAATTACTGTAACAGCTTTAATGGATCATGGCATTTTTGAATGAGAGCTTCTTTTAGCTAGCAATGGTTAGCTTTTCTCTATCTGCAACAGTTTCCTCCATATAGTTAAAAAAATTCAAAGGCCGCATTCTACACCTTTAAGGGACCGTAATTCCTATCTAAAGGGGTTTTCTGACAACTTCGATTTAATGGAGACCTCTGTAGATCATAAGGTAAATGTTTAAGCAAGCAACAGCTTATCGGATAACCCCTAACTCCGGGCCCTAACTGCATAAGTTTTCATTCTATGGCCCATTAACACAAAACCCCACTATTTTCACCGTCTTTAAAGGACTGTAACTCTTATAAGGGGTCACCTGGCAACCTCGACAAAATGGAAACTTGTAGAGCTCAATGAGCACAAGGTTTATACAAGCAATAGCCTTTTCTCCATTTGCTATAGTTTTATTTTATTGGCCGAAAACATGGAAAAAACACTTTTTAATTTATACATTTAAATGGCCATGCCCCCAACAAAGGGGTCATCTGATATGAAAACTTCGACTGAATGGAGACCTTGGTGGAGTTTTTTATGCTGAAAATCTGTCTCTATACTTTTTGATGCATAAGCCAAAAACTGTGATATGACGCTCCTGTTATATTTTTAGCGACGTCGCCCATCTTGTTTTATGCGTGCTTTCTGAATGTTATGCCATTTAAGCAAAAAACTATTTTTAAAATTCTATAAGTGACATTTCATACAAAAGGTAGCCATAAAAGAATACCCACTGATAATTGAAGCAAGAAGCCATGAACAAAGTACGAATGAATAAAGCCTGCATTCCAAAGAGAAAAATTCCGAAACATATACTGGTATGAAAATCACTGACTATTCTAAAAGTAAAGCAAACAAGACCAATCGATGTCTGGCCCTGCGTCGCATGACAAAACGTTGAACCCTGTACATATGGATAGTAAATATTTTTGACACTTGCATCCTAAGGTGGACTGACTGTCACATGCAACCCAATCTATAGACTTTATATAACAAAAGTTATTGAGGAAACAAATATAAAAGTCGCCTTATTGGTCCCTTTAGGGTACCTTATTTCTAAACGGAAAAAGAGGAGACATCCCAAATACGCCCATCTCTTCTTTTTGTAGTAAGTAACATTACTGTAAAGTTTCATAGCATTTGGTGAACCAGAACAAAAGTTATTGTGGAAATAAATAAAAAGTTGCTTCTTGGCCCCTTTTAGACCCCTCTTTCTAAAGGGAATTATAAATAATCTCAAAAGAGGAGGTGCACATCTTCAGTATACATGTAATCACTGTGAAAAATTTCAGAAAGATCTAGTGTTTGGTTTTTGAGATTCAAATTACACAAGACAGGCACCCCATAGCGTGACGGACGGACACACGGACGGAGTGACCCGACTAATAGACCTGCTTTCGCCTTCGGCGACGCAGGTAAAAAGAAACAGACAACCCATCCAGAATAACAACACAAAACAAGCAATGTGAAATCAGCAATGCCAGATACCCCAGTACCTTATATAAAGGGTCTCTGGCGAAGTGGATTCAAGTAGTACCGATAGTGTAAACAGGAGCTCCAAAGGATAAGCAGTTTCTTGCGGACCAACTTCCATACAGACCACTTCGTCTGTGAGGACCGATACGAATTGTTCACGGTATACTAGTACTAATGAACTAAAATGCAACGAGAAGGTATTACTTTGACTTTTTAACTATTTTGATATAGATTCATCATTATTAAGGACTATATCTTGAAATACTATTCAGGTGGGCAGTTATAATCCTATAGTTTCATTGATTTGCATTAGTCCATCCTTTGGTGAAGTAAAGAACCTCTGGGAAAACGTTTGGATAAATAAAAAAAGACAACCATAAGCCCGCTCAATGGTGGTTAAGGTTTCCGACTTTTGGACAGAACCCCCTGATCTTTCCTCTGAATATTTTGTAATTTTCGTGCATATTTTAGGCAAATTTATCCTAGAAGGCCACCATTTGTCCTCAGCCAAAATAAAACCTGGATCCTCCTTTTAAAGATGTCTTGACCCCTCCGTGAAGAACTACGTTGTTTCAAACTACTCTTGACTTCAATTCATGTTTTCCCGCATTTTTTTTTGTCATTTACGTCAAAAACTGATCTTTATGTTGGAAAACTTTCAAAAAGCTCTATGACGAACGTGATGACTTCAACTTTCCAATCGTCAACTTTCCCTTCTTTTGTAGCAACATTCCGTCCGCTCCAGCTTATGGAGTTTTCGTATCACAATTGATTCGTTACTCCAGAGCTTCTGGGAATTACATTCCTTGGGAAAGCGTCACGTTCACACAAAAAATGCTAATACAAAATTATGTTGCTCCTCGGTTGCTGTCTTCACTCAAGTTTCACGGTAGACACCATGTACTCGTAGACATATATATGCCCGGGATTTCTATTTCTCAGATGAATGCAGATGTTGGTTTGTCAAAGAGCTTTGGTTTGTCTTCCTTGACAAACTGAAATGGAAATTAGCAGCGCGACGGGTGTACTATAGCAGACTGGAACCGCTTACTCTTCCTGGGCATCTGAGTTCACTCTTGTTACGACTTGAGTTATGTTCGGTTGATTTTGAGTTTTGTGTTCTCTCATGCTGTTAAACTTCTTGTTCGTGTTTACCGGTTTTGTCGTTGCCCTTTCGGACTTTTGACAATCGAATGCTCCATGGGTGCCTCTTTACTTCTTAGACTTGTAAATTTGCGGATCCATATATTTTTGAAAGGGTAGAGCAAAAGGGGGGGGGGCGGTCATGCGAAGTTTGCCGAAAATAACCGTTGAGAGACGGTTCCAGTCCCCCCTCAGAAACACCTTCTTGATCCAGGTGTATTCATGTCTTTTGCACTTTTATACTTATTTTCAGCCCGTTTCTATAGAACAAAATAAATGAACTCTTAAATACAATACTATTCCTGATCGATGTAGCACTCTTAACAATTACTTTATGATTATTAATTGGCATTTAAAAATAATTTTCGATATAATCAGATAAATATATTTAAGTCTTTTATTCAGACTTTATTGTATAATTAAAAAGATATTGTTTGATACCATTTGAAATCAATATTCGGAAACGAGGCAAATAAATTGTTAGCGTATCGACCCGACTTCGGTGCCATGCAGAAGAGACTTCGGAGCAGCATGATAAAATTCTGTGGAAACAGTGTCGTCTGTTCCTGAGTCATCGCAGACGACTTTAGCTTGGATTTTGAGCCATTTAAGCAGGTAAAGTTTGTTTAAATATTTATCGTTTTAAAAACATTAAAATAAATTTTATTCTACAAATGGATTTCCAATTTGTTTAATTTATTTAAATATGTTTATTTTGAATGGCAGCCAAATCGCTCAGATTAAAGAATTAAGATGTAAATAGTTATAGTGTATTGTGTTTAATCTTTTTGTCAAGTTCAAATACAAATGTAAAGCAGTAGGGTCTATAGAAATCTTTGTCTTACGCCATTCATAACGTTTTAAATTTCAACAAAGATGAACACGCGACGCTGCATGTTTATATACAGAAGTCAGCACATAGTATTACTATTATATAGTTTTTTACAACATTTTTGATAGCCTGAAATTTTTTTGTTAGATGGCCTTTTGTGGTTTTATGTGTTTAGACAAATAACGAAATAAAATCCAGGGTTTTATTTTTCCTTTTCTTATGTAATATCTTAATTCCCCCCAAATTATATAATAATATATATTTCGCATGCAAGAATCTCTTCCTTTTTAAAAATTATATTTGAGTTCATTATAAAATAAGTAAATGTTAGCATATATCAGGCACGGATTCAGAGGGGGGCGTGAGGGGCGTGCACCCCCCAAAAAACTGACAAAAAATATGTTTTTGTGCATAAAATTAACGTAAAAACACTCAAAAATTTTCGCGCCTCGCTCCACTCGGCTGAAAAAGATTCACGCCCTCCTCAACTAAAATCCTGGATCCGCCCCTGTATAATACATACTATATTGACTTTATATTTTCCCCCTGATTTCCTAATGACTCAAAAACAATATTAATAGACCCTTGATGTGAGATGACAATAGTGCATAGAAATAAGCTGTCTGTAATAGACACCCAATTGATAATATTCTGATCCACTTGTCAACTCTAAACGTCCACGAAAAGAGGAAGCCGGGCGGATCAGAGGATACTTCACTTGTAAATTAGGGAAATGCACGTTATATGACCCTTCAAGTCTGATGTTAAGACAATCTCTTTGAAAATAAGCTGCAATTAGGATTTATATCCAAAGAGCTTGCCAGGAGTGAAGAATTTGGAAGGAGACATTTTTTTTTAATCGAGAGATGCATTTGATATAATGTCAGAGTAAAATTGGCAGATGAGCACACTGAGCCTACAGAACAGAAACTCTTGAAAATAAGCTTAGAGTTATATCTCAGACCTTTTCATATAAACCGATAATCTTTCTAAAAATCTTGTAAGCAGAAACCATTTTCCTTTACAGCCCAATTAGGGTATTGTATTTTATCATACCATTTGGATTACAAAATTTCTTATAAATAATTTCTTCGATGCATCTGATAAAACTCTTAATGTCAGATTAGCACACTGGGCCTATAGAACAAAAACTATTGAAAATAAGCTAACACTGAGACATATCTAAGACCTTTTCATATACCGGCTATTCTTTCTAAAGATTTTGTAGGTAGTAGATGTGGATAAGAACCACTTTGCTTGCAGTCCAGTCCAGTGAGGATAATTTATTTTATCAGACCATGGGATTACAATATTACTAAGAAAGAATTTCTTTGTATAAAGAACTAATGCGTTTAGAATCACATTTTCCCACCAATAAGGTAAACAATTCACTTAAGGAGGGCTTGTTCGTGTATAATCAGAATTTGCGAGTCTTTAAGTCCTTTCGGGAGAGGTACAAAAGGATCTAATGCAGTGTTGAATCCAAAGGGGGTATTCCAGGGGGTGAACCACCCCACCCCCTTTTTCGAATTTTTGAGAAAAAAAAAGTTATTTTCTTGTAGTTTTTCGACAAAATTTGTTTAGAATTCCCCCTTTCGTGCTCAGGGGCAATAAGTTGCCCCTTTTCTTTTTAATTTTTGAATCTGCCCCTGTAATACATAAAATTTCGGGCAATACATGTTGATGTTTGATATGGTTATTGGGGTAAATGAATATCGACCAAAGCGCACTTTTCATTACTGAATTCTTTGATGACCATTTATGAGAACTAAACGCTTCTTCAAACAACCGTCAAAATGGTTTAAATTGAAACTCTTTAACAAAAAAGTATCGTTTGTTTTGAAAGTTTAAACTATTTGAAGAAAGATTCAATAACATTTAACAGATTTAAATATTTGTTTTCCTAAAATTCATACCTCTATATCTATATACAACCACATATATGAAAACGATCTCCTGCTAATTCAACATCGACTTTCTATAATACGTACATTTATCTATAAATGAATGTTTAACACACTTTAATATGCCATAACATGTATAATGCATGATCTAAATGGTTCTTTTTAATCAATTTTGTATCGAAAAGTCAGTTTAAGCAATGATATGCACGAGTCTGCATTTATTCATGTCTATAGACCTTGAGCAACGTCCCTTGGTGACCGTTGCAAATGGGTAATTCTTTTAAACTTCTATCTTATAAATGCTAAAACACTCGGTCATATATTAGTAGGTATATAATATAGAATATATTACATAATGATGGCATTTTCCATATCTCTAGATCACATTGGTCATAGTCAATGGTTACATCTTCATCTTAAACGTACATGTGTGCCGAATGTTTACTTTAATTTTAAACTTAAAATATCAATGTACAATGTACTTGAATGTAATATTGTTCTAGTTTGTTTGTTTATTTGTCATATATATTGAATCATAAATGTTGTATGTCAATGCCCTACTGGGGACCTAATTTGGAAATAAATATATCTTTATCTTATCTTTATATTTATTGGAAGAAAACTGGACGCCCGGACTGGACGATGCATCACTTTAGTATATTTATGTAATCGGCTAAAGGGAGTAGGTATGCATGATACAAATTCTTAACTAGTCTTGTATCCATACTTCAAATTACTACAAAGATTTTAAAAGACTTAGTAGCATTTACAAAATTTAAGTTCGTAAACGGCCTAACACCGCTGACGTGCTTTGGATTGAATTTTTTTTACAGAATATGGTCTCGCGAAAATGTTTCCTCATATTCATGCTCTATAATTTCGAATCTATTGGTAAATTCGTCCAAATCCAACGGAGGTTTTGACAAATCCCATACAATTACTAAAAAGTGACTTACGGCTTCCATTGAATTATAAAATTTAAAGTACTATTCATGCGAATTTATAAAATTGAAAGTATTAACGGCATTGTGAACGTTTTAGTGTAGAAGCTTCTTTTTATAGTCAATTAATTTCGATATCAAAATACTTATGTCACTTAAGCGATAAAATTTACTGGTATTGAAACCAATAACATGTAAAATACATGGTAAGTTGGTTTGGTTTGACGTGTTTTCAGGTAAGACAGGGCTTATATTTTGGGGTTTTAGTTTGCTTGAAATGATTAGAGAAACAAAAATAATGAAAGAAAACACTAAGATTGTTTTTTTATTAATTGATTTATGTTTGTTTGTTTGTTTGTTTGATTTTTTGTTTTACTAAGAAGCCACAGATTTGTTTTACATCGAGACTGAAGCAGAAATCCATACAAATTATTAAACAATTTCAAAAGTTCCCTTTATACCTTTAATTCAAATGCTTTCGCATACATGTTTGTTCCTTAATGTCGTCCCCCTTCCTTTATCAAGAGATTGGGATGCGATAGGAGATATTCTGTATGGGAATATAAACAATACACGTCTATACCAGTACCATCAAATTATTTTTTTCTAGGTAAAACCTTCTAAGTTAACTAATTAGTGTTTAAAAATGAATATTAGATTCATTACTGTTGGAAATAATTGTTTTTTAAAACCACTGTTACAATATACGTGCCGTGATAAAAATTTCGTTTATACCTTTAAGACAACTTTAAAGGGTTTCAAAGATGACCTTTTACGAACGGTTAAACATGGAGTATATATACGACTTTCAGCGTAAGTAGAAACATGTACAGGAAAGGTAAAGGGTCTACAATAATCACTACCCCTGGTAAGGATAACGTATAGGGCGAGTTCTGCCTAAGAGTTCACCTTAATGTGGTTTTGGTAAGTCATTAATTGAGTTCAGTTTGATCACGTAAAGAAAACAATTTTACAACTTTGGATGATTTTTTTAAAGGGTTAATCATTACATTATTGAAAACTTTACCAAAACCAAATCACGTGAACTCGCCTTACTAGGGGTACAAATAGAAATCTATAGGCGGTATATGGATATATTTAGTTTTTTTATACTGCTCTGTATGAACTATATTTCAAATATGTATTTTGGCTCTTGGGCTACAGATGTAAAATAAAACTTTTCAGATGCAATCGAAAGGGAAATGGTCTAGTTTGAAATTAGAAAAAAAAAGCTTTAAGCCTGAAAAATATACTTTGAATTTTGGAAACTTCATTTAGACCATACCCAACGAAATCGTTTCTGAGAAGTTTAACTGTATTCATAGGATAATGGTTCTTTTCTTTTTACCAACCTATAAAATGTATAACATGCATGCCAATGTATCATTTTGTTTTTCAGCTCTTTTTATATTTTCTGTACTCGGTATTTCATCAGCTCTAGATGAATGTGGTGTATTGAACTATATCTTGCATACTTTATCACAATCATTTCAATATGTGGATCGTGTCTTTCTGGCACATATTCCATATTCTTTCGTTTTTAATATTGTAAATTCATACAGTTTCCCAAACGTTTACGCCGTCTCTTGAAAACATTAAATCAACGTTGTGACAATCTTCTGCGTTTTCTTCAATTGCGACCGGTCTGATTAAAACCACCATCTTTTCTTTAAAGGACGAAATAGATAGATTTTTGGTTTCACTCGAAATAAGAATAAATTGTCATTCATGAGACAATTAAAATCAAATCCATAACGACATTTAAAAGTACAGCAATTAATGTATCATATGCACTCAAATCAAATTGATCACTGCTGAATAGAGCGGTTACGAAAGTTTCCTGGTTACACTTGATAAATCGTCTGTTTTCTCTCTGTCGTCTTATTTCTTTTGTCATTATTTTCATACCAACCATGTACTAACAATTAAGATAAGCATAGATAGTTATACAGTCTTGGTTATATTGGTTAAGAAATACAAATGTAACAACAACAAAAAACAGTGCATGTTTCAATTGGCTAAACCGACGGAACGAGAATGTTTTTTTGAGATAAAAACACACAGACGAAAGTTAATTTATGTTTGAAAACTGAAAAGGTGCACATAAGTCAACCAAATTCCCTTTTCGCTCTGCACATAAGTCAACCACATTCTCCTTTCGCTCTTTCCATACAATAATCATGTAGTAGACAGTCAATGGGACGAGAACGTTATAAAATGTTTTGTGTTATCTGTGAAAAGAATACGATATGAATATATATAAAACATTACATGACCGATTAAATGGTCGTCTTGCATGAAATGCCTTGTGAAATGAAATCGTGTGCATATATGTATGTATTTATAATATTTTTATTTTCGTAGTGTCATTGTAAAAAAAAAATTCCCTTCTGTTGCATCAGTAACTACTGTACAACCAAAGATTGTAATATGGAAAATTAATATATATATATTAAAATGTCTATCATATGGTTCCGTGGTTCAGCTAACACCAACTGAGAAAGTTTAAAGAAGCTATTTAATATACAGTAAAACATCAATTTGTTGTCATTCAAGTCGAACAAAACTAAAGCCTATCAAACAAACAACATAAACTAATATTGAAAATTGAAACGGTTTCATTGCTTTTTGAAATTAATTTTATGTGTATCCAATATACACGATATGTTTACTTTTACCAATTAAAACTTTACATTCTCTTTTGAAACTTTTGTAGCTGAAATTTACAGAATGGCCGCTGTTGATTTACCGTTTGAAGAACATTTCCAAAGCGATGATCGATTTAAGAGTTCGAGTCGGATCAGTGAAAGGAGCGGACGAGTCAGTCCAAGTCACAGCGCCCATGCCAACTTTCTCCGACATAGCATCATGAAATCTTGCGACGAAAAGAAAGCTAGGAAAGTTCGATTTTATAGAAATGGTGATAGATTTTTCAAAGGGATAGTTTATGCCGTCTCGGCAGAACGATTTCGAACGCTTGATTCGCTTCTAGTTGATCTCACCGGTAGCCCAATTTGTGACAAAAATATTCTACCAAATGGAGTAAGACATATATTCACTTTAGACGGAAGCAAAAAGGTAACAAATTTATTGGATTTAGAAGAAGGAGAAAGTTACGTTTGTGCTTCAACAGAAGTTTTCAAAAAGTTAGATTACGCTAAAAGTGCCAACCCTAACTGGAATGTAAACTCGAAACCCAAAGACGACCCTCTAGCCTCAAGCCTGGGGTTGGGTGGTGATGGGAAAGATTATGTTAAACCTAAATTAATCACGGTCATACGGAATGGACTAAAGCCCAGGAAAGCAGTGCGGGTTCTGTTAAACAAGAAGACGGCCCATTCTTTTGAGCAGGTTCTAAACGACATTACTGAAGCCATTAAATTAGACTCAGGGATCGTACGCAAAATATTTACAGTAGACGGCAAACCTGTAAGTTTATTTCTATATTTATGATAAGTTTTCCAACAAACATCCTAACTTGAGTAAGGTACCTTTTCAGCTTGACGTTGTCACAATTGAGTCGCAAACACATTTTATGCATAAGCGTACATAGAAACCAACTTTTTTATATTGTTTTAACATCCTTTCGGTACTTTGATGTTCATGCAGCAGAAAGACAGGGTGCCGTTTCATAAAGCGGCCGTTAGCCTAACGTGTGCGTAAGCACTTCACCTCCTAAACCTCTCAACGGATTTTGATTAAACTTTACATGAAGGAAGAACATCACATGTAGATGTGCATGAAGAATTTTCATTGCTCTTGGATATCATTGGGGAGATAATTGGACTTGAGTTTTTTTTTGGCAGTATAGAGTCCAATATGAAGCGTGGGTATCCTTTTGTGAGTTCTCTCACCGTATTTCTTTTTATTCGTGGGGTATCCGTTTTCGTGGTTTTTGTGGATGGCTTTAACCCTCGAAATTTAATACTCCACGAAAAGGAAATTAATCATTGATATGTATGCTGCAGACTTGACAACCCCGAATTAAGGAATCCACAAACTGAGTTTTTTTCATCGAAATACGAAAATTGGTTACTATAAAAATCCACAGTATTTCAGATTAAAACTGGATGGTTTACATCTTTATTGTCTTTTTGAAATTAAGGTTTTTCTGATGATGCATGCACTAAAATATATTTCATTTATTTTGCAAGCAAATGAAATCCATGCTTGGTGACGCCAAAACATTCTTGGATAAGACGTATCTGTGTTTCAATAAGATAAGAAAAGTGGAAGCTTTAAGCCATATATATTTAATAAATGATTAAACCTTCACCTAGCAAAGATTTGTTTAAGCTGGTTTAATAACCCTATTTATTTATGTGTCAAATCTAACAAGTCAATTAAGAACAATTTAAAATTATTGATATAACAAAATGTACAGATTAACCATATTTAGACCTCTTCACAATAATCCGCTCCCCAGGGGCAACATGCACTGACCTGAGAGGCAACCGTGGCAGGCATGTTCCAAAAAGAAAAGAAATGTAATGTAAATTGTATTTTACTCTGATATTCTCATAACCACTTGACCACTACAACTTACCGACTACTCTCGAATTTAAATAATGAAAAAAAAACAAACAAACAGACAGACAGACGGACAAGGAGAAATATTTTTTACCGTACTGAATGCTTATGTTTAAAATAGAACAAGTGACAAAGGGAAACAAATACCATGCGATAAACATGCTCGTAGACAACTTTCCGAAATAAAACACATGACCACCATTCAAAAAGAGTGTTGCTCGGCTTTCAGTGAAGCAGTGTTTCAAAAATTATACATAAAGTTCCTAACAGTGCTTAAGTGAAAAGTTGTTCAAAAGTTCGAAAATTTAAAATTCCCGATTCTGACAAGTAAAAATTGGGTCCTTTTTGACATTTAAGGATTGGTTTTGAATCATACGCATTTTATCTTTAATCTAAGGGCAATTTGCAAAACATTGAGCATCTACAACTGGTCACATAGTCATTGAAGGCTGCTGGGTGTTTCCCATCACGGATTTTGAATTGTCGTTTATATTGTAGGTTGTGTCGCCTCTACTTATTACACATCTCATTATCATCTATTTTTTGGGGGGATTCTTTACTGGAGAATGGATGATACACTTTTAAGAAAAATGCTTGCGTTGCCTCACAGGTCATATCTGTTTATATGTATATTATGCCTCATAAGATGCCCTTTAATTTGGAAAATAAAGTATCTTCTTCTTCTATCGTTATGAAACTTTTTCTTAACATTGACAAATTTTAGAATTGCCTGTGTATTACTTATTTCATTCGGTTGGTGCGACTCGATCCTATTGACATAATCAGATGGACTTTCAGTTGACATGTAATTTTAAGTGATATTTCTGTTCTGTTCTAACTTTTTAATACACTTGTTTCGTTGTAATTTTGCACGGATTAGAACTCCGACAATGACTAATTCAAAGAATGTTTCATCCCCAATTACCGACCGTGTAAATAAGTCATTCCAGTTAACGAGAAACCAGAATCCCCGAGACTTTGATGGACGAGCAAATTATAAACAACTCATTTCACGTTCGTTTCCTTTATCTTGGAAAACTATTGATTGTCAGCAGATTGGTGAAAGTAAATATGTCATATGTGAAGTTTTTGGCTTGCCTCTAGTTTGTTCAAGATAATGCTGTGCTGATTCATGACAAATAAGGAAAATCAATTGAAATAGTCAGCCAACTTCTATATTTAATCCAGTGTCAAGTAGGGGGTAATTCTTATACATATAGAGACGATTTGAATATTTGATCAAAGACATTTTCTGTGCATTTCATGCAAGGTTGTTTGGTGGAAGCATTTGCACATTTTTGCTTTTATTCATTCTTTTGGTGGTAATTTTGGGGCAGGGTTCGTTTTAAAGTGATTTGCAAGTTGTTAATTTTTTTCATACTAAGAAATCGAATGTGTTCAATATCTTTTATCATCAATTTTCTAAATCTGCTATTCAATTGCTACTTAGCTACTTTTTTTCCTTTCACAAAAAGCAAACAGATGCGCATAGGAAAAAAACTGATTTTCGTTTTAATATTAAGGTTAGTGAGGACACCAGTCATGTGACCAAAAACAGCTAAAAATGCAAAAAAAACATTTGCAAATGTCACAAATAACTTGAAACTTGTGTTAAATAGTTTCATTTCATAAAACTTAATCAAAATAAATTGATTTTAATACAAATAAAACAACCATTCCTTCATAAATAAAATTTTCTAATAAAACAAGGGAGGTAATCCAGGTTAAAAATGACCAAAAAATTACAAAGATTTGTATTGTAGACAGAAAAGTAAGCTGGTGACCCCCAGTTTTTATTGTTTTATTTTAAAATATATTGTATTTCATTGATTTTTATCAAATAAAAATAAAATTTAAATTCGTGGATTTTTTCTGCGACAAGATTTTATGCTAATTATTTGGCCTTTCCTATATAATCTATAGTAATTTGGGAAAACTTTGAGTCTAAATTTTGGGAAAACAAGCCTGGAAAGGGGGTCCAATATTTTTACACAAGATAAAGTATAAACCTAATACTAATATATAAAAAAAATGGACATTTTAAATTCGGCATTATTTTTGGGGTCAGGTGTCCTCACTAACCTTAAGTCACAAGGCATAGATTCTATTAGCAGAGAGTCATTAAACAAAGCAAACATAAATGAAGAAAGAGAACAAAACAGACACATTTTTCTTTTAAACGTGTAGGAAAAAGAGATTTTCATGTCCTTTAATACAAGAATTTTTCCAATAGACATAATGCCCCATCTCGCAACATTTGGGACGGACGGACGAATGGACGGACCCAAACACTACATGCCCCTCTACTTAGATGGTACATATAAACATTTAAAGCATTACAAAAATAATATGAGACATTCGTGGAAACTACCAGTGAATCACTATAGACAAGTTATTATCTTGGGAAACATTATCTATATTGTTCCATTACTCATTTTACGAGAATATTGTTTTTTTTCCAAATTATGCCATCTGCTCCCAGAGGATACACAAAATGCCTAATCTCAACAATTGAATGATGTTTGAAGGATTTTTATCGGAAAAGCTCACATATGGTGTACTATGTCATAAGTACCAAATGAACAATGTTCCATAAATACAAAATCATCAAAACGGCATGAAATGAAAAACGCACAAGCAAACGAATAACAGAAATTTAAACAAATAAAAAGCAAAGGGAAATTTATATTAATTGATGGCTCCATATAATACAATACAATATCTTTATAGGTCAAACCAGGAGCCAACATTCCCAACAATGAGCAAATATAGTATAATAATTCAGAAGCTAAGAACGTGAGTGATAGAATTACAATTACTATAACATATTAACCACATTAACCACATACATAAATGTATTGCCAGTTGCTCCGGAAAAATAAGCAGGTCCTGTTTGTTGCAGCACAACAGTCGGATAAGGATATAAATGGTCTGACAAGGGCAATCTTGGAATCCGTTCTTATTTGTTTTACAGGTAAACTCATTGTTTGACTTTTTCAAAGATGAAAATACGGTGTTCATAGCTTATGGTCATGAGAGGTGCTCGCAAGACGATTTCGATTTGGATGAAAACGGTAAGTATCGCGCAATATGGGGACAATCTGAAGCTTTAGTTGAATAAAGTACCGAGATTGAGCGGGGATGATCAATCTCAGTAGTCTCAAAAGAGCAGACAAATAAAAACGATTATCACATACGGAAGAAGTGAAAAGCGCAAGGGTCCTGACTTTGTACCTGTATTTCAAAAAGAAAAATAGGTTTTATTACGCCGAACCGCAAGGGTCCTAACTTTGTACAGGCAAATGGGTTTAATGATGGAAATTTATTTAATTGTTTTCTATAAACAAATGATATTCAGGATTGTTAAAAAAGAAATTTAATCTCCAAACATAACCCATCTACGATTTGGTTTGTTGTGTCTGTCGGTCCGTTTCCCCAAGAGAACATTTTTTTCTCAATATCACTTTTTGTCTCTTTGTATTGTAGAAGTGCGGTTTGTCTCTGCTTATAAGACGACATCTTTCCGCCAATCAGATCGGGTCACTCTGAGGTCACCAAGGTCAGCACGCAAACTGTCATTATCATCCCGGAGTCTAGACAAATCTGGTAAGACAATAAAGTTTGTAAGTTTTTATAGAAGCAGTCATTTTGGTGGGTTCCAAAGAAGGGGGACTGGTTGAGGTTAGAAACCCGCTTTCTTTTCCTAGATTTTTGTTATTTCTACAGATTTACGGCTTAAATAAGCATTGAACCTCCTCCCAACTTTCTACTCATTGCAACACACCAATCGGTAGGCAAAATTCCGGTTCTGAAATAAGGTCTATCAACTACTTATGAAGAGTTGCAGGGGAAATGAGGGTCATTCAGTTCTCGAATCTACTACTGTATATAGATTTAAAACATAATTTATGGACACATTAATTACAATACTACCATACCAATAGAAGTTTAAAGATTAAGACTCTTATAAGATATAGTATATATTTACAGGATTATAGCGTATTTCTAGGAACCGGGCTCGATTGTATTTAGAGTATCTAATAGAGTTTCGTTGTGTTCGTAAACCGGCTGCCAAGCAAAGAATTGTTGTTTAGATATGATTTTTTTTCCGACAAATTTACTCAAATAGTTGAAATCACAAGAATTAAACGAAAAGCAATAGGAGAACCATTCACGAAACACGGGCAATGAATAACAGTCAGAAGTTCATCTTAAACCAAAATCTGAGCTCCCAAATTCGACTTAAGCTTTCTACGTATGGCACATTTACCAAATTACAAGTCCCCGTGCGTGAACCAAATGTATACCTTCTGTAACTCACCGTACAAAGAATCGTAACATTCGTTTATGGAAAATTAACTAGATTTTAACTAGAAACTACCCCCAATTGTTTTAAGAGAGAGTCGGTGGTGTAGTGGTTAACGTGTCAGGCTACTAACATCAAGGTTCATGGTTCGATCTGTCCGGGGTGAAAATTCCATGAACCATTTTTCCGACTCTCTTTTGACACCATTTGCGTGGATGGTCTCTATGAATGATGCAGGTTCTTCGGAAGGGACGAAATTAGGTTGTCCCGTGTATGTGGAGAGCAATACCCCATGCACGTTTAAGACCCCTTTGCAGAGCTAGTTCGATAAGAGTAGGCTCAATGGAAACTGCTACAAAGGTCACACTCGCAAACTGCTAGCTAGAGAGGGATTCACATAACCATACTGAAGCCTGTTTCCCAATCCAGGATAAATATATATGTTTAAACTAAAGTTTTTTTTATCCTCCCTTATTCTATATTGTATTTGATATAATTTTATTACAGCGCCATCATCTCCTACAGCCTCTCCCAAATCTTCACGCAAACTACGAGTCGTATCAGCAGTAAGTTTTATATGATGATCTTACTTTTGCAATTCTGTTTTGCAAAAACAACACCTAGACTACATCATGGGTTTTTAATAAATAAAGAAAAGATAAATTAATACACATGGCATTCTCTTGCTTTGTAATACTGCTGTGAAAGTATTAATATTCGTGGGGTACCAACTTTTCGTGGTTTTCGTGGGTCAGACAAACCATGAATTTACATTCCCAACGAATAGAAAATTTAACCTTGCTTTTTTATAGAGAATTTGTTAAAACCACGAATTCATGAATCCACGAATATGCAATTTACTTCTAATCCAAGAAAATTGATACCCACGAATTTAAGTACTTTCACAGTATTGTTATTTTCTATCTATAAATACAATATAATATCATAAAAAAGAAATCAAGGCAAAAAACTTTATACTTCATCCTATGGTTTGCCAAGACCAATAAACGAAACACCAAAACCAAATAACGAAAAAACCAACCCTTTAGGGTGCCTGCATGTACCGGTATTCTGGTTTCATAATGATTTTCTAGCAGATAGTGTACACTTGACTCTAAACATTAAATGCCGGGAGCGAGTCAATATGGAACAATTTAGAAATTTCAACATTCAATTAAAAAACTTCAATGTTTTTTTTGGCAATTAGATAAAAATTAAATAAACATTTTCTAAAAGGCAGAGAATGTGGTAAAACTGAGTGTTGAATATACAGTAAAATAAATATATATTTTGATTTCAGCCAAAATACAGAACAGCAAACACAAATGGAGGTTTGTATTACTTTATCAGTTTATCAAGTCCCCTCTTCCTTTTAGGCTTGTTTTTGCATGAGAGCAATTGAATTGAGGGTTTTCTATTCCGTTTTTTTATTCGCAGCCCTTCGTTAAATAATAAGAAGACAAGTATACATGTACATGTATATGACAATGAAAAGGGTAAATTAAAAAAAAAAGTGTAGTTTTAAACTAGAAAAATTATGAGACCCATTGATGATGTCAGATAAATAATCTCTCCTGTTCTCTACAAAAAGTTTTAAAAATACCCAAGGCCTGAAAAAGACACGTAGCTGGGCGGACAGCTACCCATAAATTAGAAATAAAAATGAAAAGCTTGTGTTAACAATGGGTGTGAAAATCGTTGATTCGATAAATAATAAAATTCGCGAAACAAGAGAAACCCTTATTTACTTTCTACATCTTAAACAAATGTTTCAATTCAAAATTTCCATGTTTTATTCCATTTTGTTGCTGCAATTTGATCAGTTCAACAAATGGTTTCCTCCAGCTGGTAATTTTCAGTCGGGATTATCTGGGACAAACATAATCCAATATCATGCTAACATGGCATTTTATCAATATTTTATAAAAACACAATATTTTTGGTTATCAAAGGAAAACAGATATCCAGAAATCAATGGGAATAATATGGTTTTTGTCATATGCTGATGTCTGGAGAAGGAAACCGGTATTATATATATCTTGATGAAGATATAATGTGTTTTTTTTTTATTTCATTAATGGAGTCCCGGTGACATTTACTGGAAATAGCTCACCAAATTTTATAAAACTATCTGTATTCTTACTGAACTTAGTCAAGGGACATTCTTTTTCTAGGGCAGATTTACGTGCATAAAAGAGTCCCATAAAACGTAATATTGTGGCTCAGCCTATTGAACGCCAATGTTGCACAGCCGCTTATCATTATGAGGTATAAAAAATGTATATATGATCAGTGTATACGATATCAGAAAATCAAAATATGCATCCTTGTTTCTGTCAAAAAAGAGAAAAAATCACAAAGAACGCAGGGAATGTTATTCTGAAGGAACAGTTTTTAACAATTTTTAATGGAAATCTTAAGAGGATATGGGCTTCTTCTAAGAAATTCAACATTTAATCACTGATCATATGTATCTGTCTTCAGAGAAAAAATAATTAAAAACACGAATTATGTCCTTACGAAGGAACAATTTTTAATGGCAATCTTTCTAGGGAATAAAATATTGGCTTTTCTTTAGAACATTAAACATTAGTAACTTTAAAACGTTAAATTTTCACTTTGTATCCACTGTATTATTTATAAGCACCACAGCGATCAAGTTTGTCGGTTCTGTATGGTGATACAACTCTTAATCATTCATTGTTTTGACGTGGGGTGTCGGATTTAGAACTGATGTATTTGATTCTTTTACATCAATCGATAAATGTTTCTTAGCTAGTTGTCAGTAACTTCGAGTGTTCTCAAGAGAGTTCCTCCTTGTCTTGTTGTTTTCGTACAGTATTTTGTCTTAGGTTCTCTCTTGTTGAATTGAACTTTTGTCGATTGAGTTTTACAGTGTGTTTTATATGTAGCTTTGTGCAAGCTTATCAATAGGGGGAAGGTTGGATCCAAAAAACTAGTTTAACCCCGCCACATTTTATATGTGCCTGTCCTAAGCCAGGAAACTTTGCCAAAGCATTTGTTTGTCCTTGTCATTCTATGTTAACTGTTTTATGTCAAGAATTGAGTCTTTCGTTGATGATTTAGGGATTGGTTTTGATACTTTTGTATTGTATTAAAAGTTTTGGGCCAATGCAAGACGGTAAGCAGTGACCTATGGTCATGTTGAAGACTGCTTGCTGTTTTCCGTTGTGATTTTTTGAATTGCTGTTTGTTTATGTTTGTTGTGTCGCGTACACTTATTCCACATCTCAATATCGTATATTAATAATTCTTATCAAAGTACATATATGTATGTCTTGAAAGAAGATTGACAAAGAACATTGAGAATGTCCTTGTGAAGGAACAATTTTTAATGACCATCTTTTTATGAAAGAGAATATTTGCTTTTCTGTGGAACATTTAATCTCTGATAAATCTTATACATATGTATCCGTTTTAAAAGAATTGACAAGGAGCAAGAAGAATTTCCTTTCGAAGAAACCGTTTTAATGTCAATCTTTTCAGGAAATAAAATATAAAGTATTACCAATTGATTAGTTTTTTGTCTCCGACTCTATCTGCTAAATTAAATAATTAAATAAATAAAATTGTCTAAGGTTTTTATTAACTGTTCTTTACATTTGCCAGTTTAATACCAGAGCCTGCTATGTTTGTAATAAACATTTCAATTCATCAAAAATCCCGACTTCTGTTTTCACCGCTTTATGTATATAAAATGGTACTTTGGAAAATTTTGACACGAATAGAAGAAATATCCTCCCCTCAGAGAGTAAGATGTTAAAATTATACCATAGCATTGCTTTTACTTTTAACAGAAATAGACTTAAAGGTGCAAAAAAATATCGTGAAAATGGGTAGAATTCTATCTTCATTGCAATTTTTGTGAATGTAATTGTTGAAGGCTTTAAAATGGTCTTAATGATATTTTACATTTATAATTTAAAATACACACACAAATTTGGCTCGCATGAGTGTCACGTGAACTTCATGTGAATCTCATGTGAATTTCACATGAGTTTCAAATGAAGTTGATGTGAACTTTTCACGTTAAATTAATGTGAAGTGTTTTCATGTAACATTCATGTGAATTTCACGTAAAGGCTAATTTCACATGAAACTCATGTGAACTTTTTCATGCGAGTTTCACCTATAAGTTATTAGGGCGAATTTCATGTGATTAACTCATGTGAGCCAATTTTACCTGTGTGGTCCATTTACAATAAATAAGTCAAAGACTTAAACGTTCACAGACAAACATGCTATCAACCTTCCTAACTTTCAAGCCACTTTCTTCTCAATGTAATAGAGTATAATTGTTTTTCACGAGAACAGATTTAGATATGTATGCAAACATGAAAAAAAACTTCGTATTTGCCTGCTTAAAGAATGTCTACCCAATATCGTTGCCTTCAAAATTCTCAGTTCTGACAATCGAAATTACCTGGTAATGTACACAACTTAATATCTTTTACTTGCCAAGCACCAAGTTTCATTAAAATCTGTTGAGCAGTTTTAGAAGATTTGAGTGAAAACAATGCTTTATGATTAAATAAACATTTTGTACCACAAGAAGCTGAAAGTCAGTTCTCAATTCAGCAACAGATACTGAAATTCAATTAAGTCTCCAAGGATTGGATTTGCATTGTAAAACTTGAGGATAATTGATTTTCGCATAATTCTAAAATCTGACAAAAATCATTACATTCCATGTTTAAGATCAGAAATTGGTTTGACCCCAAACATGGAAATGTATTATGTAATTTTTATCTGTTTTTCTGACAAAATGACTAAATTTGAATGAGGCATGATGTTGTTAATTAATGAATCGATTCAATGGTGTATTGACACAATTTCCAAGGTCTAAAATCAGGTTTATTTCTATTCAAGAACATATATAATTGAATTTTCGAGATTAAAAGGGAGAGGGTAGGGGAATCGAATCTTCTATATTTTGACAATATTTTACAAAACTGTATATTTAATAAACAGATTGCAAAATTAGCCAAGTACGATAAGTTGTTCCAACATTGTTTAAAAAAAATAGAAATACAGAGTAAGTAGCCAAAATCATTCTAAATAGAACCCCAAGAATAAACAAAAAATTGAAGAAAACCCAAAGATTAAACTCTAATACATGCAGTACGAGTTTTAAAAATCAAAATGTTAAAGTGCAATCCAGCATATTATTGTTGGATGACTTTTGAGATAACTTCCTCATATATCTTTCATTAGTGAATCTCTTCCTTTGTAAGAAATTTTCGAAACTGTTTATGTTGAATATGCATGAAATGAATGACAATATCCCAATTTCAGAAAAGAGTATGGGCCGACAATGTTTCTTTCTTTACTTTCAGACCAACCCTCGGGACCCCCTTCATTGGTACAAAGATATGAGATCGGTAGAATTATTGGAGAAGGCAATTTTGCTGTGGTAAAAGAATGTACGGAAAAGTAAGTAGAGAATTCAGATTAACAAACATGTTGGTGAATTATGAAATTCAAATTGTTTGTTGGTTTTTGAATACATTCAACCCCTTACCTATCTAAAGCACTGGCCCTCAACGCACCCCCCCCCAAAAAAAAACAAAAAAAAAAAAAAACAAACCAAAAACAAAAAACAAAAAACAAACAAAAACAATACAAAACAAAAAACAAACAAAAACAATACAAAGCAAAGCAACAACAAAAAATCACACCAATACACAAATGAAAATACCCATTCTAAGAAATGTTTCAAAGCAGTCTGTTGTTCCAAAATATAAAGCAATACTTGTATTTCAATTTACATGCTGTCATAATTCCCTATACATGTAAGGCAAAAATGCTCGTTTAATTTATAACAACTTTTTTTTCAGGAAAACAAACAGAAAGTATGCACTGAAAGTAATAGACAAAGTAAAATGTAAGGGAAAGGTAAGTACTATATAGGCAGATCTAGGAAGAACTGGGCTCCCTTACCAAAGTTGGCCTAGTACGAAGTCATTAATTAGCATTAGCCATGCAATAGGCAGATCAAGAAAGGAGAGAGTGTCTCCAGTCCCCCCTTTTTACAGTCCAAACTTAGCAAAGTGTCACCTTGCATTAGGTCTAATTTCATGAATCTTATATTATTTATATATGCAGAGGAACTGGTTTACCTAATATTTGTTAAAATGAACATACAATAACACAAAAATTGTTTTAGTAAAGGATCAAGGGGCAATAACTCAGTTTTTTTTTTCATATCAGGAAAATTTTATTCAGACATAGGAATTGGAAAATAAAGCCAATGAGCTATGGCAAACTATTTACAGATCTAACATCCCATTTTAAAGATATACTGTAAATTAAAGTCAATGAGCTATGGCAAATTCTAACACCCCGTTTTAAATTCAATATATATTTTTGATAGGAACAAATGATAGAAAATGAGGTGTCCATCCTCAGACAAGTAGACCATCCTAACATCATTCTGCTGAAAGATGAATATGACACTAAAGATGAGCTCTATCTGGTCATGGAGCTAGTCAGGGTAGGTTTAAAACTCACAATATATAATGTGCAATTTAATAGTATCATGAAACCAACATGAATTTGCCATCAGTATTGAGCTATACATCTAATGATAGATAAAATAGTGGACCTAAATACAATAAAGGTGTAGTTTATGAAATTCTGTGATGTTTATGGAATGAACATCCAACAACCCACACTGAAAATGGTACCAAACATGAGAAGCATATTTATTATGTGTTAAAACATTATACAACTTACATTTCATGGTAAATGCACCAACATACAACAAAAATGTATCTAAGTCAGGTATATGGAATCATATTCAAATATTTTAAATTTTCTTTTTAGGGAGGAGATTTATTTGATGCCATTTCAACAGCGACAAAATATACAGAGAGAGACGCTAGTACCATGATCATGAACCTGGCCAGTGCCCTGAAATACCTACACAAATTAAATATAGTACATAGGGATGTCAAACCCGAAAATCTGCTGGTATGTATGATAGTTGCCGCCTCAATGGCTGGACTGCTTTTGAAAAATGCTTGAAAATACTCATAACCAAAGAAGTTGCATATAACTTAAGCAAGTGGCAGCTTTTCTTTACCTGAAATACAGTATAATTTTCACTACTTAGACCAAAAAATATTTTCATGTTCCATTTTCAAAAGGAGGGGGCATATAGTGTTCAGGTCCAGTTGTCCACCCCAAATCTTGCAAGGATATTTTTTAAAAATGCTTATTATTAAGATTTTATTCTCTCTTTTTACAGGTATCACAACATGCTGATCATACTAAGTCATTAAAGCTAGGAGATTTTGGACTTGCCACCTTCTGTAATGAGACTTTGTTCACTGTTTGTGGAACACCAACTTATGTAGCCCCAGAAATCTTATCTGAAGTGGGGTAAGTTTGGCACACCAATTTATGTAGCCACTCACTGAAATCTTATCTGAAGTGGGGTAAGTTTGGCACACCAACTTATGTAGCCCCTGAAATCTTATCTGAAGTGGGGTGAGATTGGCAAGCCAACTTATGTAGCCCCAGAAATCTTATCTGAAGTGGGGTAAGTTTGGCACAACAACTTATGTAGCCACTGAAATCTTATCTCAGGTGGGGTAAGTTTGGCACACCAACTTATGTAGCCCAAGAAATCTTATCTGAAGTGGGGTAAGTTTGGCACACCAACTTATGTAGCCCAAGAAATCTTATCTGAAGTGGGGTAAGTTTGGTACACCAACTTATGTAGCCCAAGAAATCTTATCTCAAGTGGGGTAAGTTTGGCACACCAACTTATGTAGCCCAAGAAATCTTATCTGAAGTGGGGTAAGTTTGGCACACCAATTTATGTAGCCCTATAAATCTTTTCTGAAGTGGGGTAAGTTTGGCACACCAACTTATGTAGCTCCTGAAATCTTATCTGAAGTGGGGTAAGTTAAGCACACCAATTTATGTAGCCCTATAAATCTTTTCTGAAGTGGGGTAAGTTTGGCACATCAACTTATGTAGCCCCAGAAATCTTATCTGAAGTGGGGTAAGTTTGGTACACCAACTTATGTAGCCCAAGAAATCTTATCTGAAGTGGGGTAAGTTTGGCACATCAACTTATGTAGCCCAAGAAATCTTATCTGAAGTGGGGTAAGTTTGGCACATCAACTTATGTAGCCCAAGAAATCTTATCTGAAGTGGGGTAAGTTTGGCACATCAACTTATGTAGCCCAAGAAATCTTATCTGAAGTGGGGTAAGTTTGGCACGCCAACTTATGTAGCCCAAGAAATCTCATCTGAAGTGGGGTAAGTTTGGCACATCAACTTATGTAGCCCAAGAAATCTTATCTGAAGTGGGGTAAGTTTGGTACACCAACTTATGTAGCCCAAGAAATCTTATCTGAAGTGGGGTAAGTTTGGTACACCAACTTATGTAGCCCAAGAAATCTTATCTGAAGTGGGGTAAGTTTGGTACACCAACTTATGTAGCCCAAGAAATCTTATCTGAAGTGGGGTAAGTTTGGTACACCAACTTATGTAGCCCAAGAAATCTTATCTGAAGTGGGGTAAGTTTGGCACATCAACTTATGTAGCCCAAGAAATCTTATCTGAAGTGGGTTAAGTTTGGCACACCAACTTATGTAGCTCAAGAAATCTTATCTGAAGTGGGGTAAGTTTGGCACACAAACTTATGTAGCACAAGAAATCTTATCTGAAGTGGGGTAAGTTTGGTACACCAACTTATGTAGCCCAAGAAATCTTATCTGAAGTGGGGTAAGTTTGGCACACAAACTTATGTAGCACAAGAAATCTTATCTGAAGTGGGGTAAGTTTGGCACACAAACTTGTGTAGCACAAGAAATCTTATCTGAAGTGGGGTAAGTTTCTTTCTACAAACAAAGCTTCAAGCAGGAGAAGCAAAAAATGTTAAGTTTACAATTGGAGAGTGCTTAAGAGTTAAAGCTGGATTCACGATACAAGAATTTTACCCATTTATTTTAAGCAACTGCTCCTTTTTGCTACAAAATATTTAAAGCAAGAATATGTCCAAAAGATATATGTGGTATTGTTTTATCAATTTATAAAGCTGTTGCATTACTATGTTTTTGTTTGAATTTTGAAACATTCTAAAATTGAATTGGGCCAAGGAAATAAATAATGGAGGCACACAAAAAATTGCTAAGAACATCACAACAGCTAATTTTAATGCTGTTTCCTGACCCCTGTTTATCAGGACTCCTAATATTTTTTTTCATGTCAGATCCAATTCTTGCTTGTCTTCACTATAAAATACATCTTTTTTGTTGTAGATATGGAGTCCCAGTGGATGTATGGGCAGCTGGTATTATATTGTATATACTGTTATGTGGATTCCCTCCCTTTGTTAGGTAATTTTCTTCTCTAGTAAAATATGCCTAGAATCAATGAATCCTTTTTTGTTATGAATATGAACAAAAGAAACTGTTGCTTGAAAAACTGTACATGTCTTATAATGTACTGGGGTTCACAAATGAAATTTGATAAATAGTTATCCTTAACTTTTGAAAAGAAAATGCTTGAAACAAGGGCATTGTACATGTATATGCAGAACATGACCTTCACCTTTGACCCTAAAATCAATCCTTGTTCTTCTTAATACCTTATAAGCTGCACTATGTAAAAGTTTTACAGAAATCTCTCAATACTGCTTGGACTTAGCTTTATATATATATGCCCAAGAATCCAATTTCAGAAGCCTAATGATTATGACCATATAAAACAAAGCAAGAATTCTAAACAAGAGCATGGCTTGTGATCTTTGACTTTTTGACCCCAAAACCATTAGGCTTCTTCCTTACCTCAAAAGCTTTAGTGTGTGTGACTCTCATAAAATTCTATTATGTTAAAAATGCTGAAAACAATGTTACTAAAGTTTTGACGTTTTTTACATACTGTGATCTTTGACCCTCAATACCTCATAAGCTTTGATGTATTTCAAAAATGCTCTAAATTATCATTAATGTTTCAGTGACACAAACAATACAGAGGAGTTATTTGATAAGATAATTGACGGCCATTATGAATTTAACTCTCCATTCTGGGATGAGGTTTCTGGATCAGCCAAAGATCTAATCAGTAGTATGATAGAAGCCAACCCAGAGAAAAGGTTCACAGCGGAGGACGTACTAAAACATGAATGGATCATTGTAAGTTTATCTTTTGTTTTTTACAGCAATAGACCCTTTCACAGTTATTGCAGCCATAGTGGATAGGGGGCACATTTTTGAAAGGAGGAGAGAATATTATACAAAATCGGGAAAATATATGTGTGTTGCTAAGCAATAGAGCTGTTTTTATGACATTTCCTGAATTTTTGCCCGCTATTCAATATGGCTGCAATAACCGTGAAAGGGTCTTTTTTAAAACAGATAAAGTTGCCCATGAATACTTTACTTAATTAAAAATACAACTTTCATATTTAACTACAATGGTGGTCTTCCATGGAAAATGTATGTCCCCTGGGTCTTAACATATTTTGTAAACAGGAAGTAGACAAGTTATGGGCTTAAAGTCACATTACACCAAATAGTACTAGTACATTAGGAGGAAGCTACATGCCAAATTTCAAGAGGCTGTGATATAAACTGTGACAGAATTTTTTGCGACACCACAGAATGCCAATAGTGCCAAGTGACTCCTATATGTTGCTCTGCAACAGGTTGCAGGGTACATAATAAACTTTAAAGGGAGCAAACCTAGTCAACAACAAAAAGCAGGAACAGCAGCAAGTGACAGACATCAAAGAATGATTGAGTGTGTGTCTGTGTTGTCCTGTGTTGGTTTTTAATGCCTGTTATCATCGCACCTGGGCCATGTAGGGCGGTCAGTTATAATGTTGGAGGAAACCGGAGTACCCAGAGGAAACCAACGACCTTGGGCAGGTAACTGACAAACCTAATCACATACAGTTGGGGAAGTCCCTTTTTGTTAAATACAAACAGGAAAGAATGATTGATGACCCAAAAGTCCTTGAGAGGTTATGTATGTATATGAGTATGTACATCAAATGATCATAATCTTGTTTATCCCTTTTGTTATAGGATAACAAAGCAACAGACTCAGATATGCAGGTTCAAGTTGCCAAGAAATTAAAGAAACATTTCAGAAGGAGAAGTAAAGCATCACTTAGTATAGCTGGGATCAGATTAGTAGCTGTAAGTAAAGCATCACTCAGTATAGCTGGGATCAGATTAGTAGCTGTAAGTAAAGCATCACTCAGTATAGCTGGGATCAGATTAGTAGCTGTAAGTAAGGCATCACTTAGTATAGCTGGGACCAGATAAGTAGCTGTAAGTAAAGCAGCACTCAGTATAGCTGGGATCAGATTAGTAGCTGTAAGAAAGGCATCACTAAGTATAGCTGGGATCAGATTAGTAGCTGTAAGTAAAGCATCACTCAGTATAGCTGGGATCAGATTAGTAGCTGTAAGTAAGGCATCACTTAGTATAGCTGGGATCGGATTAGTAGCTGTAAGTAAAGCATCACTCAGTATAGCTGGGATCAGATTAGTAGCTGTAAGTAAAGCATCACTTAGTATAGCTGGGATCAGATTAGTAGCTGTAAGTAAAGCATCACTCAGTATAGCTGGGATCAGATTAGTAGCTGTAAGTAAGGCATCACTTAGTATAGCTGGGATCAGATTAGTAGCTGTAGGGAAAGCATCACTTAGTATAGCTGGGATCAGATTAGTAGCTGTAAGTAAAGCATCACTAAGTATAGCTGGGATCAGATTAGTAGCTGTAGGTAAAGCATCACTTAGTATAGCTGGGATCAGATTAGTAACTGTAAGTAAAGTATCACTAAGTATAGCTGGGATCAGATTAGTAGATGTAAGTAAAGTATCACTAAGTATAGCTGGGATCAGATTAGTAGCTGTAAGTAAAGTATCACTAAGTAAAGCTGGGATCAGATTAGTAGCTAAGTAAAGCATCACTAAGTATAGTTGGGATCAGATTAGTAGATGTAAGTAAAGTATCACTTAGTATAGCTTGGATCAGATTAGTAGCTGTAAGTAAAGTATCACTAAGTAAAGCTGGGATCAGATTAAAAGCTAAGTAAAGTATCACTGAGTATGGCTGGGATCAGATTAGTAGATGTAAGTAAAGTATCACTTAGTATAGCTGGGATCAGATTAGTAGCTGTAGGTAAAGCATCACTTAGTATAGCTAGGATCAGATTAGTGGTGTTAGTTAAGCATCACTCAGTTAAGCTGGGATCAGATTAGTAGCTGTAAGTAAAGCTTCACTAGGTATAGCTTGGGTCAGATTAGTAGCTGTAAGTAAAGCATCACTTAGTATAGCTTGGATCAGATTAGTAGCTGTAAGTAAAGCATCACTCAAAATAGCTGGGATCAGATTAGTAGCTGTAAGTAAATTATCACTAAGTATAACTGATATCAGAATAATAGCTGTAAGTAAAGCATCACTCAGTATAGCTAGGATCAGATTAGTGGTGTTAGTTAAGCATCACTCAGTTAAGCTGGGATCAGATTAGTAGCTGTAAGTAAAGCTTCACTAGGTATAGCTTGGGTCAGATTAGTAGCTGTAAGTAAAGCATCACTTAGTATAGCTTGGATCAGATTAGTAGCTGTAAGTAAAGCATCACTCAAAATAGCTGGGATCAGATTAGTAGCTGTAAGTAAATTATCACTAAGTATAACTGATATCAGAATAATAGCTGTAAGTAAAGCATCACTCAGTATAGCTAGGATCAGATTAGTGGTGTTAGTTAAGCATCACTCAGTTAAGCTGGGATCAGATTAGTAGCTGTAAGTAAAGCTTCACTAGGTATAGCTTGGGTCAGATTAGTAGCTGTAGGTAAAGCATCACTTAGTATAGCTAGGATCAGATTAGTGGTGTTAGTTAAGCATCACTCAGTTAAGCTGGGATCAGATTAGTAGCTGTAAGTAAAGCTTCACTAGGTATAGCTTGGGTCAGATTAGTAGCTGTAAGTAAAGCATCACTTAGTATAGCTTGGATCAGATTAGTAGCTGTAAGTAAAGCATCACTCAAAATAGCTGGGATCAGATTAGTAGCTGTAAGTAAATTATCACTAAGTATAACTGATATCAGAATAATAGCTGTAAGTAAAGCATCACTCAGTATAGCTAGGATCAGATTAGTGGTGTTAGTTAAGCATCACTCAGTTAAGCTGGGATCAGATTAGTAGCTGTAAGTAAAGCTTCACTAGGTATAGCTTGGGTCAGATTAGTAGCTGTAAGTAAAGCATCACTTAGTATAGCTTGGATCAGATTAGTAGCTGTAAGTAAAGCATCACTCAAAATAGCTGGGATCAGATTAGTAGCTGTAAGTAAATTATCACTAAGTATAACTGATATCAGAATAATAGCTGTAAGTAAAGCATCACTCAGTATAGCTGGGATCAGATAAGTAGCTGTAAGTAAAGGATCACTCAGTATAGCTGGGATCAGATTAGTAGCTGTACGTAAAGTATCACTAAGTATAGCTGGCAACAGATTAGTAGCTGTAAGTAAAGCATCACTTAGTATAGCTTGGATCAGATTAGTAGCTGTAAGTAAAGGATCACTCAGTATAGCTAGGATCAGATTAGTAGCTGTAAGTAAAGTATCACTAAGTAGAGCTGGGATCAGAATAGTAGCTGTAAGTTGCATCATTAAGTAAAGCTGGGATCAGATCAGTAGCTGTAAGTAAAGCATAACTAGGTATAGCTGGAATCTGATAAGTAGCTGTAAGTAAAGTATCACTAAGTATAGCTGGCAACAGATTAGTAGCTGTAAGTAAAGCATCACTAAGTATAGCTGGTATCAAATTAGTAGCTGTTAGTATCAGTTGTGAATATAATTACTGGTACATGTATATGTGCAAAAAAGTTTTTGCAACTACATGTAAAGAAATGTGCATTGTTTATACATGTACCATAATATGTATCTATCTTCATTACATACCCATGCATAAAGGCAAAAATAAACGTGAAAGCAAATTGAAGAATGTGTTCATTGGAGGAGCAGAGGTACCAATGGGGCATCCAAATGACAAAAGTCTGAAAGGGCAAAAACACAAATGAGAACAGCACAAAGAAGCAAACAATTCAAAAATACAAAGAGAACTGCTAAAGCACACCCATGAAGCAGCACCTGCATCACAAACTAGAGGCTCCCAGGAGCCTGAATCGCTCACCTTGTATTCGATGATACTTATATGCTGGATATTTTAACAAAGGACTGCTACTCTGTGGAATAATCAATTTTAATGTTCTAAGGGAAACAACTCCCATCAAGAAAGGTCTTACACACTTTGACCCCCCCCCCCCCCCCCATTACATAATTTTTAGATCTTTATGTGCTTAACCATATGCAATTTAAATTTTTCAAATATCTTGTATTGTTTTCAAGATATGTCTTAAAAGAGCAAAATTTGAAAAAAAAAACAAGAAAAGGGCAATAACTCCTACAACCATTGACCATTGTCAGATCTTCTTCAAAACTTCAGGGCAGGTAGATCTTGATGTGCTGATCATTATTACCCAAATAGAATTTAAATAATCTGTTACCATTTTTGAGTAATTTGCAAAAAACTGCAATTTACCCTTATGTTCTATTTTTAGCCATGGCGGCCATGTTTTTTGTCGAATCCAAATTTCGAACGATAATTTTGTAGACCACATACTACTGAACAACCCTACCAAGTTTCATTTCATTTGACTAAGCAGTTTCCGAGAAGAAGATTTTTGAAAAGTTGAACGAAAAACTGAGAAAATGGTCAATTTTTACAATCCAACAGGAAGTAGATGTCAGACTGACCTGAAAATCACTTACACCTTAGGGGACCCCTATAGGAGTCTGCATACAAAATTTCAGAACCCTATGATAAGTAGTTACTGAGAAAAGTGTTACGAAAAATTTACCATTGGGCCTATGGGAGAAACAAGAGGCTCCCAGGAGCCTGAATCGCTCACCTGGTCTTAATGTCAACCCTTTGAAGACTTTTGTATAGATAATGAGCTGAATGTTTAATAAATAAAAAGCTTTTCTCTATCTGCAATAGTTTTCATTCCAAAGCAAAAACACACTATTTTTCACCTTTAAAGGGCCATAACCCCTATAGATGGTCATCTGACAACTTTGACCCTATGGAGACTTTTGTAGAGCTAAATGAGCTGAACATTTAAGCAAGCAACTGCTTTTCTCTATCTGCAATAGTTTTCATTCTATATGCCAAAAACACTATTTTTTGCCTTTAAGGGGCCGTAACCCCTATAAGGGGTCATCTGACAACTTCAACCCTGTGGAGAATTTTGTAGAGCTAAATGAGCTGAACATTTAAGCAAGCAACAGCTAATCTCTATCTGCAATAGTTTTCATTCTGTAGGCCAAAAACATGAAAAATCGCTATTTTTCAGGGGCCGTAACCCCTATAAGGGGTCATCTGACAACTTCGACCCAATGAAGAATTTTGTAGAGCTAAATGGGCTGAACATTTAAGCAAGCAACAGCTAATCTCTATCTGCAATAGTTTTCATTCTGTAGGACAAAAACATGAAAAATCGCTATTTTTCAGGGGCCGTAACCCCTATAAGGGGTCATCTGACAACTTCAACCCTATGGAGAATTTTGTAAAGCTAAATGAGCTGAACATTTAAGCAAGCAACAACTTATCTCTATCTGCAATAGTTTTCATTCTGTAGGCCAAAAACATGAAAAATCGCCATTTTTCAGGGGTCGTAACCCCTATAAGGAGTCATCTGACAACTTCGACCCTATGGAGAATTTCGTAGAGCTAAATGAGCTGAACATTTAAGCAAGCAACAGCTAATCTCTATCTGCAATAGTTTTCATTCTGTAGGCCAAAAACATGAAAAATGGCTATTTTTCACCTTTAAGGGGCCGTAACCCCTATAAGGGGTCATCTGACAACTTCGACCCTATGGAGACTTTTGTAGAGTTAAATGAGCTGAACATTTAAGCAAGCAACAGCTAATCTCTATCTGCAATAGTTTTCATTCTGTAGGCCAAAAACATGAAAAAATGCTATTTTTCACCTTTAAAGGGCCGTAACCCCTATAAGGGGTCATCTGACAACTTTGACCAAATGGAGACTTTTGTAGAGCTTTTGATGCTGAATCAGTAGCGTGGCCTCAGATTTCCTCTATCTCTTATACTTTTTGATTTATAAGCCAAAAACAGTAGTCTGACCCCCCTAGTCTATTTTTAGTAATGGCAGCCATGTTTTTTATCGGATCAAAATTCAAAACACAAGTTTGGTGCAGGACACCCTAAGGATTATTCATACCAAGTTTCATTTAATTCTGTTTAGTAGTTTCAGAGGAGAAGATTTTTGAAAAATTGTTAACAGACGACGACGACGACAGACGACAAGTGATGGTAATAGCTCACATGGACCTTCGGTCCAGGTGAGCTAAAAATGACTAAGTCGTTAAACAGGAAGTAGATGTCAGACTGACCTGAAAATCACTTACACCTTGGGGGACCCCTATAGGAGTCTGCATACAAAATTTCAGAACCCTAGGATTAGTAGTTACTGAGAAAAGTGTTACGAAAAATTTACCATTGAGCCTATGGGAGAAAAAATGACAAAGTCGTTAAACAGGAAGTAGATGTTAGACTGACCTGAAAATCACTTACACCTTAGGGGACCCCTATAGGAGACTGCATACAAAGTTTCAGAACCCTAGGATTAGTAGTTACTGAGAAAAGTGTTACGAAAAATTTACCATTGAGCCTATGGGAGAAAAAATGACTAAGTCGTTAAACAGGAAGTAGATGTCAGACTGACCTGAAAATCACTTACACCTTGGGGGACCCCTATAGGAGTCTGCATACAAAATTTCAGAACCCTAGGATTAGTAGTTACTGAGAAAAGTGTGACGAAATAAAGAAAGAATGTGTCCATGGGACACGGATGCCCCAGCTGGCCCCAAACAGGAAGTAGATTTTTGGCAGGTCTGAAAATCGCTAAGGACATACAGTTTGTCTTAATGATCCATCCTACCAAGTTTCAAAACATTCTGGTATACAGTTCCTGTGAAAAGCTTGACAGAAAATTTCATATCATGTTCACATACTTTAAAATTGGCCTAAGTCCCGAACAGGAAGTAGATATCTGACAGGTTTCACAATCACTTAGGACGTATAGTTTGTCATACTCAACAATCCTAACAAGTTTCAAATCATTCTCATGTACGGTTCCTGAGAAAAGCTTGACAGAAATTTTCATAGTCATGTTCACATATTTCAACATTGGCCTAAGTCCCAAACAGGAAGTAGATGTCTGACAGGTCTCAAAATTGCTTAAGACGTATAGTTTGTCATACTGACCCATCCTACCAAGTTTCAAATCATTCTCATATAAGGTTCCTGAGAAAAGCTTGATGGAAATTTTCATAGTCATGTTCACATATTTTAACATTGGCCTTAGTCCCAAACAGGAAGTAGATGTCCGACAGGTCTCAAAATCGCTTAGGACGTATAGTTTGTCATACTCAACCATCCTACCAAGTTTCAAATCATTCTCATGTATGGTTCCTGAGAAAAGCTTGACGGAAATTTTCATAGTCATGTTCACATATTTTAACATTGGCCTAAGTCCCAAACAGGAAGTAGATGTCCGACAGGTCTGAAAATCGCTTAGGACATATAGTTTGTCATACTGAACCATCCTACCAAGTTTCAAATCATTCTCATGTACGGTTCCTGAGAAAAGCTTGACGGAAATTTTCATAGTCATGTTCACATATTTTAACATTGGCCTAAGTCCCAAACAGGAAGTAGATGACCGACAGGTCTGAAAATCACTTAGGACGTATAGTTTGTCATACTCAACCATCCTACCAAGTTTCAAATCATTCTCATGTATGGTTACTGAGAAAAGCTTGACGGAAATTCGTACGGACGTACGTACGGACGGACGGACGGACATGAGTAAAACTTAATGCCCCCCGACATGTCGTCGCGGGGGCATAAAAAAGTGTGACGGACGCACGGACGGACACCGGCATTTCCAAGTCCCCGCTCCGCGTTGCAGCGGGGGACAATTAATAAACGTAGCCAATGTCCTGGATGCTGCATTAAAGTTGAAAATTTACTAAAATCTAAAGATTTAAAATCCAATTGCAATATTATAACCTACATATCATGACGAACAATCCTACAAAATTTCATCAAAATCTGCACTTACAAAATGGTCCTATGACTTAAAATGAACAAGGTCGATAAAGTCCCATAACTCCTACAAAATTGGTTGAATCAAAATGGCAATAGGATATTTTAAACTACATATCGTGATAAACAATCCTACAAATTTCACCAAAATCTGTTAAGCAGTCTCAGAGGAGTTGCGCTCACAAAAGTGTGACGGATGGATACACGGACGAAAACCATTACTAGGTCCCTCATATGCGTTGTGGAAAAAAAAAACAGCTTATATAGTTCTCATTTATATTTCTTTCAGAGTACACCATTAGACAAAGCTTCTAGATTTTTCGAAGGTCGTAAACCACCATTAACAGTGCAACAAGACCAACAATACAATGATGATGACGAAATATTCTAACAATAACAAAATCCTCCATGGAGTTAACCTTTGACCTTTTGGCAGCCAGCTAGACCACAAAGAAGACTTGAGAATTTAACCATTTAATCTTGTTTTTTGGATTGAAGAATTCAGAACATGAGAGGTGTATTCAGAAACAAATGTCTCAATGAAAATGCATTCATCAGTGTTGTCTCTTATTATAATCAATATAAACTGTACTTGTAATGGAGAAAAATTGGTTTTTGTTCAAATTATTGACAATGGGAAAAGAATAATAGACAACTATCTAGATGTATACCCTTGTCAGACAGTAAGTTTTTACATTTTAGGCAAGACATTAAGCCTATCTTTAAAACATACATAAATTAATTTTATGGTACTTCTTAAAATTTTTACTTCATAAATTAAAAAAAAATATTCATTACTATTTACTTTTGTGTGGCCATCTTCTTCTCAAGGACATGAGATTAACACTAGTATGAATATATGAAGTCTTTTTGCATTTAAAAAATAAGTGGTACTCACTCTCTATAACTTTGGTGCATGTATAACAATGTTTCAGCATTTTGACTTTTGTGATATTATATTTATTAGGTGCTGAATGTTGTTTCATTTTGTTGTGCCTTTTTTTAAATACTGTTGATTCATTTATTTTTTATGGGTATCAATTTTCGTGGTTTGATGATAAATGACCAGTTCGAGGATTGTTAAATTCGTGGTACTTAAGTCTGCAGCATACAGATCAATGTTAAATTTCCTTTTCATGAGGTATCAAATTTCGTGGGTCACAGTCATCCACGAAAACCATGAAAATTAATACCCCACAAATAATAATGAATCCACAGTATATTATAACTCATTGTTGCTTTAATACCTTTGAAAAAAATGTTTTCAAAATTTTGATGAGTTGAGAGAAGCTTGCTAAAATCAAATTATATTTTGGTTATGTTAATGATGAAAAAAAAGTACATAATTCACAATTCTTTGCTCGAAATTTGCGTTAAATTACAAAACCAGCTTAAAAAATAAAAATATCTTTGTTTCATTTTATGTATTATGCAAATGTAAGAAATCGAATTGTCAACCCATGTTTTACACAAGTTTTATTGCAAAACAAATATAAAACTTATGATTAATTATGAATTTAGATGAACCTTCACTATGCTAAAATATTTATGGCACAAAATTATGACCTTTTGCTTAATTACTTAAAAGGACAGAAAAACAGATGCAAATAGAAGTTGTAACATTGTGAAACCTATAAAAGTAATATACCATAGATATTGTGAAATGTATTGGTCCTATTTGTCTTTCAGTCTTTTTATTTATTTTTACAATGTAATTGGTATTTTATTTATTTATGTAATTTATTGATTCAGTATTTGTTTGCTATTTACAAATAAAATGATGAAAAAGCCTTTTAATTGGTTTATATACAATTTAATACTAGAACTAGAAAATCTGTCAATAGTAAAAAATTGCTGGATTTCGTCAAACAGGAAGTAGGTGAGCAAAAGACCTGAAATCGAATCCCATGTTATATATGGGACCCCTGATGCTGTAAGTGGCTGAGAAAACTTACAAAAATTTCTTCCCCGCCTGACCTACATTCACCATATTATAAATTTTGCAGGCATGCACTTTTAAATGAAATTCGATGGTTTTTAGTTCAAGCATGCATGGCAACCAAGTTTCCAGATTTAGTTGAATTTATGTTAATTATTTTTTGTCAAGAAGAGGGTCTTTCATTTTGCCTTTAGGATTGGGCTTGAATCATATGTAGTTAATTTTCAATTGCAAAACAGTAGCAGCGACCACTCGTAACACTGAAGGCTGCTGGCTGTTTTCCATCGTGGATTTTTAAAATTGTCCTTTATATTGTAGGTTGTCTCTTGAACACTTATTCCACTTCTCATTATCATCTATCAGTTTGTGAGGCATAAATTGGTTAATGAAAGACCTTAAAAAACATTAAAGTTGGTTTAATTCAAATATAATTTTTTGTGTAAAATTGATTATAAAGATAATTTTGTATAAACATGATTATATAAGCACTTTTTGATAATATCATATGGCACAGATGAACATATATAATTCACCATCAAAATTGTCAGTGAGATCAATTTAGTACAAGAAATAAACAACCATAATATTATGCACCAGAAAATAAACAATATGGTCACCATGGCAACTAGTGTCCATTTACCCCGTTGACGCCATTAGCAACAGCAGCCTGGGTCCGGGCCTTTTTATCGGCCTGTTTCAGTCCCGTCCACGTGTTGAGTTGGGAGGCTCGTAGTTTGCTCCAGATGACGTGTTCATGTAGCGACAGAATCTGTGCAGCCATTAGAGCTGCCGCATCAGGGGACATAACTGTACTACAACCCAAACCTGGAAAGGGAAGAAATGAATGTTGAAAGAAATAAATACATCAAACTAATTCTAGTTTGAATTCCATGGAAAAGGTATGTTGTCTACATCCTAAAATATTCGTTCAACAGGAAGGTGAGATAAAAAAATGGCTTTACACCACATACTACTCTAGGAAGAAAATGCAAGCAAAATATTTAGAAGCTGTGACATGCAATTGCCCTTTAACTATGACAGGAATTTTTGTAATGCTGCTGGACCACAGATAGTGTCAAAGTGACTCATATAAGTTGCTTTGCAACACTGATTGCAGGCAACATAATAATTGCACAAAAGTTTAAGACCCATCAAACTAGGTTTTTCAATTAAAACTATTTCATATGTGCCTATCCTAAGCCAAGTATCTTTGCAAAGCTTGTGTTTGTTCTAATCTTTGGGCTTCTTTCATCAGTTTTTGTCATAACTTATGTTTTCCCTTGAAGTGTTTATGTTATTTGTTCAATACTATGTATGTATAGAAGGGCATCTTTCATCTAATAATTTAATGATTGGTTTTGAAACATATTATGTATTTTGGTTTTGACCTGATGCTAACTGCGAGACGTTGAAGACCATCATAGATCTTTATCATAGCAAAATTTTGCTGATTAATCAAGGTTGTGTCATGTTCACTTAATTTAGAATTATCTACAGGAAGGGAATGATAATTTTCAAATTTGTTCTGTAATGTTATTGTTTATAGACTACAATGGAAGAAAAAAATATATCAGAGCTGTTTAATTTGTCAACTGGCAATATTGATGCAAAAATCATGAAAATAAGATGCCACAAAAAGTTCCCAGTTTACAGTAATGAACTCCTACCTGAGGGAAGTCTGAGTGATGACCAAACATCTTGTGATCCCCAGTCTGCTGACAGAGGGGGGCAGTTAATGACAGGCCACACAGCGTTACCAGACAGAACTGGTCCCAGGCCGTTACTCCTGCCAGCTACAGCAATAAATACAGTCGGTATGCCCTCACCTGAAAGTATTGTAAAATATAATTAAATAGAATGGAGGTCTTCCATGGAAAGATGTACGTTGCCTGCGTCTTAAAATATTTGGCAAACAGGAAGTACATGAGTTACAGACATAAAACCGTTTTTTCACCATATAAGTACTATAGGAGGTCCGAAGGAAGCTACATTCCAAATATTAAGAGGTTGTGATATGTAGTTGCCCAGAAAACTGTGACAAAACTTTGTGTCACCACAGGACGTCTGATGGTGCCAGAGTATGTCGCTTTTTGAATTTCATGTGATTTGTGCCGATCAGGCAAGTTATAAATAACAGCAAATAAATACTGTATGAGTGTTTTTTTTCGCGGTGATTGATTTAATTTTTGGGACGTGAAAATTAGAATACACAAATATTAGTTAATTAACAGCTTGGATATGAAACTGAGAAAATTATATTACATGTAAATAAAAGCATCCCTAACATGAAGAAAAAACACGAAATTTTCCAGTTGCAAGAACCACTTATACGGTAATTGGTATTTTAAATTGCAAACAATTTTTGCCTACATTTATATTCACATTATATGATACAAAATTCCCCCAACAATCTTACAAAGACAACAAGTGTGGCCACTAAAAGTATGTCTCGCCTGCCGGCACCATCGCTAAAATCAACTACCTAAGCTTTCATTTCTTGATATAAACACAAAAAGTGTCAGTATACCTTATAACAGATGCCTAATTATTATACTATTCAAGCAATCCATTGTCCACACAAGTATTACAAAAAGTTTTCTGTCTGAAAAAAAGACCCAAGTTCACAGAGTCACTGGAGCGTAAAAGTGGGGTCATGGTCACACGGCATGGTGACAGTTGCGTTGTTCATAACCGCAACTGTCTGTTTACCCAATATCAGATGCCTAGCTATCATAACTTTCCAGCAATTCATCGTCCATAAAAGTCTTACAAAAAAGTTTTTCGGCCTGAAAAATACCTAAGTTCACAGATTCACTGGAGCGTGAAAATGAGGTCAGGGTCACACGGCATGGTGACAGTTGCATAGACCATAACCTGAACTGTCTGTATACCAAATATCAGATGCCTAGCTATTATACTTTTCAAGCAATTCATCGTCCACAAAAGTCTTACAAAAAAGTTTACAGCCTGAAAAAAGACCTAAGTTCACAGAGTCACTGGAGCGTGAAATGAGGTCAGGGTCACATGGCATGGTGACAGTTGCGTAGACCATAACCTGAACTGTCTGTATACCAAATATCAGATGCCTAGCTATTATACTTTTCAAGCAATTCATCGTCCACAAAAGTCTTACAAAAAAGTTTACGGCCTGAAAAAAGACCTAAGTTCACAGAGTCACTGGAGCGTGAAAATGGGGTCAGGGTCAAACGGCATGGTGACAGTTGCGTAGACCATAACCTGAACTATCTGTATACCAAATATCAGATGCCTAGCTATTATACTTTTCAAGCAATTCATTGTCCACAAAAGTCTTACAAAAAAGTTTACGCCGCCGCCGGAAAGTAATACCTATGTCTCGCCTTCCGCGACTATTCGTCGCAGGCGAGACAAAAATGGCATCATTTTGTTTAAAAGCAAGTAGTTATCTGTTTAGTCATTGTTGTAATTTTTTTTTTTTTTTTTTTTTTTTTAATCAAATCTAATATTCTACCGGTTTTCCAAGTTTTCTACTCCTAGCGTGTCTTATGAAGGTTAATCCAGAAAAGCGCTTCACACGCAGTGAAATTTTGCTTTTGTACATTTATTAAAATCATTTCAATATGTGGATTGTGTCTTTTTGGCACATATTCCATATTCTTTCGTTTTTAATATAAGTAAGCCACAGACCTGAAATTAATCTCATAATTAATCTCAAACTGTAATGATTTTTTTTTTCTATGAATCCATAACCAAAGCACATCCTATCTAAATACATGCCTTCATATTCTGCTAGAATGCCCATGGTTGCATCTGTGCCTTTGTGAGCAGACGACACTCTGAGCTCACATGGTACGCCATATTTGGAGCATGCCAGTTTGATTTTCTCACAATGCGTCATGTCCGATGCTGATCCCATAATAACTACAGCTCTGGCTCGAGGTAATCTGTTTAAAAGCTAAAATATAAAATTGATTTAAGTGTAAGCATTTATTTAATTGATCAAACAATTTATCAAATCATATATGTTAATATGTCAAGACAACACTTTTTTGGATGAACATAATTTTTTAAGCATAACAATAATAAACATAAGATTCTTATAAATAATATGATCCATGAATACATAGCTTGTCAAATTTGTTTTTGTATCAACAATTTGATTTAACACAAAAACACCTAACCAAATTAGAGTGAAAACAAATTCCTTTATTTTGGCCATTTGGCTGTTTAAAAGTTTTTCTTTAAATGCAACTGAATATTTCAACTTATCACTATAAATGACAAACATTCTATCTTAAGAATTTTTCTTTTGTAATGAATACAGTTCTGTATGCTTGTTGACTGAAAATCAAATACACTTCTATGAAAAATAATATACCAGTAAAATGACCACCTGGGACAAAGACCGAATTCAGTAATTACAATTCTTGTAATAGGTAACTTCAAGATAATAAGCATCTTTACTACAACACAGTCTGGAGCCAAGCACATAATTATTCTCTTTCTGTGCTTTTAATGAAACCTACCACAACTTTGTCAGCTACCCATTCAAAGTTACGTTTGACAGTATCGAGTGCTTCCTGTGTGACGACGTCAAGGTTACGGTAGACCTGTTTGTCCTTCATCAATCGTTTGTCACCAGAGGGCCAGAGTCTCCAGGAATCACTGTCGATGACATCGGATAATAAAATCTCACCTGAAAAAATATCAAAGTTGAACAATTGACCTATGAAATACAATATGTAAAACTTTGTTGATTTTTTTTTTTTTGGAATGAAGCTACATTGTACCCATTACTTCTGTCTTCAGAAATGTAACTTTTGCTAGTGTTGGGGAATCGGAAATATTTCATAATCGATCATCAGAAATAATCGAAAGATCACAATCGATTATTAGTCGATCAAAAAATCGGAATTAATTTTTAATGAAAATGATAGAATTTACTCTCCAAATTAATTGTATTCTCTGCAATATTTGCATAAATTCAATAAATCTATTATGCTTCAATTAATCGATTATTGATTTTATAATCGTTTAGTAGCATCGTCAGCTCATTTTGATTAGATTTTACGATTAATCGGAACATCACTATTTTCTGCAGTAGAAATAGGCATTTACATGCGTTCTTGGAAAACCTGTGTTGATGGCTTGTCATAGAAATGCAAGGTTTGTTGGCTTATTCCTATAAAAAAAATCTTTCACTCAAAAGATGTCAGCATGTCTTTTCCAAGACTGATATAAGAACCCATGCATCTTCAAAATAACTTAATGTTAACCTATGATTTAAAGACATATTAAATATCAAATTTTGCTTCACTTATAATTGGAATTGTCAACTTTCATAGAAATTAATGATGCCTATGTTTAAGCTATCTGCCAAATATCAAGAGTTTGAAGCATATAATGTTTTCAAGTAAAACTGTGACAGACACTCAGTCAAGATGCTGGATAGTGCCCGAGTGATTTCAATGTTGCTTTGCGACACATTGCTGAACGCATAAAGTGGATCAAAAAGCTATTAACCTGTTTGAGAGTCGACACCAAATTCTATCTTCATATCGATCAGACTACAGTCCTGGGACGTCCAACATTTCTCCAGGATCTCAAACACGGTAACTGTAGTCTTTCTCATGATCTCCAGCTCGTCCGGGCCAATCAACACGCCCCCTAGTTTCAGTTCAGCAGCTACACACTGTTCAAAGGACCACTGAGGGTCATGGTTAGCATCATCCTGATAAATAAATGAAAATATAAGATAAAAATAATTGTTAACTCTTAAAGTAGGGCCAACATTTTGTATATATGTACAGCTGCTGAAAATACAAGATAAATAAAATAGTTAACAACTCTAAAGAAGGGCCAACATTTTGTATATATGTATTACTCTATTTTATTCGCAAGTTTGGGCGGAGCTTAAATTTCTCGGTGTTTTAGGTAAGACTTAAACGAAGAATTCCGAAATAATTGACCCATGACCAACCCCGTCAAAGAAATAGAGTAATACCACTGCTTTATTTCTAATATAAGCACGATAAGTGGCTCAAGATGTTGAATTGGTGCTAAAGACAAAATAACAAAAATGAACTCACAAAAGTATTCCATTTTTGAATGATATTGTCAATTACATGTCAAAGCCAAGATATTCTTCCGTAAATGACTTTTTTCAGTATGAGATGACCAGGTTCAGATGCGAGCACGTGCAGCGATCTCACCCTGGTCAATTAACCAAAAATAACCCCCGGTACTGATATTGATCGATGATGTTGACCTATGAAATGCAATGTTATTTCGAACTTTTGGTTCTTAGAATGAAGCTACCTAAGGTTTCAGAATATAAAAATAATCATTTTTACTGAAGAAATAGGTACTTACACACGTTCTTGCAAAACGGGCAATGATCTTTCACTGGTAATAGAATTTTTTTGGTCTTTTGGCTCGTTCCGCTGCGCTCCACTCTCAAAAAGACTGAAAATTCTATCACTCGTGAAAGATCAGCCAGTCTTTTTCAAGAACTTATGTTAGAACCAATAAATCTCTAATAATGTGAGCTCACAAAAGGATAACCCCCTTTTAAATAGAACTCTACATAGGAAAAAACAAAAGTCACCCTACAAAATGTATACAAATACAAATACTTTATTGGCACAAATACATCAATATTACATGGTTAAGGCCCAATAGAATAAGTATACAGATATCAAACTTTGGAGGTACAAATATAATATTAATTGTATATTGTAAATAAGAACAAGTATATATGATGTTCTTCCTTCACACAAAGTTTCACCATAATCCAAAAAGAACATGGACAGAAATACATGACAATATCTATGTATGCCCCCCCCCCTCTTCCAAAGTTTGTTTGTAGGGAGTAAAAAACCTAAAACCCACCTTGAAAAATGTTTCTTGTTTTGGAGGAGAGAATCTGTACCCTTCCTTTACTCCTGTGTTCCTCTTTAAGAAGGAACCAGTAGCAATTCTCCTGGTAACCCATTCAATAGGAATCATCTCACATTTCCTCGTCAAGATGGCTGTAGAACTGACTAGTTTGATAAAATGAGTTCTGACACCTAAAAACAAAAGAATGTTCTTTGTTTTTGGTATAGCTTTGATCTGAGTGTATTCATTTTTTTGAAAATGGACATATTTTATTAAACAGGAAGTAGGTGACTGTCAGTCATAGTCCTGAAATTAATTCCTACACTGTGGGACTCTGTGCTGATACCAAATTATATCAAGAGGCTGCAGTGTGAAGTACATTTTGATTGGTAGTTACTGAGAAAACTATAACAAAACTTTTCCCCACCTGCTACTGAACATTGATTACATTTTGATATCTGGCAAAAAAAAACAACTGTCAGTCAAAAATGGCAAAATTTTGTTGAACAGGAAGTATGCAAGTCTAAGACATGAAATGGAATACAACAGTATGAGACTCCATGCTGATGCTACATACCAAATATCAAGAGGCTGTGATTAGTACAATGTTATAGTAGTTGCTGAAAAAACTGTTAGGAAAATGATTTCTCTGGCTGACGCCCAACATTCACAATTTCCATAAAATCCAAGACCGACCAATAATTTTAAATACCAAAGTTACTAATACAGCTTTAACTTGTGACAAAACCTTACCAACTTCATTTAGGAGTGTAAATATAGCTGATGTGGTGGCTGTAGAGATAGCAGCCTTTCCTTTCATCTCGTGTGCGCGGTCGCCATCCCCTGCTGTAATCTTGTCCTTGGATTTCAGTAGTACATGGCCAGGGTGACTGTCAAGGTTGTACACTTGCTTAGTCTTCCCTTCTATGACCAGGGATCCAAGCTTGTACTCTGCTGGTACTGAAATGAAATAATAGATGATGATAATTAAAATCAAATAAATCTCCTAATTAAGTGAAGATAATTTTAACATTTGAAGGTCCCAGGCACCTAAAATGCTCACCTGGTTTTGTAACTGATATGGTATGTTAATGTAACACTAAATACTTTGGGTTATGGACTCCTAAGATAAAGTTAGTATTATAAAGCTTTCACTGAAGTCTTTTTAAATCAGTAATTACTCACAAAAAAGTTTAAAGGATATTAACTTTAAATAAACTAAAAGCGATTTCCCAATCAGTTATGGGAAGGGACCTTTGCCCTTCCAATTGGAAAAATATGCACCCAAAATGGGATTTGGGAATTCATTCCCCTTCTTTGAAATATAAATTGTTTTTTTTTTTTGGCTAAGTAATTAATCCAAGAGATGAAAAGATTTTTTTATCAAGAAGTGTCTTCAATTTCTTTGCTCATTCTACTGAGTTCCTTCTTTAACAAAAACCCCCACTTGGTACAATTTTACATTGGGAACAGGGCTCATATTCTGCCCCAAATAATGGGTAGGAAAATCACCCACACAATTTTGTCCTTAACCATTTTTTAGATCTTTCTTAATGTCAGATCTGTACAATTTTGCAAAGTTCTCATTTTCTCAAGCACTTTAATAATGTTTGTAAAATAAGAGCAGAAACTGTGAAAACAATCAATTCAGATGATAAAGGGAAATAATTCTTCACCAGATTTGTCCAACAACTTTGACTCAACGGACCAGGCTAAATTGAGCTTTTGGGGCTAAAGAAGGAAGGCCTTGTTAAACAAGACCAATCGATGTCTAGCCCTGCGTCGCATGGCAAAACGTTTAACCCTGTATGTTCTGGGCCCAATATGGACAGTCAAAATATTTTGACACTTGCATCCTATGGTGGACTTACAAAGCATATTTGTCACATGCCACCCAATATTGTAAAAATAGACAAAAAAATAGTTTCTATTTTTTTCACCTTTTGGTCCCCTTATTGCTAAACAGAAAAGATGGGGCAAGAAAAAATTGTATCCTCCATTTTGTATCCAATATATGACCAAAATTAACTTGTGAAAAAAAATTTCTTAATTGGACCATAAATAAAAAATGTCACATTTTTGCCCCTTTTGGGCCCCTCATTCCTAAACAAAAAGAGAAGGACACCCAAAATCATCTCCACCCTTTAATTTATGGTGAGTGACACTACTGTAAAGTTTCATAGCATTTGGTCAACCAAAACAAGTTATTGTGGAAACAAATAAAAAAGTTGCTTTTCTGGCCCCTTTAGGGCCCTTAGTTTTTAAACATAAAAAAGAAGGGACACCCAAAATCAGCCCAACCCTTCCTTTTAAGATAAGTAACATTACTGTAAAGTTTCATAGCATTTGGTCAACCAGAACAAAAGTAATTGTGGAAAAATTTTAAAAAGTCGCTTTTTTGGCCCCCCTTTGGGACTCTTTATTCTAAACGAAAAAAGAGGGGACACCCAAAATCAGCCCAACCCTTCCTTTTATGGTAAGTAACATTACTGTAAAGTTTCTTAGCATTTGGTCAACCAAAACAAAAGTTATTGTGGAAACAAATAAAAAAAGTCACTTTTTTTGTCCCTTTAGGGCCCCTAATTTCTAAACCAAATAAGAGGGGACACCCAAAATCAGCCCAACCCTTCCTTTTATGGTAAGTAACATTACTGTAAAGTTTCATAGCATTTGGTCAACCAGAACAAAAGTTATTGTGGAAAAAAATTAAAAAGTCGCTTTTTTGGCCCCTTTTGGGCCCCTAATTTCTAAACGAAATTATAAAATGATCCCAAAAGGGGAGGTGCACATCTTCAATATATCTTTAATCACTGTGTAACATTTCAGAAAGATCTAGTGTTTGGTTTTTGAGATTCAGATTACACAAGACAGGCACCCCATAGCGGGACGGACGGACAGACGGACGGAGTGACCCGACTACTAGACCTGCTTTCGCCTTTGGCGACGGAGGTAATAATTTTCCAGAGAGTACACTTTTTACCAAATTGCGGCCAAAATTTCCCCTCAACAGCCTTAAGATCGCACAACTTTACTGTTGAGGCTCAAGAAAGAAGGTCTTATGAAATAAATAAAAAAAACCATTCTGACCGTTATCTATTTTGTTATTTATAAATATGAAGAGGGGGAAAAAATCAACAAATGTTAAATTATAAATTCTTTATCAAACATGATAATAACTGTTGTAATCTGTGTCCTGTCCATGGTCAGGTTGGGGGAAACCCAAATTGGGAAACTATATCCCAATTGGGATGCATACGTAGTATCCTAATTGGGATATTTTGCTATACCCCAATAGGAATATATTGCAGTTTTTTGCTAATGATATTTTTATGCTTTAAAGGAGCACAGATTGTCATTAAAATATCCTAAGAGCATTGTTCCAGGGATCCAAAAGTATATTACAAGGGTCTTTGTGTTGCTGCAATTTAACCAGAACAACCACTTTTTATGTCAAAATCACATCATGTTTGGTATACAATTTTGACAAGACTTTGATAGTTATTGATGTAAATTGAACTTCATGAGGGAGATTTAGTCTATAGAAAATAAACATTCTTGAATTTTAAGTTAAATCTTTGTTTCATTTTAAAACTATTGGGATTGAAACATGTAGCTAAAATCATGTCTAACAACACTGAATTAACATTCTTTTGATCAAAGAAAGATAACTCAAATTCTAATTTATGATTCCAAAAGGGTTGCATTGAATTTATTTTCAACTTCTTAAATTTTAATAAAATAGTTCTTCAATCATATCAAAGATAACCAAGTTAATATTCTAAAACTAGAAAGTAAAAATACTTTTCTTTTAATTCTACAACTCAAAATAAACTGAAACTTTTCCTTGTAACGGGAGAGCATGAATTACTTCACAAAATCGACATGTCCTGACCGGGAATCGAACCCGAGACCTCTAGGTTTAAAGTCAGGTGCTCTACCTCTGAACCAAAGAAGTACTTCCCTTGTTCAGGGATAAAGGCTGGCTACTTAAATATACTAGGAAGGGGAGCAACCCCTTTACACTTCCCCCTCCTCAAGAGTCATCATACCTCCATGTATGACTCTTAACACAACTAATCCTGGCTAGTTTTCCTGTTCTAACCATCGTGGGTTTTTTAGTTGGGCGCCAATGTAACCAGAGAGCATGAATTACTTCACAAAATCAACATGTCCTGACCAGGAATCGAACCCGAGACCTCTAGGTTTACAGTCAGGCGCTCTACCTCTGAACCAAAAAAGTACTTCCCTTGTTCAGGGATAAAGGCTGGCTACTTAAATCTACTAGGAAGGGGAGCAACCCCGTTACAGCCTAAAAAGAATAATTTGACTTAAAAAACAGTATAAGTTTTTAACGTAAAACTTGGCCTGCACAGAAAACGCAGCATCCCACAAATAGCCAACAAATACTAAACAAGACCCTGAATATCATAGAACCATAATGTTGATGCATAATAATGCTCCATTTAGTCATACAAATACAAAATGCAAAAAACAGTCATACATGTATATCCCAATTGGGGTATATGCAAATATCCCAATTGTGATACAATATCCCACAAGTGGATTTATATGTGGCGGCATTGGAATGGCAATTGTTTTGTGGTATACTTTGTGAAACATAAGTAATTGTGAGATTTTCCGTCGTTGTTGAAGAGGTGTTAATTTCAGCTTTTCCAAGAGAGATGTAACTCTTCCTGGATCTCTAGAGTACTCTTTGGCGATGAATCGTGCCGATCTGCATTGGACCATCTCTAGCTGGTTAATGTGATTTTGTTGGTATGGGTCCCAAACAGGTTGGGAATAACCCCAATTGGGATAATATATCTCAATTGGGATATATTATCCCAATTGGGATAAGTGAAGTTATCCCAATTGGGATAAATGACCAGTTTTTCAAGCATTATTTTGAAATGGAATTTTGGTGCATAACAAATCATGAACAATTGAAAAGTTTATAATTTCAGGGATATGAAGATGTATTGCAATAGTGTGTGTGATGCTGCGTTATTGCGACAATTCATTTTAGTAATTGCAGCATCATTCAGTTTATATTGCTACAATCTAACAAAATCGAACAAGGTATTGACTCAATGATTGCAAAACATGACAAAACTTGATACTAAAATATACGAAAGATCAAATCTTCAGTTCTAGTTGTTATATTTTCACAGAAAATGTTCAGTGGTAAATGTCAAATATTCAGTTGTTTTTTCAATATTTTTTACCTTGATCAAAGAAAGATAACTGCAACTTAAAATAACAATTTGACTGTCAGGATTTTTTTCTGAGATTTAAAAAAATAATTCAAATCTATGCAGGTTCCAAAAATATTTGAAATTGCACAACTACAGAGGGAACATACGTTATTGTAGAAAAATACATACAAAAGAACTTTTAACAATACTGAAATGGTGTTAATTCACATTAAAAACGACTAACTTTTTAGACGAAAATTATGATCTGTGCATAAAATGCAGCATCCCTTATGTAATCCATGTATATTGTAATGAAGCATTTACACTTGGGTATAATCTCTGAAATGCATTTTTATGCACCATTCAGCCAGTTAATTTTTATATCTAAAAAACCTGTCTTTTATCCCAATTGGGATAAGTCCATTTATCCCAATTGGGATAATATATCCCAATTGGGATATATTATCCCAATTGGGGTTATTCCCAACCTGCCAAATGCTACTCGCGTACTCCAGGTGGGGTCTAACAAGAGCAAGGTATGCATGCCGTTTAATGTGTTCTGAGAACTTGCCGATGTTGCGCCTCAAGAATCCCAGAGATGAGTTTGCCTCAACTGTTATATTGTTGATGTGATGATCCCGTGACATGGTTGATGTTAACTCATACTAAATACCATCAAATGAGCTATATAGCACAAATGAGCTATTACACCCAACCTGTTACAGACTGGATTTAATTCCCCAGCTTATTTAAACAGGTATTTATAAATCAATATTGTTTTTTTAGAGATATAATAATGAATTGCTGGCCTTAACCCAAACTATATTGTGACTCAAATATTTTAGAATACAGGTGCAAAGTTTCTTCTTACTCTTTTCGTCCATCTTTTCTGTTGTGTCAATTCCCGCGAAATAACAACCCACGTGGGCACTTCAACCACGTGTGTGCTAAATTTTGACCCCGGCATGAGTGAAAATGTCGATTTAAATTAATTCACATTTTCACTCAACAAACGTTTTTAATTATAATTTAATTATTTCATGTGTAAAATCTACTGTTAACATTTAGATAAGATTTTCCATCGCTGTGTGACAAGATAGAAAATTCATAAGGTCAAAGGTCAACTTTCATTTTCAAAACAGCGCCAGCTGAATCAGAAGGCGTCAAAAGATCACAAATAATATAATGTTGACACTTCTGACTTTGTGAATGGTCAGCCACGAAAATCATTAACTTTCAAAGGTATCACATTAGGCATATACAGTGTTTAAAATGAATTTTATGATATGGACAATGACAAAGGAAAAATGAAATCATAATTTTTATGACTGATCTTTAAATACATGTACAGTAGAGGGGCTGAGAATTTGATAAGGGTTAGATTTTTTCCAGGACTTTAAAAGCTCTCACCATGAGTAGAAAATGACTGTTCAAATGTATACCACCTGCACATTATTCTAACTAACCAATTTAGTACTGATTTAGTATTAAAATGGAAATTGTCGATTTGAACATTTTTTTCTTCATTTTTTTAACCCCTGGCCCCGCTAGTCAATGCTTTATAAGGTTAAATTTTACAAATATAAGACTGACACATGTTTCCTATGGTAGAGTAAAGAATTTTTGTTTAGAAAGTTTTATATAAGTTACAAAATGTAACTTGACCATGTTGACATCAACATGAAAAAAAAATCTTAATTGATGTCTTCAAAAAGACACAAACTTGTAATAGATACAGGAGTGAAGGAACCCTACATCTCGTCATTTTGGCAGATGGAATTTTGGTATTTTTTCCGTCCTTTTTGCAGGTTTTATTTTGTCGCATTATATATAGAATTTAGAATTATTTATTGTCAAAACACATTTACAATAAATGGTTATAACACATTAATACATGAACATATTCTTAAATCAAACGAAATTAAAGACTATATATATTACAGTAATAAACCTTGGGTGGTGGCAACTCAAAAAATGGATCATGCATTAATCCTGCATGTATATATAATTTTAATCACGAAAGCCTTTCATTATTTGAATATAAATATAAGGTTTTTTTTTCAAATTACATACAAATGTGGGGTGACCATAATGACTTAATTTTTTCCTTGACAATTGTTTATGTATTTAATTAAAGCTTTATGTACTATTAAAGAACTGCTATTTAGAATTAAAGGTATTTTGTAGTCGGTTAATGAGTCTAAATTCTTAAAACAACATTTGAGTTTAATAATTAATTCTTTTCTAAAAGTTGTATAAGCCGGACAATGAACAAAGAAATGCATTTCATCTTCAATTGCACCGGTGTCACATTTTGGACATATTCTGTTGTTTTGGGGAATATTTTGATATCTGCCTTTCTCTATTGCTAGAGTGTGGGCACTTATTCTGAATTTACAAATTGTTGTTCTATCTGACCTGAATCTACAGTTATCTACATAGAAAGGTCTCTGGTTTTGTCTGTAAATAGTTTTATAGAAAGACAGCTTTTTACTTTCAGCTATACTGCTGTTCTGAGTTTGTACTGTATGGTCATATAGTCTTTGTTTAATTGATGTTAATGCAGATTTGATATTTTCAGTACAATTAATTAAATAGCCAAAGCCTAGTTTCTTAACCCACATTTTTATTGTTGTAATCCATTTATTGTTATCAGGAATATTATTATAGACTTTATTAACTAATGTATTTGTTGAATTTGAAATATGATCCCAAAATTTTATAGCTAGTAATTTTACTTTTTCTACAAGTGGGTGTCTATTAAGCTCTGTTAAGCATGCAACATTTGTTGCTTTGCTGTGTATTCCTAGTATTTCTTTAATAAATTTTAAATGTAAGTGTTCAAAGGGGTCAGTATCTTTTAAGTGACAAAGTTCTCCCCATAATTCACACCCATAAAGTGTTATTGGACTTACAAGAGAATCAAAGAGTTTTTCCATTAGACAACATGCATTATCCAGTCCAATAGTTTTTTTTATTTTGAACCAGGCCTTGCGACCCTTTTCCATTAATAATTTGGTTGAAACATTTATATTACCATTATATTTAAAAGTTATTCCAAGGTAACAATATGTTTTTACTGTTTCAATGGGGGAGTTATTAATTTTAAAACTATTTATATGGGTTTTTCCATTGGAATTAAATACCATTACTTTTGATTTTTGTTCATTTACATCTAATTTCCAAGAAGAGCAAAATTTATATACATTTTTTTAAACATTTAATTAGACACAATTAAAAAAAGATGGTGATTTTTTTATGCACATTAACAAAGCCAAAATATTCATCTCTTCAAAATAATCTGATATACAGTATTTTTTTTAAATCAGACCTGTGTTACAAGAATGAATCTTTGAAAAAAAAAAAAACTCTTATCAAATTAATTGGGTAATCATGATAAAATTACATGGAATTGAATTTGAAAATATTAAATAGTTAATCAGATTATAATTCATAATTAGGTAATCATCTCTAATTGCATTAAGTAATTTGACATGATTATGATTCAAGTGACACCTTTTAAAACTGAAAGAGATTAATTTCACTATATAAGTGAAAATTTCTTTTGATTAGTTTTCTGAAATTTTTTATGAAAGTGCAAACTACATGAACTAGTTAGAAGGTAAGGAATTTTATTTTCAATTTATTTACCGTATCCTGATCCATGTTATCCCAAAGCAAATAGCATTTTCAGCAATTTTTGACAAAATTTTAAACTTCTTTTTAACATGTTTCATGCAAAGGACAAGATAGGATAAGAAGACGAATTTGGCCCCCTAAATTGGTCAAATTTTCCAAAATCGGAATATTGAATTATTAAGGTGTGATTTTGTGATTCAGAAGTTGTATTTTTTGGAACAAGCACAATTTTATTGAAAATTTGACATATAGCGTAATTATGCATTTGCACAAAATGATATACTATGAAATGTAGCAAAATTGGCTTAAAATTGTTAAAATGAAAATGGTTTTTGTGAAATTTAAATATGAGCGGACCTGCGGCCCACAAAGATAATTTCTGGAAATATTGATTTTTGTATGCCAATTCCATAGTTAGAATATTTTTGTGGGCTGCTTGTCCGCTCATAGTTATTTTAGCCAAAAACATACAAAAATATACCAAATTTCGAGTATTTGTGAGAAAATGTCACTTTTTCGTCAAGTTTGATCGAATGCTAAAATCAGATTGGATCTATAATTTGTTTAAAACATTAAAATTTATCAACTTTCATTACTTAATATCATCATGATCATATAAATCAATTTTTGAGCATAAAATTTCACTTTTGAAAAAAGGGGCCAAAAACAGCCCTTATCATACCTTGTCCTTTCTTTTTATCTTTTGCCTTTTAAGGCCAAAACAAAATATATGTTTGTTTCCTGCTTCCTCTTCTTGAAAATTAGGGTAGGTACATGTGTAGGTAGGAATTTTTTTTTTACAAAATTATTTTACAATGAGTCAATGGGGAAGCAATCCCAACTTTAATGGTGCTTGTTCCAAAGTGCAAATAAAAACTTTAGGGTAGGGGAAAAAAATAGGGTAGGTAGGGAAACAGACATATATTTTTTGGTCTAATCAGCTTTGACACTAACTTGCATAGTACAAGTTAGAAGTTCATGTAGTTCCTGAAAAATCCTGCCCAAGGTCGATGGTTTCCTCCGGTAGTTTCCTTCACCATTAAAACTGACCACCCTACATGGCCCAAGTGTTGATAAAGGGTGTTAAACACCATCACACACGCACATCAGTCTGTGAAATCATAAAATGAGATAAGAATCGTATTCTGTGCATCCTTATACATTGTTTTGAAGTTTAGAATCCTTTCCAAAATTAATATTAGCTGGCAAAACCTTTAAGTGCATGCAACCCAGTACCAATATACATTGTACTGTGAAAATATTATTTAAAAGTCTGGTATCAATTTTTATGATGTTTGTCGGCGAAAAAAAGAAACTTAAGACTTGGAATCAGAACTACTTTCACTGTAATCCCAGTATTTCTTACAGTGGAGAAAATTAGATTTTTTTGGGCAGCACATGGGTCCCATCATTGGTCAAGATTCACAAGACCAAAAGAAAATATAGAGGTCCAATAACACATTATTTCTGAAATACTGATTACTTCTATCAGACTGAATGAGTTTTTACAGGCCTTGGGCCGTCTGTCCTATACTAAATTCCATGACTGTTTTTATCTTAATGATGATTTTAGATTTTTAACTGTGGCTTGAAAATAAGGGCTAAATAGTGCATGTGTGATCTTCTGTGTGCCTTTCAATGTGTTGTCCAGTTTTGCCTCAGGGTACCAGTCTCTTATTTGTAACTTCTGAGAATCTCCTAAACTACTCAATGAAATTTTATGAAACTTTTACATGATTTATGTGACATAACGCACTTAAAAACCTCATATCTTAAAGTTTGTTCTGAATGATTCTATGGGGAGTTATTGTATTTTATTGTGACTCACAGTTTTTGTCTCGCCTGCGAAGCAGAGCGGGACATAGGTGTTACTTTACCGGCGGCGACGGCGATGGCGGCGGCGACGACGGCGGCGACGGCGGCGTTAACTTTTTGAAAAAGTTTTATGAGCACCTCCATATCTCAAGAACTATTGGTCCTGGGTTGATGAAACTTGGTATGCATATGCCCCAGTAGTAGCTTAGCACAGTTGCATCCCCATCTTTTGACCTTGACCTTGATTTTCCGGTTGAGTGACTTTGACAATTTTCAATACATATAATAGCAATGAAAAAGTTTTGCGAGCACCTCCATATCTCAAGAACTATAGGTCCTGGGTTGATGAAACTTGGTATGCATATGCCCCAGTAGTAGCTTAGCACAGTTGCATCCTCATCTTTTGACCTTGACCTTGATTTTCCAGTTGAGTGACTTTGACAATTTTCAATACATATAATAGCAATGAAAAAGTTTTGCGAGCACCTCCATATCTCAAGAACTATAGGTCCTAGGTTGATGAAACTTAGTATGCATATGCCTCAGTAGTAGCTTAGCACAGTTGCATCCCCATCTTTTGACCTTGACCTTGATTTTTCGGTTGAGTGACTTTGACAATTTTCAATACATATAATAGCAATGGAAAAGTTTTGCGAGCACCTCCATATCTCAAACACTATAGGTCCTAGGTTGATGAAACTTGGTATGCATATTCCCCAGTAGTAGCTTAGCACATTTGCATCCCCATCTTTTGACCTTGACCTTGATTTTCCGGTTGAGTGACTTTGATTATTTTTATTGCATATATTTGCAATGTTTAAGTTCTATAAACATCTTTTGATCTCAGAAACTGAAAATCCATGTAAATTCAAAATATAGTGGAAGTAAGAAAGAATAATTGTTTCTGATGGTGCCGGCAGGCGAGACATACTTTAGTGCATGTAGTGTTAACTCTTGTTGTTAGTTTCCTTTAAATGTTTAAAGCTTGTGTTAACTTTTTTATTTTTATTTTCTTTCATTTTAGCAATTAAACAATGGAAGAATCAGGAATGCAGGAAGCTTGTGGTGTGTTTGGATGTGTGGCAACAGGGGAGTGGCCAACTCAATTAGATGTGGCTCATACTATCTATCTTGGTCTTGTGGGCTTACAACACAGGTAATATATTATCAAGATCCTCAATTGAACAGTCTACTCCTTTGATGATTTTCAGAAGTAGTCAGAATTTTTGACCACTCTGCAGCAGCATGAATAGTGAACTAGCCCTAATAGTGGAAAGCTCACAAGAGTTCACTAGCCCAAACAAATTTTAGTAGGCCAAGGCTTTGGGCTACCTATTTGAGGCCAACACTGCTGAAACACTAAATATACTGTAGGTCTCTCATATTGACGAACAGAGCATTGAGGCCTTCTTGACTAAGCCAGGAAACTTGATCTGTCTGTCTTGTTGGTTTTATGTTAGTTGTTCTTTGTCCAGAAGGAGGTCTTACTTTAAGGAATAGGTTTTGAATGGTATGTGCTATGTTTTTAATCTAGGGTCAATAGGGAAACTAGTAGCGTTCATTGGTCATCTTAATTGAAAGCTGCTAGCTGTTTTCCATTGTGGATTTCAAATTGCTGCTATTAAATGCAGGCTGTGTCTAAGTGTACACTTATTCCACAACTCATTATCTTCTTCATGCAATGGATGTATGATAGCAAGCAGGAACTGCTTACTCTTCTGGAGCACCTGAGTTCTTTCTTGTTATGACCAGAATTTGCCTTGTTGATTGATATTCAGTAGTTTTTTTGTTTCTGTGTTTTACATGTTGTCTGTTTTGTGTCCCCTTCTCGTTGGTGTTTACTTGTTTTGTCTCTGCCCTTTCCAACCTTTGACATTGGGATGCCCAATTGGTACCTCTGCTTTTTTCAGTATTTTGTATTCATTAATCATTTAAAATATTTTTCATTTATTGTAGTATTGATGAAAAGTCTAAAATTTATCATAAATGTATTTTTTTTCAGAGGTCAAGAAAGTGCAGGTATAGTTACCAGTCTTGGTAATAAGGATTCCAAGTTTAAACGTAAGAAAGGAATGGGGCTCGTATCACATGTGTACACAGAAGAAGATCTGGCAAAATTGAAAGGAAACTTAGGAATAGGTAATATCTAAAAGTTAGACACAAAAACACTTCAGTACAGGTTTATCTTTTTCTTGGTCTACTAATTTAGGCAGAGGCTTCCTGTCATCATTGTTTTTTTGTTGCTAGAATGAAAATCTTGGTTATAAATCATGAATGACTGCCACTAGATGACAAGAAAAAATTTTGTTACACGTTGTAACAGTTTTTTCAGTGGTTAATGTAGCTTGATGTTTTTACTTTAAAGACTATCAGCTTAAAGCTATTCCTTTGATTTGAAAATTACATAATTTCTTTAGACAATTGAGGTATAGAATAAGTGTACAGAAACAAACAGCAATTTAAAAAATGGACAATGGAAGAGAGCCAGCAGTCTTCAACATGAAGAGTGTTTGCTGCTCGCTGTCATGAATTCTATCCCTAAATGTATTGTGGTTTTGTTTATGTTAATATGAACTGTTTTAAGAGATACACAATACTATTCACAAGGGGCTTCTGAGATACAGAATTAATGTATTCTGTTATTTATAGCTATGCCTATGATTTACACATATGTGATACTGCATATTATAATGTTATTGTGAATGTGAACTGTTGTAGGACATACAAGATATTCAACCCAAGGAGAATCAGAGATACAGAATATCCAGCCATTCGTTGTGGAAACCGAACATGGCTTGATTTCCGTTGCTCACAATGGAGAATTGGTTAATGCAAAGTCCTTAAAGAAAAAGGTATGAAGTAAATTGAAGGTCCACTAATACTGTGGATTCATTAATTTTTGTAGGCACCAATATTCATGGTTTGAGGAAAAATATCAGTTCGTGGATTCTTAAATTCGTGATTCTAAAGTCCTCAGAATACAGATCAATGTTAATTTTCTTTTCGTTGGGTATTAAAAATTAGGAATGAAATTATCCCATCATTGTGAGTTTAAGACCTTTTCACTAAAATTTCATGGGGAAAATTTTCTTTTTATACTGGTAAGTTCTTTTAAATTAGTATTGGTACAAACCTTTCATGAAGACCTTATTGTTGCCTTACACTTAGATGTTAGTCTTGATATAATTGGGTATTATGAACTCATTAACAAAAGTTCCTCTATTATTTTACAGTTGTTGCGACATGGAGTTGGATTGTCGACAGGATCAGACAGCGAGTTAATTACTCAGCTATTGACTCACTTACCTGAGTGTGGTGAGCCACAAGGAGTGGTCAACTGGGTGGGAAGGTAAGAAAAGATATGCTCTTATCGGAAAGTTTTTAAATTGAAGTTTAGAATAGGGAATACATGCACATGGTGCACTGTTTATAAAACTGTAACTTTACCCTTACAAACAAAGTTTGGTCAGTATATAGGAATAACTTTGTCTGTCCCTCCATCTGCCCACACCTCAGAAGTGCAACTTCTAAACTAAATGATGTGTTTGATTATACTTTTCATAAAGGAAGTATATTTCTGGTATATTGAAGTTTGCTGTGAAATTTTATAGTCATTTTGTACTGTGGATTCATTTATTTTCGTAGATACAAATTTCATGGTTGGATGAAAAAGGACAAGTTTATGTATTCTTAAATTCAACGTTCTGAAATCTGTAGCATACATATCAATGTTAAATTTCATTTTTGTTGGGTATCAAATTTTGTGGGTCAAACCAACCAACGAAAACCAAGAAAATTGATACCCATGAATAATAAAGAAACCACAGTATAAAATATTTATCATAATATGCATTTGTGTGATGCACAAAGCTATGTGTAAATCAGTCTCACTGTGTCAAAGTGGAAATAACTCTTCATTTTGCAACCACAAAAAAATCTCTTTAAAAAACTTTCCTTGCAAATATTCTATTCTATTTATATAGACTTACAGGTAATAAGAAAAACACAAATTCATTTTCCAGGCAAAAGTTAATGAAAATGCGAAAATATCAACTTTTGAAAATGAAGCAAATTACCAGCAATAAAATTTTCGAACATTCAATATGGTACCCATCTCTCTAATTGCAGGATAAAGAGAATCATGGCAGAAACGTTATCATCTTATTCCTTAGTCATCATGCACCATAACAAGATCTACGCCCTACGAGATCCGTTTGGAAATCGTCCACTCTGTATCGGAAAACTTTTACCAGCTGCAGCATTCTCTCGACGGGCTTCAGTAACAGATGATGATATAGATGGATGGGTTGTGTCATCAGAATCATGTAATTTTAACAGCATGGGGGCGAGATATTATAGAGAAGTTTTACCAGGTCTGTAAATTACTGTGAATTAATTTATTTTTTTTTTGTATCAATTTTCCTGGTTTCCCTGAAATAAACATGGTTCTATAAATATTTTACAAAAATGTTACTTAAAGTAATCGATGTTAAAATAACTTTCATTTTAACTTCATTAGTAAGTAATAAAAAAATTATTCAAACACTGTTCTGGACAATTTAAAACTGTAAACTTTCACCTAAAGTATGAAGCAAAAATCTCGAACAATATTAATTCCATCCAAAAAGTGTTTGTGTAATTGAATCTTATTAAATTATCAAAAGATATCAAATAAATTATCAAGACGTGTTGTAAAATGATTAATAAAAATCAGCTTGACTCTGTCCAGATAAACTTTCAAGATCGAAATACATGTATGCATTTAAGCTTTACCTAACACGGTAGCAATGTTACTTAAAAAGTTTGTCCTTACATGGTTGAGTAAAATAGCTGTAATTGTTGTGAAATGTCAGTTCCTTTATTGGTATATAACCAGGCAATCAATCTTTGCATGGTTAAACTTTTTGGAAATATATAGCAAAAAAGATGACTTGAAATTCACAAAAATTACTTTAGGAAAATTCCTTATACAGTAATTGAGGTATTTATAAGTTTATATTCAATTTGGCTTTTATTTTTCAGGGGAGGTAATTGAGTTGAGTAAGGATGGAGTAAAGTCTGTGTATATTGCTCCTCGCCCAAACAAAGCACCTCCAGCCTTCTGTATATTTGAATATGTTTATTTTGCCAGGCCTGACAGTATATTTGAAGGTTAGTCAAAAATAACAAACGAATTAATATGTTTCCAAGAAAATTGATAGTTACAACTGATTGATTTTAATTTGTGTGCTTCTTCACTTTTAGTAATTGATAAGAATGCTACAACCTTTTTATGCAATTCTAAGTCTTAGTTGAATGGCAACCACAAATTCTGCAAAATTACCAGTTTTAGGCTATAAGAGAAACTAGAATAAAAGCATTGGCAGATTTAGGATAAGGGAAAGAATTTTTTGGTGATGAGGCCTGAGCTTCTCTTCTACCAGTCAATGCACCCTTCTTGGCAAAATATCTGCGTCAGCTGTTCAAAAGTTTTCAGTTAAACAAAAGGAGCATATTCACAATACCCTGCCTGGTAACCAGAGGCATGTTGCTGCATGCAATTTTGAAAATAAATTGCCTTAAAAGCTAATGATAGTTTATCATGATTTCATCAAATGATATTATTTATAAAACATATATTTGTATAGGTCAGATGGTGTATACTGTGCGACAGCGCTGTGGTAAACAGCTGGCTATAGAAGCTCCCGTCGATGTAGATATCGTCAGCACAGTACCCGAGTCTGCTACACCTGCAGCTCTGGCTTATGCTGAAAAGGTGAGTATGATTTATTGAGAAGGTAAACAGCTGGCTATAGAAGCTCCAGTCGATGTAGATATCGTCAGTACAGTATCTGAGTCAGCTACACCTGCAGCTCTGGCTTATGCTGAAAAGGTGAGTATGATTTATTGAGAAGGTAAACAGCTGGCTATAGAAGCTCCTGTTGATGTAGATATTGTCAGTACAGTACCTGAGTCAGCTACACCTGCAGCTCTGGCTTATGCTGAAAAGGTGAGTATGATTTATTGAGAAGGTAAACAGCTGGCTATAGAAGCTCCTGTCGATGTAGATATCGTCATCACAGTACCTGAGTCAGCTACACCTGCAGCTCTGGCTTATGCTGAAAAGGTGAGTATGATTTATGTAGAAGGTAAACAGCTGGCTATAGAAGCTCCAGTCGATGTAGATATCGTCAGTACAGTATCTGAGTCAGCTACACCTGCAGCTCTGGCTTATGCTGAAAAGGTGAGTATGATTTATTGAGAAGGTAAACAGCTGGCTATAGAAGCTCCTGTTGATGTAGACATTGTCAGTACAGTACCTGAGTCTGCTACACCTGCAGCTCTGGCTTATGCTGAAAAGGTGAGTATGATTTATTGAGAAGGTAAACAGCTGGCTATAGAAGCTCCCGTCGATGTAGATATCGTCAGTACAGTACCTGAGTCTGCTACACCTGCAGCTCTGGCTTATGCTGAAAAGGTGAGTATGATTTATTGAGAAGGTAAACAGTTGGCTATAGAAGCTCCTGTTGATGTAGATATCGTCAGTACAGTACCTGAGTCAGCTACACCTGCAGCTCTGGCTTATGCTGAAAAGGTGAGTATGATTTATTGAGAAGGTAAACAGCTGGCTATAGAAGCTCCTGTTGATGTAGATATCGTCAGTACAGTACCTGAGTCTGCTACACCTGCAGCTCTGGCTTATGCTGAAAAGGTGAGTATGATTTATTGAGAAGGTGAACAGTTGGCTATAGAAGCTCCTGTTGATGTAGATATCGTCATCACAGTACCTGAGTCAGCTACACCTGCAGCTCTGGCTTATGCTGAAAAGGTGAGTATGATTTATTGAGAAGGTAAACAGCTGGCTATAGAAGCTCCTGTTGATGTAGATATCGTCAGTACAGTACCTGAGTCTGCTACACCTGCAGCTCTGGCTTATGCTGAAAAGGTGAGTATGATTTATTGAGAAGGTAAACAGCTGGCTATAGAAGCTCCCGTCGATGTAGATATCGTCAGTACAGTACCTGAGTCAGCTACACCTGCTGCTCTGGCTTATGCTGAAAAGGTGAGTATGATTTATTGAGAAGGTAAACAGCTGGCTATAGAAGCTCCTGTTGATGTAGATATCGTCAGTCAGCTACACCTGCAGCTCTGGCTTATGCTGAAAAGGTGAGTATGATTTATTGAGAAGGTAAACAGCTGGCTATAGAAGCTCCTGTTGATGTAGATATCGTCAATACAGTACCCGAGTCAGCTACACCTGCAGCTCTGGCTTATGCTGAAAAGGTGAGTATGATTTATTGAGAAGGTAAACAGCTGGCTATAGAAGCTCCTGTTGATGTAGATATCGTCAGTACAGTACCAGAGTCAGCTACACCTGCAGCTCTGGCTTATGCTGAAAAGGTGAGTATGATTTATTGAGAAGGTAAACAGCTGGCTATAGAAGCTCCTGTTGATGTAGATATCGTCAGTACAGTACCTGAGTCAGCTACACCTGCAGCTCTGGCTTATGCTGAAAAGGTGAGTATGATTTATTGAGAAGGTAAACAGCTGGCGATAGAAGCTCCTGTCGATGTAGATATCGTCAGTCAGCTACACCTGCAGCTCTGGCTTATGCTGAAAAGGTGAGTATGATTTATTGAGAAAGTAAACAGCTGGCTATAGAAGCTCCTGTCGATGTAGATATCGTCAGTACAGTACCAGAGTCAGCTACACCTGCAGCTCTTGCTTATGCTGAAAAGGTGAGTATGATTTATTGAGAAGGTAAACAGCTGGATATAGAAGCTCCCGTCGATGTAGATATCGTCAGTCAGCTACACCTGCAGCTCTGGCTTATGCTGAAAAGGTGAGTATGATTTATTGAGAAGGTAAACAGCTGGCTATAGAAGCTCCTGTCGATGTAGATATCGTCAGTACAGTACCTGAGTCTGCTACACCTGCAGCTCTGGCTTATGCTGAAAAGGTGAGTATGATTTATTGAGAAAGTAAACAGCTGGCTATAGAAGCTCCCGTCGATGTAGATAGCGTCAGTACAGTACCTGAGTCTGCTACACCTGCTGCTCTAGCTTATGCTGAAAAGGTGAGTATGATTTATTGAGAAGGTAAACAGCTGGCTATAGAAGCTCCAGTCGATGTAGATATCGTCAGTACAGTACCAGAGTCAGCTACACCTGCAGCTCTGGCTTATGCTGAAAAGGTGAGTATGATTTATTTAGAAGGTAAACAGCTGGCTATAGAAGCTCCTGTTGATGTAGACATTGTCAGTACAGTACCTGAGTCTGCTACACCTGCAGCTCTGGCTTATGCTGAAAAGGTGAGTATGATTTATTGAGAAGGTAAACAGCTGGCTATAGAAGCTCCTGTTGATGTAGATATCGTCAATACAGTACCCGAGTCAGCTACACCTGCTGCTCTGGCTTATGCTGAAAAGGTGAGAATGATTTATTGAGAAGGTAAACAGCTGGCTATAGAAGCTCCCGTCGATGTAGATATCGTCAGTACAGTACCAGAGTCAGCTACACCTGCAGCTCTGGCTTATGCTGAAAAGGTGAGTATGATTTATTGAGAAGGTAAACAGCTGGCAATAGAAGCTCCTGTTGATGTAGATATCGTCAGTACAGTACCTGAGTCAGCTACACCTGCAGCTCTGGCTTATGCTGAAAAGGTGAGTATGATTTATTGAGAAGGTAAACAGCTGGCTATAGAAGCTCCTGTTGATGTAGATATCGTCAGTACGGTACCAGAGTCAGCTACACCTGCAGCTCTGGCTTATGCTGAAAAGGTGAGTATGATTTATTGAGAAGGTAAACAGCTGGCAATAGAAGCTCCTGTTGATGTAGATATCGTCAGTACAGTACCCGAGTCAGCTACACCTGCAGCTCTGGCTTATGCTGAAAAGGTGAGTATGATTTATGTAGAAGGTAAACAGCTGGCTATAGAAGCTCCAGTCGATGTAGATATCGTCAGTACAGTATCTGAGTCAGCTACACCTGCAGCTCTGGCTTATGCTGAAAAGGTGAGTATGATTTATTGAGAAGGTAAACAGCTGGCTATAGAAGCTCCTGTTGATGAAGATATTGTCAGTACAGTACCTGAGTCAGCTACACCTGCAGCTCTGGCTTATGCTGAAAAGGTGAGTATGATTTATTGAGAAGGTAAACAGCTGGCTATAGAAGCTCCTGTCGATGTAGATATCGTCATCACAGTACCTGAGTCAGCTACACCTGCAGCTCTGGCTTATGCTGAAAAGGTGAGTATGATTTATGTAGAAGGTAAACAGCTGGCTATAGAAGCTCCAGTCGATGTAGATATCGTCAGTACAGTATCTGAGTCAGCTACACCTGCAGCTCTGGCTTATGCTGAAAAGGTGAGTATGATTTATTGAGAAGGTAAACAGCTGGCTATAGAAGCTCCTGTTGATGTAGATATTGTCAGTACAGTACCTGAGTCAGCTACACCTGCGGCTCTGGCTTATGCTGAAAAGGTGAGTATGATTTATTGAGAAGGTAAACAGCTGGCTATAGAAGCTCCTGTTGATGTAGATATCGTCAGTACAGTACCTGAGTCAGCTACACCTGCAGCTCTGGCTTATGCTGAAAAGGTGAGTATGATTTATTGAGAAGGTAAACAGCTGGCTATAGAAGCTCCTGTCGATGTAGATATCGTCAGTCAGCTACACCAGCAGCTCTGGCTTATGCTGAAAAGGCTAGTATGATTTATTGAGAAGGTAAACAGCTGGATATAGAAGCTCCCGTCGATGTAGATATCGTCAGTACAGTACCTGAGTCTGCTACACCTGCAGCTCTGGCTTATGCTGAAAAGGTGAGTATGATTTATTGAGAAGGTAAACAGCTGGCTATAGAAGCTCCTGTTGATGTAGATATCGTCAGTACAGTACCTGAGTCAGCTACACCTGCAGCTCTGGCTTATGCTGAAAAGGTGAGTATGATTTATTGAGAAGGTAAACAGCTGGATATAGAAGCTCCTGTCGATGTAGATATCGTCAGTACAGTACCTGAGTCCGCTACACCTGCAGCTCTGGCTTATGCTGAAAAGGTGAGTATGATTTATTGAGAAGGTAAACAGCTGGCTATAGAAGCTCCTGTCGATGTAGATATCGTCAGTACAGTACCTGAGTCAGCTACACCTGCAGCTCTGGCTTATGCTGAAAAGGTGAGTATGATTTATTGAGAAGGTAAACAGCTGGCTATAGAAGCTCCTGTTGATGTAGATATCGTCAGTACAGTACCTGAGTCAGCTACACCTGCAGCTCTGGCTTATGCTGAAAAGGTGAGTATGATTTATTGAGAGGGTAAACAGCTGGCTATAGAAGCTCCTGTCGATGTAGATATCGTCAGTCAGCTACACCTGCAGCTCTGGCTTATGCTGAAAAGGTGAGTATGATTTATTGAGAAGGTAAACAGCTGGCTATAGAAGCTCCTGTTGATGTAGACATTGTCAGTACAGTACCTGAGTCTGCTACACCTGCAGCTCTGGCTTATGCTGAAAAGGTGAGTATGATTTATTGAGAAGGTAAACAGCTGGCTATAGAAGCTCCCGTCGATGTAGATATCGTCAGTACAGTACCTGAGTCTGCTACACCTGCAGCTCTGGCTTATGCTGAAAAGGTGAGTATGATTTATTGAGAAGGTAAACAGTTGGCTATAGAAGCTCCTGTTGATGTAGATATCGTCAGTACAGTACCTGAGTCAGCTACACCTGCAGCTCTGGCTTATGCTGAAAAGGTGAGTATGATTTATTGAGAAGGTGAACAGTTGGCTATAGAAGCTCCTGTTGATGTAGATATCGTCATCACAGTACCTGAGTCAGCTACACCTGCAGCTCTGGCTTATGCTGAAAAGGTGAGTATGATTTATTGAGAAGGTAAACAGCTGGCTATAGAAGCTCCTGTTGATGTAGATATCGTCATCACAGTACCTGAGTCTGCTACACCTGCAGCTCTGGCTTATGCTGAAAAGGTGAGTATGATTTATTGAGAAGGTAAACAGCTGGCTATAGAAGCTCCCGTCGATGTAGATATCGTCAGTACAGTACCTGAGTCAGCTACACCTGCTGCTCTGGCTTATGCTGAAAAGGTGAGTATGATTTATTGAGAAGGTAAACAGCTGGCTATAGAAGCTCCTGTTGATGTAGATATCGTCAGTCAGCTACACCTGCAGCTCTGGCTTATGCTGAAAAGGTGAGTATGATTTATTGAGAAGGTAAACAGCTGGCTATAGAAGCTCCTGTTGATGTAGATATCGTCAGTACAGTACCTGAGTCTGCTACACCTGCAGCTCTGGCTTATGCTGAAAAGGTGAGTATGATTTATTGAGAAGGTAAACAGCTGGCTATAGAAGCTCCTGTTGATGTAGATATCGTCAGTACAGTACCTGAGTCAGCTACACCTGCAGCTCTGGCTTATGCTGAAAAGGTGAGTATGATTTATTGAGAAGGTAAACAGCTGGCTATAGAAGCTCCTGTTGATGTAGATATCGTCAGTACAGTACCTGAGTCAGCTACACCTGCAGCTCTGGCTTATGCTGAAAAGGTGAGTATGATTTATTGAGAAGGTAAACAGCTGGCGATAGAAGCTCCCGTCGATGTAGATATCGTCAGTCAGCTACACCTGCAGCTCTGGCTTATGCTGAAAAGGTGAGTATGATTTATTGAGAAAGTAAACAGCTGGCTATAGAAGCTCCTGTCGATGTAGATATCGTCAGTACAGTACCAGAGTCAGCTACACCTGCAGCTCTTGCTTATGCTGAAAAGGTGAGTATGATTTATTGAGAAGGTAAACAGCTGGATATAGAAGCTCCCGTCGATGTAGATATCGTCAGTCAGCTACACCTGCAGCTCTGGCTTATGCTGAAAAGGTGAGTATGATTTATTGAGAAGGTAAACAGCTGGCTATAGAAGCTCCTGTCGATGTAGATATCGTCAGTACAGTACCTGAGTCTGCTACACCTGCAGCTCTGGCTTATGCTGAAAAGGTGAGTATGATTTATTGAGAAAGTAAACAGCTGGCTATAGAAGCTCCCGTCGATGTAGATATCGTCAGTACAGTACCTGAGTCTGCTACACCTGCTGCTCTGGCTTATGCTGAAAAGGTGAGTATGATTTATTGAGAAGGTAAACAGCTGGCTATAGAAGCTCCAGTCGATGTAGATATCGTCAGTACAGTACCAGAGTCAGCTACACCTGCAGCTCTGGCTTATGCTGAAAAGGTGAGTATGATTTATTTAGAAGGTAAACAGCTGGCTATAGAAGCTCCTGTTGATGTAGATATCGTCAGTACAGTACCTGAGTCTGCTACACCTGCAGCTCTGGCTTATGCTGAAAAGGTGAGTATGATTTATTGAGAAGGTAAACAGCTGGCTATAGAAGCTCCTGTCGATGTAGATATCGTCAGTACAGTACCCGAGTCAGCTACACCTGCTGCTCTGGCTTATGCTGAAAAGGTGAGTATGATTTATTGAGAAGGTAAACAGCTGGCTATAGAAGCTCCCGTCGATGTAGATATCGTCAGTACAGTACCAGAGTCAGCTACACCTGCAGCTCTGGCTTATGCTGAAAAGGTGAGTATGATTTATTGAGAAGGTAAACAGCTGGCAATAGAAGCTCCTGTTGATGTAGATATCGTCAGTACAGTACCAGAGTCAGCTACACCAGCAGCTCTGGCTTATGCTGAAAAGGTGAGTATGATTTATTGAGAAGGTAAACAGCTGGCTATAGAAGCTCCTGTCGATGTAGATATCGTCAGTACAGTACCTGAGTCTGCTACACCTGCAGCTCTGGCTTATGCTGAAAAGGTGAGTATGATTTATTGAGAAGGTAAACAGCTGGCTATAGAAGCTCCTGTTGATGTAGATATCGTCAGTACAGTACCTGAGTCAGCTACACCTGCAGCTCTGGCTTATGCTGAAAAGGTGAGTATGATTTATTGAGAAGGTAAACAGCTGGCTATAGAAGCTCCTGTTGATGTAGATATCGTCAGTACGGTACCAGAGTCAGCTACACCTGCAGCTCTGGCTTATGCTGAAAAGGTGAGTATGATTTATTGAGAAGGTAAACAGCTGGCTATAGAAGCTCCCGTTGATGTAGATATCGTCAGCACAGTACCTGAGTCTGCTACACCTGCAGCTCTGGCTTATGCTGAAAAGGTGAGTATGATTTATTGAGAAGGTAAACAGCTGGCTATAGAAGCTCCTGTCGATATAGGCATCGTCAGTACAATACCTGAGTCAGCTACACCTGCAGCTCTGGCTTATGCTGAAAAGGTGAGTATGATTTATTGAGAAGGTAAACAGCTGGATATAGAAGCTCCTGTTGATATAGACATCGTCAGTACATTACCTGAGTCAGCTACACCTGCAGCTCTGGCTTATGCTGAAAAGGTGAGTATGATTTATTGAGAAGGTAAACAGCTGGCTATAGAAGCTCCTGTCGATGTAGATATCGTCAGTACAGTACCCGAGTCAGCTACACCAGCAGCTCTGGCTTATGCTGAAAAGGTGAGTATGATTTATTGAGAAGGTAAACAGCTGGCTATAGAAGCTCCTGTCGATGTAGATATCGTCAGTCAGCTACACCTGCAGCTCTGGCTTATGCTGAAAAGGTGAGTATGATTTATTGAGAAGGTAAACAGCTGGCGTTAGAAGCTCCTGTCGATGTAGATATCGTCAGTCAGCTACACCTGCAGCTCTGGCTTATGCTGAAAAGGTGAGTATGATTTATTGAGAAGGTAAACAGCTGGCTATAGAAGCTCCCGTTGATGTAGATATCGTCAGTACAGTACCTGAGTCTGCTACACCTGCTGCTCTGGCTTATACTGAAAAGGTGAGTATGATTTATTGAGAGGGTAAACAGCTGGCTATAGAAGCTCCCGTCGATGTAGATATCGTCAGCACAGTACCCGAGTCAGCTACACCTGCTGCTCTGGCTTATGCTGAAAAGGTGAGTATGATTTATTGAGAAGGTAAACAGCTGGCTATAGAAGCTCCTGTCGATGTAGATATCGTCAGTCAGCTACACCTGCTGCTCTGGCTTATGCTGAAAAGGTGAGTATGATTTATTGAGAAGGTAAACAGCTGGCTATAGAAGCTCCTGTCGATGTAGATATCGTCAGTACAGTACCTGAGTCTGCTACACCTGCAGCTCTGGCTTATGCTGAAAAGGTGAGTATGATTTATTGAGAAGGTAAACAGCTGGCGTTAGAAGCTCCTGTTGATGTAGATATCGTCAGTCAGCTACACCTGCAGCTCTGGCTTATGCTGAAAAGGTGAGTATGATTTATTGAGAGGGTAAACAGCTGGCTATCATGGCTATAGAAGCTCCCATCGATGTTGATATCGTCAGTACAGTACCCGAGTCTGCTACACCTACAGCTCTGGCTTATGCTGAAAAGGTGAGTATGATTTATTGAGAAGGTAAACAGCTGGCTATAGAAGCTCCTGTTGATGTAGATATCGTCAGTACAGTACCTGAGTCAGCTACACCTGCAGCTCTGGCTTATGCTGAAAAGGTGAGTATGATTTATTGAGAAGGTAAACAGCTGGTGATAGAAGCTCCCGTCGATGTAGATATCGTCAGTACAGTACCAGAGTCAGCTACACCTGCAGCTCTAGCTTATGCTGAAAAGGTGAGTATGATTTATTGAGAAGGTAAACAGCTGGCGATAGAAGCTCCTGTCGATGTAGATATCGTCAGTACAGTACCTGAGTCAGCTACACCTGCAGCTCTGGCTTATGCTGAAAAGGTGAGTATGATTTATTGAGAAGGTAAACAGCTGGCGTTAGAAGCTCCTGTCGATGTAGATATCGTCAGTCAGCTACACCTGCAGCTCTGGCTTATGCTGAAAAGGTGAGTATGATTTATTGAGAAGGTAAACAGCTGGCGATAGAAGCTCCTGTCGATGTAGATATCGTCAGTCAGCTACACCTGCAGCTCTGGCTTATGCTGAAAAGGTGAGTATGATTTATTGAGAAGGTAAACAGCTGGCGTTAGAAGCTCCTGTCGATGTAGATATCGTCAGTCAGCTACACCTGCAGCTCTGGCTTATGCTGAAAAGGTGAGTATGATTTATTGAGAAGGTAAACAGCTGGCGTTAGAAGCTCCTGTCGATGTAGATATCGTCAGTCAGCTACACCTGCTGCTCTGGCTTATGCTGAAAAGGTGAGTATGATTTATTGAGAAGGTAAACAGCTGGCTATAGAAGCTCCTGTCGATGTAGATATCGTCAGTACAGTACCTGAGTCAGCTACACCTGCAGCTCTGGCTTATGCTGAAAAGGTGAGTATGATTTATTGAGAAGGTAAACAGCTGGCGTTAGAAGCTCCTGTCGATGTAGATATCGTCAGTCAGCTACACCTGCAGCTCTGGCTTATGCTGAAAAGGTGAGTATGATTTATTGAGAGGGTAAACAGCTGGCTATCATGGCTATAGAAGCTCCCATCGATGTTGATATCGTCAGTACAGTACCCGAGTCTGCTACACCTACAGCTCTGGCTTATGCTGAAAAGGTGAGTATGATTTATTGAGAAGGTAAACAGCTGGCTATAGAAGCTCCTGTTGATGTAGATATCGTCAGTACAGTACCAGAGTCAGCTACACCTGCAGCTCTGGCTTATGCTGAAAAGGTGAGTATGATTTATTGAGAAGGTAAACAGCTGGCTATAGAAGCTCCTGTTGATGTAGATATCGTCAGTACAGTACCTAAGTCAGCTACACCTGCAGCTTTGGCTTATGCTGAAAAGGTGAGTATGATTTATTGAGAAGGTAAACAGCTGGCTATAGAAGCTCCTGTCGATGTAGATATCGTCAGCACAGTACCTGAGTCAGCCACACCTGCAGCTCTGGCTTATGCTGAAAAGGTGAGTATGATTTATTGAGAAGGTAAACAGCTGGCTATAGAAGCTCCTGTTGATGTAGATATCGTCAGTACAGTACCAGAGTCAGCTACACCTGCAGCTCTGGCTTATGCTGAAAAGGTGAGTATGATTTATTGAGAAAGTAAACAGCTGGCTATAGAAGCTCCTGTTGATGTAGATATCGTCAGTCAGCTACACCTACAGCTCTGGCTTATGCTGAAAAGGTGAGTATGATTTATTGAGAAGGTAAACAGCTGGCTATAGAAGCTCCTGTTGATGTAGATATCGTCAGTACAGTACCAGAGTCAGCTACACCTGCAGCTCTGGCTTATGCTGAAAAGGTGAGTATGATTTATTGAGAAGGTAAACAGCTGGCTATAGAAGCTCCTGTCGATGTAGATATCGTCAGTACAGTACCTGAGTCAGCTACACCTGCAGCTCTGGCTTATGCTGAAAAGGTGAGTATGATTTATTGAGAAGGTAAACAGCTGGCTATAGAAGCTCCTGTTGATGTAGATATCGTCAGTACAGTACCCGAGTCTGCTACACCAGCAGCTCTGGCTTATGCTGAAAAGGTGAGTATGATTTATTGAGAAGGTAAACAGCTGGCTATAGAAGCTCCAGTCGATGTAGATATCGTCAGCACAGTACCTGAGTCAGCTACACCTGCAGCTCTGGCTTATGCTGAAAAGGTGAGTATGATTTATTGAGAAGGTAAACAGCTGGCTATAGAAGCTCCTGTTGATGTAGATATCGTCAGTACAGTACCTGAGTCAGCTACACCTGCAGCTCTGGCTTATGCTGAAAAGGTGAGTATGATTTATTGAGAAGGTAAACAGCTGGCTATAGAAGCTCCAGTCGATGTAGATATCGTCAGTACAGTACCTGAGTCAGCTACACCTGCAGCTCTGGCTTATGCTGAAAAGGTGAGTATGATTTATTGAGAAGGTAAACAGCTGGCTTTAGAAGCTCCTGTTGATGTAGATATCGTCAGTCAGCTACACCTACAGCTCTGGCTTATGCTGAAAAGGTGAGTATGATTTATTGAGAAGGTAAACAGCTGGCTATAGAAGCTCCTGTTGATGTAGATATCGTCAGCACAGTACCTGAGTCAGCTACACCTGCAGCTCTGGCTTATGCTGAAAAGGTGAGTATGATTTATTGAGAAGGTAAACAGCTGGCGATAGAAGCTCCTGTTGATGTAGATATCGTCAGTACGGTACCTGAGTCTGCTACACCTGCTGCTCTGGCTTATGCTGAAAAGGTGAGTATGATTTATTGAGAAGGTAAACAGCTGGCTATAGAAGCTCCCGTCGATGTAGATATCGTCAGTACAGTACCTGAGTCAGCTACACCTGCTGCTCTGGCTTATGCTGAAAAGGTGAGTATGATTTATTGAGAGGGTAAACACCTGGCTATAGAAGCTCCTGTCGATGTAGATATTGTCAGTACAGTACCCGAGTCAGCTACACCTGCAGCTCTGGCTTACGCTGAAAAGGTGAGTATGATTTATTGAGAAGGTAAACAGCTGGCTATAGAAGCTCCTGTCGATGTAGATATCGTCAGTACAGTACCTGAGTCAGCTACACCTGCTGCTCTGGCTTATGCTGAAAAGGTGAGTATGATTTATTGAGAAGGTAAACAGCTGGCGATAGAAGCTCCTGTTGATGAAGATATCGTTAGTACAGTACCTGAGTCAGCTACACCTGCAGCTCTGGCTTATGCTGAAAAGGTGAGTATGATTTATTGAGAAGGTAAACAGCTGGCTATAGAAGCTCCTGTCGATGTAGATATCGTCAGTACAGTACCAGAGTCAGCTACACCTGCAGCTCTGGCTTATACTGAAAAGGTGAGTATGATTTATTGAGAAGGTAAAAAGCTGGCTATAGAAGCTCCTGTTGATGTAGATATCGTCAGTCAGCTACACCTGCAGCTCTGGCTTATGCTGAAAAGGTGAGTATGATTTATTGAGAAGGTAAACAGCTGGCTATAGAAGCTCCCGTTGATGTAGATATCGTCAGTCAGCTACACCTGCAGCTCTGGCTTATGCTGAAAAGGTGAGTATGATTTATTGAGAAGGTAAACAGCTGGCTAAAGAAGCTCCTGTTGATGTAGATATCGTCAGTCAGCTACACCTGCAGCTCTGGCTTATGCTGAAAAGGTGAGTATGATTTATTGAGAAGGTAAACAGCTGGCTAAAGAAGCTCCTGTTGATGTAGATATCGTCAGTCAGCTACACCAGCAGCTCTGGCTTATGCTGAAAAGGTGAGTATGATTTATTGAGGAGGTAAACAGCTGGCTATAGAAGCTCCTGTCGATGTAGATATCGTCAGTACAGTACCTGAGTCAGCTACACCTGCAGCTCTGGCTTATGCTGAAAAGGTGAGTATGATTTATTGAGAAGGTAAACAGCTGGCTATAGAAGCTCCTGTTGATGTAGATATCGTCAGTACACTACCTGAGTCAGCTACACCTGCAGCTCTGGCTTATGCTGAAAAGGTGAGTATGATTTAATGAGAAGGTAAACAGCGGGCTATAGAAGCTCCCGTCGATGTAGATATCGTCAGTACAGTACCTGAGTCAGCTACACCTGCTGCTCTGGCTTATGCTGAAAAGGTGAGTATGATTTAATGAGAAGGTAAACAGCTGGCTATAGAAGCTCCTGTCGATGTAGATATCGTCAGTACAGTCCCTGAGTCAGCTACACCTGCAGCTCTGGCTTATGCTGAAAAGGTGAGTATGATTTAATGAGAAGGTAAACAGCTGGCTATAGAAGCTCCTGTCGATGTAGATATCGTCAGTACAGTCCCTGAGTCAGCTACACCTGCAGCTCTGGCTTATGCTGAAAAGGTGAGTATGATTTAATGAGAAGGTAAACAGCTGGCTATAGAAGCTCCTGTCGATGTAGATATCGTCAGTACACTACCTGAGTCAGCTACACCTGCAGCTCTGGCTTATGCTGAAAAGGTGAGTATGATTTATTGAGAAGGTAAACAGCTGGCTATAGAAGCTCCCATCAATTGATTTATTGAGAAGGTAAACAGCTGGCTATAGAAGCTCCTGTTGATGTAGATATCGTCAGTACAGTACCTGAGTCAGCTACACCTGCTGCTCTGGCTTATGCTGAAAAGGTGAGTATGATTTATTGAGAAGGTAAACAGCTGGCTATAGAAGCTCCTGTCGATGTAGATATCGTCAGTACAGTACCAGAGTCAGCTACACCTGCAGCTCTGGCTTATGCTGAAAAGGTGAGTATGATTTATTGAGAAGGTAAACAGCTGGCTATAGAAGCTCCTGTTGATGTAGATATCGTCAGTACAGTACCTGAGTCTGCTACACCAGCAGCTCTGGCTTATGCTGAAAAGGTGAGTATGATTTATTGAGAAGTAAACAGCTGGCTACAGAAGCTCCCATCAATGTTGATATCGTCAGTACAGTATTCGAGTCAGCTACACCTGCAGCTCTGGCTTATGCTGAAAAGGTGAGTATGATTTATTGAGAAGGTAAACAGCTGGCTATAGAAGCTCCCATCAATGTTGATATCGTCAGTACAGTATTCGAGTCAGCTACACCTGCAGCTCTGGCTTATGCTGAAAAGGTGAGTATGATTTATTGAGAAGGTAAACAGCTGGCTATAGAAGCTCCTGTTGATGTAGATATCGTCAGTACAGTACCTGAGTCTGCTACACCTGCTGCTCTGGCTTATGCTGAAAAGGTGAGTAAAGAGAGTAGAGTCCTTAAGTGTATAATATGAAGGCTTTTTAAGGGGTGACTTACAATCTTCAATATGTTGCCTTCAATGTGTGAAAAGCACCATATAGGAGTCACTTTGGCACCATCTGTCGTCATGCGGTGTTCTGCGTCCTGCATCTGTCATCCTCGGGCATCACAAAAGTTTTTGTCACAGTTTTCCAAGAGACTTTATATATATGTCCCAGCCACTTGATATTTCAAATGTAGCTTCCACATTAGTAGTTTATGATATTAAGCAATTTCATGCCCATAACTCATCTACTTCCTGTTTACCACATATTTTAAAGATGGAGGCAACATATGTCTTCCATGGATGACTGGCATTCTAGTTAGGAAATAAGGAAGACCTATGTTGAAAAATCATGGGTTGATGTACATTCATTTTAAAAAAAACCAAAAGATACATTTTCTCTTTCAGCTTGGGATACCATATGGAGAAGTTTTCTGTAAGAACAGATACATTGGACGAACATTCATTCAGCCGAACATGAGATTACGCCAGCTGGGTGTGGCTAAAAAGTTTGGTGTCCTCACTGAGAACTTCAGAGGAAAGAGAGTTGTCTTGATTGATGATTCCATTGTTAGAGGCGTTACCATGGTACCCATTATAAAACTACTCAGAGCAGAAGGTGCAAGAGAGGTAACAGAATTTTAAAAATTTGATTGATAGAATGCTAAAAGATGAGAAATCCGATTTAAACATGTTAAATGAAAAGTTAGTTAGCCACTGGGCAACAAACCTAGTTTAGATGGAAAGTTGGGTAGTCATTGGGCAATAAACCTAGTTTAGATGGAAAGTTGGGTAGTCATTGGGCAATAAACCTAGTTTAAGTTTGATTGAACAATAGCTACAGTGTAATAAAAATGTGTGTTATCTTAAACTACCATTTCAAACTTCTATTTTAAGTTTAAGGTCAGTAAGAAAAATGTCAAATCTGAGGGCTCTGACATTATAATCTAAATGTTTATCATGAAGTGTTTATTTTTAACTGGAGTCCTGGATGAAACCCTCTCCTCCCCAACCCTTTTAGCACTGTGTTTTTATACGACTGCAAAAAATTTGTGAACGTATAATGGTATGATGCTGTCGTCGTCGTTGTCCTTGTCGTTGTCGTCGTCTGTTAACTTTAGTGTATACACGATAACTTTAGTTCTAGTTATCCAAATGCAATGAAATTTGACAATGATATTTCTTACCATTAAAGGATGGATGGGATTGATTTTGGGAGTCCCCCCTTTTTTCGTTTAGAAATTAAGGGCCAAAAGGGGCCAAAATTACAACTTTTTTGTTTGTTCTTACAATAACTTTTTCAAAATCTTCTCCTCTGAAACTACTGAACAGAATTCAATGAAACTTGGTATGATTGATCATTAGGGTGTAGGGTGTCCTGCACTATAGTAATGTTTCGATTTCTGATTCATCAAAAAACATGGCCGCCGTGGCTAAAAATAGACCTGGGGGGTCAGACTACTGTTTTTGGCTTGTAATTCAAAAAGTATAAGAGATAGATGAAATCTGATGCCACCCTACTGCTTCAGGATCAAAAGTTCTACAAAAGTCTCCATTTGGTCAAAGTTGTCAGAAGACTTTTTATAGGGGTTACGGCCCCTTAAAGGTGAAAAATAGCATTTTTTCATGTTTTTGTCCTTTAGTATGAAAATTATTGCAGATAGCAAAAAGCTGTTGCTTGCTTAATTGTTCAGCTCATTTAGCTCTACAAAAAGCTCCATAGGGTCAAAGTTGTCAGATGACCCCTAATAGGGGCTACAGCCCCTAAAATAATGTTTTTTCATGTTTTTGGCCTATGAAATGAAAACTATAGCAGGTAGAGAGAAGCTGAGGCTTGCTTAAATGTTCAGCTCATTTACACAATTAAGAATTAATTTTTGCGACCCCCCCCTTTTTCCCCTATTACGTATTTAGGGGCCAAATGGGACCAAAATCGAAACTTTTTTATTTGTGGTCCGATTTTGAAAATTTGTTATGCAAGTTTATTCTTGTCAGGTAGCGTATCCAAATTTGAGAATTAATTTTTGTGACCATCCCCTTTTTCACTTGTTTTGTAATTAGGGGCCAAAAGGGGCCTAGTCAAAACTTTTTATTTCTGGTTTGTTTTTGAAAAAAATTTTTGCAAGTTTTTTTTTGTCAAGTAGTGAATCCAAATTTGAGAAATTATTTTTAAAACCCCACCCCTTTTTCACCTGTTACATAATAAGGGGCCAAAAGGGGCAGAAATTGAATTTTTTTTTAATTCTTTTCCGATTTTGACAATTTTTTTGCAAGTTTATTCTTGTCAAGTAGTAGATATATTTATGTGTCCCCTTTTTTTACTGTTATGTTATTAGGGACCAAAAGGGGCCAAAATGCTAACTTTTTTATTTCTGGTCTGATTAAAAAAAAATTTTTTATAAGTTCATCCTTGCCAAGTACCGATTCTAAATTTAAGAATTAATTTTTGCTACCCCCACTTTTTTTTCGCTCATTACCTAAGGGGCCGTAATCATAATTTAAAAAGTTTCTGTTTCGATTTTTAATTTTTTTCCCAAACATTATTCTTTTCAAAAGAAGAATACAAAATTGAAAATTTATATTTTTACCCCCTGGGTCGAAAGTCCACCAGAGAAGCATATGTCAAAAACCTTTGTCAGTCCACCATGGGCTGCATGTTTCCAGAGCAATAGACTATCCATATTGGGCCTAAAATGTACAGGGTTCAACATGTTCCGGTCGTATCATGCTGCGCTCGGCAAAGCTTTTTATTTTTTTCTAGTTTAAGCTCACACAGGAAATAGCACAATTTATCTTCAATTTTATTTATTTTCAGATCCACATAAGAATAGCGTCTCCTCCCATCAAATATCCCTGCTACATGGGAATCAACATACCAACATACCAAGAACTGATAGCTAACAAACTACAGCTACAAGATATGGCAGCACATTTTGGTAAGTCTTCTGTACAAAGTCCTAACATGGAAAGGAGATAAATATGTTCCTTGTTAGTATTTTGCTAGAGCATTCAGTTGTATGAATTATACAGGTAAATTTTACAAAACAAAACCCTAAATAAACCCAAAATTTGTCTAAATTGAATTTGTTTCCATGTCCCTTCTTTACATTTTAAAATAAATTTTTTGATGGATTCACAGAGTGAAAAATCCAGGTTATAAAATGGTGAATGTCGGGCATACATTGTGCTGACTGGGAAAATATTTTCATAACAGTTTTCTCAGCAACTACCAATCACAGCCTCTTGATATGTAGCATAGGCCCCCAGAATGTGGGATCCGATTAAAGGTTTATCACTCATCTACTTCCTGTTAACCATAATCTTGCCATTTCTGTCTTTGACTTATTTTTAACCTGCAGTATAGTAACATCTGTCTTAACTAACAAAATTCTTTATAGTCTCAAAGGGGTTTGATTTAGTTTAAAAATATTTATTCAAATAAACATACATGTACGATCATTACATAAACAAACATAATAACTGGCAAGGATTCGGAAACAAGCTTAAGCTTATACAAGGTCTGTCTCCTCCGGGTTTGATTTAGACAGGTTTCTCTGTAAAAAAAGATTGGTGCAGACCAAGTACAGATAAGATAAGATAAGATAAATTTATTAAGTCCAATTAAGGGCCCAAGAGGGCATGATGACAAAACATAACAATTACAATTAATTGATGATAGAACATGAAACATATAAGTATATATAAGAAATGCTGACATAATATATTAGACCAAAACAGGTTAACAGTGTCATGCAAAATGTTCAGATGAGAAAGACACCAAGGACAATGCATTAAGACTGAGTAGAATGATAATAGGATAATTGTGTGCAGTGGTTGTGGTAATACACACAAGATACATGCATAGAAAAATATAAATAATGGAAATAATGAATAAAAAGCTGTGTCATCTTTATTTTTCAGGTGCAGATAGTTTGCAGTACCTGTCTGTGGATGGACTGAAGAAGGCTGTGAGGGAGGGAATAGCTAATGCTAATGGATCAACTGGACATTGTGTGGCTTGTCTGACGGGGGAATACCCTGTCAAGCTTGATGATTGGTAGATAAAAATAGGTGTTGAGGATTTCCATGTCAAGATAGATTAGTAGATAAAAATAGCAGATTGTGAGGATTTCCATGTTAAGGGGATACGTTACGTTAAAAACGACGTTATCAATAAAATTTACCTGTGAAACAGAAAAACGTCCATTTTCGATTTGAAACGCAACGTCAATTTTACTTGAACAGCGTTGAAATTAATGCTATTGTTTATCTTTGATGTAAATTCTTGAAAAAAGATGGTCCATGACCTATGACAAAATATATATCGTTGTTTAGAGAAAGATTTGGACTTAATTGTGTTAGTTTTTGGTTGAAAAGTAATGACAAAATTTTGTTTTAATCAATGGAGAATTACAAAATTTTGAAAAAAAATGGATCTTTTCCCATTACTTCTATATAAATTTCCCGCCAAAAACGATAATTTCAAAGTGAAATAACTCGAAAAATCGACCCATGACCCCCGATTTCAAATGAATATTTCAATGTGTCATGGTATTAACATTAATTGTGCAAATTTGTTTTGAAAAGTAAGATGGTCGACCAAAGTAACGTATTCCCTTAAGATGATTGGTTGATAAAAATAGCAGTTGGTGGAGATTTCTGTGCCAAGCCAATCATAGCAGTTTGATGGGAAGTCCATGTCAAATTAGATGAGCATCGTTTAGATGAAAAATAAAGAAAAAAACATCTTGATTACTGCCAGACATAAACCATAACAATAGCATCAGTCAGTAGATTGGTCAATGTTGACAGAAGAATATTTCTGTATCAATATGTTAAGAAGACCCTCAGGGTATGGTATTGGATCCTCTAAAAGGTTTCTCAAAACAGATTTGACAAAACATGTGCCATAAAATCAGAATTTCCAATAACCTATTTCTTGTTTATGTAATAGACTGAAAGTATATGACTCAATCATTGTTCAAATTTACTGAGATTATACATGTATAAGATGAATTTCTATTGTATATTTAGTTTAGAAATGAATTGTACATATATATTCATTTTTATCTTTCATGTAAAAATGTTTTTGTTTTGTTTTGAAGTTTGCAAAAGTTCAGTGCTAAATTGTGTGTTTTATATGTTCGTTTTATGTATTTATAAATGTATATTATTAGCAGGTACTGTATAGAGGGTTATTTTCGCGATGGTTTTATTTTCCAGGTCAATGGAAATCGTTTATCCCATGTAAAAATATCTATCTAACAAGTCTTATACAAAACATTCTCAAACCGCAAAATAAAACCTGCAAAATAATATCACATACCTTATGACACAATTACTGCAAAAATTTACCCCTGCGAAAATAGCCCACTATATGGTAATAATTGTAAATACAGCATAATTTTAAAAGTAAAAAGGATATTATGAAAAAATAAAAAGGGCTGTTTATTGAAGTAGACATCTATTCACACAAGATTTGGATATGATTTCAATATTTTTTTCAAACTGATCTCAACTTTTGACATGTTGTATTTGTGTACAATCATTGTTTAGATTATTTATATCAGATGATATTTTTTTCTCATTATTAATGCCAGTATTTGATGAATCAACAAAATATAGATTTGTATTGATTTACATTTTCATGAAAAAAAAGAAATCCATGTTAGTATCATTAAATTTACCCTGCCACATATGTATCAGTGTATTCATTCTACTTAAATATAATTGTCCTCAAACCTGCGATATATAAAAATTATAATAAGTTTATATGTTTTTGTGATAAAGTCTCGTACAAATGTAACCATAATCAAATTATATATATTATATAATATAATTATATATTTAAAATTTAAGGTAGCTTAGCTGCAAAAATATGTACTGATCTTAATTTGTGAGTGATGAATCTCATTTATTTTTGTGTTGTGATATTTAAAAAGATGCCATAGTGTTCACATGAATGCCAAAGTCTTTTCACTGAATTTAAAAGTTTTATTTTTGTTTATATTTTTATAAATAAAAACCTTTCTGACAAGTTTATTGTTTTGTTTACTATTTGGATGGATAACAGAGTGAAATTTTGGTTTAGGGTATGGAGAATGGCAAATGGTGGGTGAGGGAAAATTTTCATAACTGTTTTCTTAGCAATTACTCATCACAGCCTCTTAATGTGTGGTATGTAGCATCAGCATGAGGTCTTTTATCATATGGGTTTCAATTTCAGATCTGTGGCTTAGCAGTACAACTAGACTTGTTAAAAGTCCCTTTCTAATTATAATTAATTTTCTAATTAAGGGCCATTTAGTATCAAAGGGAAATGTGAGATGTGGTGGTAGATTACATGTACTTAGAGAGGGACTTGTAGCAAGTCTACTGTACAACAAATTTCACATTTTTTGGACTCATTTTTATGTTGCCTACAAGGTGACAAGGAATGGATACTCATCTCCTAATCAAAAATCATGAATTTATTATGTCTCCCCCCACTTTTATGGGGAGACATATTGTTTTTGTCGTGTCCGTCCGTCTGTCCGTCACAAACTTTGTCAGCGCAACTCCTCTAAAACTACTGAACTGAATTCAACAAAACTTGTTATATCGGAAGGACATCATAATATGACAATAGGTGCAACCTAAAATGGGACGCAGTTTTAGAATATTGTTGACTCAAAAAAAGTCATTTACATGTATCAATAACTAATAATTACAAATAACGAATTATTTGTGCAAATTACAAATATTTGTTACATTCTAAAATAGTGTCAAAATATAATAGGATGACGTTGACGGGACGAAATAACCTTCTTTTGGTGTTACGTAATCCATGACGTCATTTCCCGGTCAGAGTATTTCGCGCTCCAGCAGAAGTAAACAAAGCAACCTTTTTTCTGCCAGGTTTGGGGTGATTTTCTGTATAGCAATATATCTTTTTAGAAGTATTGGGTGGAGAAGATCGATTTTAAAACCTGGCAGAAAATGACGACTGGTTTCAATCAGGATTTTGGAAAAAAAAACACTGGAACATGCACATGCACAGGATTGATTAAAAATCTTCATGATCAGCTAAGCCTAAGGTAAGACCATCTTTTTTTCTATTCAGTGTTGAAAAGCTTTATCTTTTATTGTTTTTGTTTAAAATACCCGCTTACACATCGCCATAAATTGGATGAATTATTAGTAAACAATCACTAATCAGGATTGTTCCTAAGGCACCTGTTTACAATGACCATTCTCGCGAGAACTTGGCGTGATTATTTCATCTCTTTCACAACGAGAGTTTCCTTGAAAAATATATTTAGACAGTTTATTTTTGACTTTCCATCCGTATTCTCCTTTATATTTTAAAAAGAAATTTTACTGTGGTTATTAGATCTGTCAGTTTTAAAATTTATTAAAAGAAAAGCATCGAATTTCTGGCCCCATAGAAATTCGTGCCTAGTGCGCTTGCGCGCACGCAGAACATCCGGTTTGGATGAAAAACCAAACCATTAACTTTTGGAAGTTTCTACATATGTGGGACTGCGTCCCATATTATGTAGTTGTGCATATTACCAGGAAATTTGGGTCCTCAGATTTATGTGGAATTTATGGTCTTTTGAATTAGAAATTTGCTGAAAATCCTCATTATCACCTTGTCAGCGCAACTCCTCTGAACCTATAGAACCAATTTCAACGAAACTTGGTATATAGGAAGGACACCATATTTAGTTGTGCATATTCCCAGGAAATTTGATCCACAATTTTTTGTGGGAGTTGTGGCCCTTTAAACTTAGAAATTTGCTGAAATCCTCAGTAATCATCTTGTCAGTGCAACTCTTCTGAAACTACTGAACCAAATTCAACAAAACTTGGTTTTTAGGAAGGAAATTCTATGTAGTTGTGCATCTTACCAGGAAATTTTGATACTCAAATTATTGTGGGAGTTTTGGCCTCTTAACTTAGAACATTTTTGGGGGGAACGGGGGAGACATCATTTATGCAGGCAAATACAAACTTTAATTTATTTTCTTAGGTACCAATTTTCGTAGTCGGATGAAAAGGATCAGTTTGTGGATTCTGAAATTCATGTTTTTGAAGACTGCAGCATACAAATCAATGTTTAATTTCCCTTTCGTTGGGAATCAATTTTTGTGGGTAAATGCCACCAACGAAAACCATTAAAATAGATACCACACTAATAACAATGAAACCACAGTATGTCCAAAAGACATAATACCAAGCCTTGAATATGGAAAAGTATCCTGGAGCTCAACTTGAAGATAAAACTGATTTGGGAAAAGCAAATAGACCTACGCGGTCTATATCCCTCTGCTTTCAAAGTAAGAGAAGGCAAAAAAAAAAATGTTACAAATTTCTCACTTTATTGTTATTGATATTTTCTTTAGAACATAAAAACATAGAAAACTACAAAACAAAATACAAGACATAAAAGGTTGATATCAAAACAAATAATAATTCTAAACATGGTCAGTGCTGTCAAGTCTAATGGATTTTGCGTGAGAATCGCGCATTTTTATCTCAATTTGTTGGAAAATTCCTTTGATCTTTGTTTTTTTTCCCTTTGATCTTTGATTTTTTTTACCAAATCTCAAGCATTTTCGTGATGAAAACTTGGCAGCACTACATGGGTGAGCTGGAATGTTATTAAAAAGAGGTACATGTTAAACAGACAAAATACTCTAAGAAAAATTAAATGTAAAAAATGTATTGCCAGGAATATTGTTGTAATTTTTATTTAGTAAAAATCTTCACAAAATTTTTCAACAAAATTTAAAAGAAGACTATGTAAGTCCTGCCAATTTTTTGTCTATCTGGCAGATCTGGATTTAACAGAAGAACAGGAAGATATTTTTACTTCACATTCAGTCTTCGAAATTAGGCCGGACCTACCGGAAATATCTAGTTAAAATTGTTTTCGTCCAGTTAAATTTTGCATTAATATTAACAAACTTGATGAAAATAGGCATTTGGTCCACCAGACTCCACTTTCTAATTTCTTTGACTGTAGTAAGATCAACTTGAAAAAAGAGAGGTGCTTATCTACATTCATTCAAAGGTTGTTTGAAAATTCCATGAAAATCCATTGAGTGGTCAGTAGGCCCTTGGTGTAATGGAGACACCCTTATTTCTTATCACTATGTATGTACTCCCCCTTTTCTGATAAAAAAATCTGGTATAAATATAAAAAAATGGGTCAAAGACAGAAATGGCCGGATTTCGTTAAACAGAAAGTAGACAAGCGACAGGCCTGAAATCAAATCCCACATTACGGGACCCCACCCTGAAGCTGTATACCAAATATCAAATGGCTGTGAAAAGTAGTTGATGAGAAAACTGTTATGAAAATTTCTTCCCCGCCCGACCAACCAACCGCTGCCCGACATTCACCATTTTATAACCAGGAATTTTTCACTCCGTGAAATCCGGCCAATAAACACTTCTCAAATAAAGTCCCCCCAATCCATTTTAAGATGATTACTAAACATGTATATGAAAACAATATGATGAAGCATTGATGATCAAAATCTACAATACACAATGAACAATGAAAGACTCTTGGCTGTTTGATTATCCATTCATTATCATGATGAATTTCCAAGGACAAATATAAATACTAAAAGTAAGAACTAAACACCATCTTATCAAATACTTTTGATTACAGCAAAACCGGTTCAAATTTATCAGATTCTTTAGAGTTTACCAAGAAATTATTTAATTCTATGTAATTCCTTGAGTTTACCACTAAAACTGAGTCTGTTTGATAGAGTTTTTGATGACAACATTCATAAAACAAGAGGCTCCCAGGAGCCTGAATTGCTCACCTGGTCTAGATGTCAACACTATGAAGACTTTTGTATAGCTAAATGAGCTGAACATTTAAGCAAGCAACAGCTTTTCTCTATCTGCAATAGTTTTCATTTAATAGGCAAAAAACACTATTTTTGGCCTTAAATGGGCTGTTACCCCTTTAAGGGGTCATCTGACATCTGACAACTTGGACCCTATGGAGAATTTTGTAGAGCTAAATCAGCTGAACATTTAAGCAAGCATCAGCTTTTCTCTATCTGCAATAATTTCATTCTATAGGCCAAAAACACTATTTTTTGCCTTTAAGGGGCTGTAACCCCTATAAGGGTCATCTGACAACTTTGACCTTATGGAGTCTGTAGAAAAAAATAAGCTGAACATTTAAGCAAGCAACAGCTTTTGTCTACCTGCAAAGGATTTCATTCTATAGGCCAAAAACACTGTTTTCGCCTTTTAGGGGCTGTAACCCCTATATGGGGTCATCTGACAACTTCGACCTTATGGAGGCTTTTGTAGAGCTTAATGAGCTGAACATTTAAGCAAGCAACAGCTTTTCTCTATCTGCAATAGTTTTCATTCTATAGGCCAAAAACATGAACAAACGCTATTTTTCACCTTTAAGGGGGCTGTTACCCCTATAAGGGGTCATCTAACAATTTCAACCCAATGGAGACTTTGGTAGAGCTTTTGATTCTGAAGAGTCTAAGATCCTTTGGATTTTTTCTATCTGTAATGGTTGCTGAGTTATAAGCCATTTTAAGTGATTTTACCCTATGTTCTATTTTTAGTAACAGCGGCCATGTTTTAAAATGCGGATGGTTTGTTGCCAACATGTCATATATCATTCCTGCAAAGTTTCAGTTAAATTGGTTCAGTGGTTTCAGAGAAGAAGATTTTTGAAATTGTTAACGGACGACAGACAACTGACGACGACTGAAGAAAGACGGACCCATAGTGATGGCATAAACTCACATGGCCTTTGGCCAGGCGAGCTAAAAAAGTTTGTCACATTAATGATTAACAACATATTACAAACAAAAATAAAAGCTAAAATTTAAGGTGGATTTCTTCAGTTTTTGACAACGAAATAAAACTATCGTGATGCCATTAGTTCTTCAATTTCATCTGGATCTTTTGGAGTTTTGGCTGATAGTACGTCAGGCTGGGACGTTGTTATCAGGATGTTGTCCTCGATCCTGATCCCTATTCCTCGGTACTCTTCAGGAATGTCTGTATTCTCCTGTGGAAGGTATATACCTGAAATACATATAATTATAAACATTATAATGTTACTTCATTATGTTTCCAACAAACAAGAAAATGTCCAAGATAAAATGCCCCATCTGGCATTATTATACCCCCAGCAAACAAAGTTTGGAGGGGTATATAGGAAACACCCTGTCTGTCTGTCCGTCTGTCCACATAACTTGTAAGCGCTTCTCCTAAACCGCTTGACGGATTTTGCTGAAACTTAACATGGAGGAAGTACATCATATGTAGATGTGCATGAAGAATTTTCATTGCACTCTGACATCATTCAGGGGAGATAATTGGACTTAGACTTTTTAAATACATTATTCAAAGAAAGACCCTGTAAGCGCAACTCCTCTTAAACCCCTTGATGGATTTTGATGAAACTTTACATGAATAAAGTACATCATATTTAGATGTGCATGAAGAATTTTCAGTGCACTCTGACATCATTCAGGGGAGATAATTGGACTTAGACTTTTTAAATACATTATTCAATGGGAGACTCCGTAAGCGCAACTCCTCCTAAACCGCTAGATGGATTTTGATGAAACTTTACATGAAGGAAGTACATCATATGTAGATGTGCATGAAGAATTTTCATTGCACTCTGGCATCATTCAGATTATTGGACTTGAGATTTGAGTCCAATATGAAACTGGGGGTATCCTTTTGTGAGCTCGCTCACAGTATTACTTGTTTAATTATTCCTCGCAATCACCAAATCATGAAGTTGATTCCAAGAGTATAATTTTATCATGATTAAATGATTTATAAAGCTTCATGATACCATACTTCTTTCATGGTAAAGTTGCCTGAACCTTTACTAGGTTAATTTAACACACCCTTTTTGTGTGATATATCATCCATGAAGTTGATGAGACAAGCAAAGTTTTATGATGATTTTTGTTTGTTCATATCCTGATGTATATGTGTATAAAGTTTCATGGCAGTACCACACTTCCTTAATATAGTAAAGTAACTTGAACCTACAGGTAAACCTAAATATAACAACCCCTTCAACCTGATTTGGGACAATAGGACGAACAGACAGGACAGATGGGCAAACAGAACCGAACGCTATATGCCCTACTTTCATAGATGGGGCATAAAAATATTCTTAAATCAACTTCTTTTTTTTTTTTAAAAGACTGATGCATTTTTAAGTTTTTATACTGAAACCATCTAAACAGACAGACAAAGAGAACTGTATTGTTAACAGTTTTTGAGTTTTAGTGTTCACAAAGTCCAATTCTCAAAATCTGTGATTTTCGATAAAAAATTAGTTTTTTTTCAAAAATATTTAACAAATTTGCACGAAATTTTAATATGCAAATCATGACATGCTACTTAGCAGCTGTACAAAGTTTCAGAACTGTATTGTTAACAGTTTTTGAGTTTTAGTGTTCACAAAGTCCAAATCTCAATTCTGTGATTTTTGATAAAAAATGAAGTTTTTTTCCATAAATATTTCACATTTTTGCATGAAATTTTAATATACAAATTATGACATGCTACTTAGTAGCTGTACAAAATTTCAGAACTGTGTTGTTAATAGTTTTTGAGGTTTACGTGACGGTGTTCACAAGAATTGTTGACAGACGGACAGACGGACGAAGTTTAAAACTAATAGGGCATCCGCATCCTAAATATGTGGTGGGGTGGGAAACAAAGGGACAGTATTTTCAAAGAGAGAGTTAAGTAGGGGTGGAAAATTTGGCCTTTGTGGCACACTAACTTGGCAGTCCACAAAAGAATCTTTTACATGCATTATACATGTGAACCAAGATTTCACTGTGAAAATTTTTTTTCCTTTCTGACGGTAAATTCAATTATATTATATACAGTAAACCGGGAAATTTTCGCAGAAGTTTTATTTTCCCGTTGACATTGTTAGTGCAAAAATTAAACAGCGCGAATATGTTTGTCTTCCATTGTAGTCTATTGACAATACCTTTTCAACGCAAAATTAAAACCTGGTTGAAGGGCTTTGTTTGTGGAAACGTTGACTGTGTCATGGACATACATTACTTACCTGGCTCGATCGTGATAACCATGCCTGGTTGAAGGGCTTCATTTGTGGAAACGTTGACTGTGTCATGGACATACATTACTAACCAGGCTCGATCGTGATAACCATGCCTGGTTGAAGGGCTTCGTTTGTGGAAACGTTGACTGTGTCATGGACATACATTACTAACCTGGCTCGATCGTGATAACCATGCCCGGTTGAAGGGCTTCGTTTGTGGAATTGTTGACTGTGTCATGGACATACATTACTAACCTGGCTCGATCGTGATAACCATGCCTGCTTGAAGGGCTTCGTTTGTGGAAATGTTGACTGTGTCATGGACATACATTACTAACCTGGCACGATCGTGATAACCATGCCTGGTTGAAGGGCTTTGTTTGTGGAAACGTTGACTGTGTCATGGACATACATTACTAACCTGGCTTGATCATGATAACCATGCCTGGTTGAAGGGCTTTGTGTGTGGAAACGTTGACTGTGTCATGGACATACATTACTAACTTTGCTCGATCATGATAACCATGCCTGGTTGAAGGGCTTCGTTTGTGGAAATGTTGACTGTGTCATGGACATACATTACTAACCTGGCTCGATCGTGATAACCATGCCTGGTTGACGGGCTTCGTTTGTGGAATTGTTGACTGTGTCATGGACATACATTACTAACCTGGCTCGATCGTGATAACCATGCCTGGTTGAAGGGCTTCATTTGTGGAAATGTTGACTGTGTCATGGACATAACATTACTAACCTGGCTCGATCGTGATAACCATGCCTGGTTGAAGGGCTTCGTTTGTGGAATTGTTGACTGTGTCATGGACATACATTACTAACCTGGCTCGATCGTGATAACCATGCCTGGTTGACGGGCTTCGTTTGTGGAATTGTTGACTGTGTCATGGACATACATTACTAACCTGGCTCGATCGTGATAACCATGCCTGGTTGAAGGGCTTCGTTTGTGGAATTGTTGACTGTGTCATGGACATACATTACTAACCTGGCTCGATCGTGATAACCATGCCCGGTTGAAGGGCTTCGTTTGTGGAAACATTGACTGTGTCATGGACATACATTACTAACCTGGCTCAATGGTGATAACCATGCCTGGTTGAAGGGCTTCGTTTGTGGACACGTTAACGGTGTCATGAACATCCATACCAAGATAATGACTGACATGATGTGGACAAAATGGCTTGGCTGCCTGAAAGTTGAAGAGGTTATTGATAAATCATATGTATACTAATTAATGATAATATATACATAAGAATATGTCCAAAAGACATAATACCCAATCTTGCAGGATATGGGACAAATGGATAGACGGACCAACGGATGAACAGACTGGACACTTTATGCCCCCCACTTTCGTAGAAGGGGTATAAAAAGTAACACAACTGAACTTTAATCTGAAATGAACTTGACACAAATTCTACCATGATATATAAAACAATTAAATCTTTTCTGTAACCATGTTCATTTTGCAAGACTGCAGTAAAAGAAAAAAGATTTTTCCTTTTTATTTCATAAAAAAATATTAAACTATTTTAAAGTATTGCATATGGTTATATTTAGGGCTAGAAATAAATTCCGTAGACAGAATCCCCAGATACATGAACAACTTTATGTATATAACTTTTTAACAATTGTACAGATTTTGGGCTACATATTCATTTGCAAGTCTCTGATATGAAGTTTAAAGTACGAAAAGGAAATTATTGAGAAAGACAATGGACTGCATATGTAGAAAAAAGTGTACCCAACCCGGAAACATGAAAAGGTAAATTCAACCCGAAGGTAAACCTGATTTAGGATCGACAGATGGATGAACAGACAGACAATAGAAAATCTTAAGAGTAAAAATTATCGTCAGTGTAGATTTCAGCCATATTCACACCTAGGATAATTTTTACACTTAAGATTTTTTGTGAAACTGGTTACAGAAAACTATAAACCTTGGGAACCATCTTTGTCACCTTTTGTTTTTGGGCAACAAAAAAATGTTTACCTCATAAATACTGCTACAGAAGGGAGGAATTATGCCTAATTTTTGTAGCTCCTGACCCAGTAATCCCAACATGTACATATAGATGTCATTCATTGATTGTCCTGGAACACAGGCGTCTATACATTTTCTCTGTATGTTGAGCAATATGTCATATAATCTTCTCTGGCTAGGTGAAAATTTTCCTGAAAAAAATCTGAATTTTCAATCATGTTCTAAAATCACTATTAAACCATTTATATGCCATACACTTGAAACATCTCAGAGTTTGCCAAACTTATAATTTTTTTGCCTGACATAGGTCTAACCAAATTAAATCTAAGGACAGGCCCAATCATATTTTACTGACCAGCTCTATCAACTAGTACTGTGGATTCATTTATTTCATGTGTACCAATTTTCATGAATAAGCGAAAAGGATCAGTTCGTGGATTAATAATTAGTGGTTCTAAAGTCTATAGCCTACAGACATGACAGATCAATGTTAAATTTGAAGTGAAAACTGTGACAGAAATATTTGTGACGCTACACAGGGATGTACCTGCGCTACAGGATGTCACAAGGCAACATATAGTGCCTAAGTGATTCCTAATATGTCGTTTTGCAAAAAGTTGTAGGGGACATAATAATCTGCTAGAAAAACAGCCAGCTGCCTTCAATATGACCAATTTATTTTCCATAGAATATTCGACTATTAAATTGCTATCTCTCCTCGACCTTAGATAATCTTAATTATCTCCCCTTACCTGACACAGGCCAAGTCCTTGTGATGTCACTGACGTAGCCGTTATATTCACAGCCAGCATCCATGAGAACTAAATCTCCATCATTGACAATCTTGTTGTTGTTTACATAGTGGATGATGTTTGCTCTGTTCCCACCTGAAAAATAAATTATTGGAAAATAAGGCAGAGGATCTTAAATGTATACTTTTTCTAATATTATTATCAGGTCTTTTTTAGATATAAAAAAGAATCTAAAAATGAAGGAATAGAAAGAAGCAAAGAGCCACTATGGGGCATTTGAGTGTCAAAAGTCCAAATAGGAAATGACGAAACCGGCAAACACAAACATGAACAGCATGAAGAAACACAAAACACAAAATCAAACGAACGGAAATCAACATCAGGAACTCAAGTCATAATAAGCGAGAACTCAGGAGAAGTTATCTTTTTATGTGTTCACATGGGTAAAGAAAGTCTAAACTAAAGGTGAATGCTAGTTAGGCCCATTTTGGTTTATTTTTGACGAGCGAGTGAGTTGGTGTTTTATAACTTAAGGTTGTACAAGGGTAATGAACATGAAGTGGATGATAAATGAACATGACATAATGATGAAAAATATGAGGGGGGTAAGCAAAGGAACAGTAGTGAATTGGTAGTTTACGCTCTTACACTTTAGGTTATAGAAGGGTGATGAACATGAAGTGGATGATAAATGAACATGAAATGATGATAAGAAATATGGGGGGAGGTGGGTAAGCAAAGGAACAGTATATTTTTTTTTGGAAAAGGGGAGAGGTGTGATTTTGTGTCATGCATACTTCTGTAAAAAGGGAAATTTTCATGAGGGGTTTATTTTCGCTAATTTCTCGACCATAACGAAGTGAAAATATCCCCTTGCGTAAATTACATTTAGAAGGACACAATATTCCATGATCTAATAAAACGCGAAACTAAAACCTCAAGAATGCATTTTGGTACCGAGAAAGCTAAATTTAAACCACGTGAAACTAGATACCAGGGAGATGATAGCCATCTCCAAGGGCCCCGCTCCCATAAAAAATTGTGGACCGGCATTAAACTCAAACTTGATCTGTAACTCATGAAGGTAAACTCACATACCAAAAATCAGTTCATTATCTATAAGCGTTTAGAAAAAACTGCGGAAAACTGAAATTTTAATGAATTTTCAAGTTTCAAAGGGCCATAACTCCCATAAAAATTTGTGGACCAGCACGAAACTCAAACTTGATCTGTAACTCATCAAGGTAAACTCACATACCAAAAATCAGTTCATTATCTATAAGCTTTTAGAAAAAAAGTCCGGAAAACTGAAATTGTAGTGAATTTTCAAAGTTCAAAGGGCCATAACTCCCATAAAAATTTGTGGACCGGCACAAAACTCAAACTTGATCTGTAACTCATCAAGGTAAACTCACATACCAAAAATCAGTTCATTATCTGTAAGCGTTTAGAAAAAAAGTCCGGAAAACTGAAATTTTAGTGAATTTTCAAAGTTCAAAGGGCCATAACTCCCATAAAAATTTGTGGACCAGCACGAAACTCAAACTTGATCTGTAACTCATCAAGGTGAACTCACATACCAAAAATCAGTTCATTATCTATAAGCGTTTAGAAAAAAAGTCCGGAAAACTGAAATTTTAGTGAATTTTCAAAGTTCAAAGGGCCATAACTCCCATAAAAATTTGTGGACCAGCAAGAAACTCAAACTTGATCTGTAACTCATCAAGGTAAACTCACATACCAAAAATCAGTTCATTATCTATAAGCGTTTAGAAAAAAAGTGCGGAAAACTGAATTTGTTACGGACGGACGGACAGACTGATTACTATAGGGCGTCCGCAACAAAGTTGCGGGGCCCTAATTATCCCCTTATACAGTACTCCATATCCCTTCATTTTCAGTTTATCATGTTACAAATTGTTACCTGCCACAACTGGTGGATAAGCAAGAATCTGGGCATCTCGTATTCGGCACTCATAATCAATTCTGGCATAAAGGTGATGTTCATTAACCTACAAAGATAAAGAATAACATAGATACTATTGGTTTTTAAAGTACATGTATCAATGAAAATGGTTTACTTTGCAGAAAAGTCCAAGACCAAAGTATTTCACAGAACAGTTGCAATAATTATAGATTTGATTGTTTAACACTAGTTCATTGACATGATTGAGACGTTGTTGACAGCAACTCTCTTTTTTGAGGGGGGGGAGAGTTCAATTTTGTGGTACTAAAAAAGTTTTATCAGAAGCATTGCATTTCATCAAATGGAATCAGAGCTGACAAAAATAAATGGTGGTAGACTGCAACCTTAAAACCACAATTTTCATACGCCATGAAAAATATTTCTATCGAATATAGAAAATATTGCAGAGGAAAAAAAATATGTAGCCATCTTAATGCTTTATGAGTCTGAAGTAACCTTTGCACGAAAACAGTGACCTGACAATAGATCTTACCCCTGGATACGAACTTCTCATAACCTCTTTAAATGCCTCCGCTGTGATATCACAACTCTTCCTCATCAGTTCTACCTCACTCTGAGATTTAAAAGCTTTGAGGGCCTGTAAATAGGTTGATACAGTTTCTATGGACGAATGATTGTTCTCTTTTATAAAGTCTTTCAAGGGACCTTCTTGTATTTGTGGGTTTATAATTGTTCTTTCGTTATACCACAAAACAAAGCCAGATTGATCACAAAGGTATCCTCTTAGAAAATCCCCTATGTCTGTGTTATTGAATGCACTGTCGACACCTGTTAGCTGTAATGTTCCGTCGACCCCGGACCGAGGACCATCCCACTTCTCCTTTTCAATGTCACGTTTTGGCACAAAGAGGGTAGTAATCGGAGACTGACTTTTATTAAACTGCATCACCAATAAACTATCTGGTTCCAAGAATCCACAAAGATATAGAAAGTCTGTGTTTTGATGGAAAGGATAAGGAATGGCATTTGACATAAACTGTTTTGTTGCAGAGGGTATTAACATGATATGATTTTTATCCATTTTCTGTTGAAGAGCTAAGGTCATGAGGTCCTGCCGTCTTTTCTTGTATTCTTCTTTTGTTATCCCAGGGGTTACCTCCCCTTTCTTGATCATATGGGGGTGAGTTTCTGCCGCTGGCTGGCCAAACCATCTTTTAAAACTTTTTCTCACTACTGGGAATGTCAAAAGTTTTCTTCTCTTTTGGTAACAAACTTTGCCTAAAAAGTTCAATATCATTTAAATATATAAACTTTTATTGGTATTATCAAAATAAATAGGGGAAGATATGAATGAGATGTCAATTTTTGTGCATGCCATGGTTAAGACTCGAACATTGAATAAACATGTATTATATTTTTAATCTTGGGCCAATGCAAGACAGCAAACAGCAACTGCTTGTAATGTTCAAGACTGCTGGATTTTAAAAGTGTGGCTTGTTTATGAAGGTTGTGTTGCAAACACTTATTCTCATTGTCTTGTTTTTTGTTTTTTTGTTGTTGTTTTTTTTTTGGGGGGGGGGGGGGGGTTGTGAATCATGTGTGAATGTGGTTTTATTAGTCCTCTTGTGTTTTGTGATTATCATTAAACAAGATTTATTGAAGTAGTAGTCCACCTAAGAATCATGCAAAATTGAAGAAAAGTGAGTCATTGATAAAAAAGCTACAGTGGTTTATTTCTAACAAAAGATACACCTCGTTCAAAGTATATAAAATATACAAATAAATAACAATTTGCTCATAACTGTCTGGTCCTGAGAGAAATCTTGCCATTTTGTTAATATGGTTTCTATTGAAATTATTGGATTATTGGCAACGCGACGGGTGTGCTATAGCAAGCAGGAACTGCTTACTCTTCCGGAGCACCTGAGATCACTCTGGTTTCGGGTGTTTACTGGTTTTGTCTCTGTCGTTTCAGACTTTTGACATTCGGATACCCCATTGGTACCTCTGCTTATTTTAAGAGTTATCTCCCTTTCTTACATTTATATATATTTTTTTCTCTCAGGACCAGGGCTAGTTTGGAAGAAGAGCACAAAAGATCAAAGCATGATGCTAGTAGGAGTAAAACATCAAAAATAAATTGGTGTAGGCTTTCCACCCATGAATTGCTCTTTGCATGATTCTTATAAAAAGTGGTACTTAATTAACATTGGAAAGTTCACACATTTAAGTCTGTAACTTGTACAAATGTATGTCTACACAAGTTCAACATATTAAAGATGTATGCGAGCTTTAAACATGTTTAATATTTGTGATGGCAAGAGCAACCCTTTGACATAATTATGATGTCTTCAATTGGTCAACAGGCTTGTGGCATAGGAAGTCCAATATGCAAAAACCACTAACACAAGCATGACAAAGGGGGCATTCTTATGAGTTAAAGTCCAGTGAGTGTCTTAACCACTCAGCCACAACTTGGGAGAAGGCCACTTACAAAATATGTTTGTTTTCTGCTACCATGCATACAAAAAAGGGTACATGGGTAGGAAAATTATTCTATTTTTTCAATTATTTTACCTTGAGTCAAAACAGGTCCTGTACAAGTACCAAACGAGCTAGGTAGTTCAATCTAGCTAGTTAAGCTCGATCGAGCTTTCATTTTTTATCTCCCTTTGCTGTTTTTGACTAAAATCTGCCTATCTTTATTAAATCTTCCCTATGCATCATGAAACTATAAGGCTGTTTTTAAGAAGGTCATCTTTGTCAATAATTGTAATAATTTTTCACTTCTACCGTGGAATTTTTTTTCATGAATATTGGACTTTATTGCATTAAGTCTAATGCAAATTTGATTCTTCGTAAGTCAACAGTAAAAGTTCAACCTTTTGATGTTTCTTTGTTCAGATACAAATTTACAAATATTTATTAGCACAAACTCATAGATCAGGCATATTGTAAAACATGGGCTGGGCTGGTCTGGTCAATTAATTCAGATCAACAAAACTAACATTAAAATGAACTATAAAATATGTAAATTGATTATTTTAAAGCAGCCCATGTTTTACATAGCCCAGCCCAGCCCATGCTTTATATTGCCCAGCCCAGCCCATGTTTTACATAGCCCAGACCAACCCAGACCAGACCAGCCCAGCCCATGTTTTACAATATGCCCATAGATCAGTACATGGTTAATGTATGTTGACTTAAAGTTGTGAGAAAGTTTCATCTTGCACTGACAACAACTGAAACAAATATTGATCTTTTTGTTAATAATCACAAAGGGAGATAATATTTTAAAGCTTGATCGAGCTTACCTAGCTCGATTGAACTACCTAGCTTGTTTGGTACTTCATAGATATAATATACATAGATAAAGCTCGAGGTTTTTGCCATGCTGTGAACCCCACGGTTCTCTTTGATATATCAAACACGCGGCACTGCGTAGCGAGGTCTTTGATGCAGATGATATTCGCCGATATGTTGAGGGTATATGATAATTAATCTTAGATTATATCGATGGCTGACCTTATCGGTGGTATAATAATTAGTTAATTACCGGTAATCCTTAAACGATAAGGTGAGCGGATGCAATAAAGTAGACACAGCATGATACGACCTGTCTTTCAGTGTTTATTTGATGAAAATCGGTTGAAGAAAACGGTCACTGTAATGATGTTATCTACTACAAAAATGTCATTATTTAAATATTGAACTAACAGGTAGGTTCTTTAAAACTGCGATAACTTCTTTTTCTGTAATTTCCTATATATCAGACCAAGTCCAATTAAAAGAGGAAAAGTTTGCCTATCTAGTGATACTAGTCATAAAAGCGTCGAAGTGCGTCGAATTTTCATACAATCGTTTGAAAATCTTCTTTTTATCGATAGAGGAAATATGAATTATTGTTCGTAGTAATTATATACACTTGGACAAAAGCTAAGGACCACCGATTTTTTAAATTTTCAACAATTTTGTTTTCTTTTTTTTTCGTATAGATGCAAATCAATTAGATCAAAAACCTGCATGGTGATATATAAGACGAAAATGTCCGCTAATGTTTAAACGTTTTTCTGTTATGAAACCAGTACGTTTGTGACCAACAGTTGGCTTCTTTTAAACATTTGGAAAATTACAAAGAAAAAATCCAGAAAAGGTTTGCAGCTAAAATTGTCTGTAATTAAGAATTTGTTCTTGATTGCATAAAAAATGAATGACCTTAACTTAAAAAAATACAATTTCTAAACAATAGAATAAAATTTCAAGTTCGATATCTTTCAAATTTTTACGTATTGTAAAAAAAAATATCCAATATTTTTGCCTCAATTTTATGATCCACCATACGTTTGTGATGCATGTCGGCTAAAGATATCAAGACGGCGAAAAACGAAGAACGAAAAGAAAGTTGTTAGTTCGTTTAATGTATTCAAGGAGACAGATGCAAAATCTGTAATCCCACGCAAGACCCCAGTCCAAGTACTTTTTATGCCCATACTGCTTCTGATCATAGATTCTCATTTAAAGAGACTGAAAGAGAGTTCTTTATTAAACCGTGTTTCTTCGTCAACAGAAAAAATAAGCCATCGGATATACGTTACCAAAAAAGACGCTTGAATGGCAGATATTCATCAACGATGTGAATGTGACACATTCTGAACGTTTAAGCGGTGTTGACAAAAACTTACAAAACGGACCTCATCCTCGGCTGAGAAAATCATATCGATTTAATTATTGTCTCAGTCCTCGTTCATTATTTCATTAATTTGATCTTCCGTTACCTCGATTTCTTCAATGCTAGCCATATTAATCGTGGTGAAAAAAATGACAAAAGGGAAGACAATTTTATTGAAAGTTGGACGCCATTATCTTTCGGTCATAAAATCAGTCGATATCCGCTCAATTATGTCAATTAACACCAAGTATGACACCCCGATATCAAGTGGGTGATAAAAAGTCGGCGAATATCATCTGCCTCAGATGTCTGTCCGGAGCATTATCTATGTATATTATATCTATGGGTACTTGTACAGGACCTGCAAAAGGGAAACAATCCAGACTTAAAGGGTTCTTGTGCCAATATGGAAAAAAATAAGGGTCAAAGAACTACAGGTGCCAATGGGGTATCCAAATGTCAAAAGTCACAAAGTACAGAGACAAAACCACATGAACAGGACAAAAAACAGACAACATGTATAATCATTTACTCATTGTACATGGGGGGAAATATTTTTAATGGTATTTTTGTTATTTCAATATTGTACACTCTTGATCACTCTTCAGTTTTAAGTTTTCATATGCCAGTGTAATTCAAAGAAATAAGTGTTGATTAATAAACATGATAAATAGATCTACCAAAACTCAAGTTGAATCTTCCAACTTTCATTTTCAATGTGCCCCTTACTTCCCTGAAAGTCAAGGACAAAGATTTTTTACAAATGATCATATCTTTTTATTTACTGGCATTCAAACATTTATAAAAATTAAAATCAAAGAACTTTGGGTTCATTTCTTTAACATAACTATCTTCCCGGTTACAAATAGTGAAAATTACTCCTTTTTTTCATGTACACAAGGCATAACCTGAAGGTCAAGGTTGAAAGTTTTGGCTAGAATTTTCTGTAGCGTGTTTAATTTGGTAATTATTTGTTCCATCAAAACATGTCAGTCATAAGACAAAGTTTATGTGTCACAGAAATTTAGATCTACACCACAATTTTTAAAAATATATCCTAAAGAAATTTAAATTTCATGTTGACAAATGGTTGATGTGAAACTGAAACTGGTCATAAAATGTGCGCCCAGTTGAGACCTAATTTGTAACGGGTGTAGGTAATCATCGAGTTCGAGTTCGAGTCAGAGTTAAAGTTCGAGTTACAATTCGAGTTAAAGTTCGAGTTATTTTTCGAGTTCGAGTTAAATTTTGAGCTAACTCGAAACAGTAATTTTCATAGACATAGTCGAGTTACGACTCGAGTTAAAGTTCGAGTTAGAGTTCAAGTTACAAATCGGGTTCGAGTTAGAGTTCTGACCTAAAGAAAACCTATTTTTAGCAAACTACAACACTTTCCACGAGAAAAAATAATAATTCAGACATCTATTATATTGTGCTGTGGTTTAAGAAAAAAATATGTTAATTCTCCCAAGGACGAGACAATACTTTGAAATACCTTGGTTTATTTTGTTGCAAAAAAAGGCCGCGTTTACAGAAAAAAGAAAAAAAAAGTTTTAATTTTTATCAAAGTCGTCAGTTTAGTTTTTAGGACAAGACTAAGGGGACGACCATTTGATTTTGAGGGGGCTGTTTTTGTTAATAAATATTCTGGCTTGGAAAAAGTTGGAAATAAAAAATACAATGCATAAGATTTATAACCAATCCCTAAACAAACTAGAAAAACTGTTAGTCGTGGCTTACTAATAAATACCCCGCTACCTCTTTCCTAAAAACAGATCAAATTTTAAACTAGGGGTGCAAATCTACACTATTTTACGAAGATGGTGTGAAAGTTTCACTGACATCCATTGATGGGTTTGGGAGAAGTTGCGGATAGTTGAATAGCGAATTCCATGTTTCGCTTCCCCAAAATCAGTTTGATCAAATTTTAAAAGAGGTGCATATCTACATTTTGTCACACAGATCGTGTGAAAGTTTCATGAAAATTCATCAAGGAGTTTAGGAGGAGTTGTGATAAGAGATGGGTACCCTAAAGTGTAAGGAAGGCAGGACGGACGAACGGATGGGACGATGGACAGACACCTCTATCACTATATACGCCCCATTTTTTCAAGAGGGGGTATAATGATGAACGAAAGACCAAGTTCTGGATATAGAACAATAAATAATTTGTAACTCGAACTCTAACTCGATTTGTAACTCGAACTCTAACTCGAACTCGATTTGTAACTCGAACTCTAACTCGAACTCGAGTCGTAACTCGACCATGTCTATGAAAATTACTGTTTCGAGTTAGCTCAAAATTTAACTCGAACTCGAAAAATAACTCGAACTTTAACTCGAATTCTAACTCGAACTCGAATTGTAACTCGAACTTTAACTCTGACTCGAACTCGAACTCGATGATTACCTACACCCATTTGTAACCCCCATTTATGCCAATGGTTACAAGGGTTACATTAGTTACACCAGTATCTATATCTAGAAATCATGTAGTCTACCCTCATAATTTGTAACTTATTTACGGTCGATGGTTACAGGGGTTTTATTGATATAGAATTTGCACTTATAAATCATTCAAAGCCAAATGGCTTGTGTTCGACATTCATACCCAGGGAATCCCAGGTAGGAAAAAGTCGGTCACGTGGGGCAGAACAGATGAACCTGGGTAAGTATAAAATCTTATCTAGGTTTTTTTTTCGAATGTACACATACAAAACAGGTGTCACCCGTGTTCTATTTTATTTCTTAACCTGGGCAAAATAATCTACCTATAGCTTAGCTGCCCAGAGAGTAAATGTCGAACGCGCCCTATATCTCATGGTTGCCATGACAACACCTCATAACTTTCAGCCATACATTTAAGGTAAAATATAAGGCACAGGATAGGTTATGGCAAATTTGGACAAAACCGTAACAATAAGAATAAACCGTAACAATAGGAAATTCTTATTGTTACGGCAAAGACGAATATCAGAATCGGGTGACAGGAGGGAGAGCGAATCATTTACGGCTGTAACAATAAGAATTTTTTTTTATGGCAAAATGATATGAAATAAAGAGAAGCATAACATTTTATTGATATTTATATAGATATATAAAAAGCGGGCAAAAAACACTCTGTTTAAACCATTTAAGACATCCATCACAGACGACAGTGCAGTGGCATTAGTGAAACAAACTTTGCAGATTCATTATGCAATTTCTTTCCTCCTTTGATGCAACATATATGTATATGCAAGTTATAAAAATTCCTTCGATTATATTCTTATATTCTGTTTAGATATGAAATATAATTAACAGGTATATCATGTGTAGATAATTGCTACTTGTTTATTGCAATCACCTTTTATATCCGTCCGTCTGTCTATCCGGCACAATATCTCGGCTTCTACAGAAGGGATTGATTTCAAATTTGGTAGACTGCTTTAGCATGATGGGATGTACATTTGCTCTTCTTTCCAGGTCATTCAATGATCTACTTCCTGTTTTCCGAGCCGACTTAAACTTTTTAAACAGTCAAAAATGAGAAAATTTTTGTAACAGATTTCATGGATTTCTCAGCTTCTACAAAAGGGATTGCTTTCAAATTTGGAACACAGCTTCAGCTTGATGAGTTGTATTGAGTCTCCCCTTCCCAGGCCAGTCAGTCATCTATTTCCTGTTTTTCAAGCACAAATTATCAGAAATAGTGAAATGATGTGTTGAAATCTGTAAAATACATGACAAATTTGTAGCTCATCTCACGAAAGTGAGGGGGGCTTATGTGATATCCCTGGAGTCGGTGTCCACACCTACTTAAAGAAGAATTGTTAAGATCCATACACGCTTACTGACAAGTGCCACATCAATGCTATTGGTATGGTAGGTGGCACTAGGTGCATTTAGTGATGCTGAGCACAATGCATGCTTCAGATGCTGGCTGTGACCTATATTTTCGCATGGATGACCACTTACAGAAGAATAGTTAAAGTCCATTCCTGCTTAAGTACCACATTATCTAAAGTGGTATGGTACATGTAGGTGCTCATAGAGATGCTTAGCAAGATGCATGCTTCAGATGCTGGCTGAGACTTCTTTTTGCATGGATTGAGCACTTATCGTGCTTATAATTATTGACAATAACGCGCAACGAGGTGAGCTTTGTAATCAATAGATTACCTATGTTTAATGTTATATGAAACTTGTTGTTCTTGGTATTTATTTTTGTATATGCATGTTATATGAATTGTCAATTTTTGTAACCTTGTTCCTTGGAGAGGATATTTGTAGGCCTTTGCCTGCTATCTAACATGTCTAATCATTATTTTAATGAATAAAATATTTTTAAATCATAAAACATTTTTACTTTAGAATTGCAAATATGGCGGCCCCTATTGGACTGCTGAGAGAGTTTGTTAACCAACTGAAAGAGGATCCTGATATGCTGTATATGCCACAGTTAGCTTTCCTAAAGGATTATATTGAGAGGTAAAATAAAGCCCCTAAAATAGTCAAACCACACCCACTTATGAAAATATGAAAAAGTATATGCAAATATGATATATTTATATCTATATCAAAAATAATAAGGCCAAAACAAAATATATGTTTGCTTCCTGCTTCCTACTCTTGAAAATTAGGGTAAGTAGGTAGGAAAATTATTTTTTTTTACAAAATTACATTGAGTCAATGGGGAAGCAATCTCAACTTTAATGGTGCTCATTCCAAAATGCAAATAAAAACTTTAGGGTAGGGCCCAAAAAATAGGGTAGGTAGGGAACGGGAAACAGACATATATTTTTTTTTTGGCCTAAAGTCTGTATGGTATATAATAAAATGACAATGAGCTATTTTTCGTCGCAGCTAGCTGTAAGCTACGACGAAAAATAACTCATTATGATCATTTTATTATGTATCAAATATGATAGCTGAAAACTGTGTAAATTAATACTCCTAAAATAGACACTTGGATTGAATGCATGTTAATTAGCAACTGTGAAAATAAGTATGTATACAGATAACAATTTTCATAGGTCTCTTAACCTATATGTAGATCTTGTTGGAAGCAGATAAATTAAATTTATACTTTTCTGTTTAGGAGGAAAAATTTCCCCTAAGATCAATGAAAAAAAAGGAGAGAAATATTTTTATTTTTCAGCTTGGGAGGAACAATTCCGCCTAAAAAACCAGATCCTGAACCAAAGGATGAAAATGATGAAGCTGAAGATAAGGCAGAGGTCAGTAAAGGTCAAGGTCAAATGATAGAAATGTATCTTTTGCATGGGAGGGGGATATATAGGCAAATATGACATAAGCACAATTTCTCCTTAACCACATGAAAATTTTGATGTTACTTTACACTTGGGAAATATTTCATATTGAGATGTAATTTCGTGAATTTCAGATATAATACAGGGGAGATAACTTGACTTTTAAGTACAGGGGTTCCCTATTTTGTCCGGATTCCACGTAGTGAAAAATCTGGGTCATAAAATAGTGAATATAACGGGCGGGTGGGCAGCATCATGATGGGGTCCCATAATTTGATTCGATTTCAGGTCTGTTGCTCACCCTCTTCCTAATTGAAGAAACATGGCCAGTTTGACTTTTACTGATTTTTATACCCCGCCCCACGAAGTGGCAGGGTATTATGTTTTACCCTCAGTTTTTTTCAGTGTCTGTCTGTCCCCCAAGGTTTCCGACCAATAACTGAAAAACACATCAAAGGATTTGAATGATATTTTGCACAGCTGTTTAGTACTATAAAATACAGTTCAAGTTTGATTTCCAGCATGATCTAAAAAATAGTTTTCGAGATAGGCCACTTTGAAAAATCAAATTTCATGATATGTTGAGTTTCTGACTGATAACTTGAAAGCACGTCAAGGGATTTCAATAATATTTTGCACAGCTATTTAGTATTATTAAATACAGGTCAAGATTAATTTCCAGCATGATCTGAAAATAGCTTTTGAGATTAGCCACTTTGAAAAATCAAATTTTATGAACTGTTGATATTATATTGTGGCGGGGTTTCATTTAATGTGCCATTAGATGCCCTATTTTTGTTGTATTTAATGCCCCATCTTTTAAACTAGGGGGCATGTAGTGTTCAGTTCCATTTGTTCCTTCATCCAAAATGATGTGAGATGGGACATTATGTCTTTTGGACATATTCTTGTTTGTTTTTTTCTTTTTTCTCAAATTATACCTTGTTTATATCTTGTTTATAGCCTGAAGCTGAGCCTGAACCTGAAAGTGAAGAAAGTGATGTTGGTAAGAAATAGAGATCAAAGACAACATCGAAAAAATATATTTGATGTTTAAACCCTGATTTAGTCTTTCTTGCAATTCATATCAGAAAGTCCACCAATATAATAGAATCTGGTTGTGTTCAAATACATGTATATAAATTTGATTTTTTGCTGACTGTGTAAAATTCCTTATTTCTGAAGGACCTATTCTGAAATTCAACTTCTGTCCTCGTAAATGTCGCTTACTGTACTCGTAAATAACGTTATGACTAATCAACAACATTGAGGACAATGAAAATCCCACAATGCAACACAATTTCTGACAAGGTCCATTAATAGATTACTTATCCAGTTAGTCTTTGCTTCTTACTTAAAATCTAAAAACTTACGGGAGTACGAGCCTGAATTTTTTCGTTATTAGAAGTTATTTAAAATAGAAAATTTGGATAGAATAGCTCAAAATAGCTAGACTTTATGAAAAAAGTTTTCAATAACATGGAGCCGTTTTCGACATATAAGCACCTAAAAATATGGCGGGAAAAAAACTTCTCTAGAATTTTCATAGGAATTACATTGCCAATTATTCTTCTGTTTTAACATAGCAATTATAATAAGAATTGGTTGAAATTTTTAAAAGATGTTTATTAGGACCTTCTCTAATTATTTCTGAACAAACATTAGGAAAACATGTTGGAAAATTTTTAATGCATTTGAATGGATAAAAGCAGAGATAATCCTGAAAATGTTCAATTTCTGAGGCTTGTACTCCCTTAAGTACAATGTATAAGCATTATTCAATGTTTGTGGTTGGTACATGTAGTTAGATTGAATGTCAATCCAAGTGTCATTCAAGACCAGGTGAGCGATTCAGGCTCTTGGGAGCCTCTTGTTGTTATTAATGACAAACATGCTTTCCTGGTTCTCATGGATGGAAGTCAAACACAAAATTATAAAACGAAGTGAGAATTTTATATTGGCTCCTCTGAACATGTACCAACCACCAAAATAAGAATGAAACAATAATTTTGGGGGGTTGGGTGGGCGGCAGAACCACATTTTATGCAAAGTTTCCTTATATGTTAACATAGTTTTTTTCAAAAATTTTAAAAATTGCAAGCAACACAGAGATGCTAAAATTGAACCATTTTATATACATAAGTTGATAGAAATTCTTGTAAATTTTAATAGACCATGAATATTTTTTTAGGCAAAAATAAAATATATGTAGCAACATTTTTTGTGCACAAAAATGCAAAATTTTTCATAAACAAGAAATGTAAATCATTCTTCATTTCTATTTATAGAACTAGATAACAGTGGCGTCATTGAAGACAACGACGAGGAATCTCCTGAATATGGAGACGAAAGTGTAGAAGTGACGGAGGAAATGATGGACGCTGCAGACGAGAAAAGATCTGCTGCTATGTCTGCTCTATCAGAAGGTTATTTATAGAATATACCGTGGTTTCATTATTATTCGTGGGATATCCATTTTCATGGTTTTTGTTGGTGGCCTTGAACCACGAAATTTGATACTTCAGGAAAAAGAAATTTAACATTGATCTGTATCCTCCAGAATTGAGAACCATGAATTTAAGAATCAACAAATTTATCCCTTTTTTAATCAAACCACGAAAATGAATGAATCCACAGTTAACACAGAGTTGTGGAATTCATGTTTCTATTCCTGAGGTTGAAAAAATTTCTCAAACACTCTTTTATACTTACTTACTTATGCTCTTCACCCATATAGTTACCTAAGGCTGTAACTAGAGATCTCCATTCAACACAGACCTTGGTAATCTTTTCTATTTTATCCCAGGTCTTTTCAAACACTTTGTATGAATGCATCTTAAAATTTGAGTCCAAACAACTTATTATAATAGCAAAAACTTATGTATATCAAACATTAAATAAGCTGAAAACCCATCGTAACAAAGCCCTGGATAAACTGTAATCTTGTCTTGAACAAGCAGTCATTTCTTGATATTTCAATTCACAATGTATTTTGATCTTATTCAAATCAACCTCTGTATATGGTAAATAAACTTTTCAGTCCAAAGACTTAATTTCACTTGACCAAAAATAACCTCTAAATGCCTACGAGTATGGACAGGTGAAAAAAAGGGAATAACTGAACCGTAGGGTAATTAATGTTTTATGACATAACAGAACCTTTGCAACAAGTTTCTCTTGTTCTTTATTTAAAAAAAAAAAAAATCCAATCTATATTTGTCTAAAGTTTTTTGAGTTTTTAAAATTCTGCCAGACCTCAGTCTTTTCATTGTGGCTAACTTTTGGTTTTCTGCTATCATGTCATCTTGTTCAGACAAGTAGAAAACAAAAAGCTGTCAATCTAGAACAAACAAATCCCCCCCCCAAATAATAGATGTTGTAACAAAATAGAAAATAATGAGATGTGGAATAAGTGTACACAACACAGCCCACAATCAATCAGCAATTCAGAAAAACCAAAATGGACAACCGCAATCAGCCTTCAACAAAGCCAGTAAATCATTGTTCTGTAGTTGTATGACTTATATGTTTGTTGACTGATTTATATGATGGGCCCTATGATTAGGGAATAAAGATATTGAAGCGTGAAGCGGCGAGGTATTATGTTATTAGGTTTCCAAATGATAACTTTAAAACGCTTCAAAGGATTTTAATGATATTCAATGTTGAATGTTGAGTACAATAAAATACAGGTCAAGTTCAAGTTCAATTTCCAGGATGATCTTAAAAATATTATTGAAGATTTGCCACTTTGTTAATTTTCCAAATTTGAAAATGATGAAATTTTATGGTCTCTTCTGTCTCTGTATAGAAGTATAGTATACAAATATATTTAACTATTGATGAATATTGTTGTGGGATATCATTTTATGTCCCATTACACGCCCTACATGTATTTTTTTTATAGGAAACTTTTGTCTCTGTATAGATATATAGTATACAAATATATTTAACTATTGATGAATATTGTGGTGGGTATCATTTAATGTCCCATTACATGCCTTATTTTTTATTTCTTTTTTGTAGGAAACATTGATGAAGCTGTCAATGTTTTTTTTTTGCTTCTACTTTTTTTTTTTTTTTTTATAGGGAACTTTGAGGAAGCTGTCAAGCTGTTTACAGAAGCAATCAAATCTAACCCATTGTCCGCTATATTATATGCAAAGAGAGCAAAGTAAGTTTAAGGCTGAAAAAATGTATGTGTAATTTCATGAAACTCTATACACCTGGATTTATTTTATTTATCAATCAATATTTGTAAAATGAAGATGCAATAGATTACATACTACCCTAAGCATTTTACAGTACTTAAAATAAACCTAAAAGTGTAAGTTCGCGATTTTTTTCAAAATTTGTACACTGAAAGACAATCAGATAAAAATAACTTTGGTGAAATTCCTAGCACTCAAATATGCATAGTTAGGATATAAATGGCTTTTGAAAGTAAAGAAAATCTATCAATGGAGGGTCACATGATTTGTACTAGATGGCGCTGCTCAAAGCCAATACACCGAGTGAATGTTGCATCCTATACCCATGTGGTATTTACTGATGTGTACCACAACGCACAATTTGAAATACTTAAAAATTAGTCAGGATGATAAAATAAAAGTCAGTGTAATGATTAATTGTGAAAAGTTTTAAAATGGTACCATCCGTTAAGTTCAGAATTAATTAGATTAGCCGTCCAGACATTTTCGGAAAATATATTTCAATTTTCAGTATGTAGAATTGCCCTAGTATATTATTTCTTTTTTACATCCTGTTTAAAATTCATGGTTCTCTGACACCCTACTGGGATAACCTAGCATAATTCGTTTGAAGTGATATTATCCTCTGGCACAACAGGGGTTCACCTGTCGTTTCCTGTGTATGTTTAGTACCCCCGTGCAAACTATTGGCACCACAGGGGTTTAATATTGTTTCCTGTGTATTAGAAGTTGACATTCTACCGGTTTTCCAAGTTTTCGACTCCTAGCGTGTCTGATGAAGGTAAATCCAGAAAAGCGCTTCACACGCAGTGAAATTTATGCTTTTGTACAATTATCAAAATCATTTCAATATGTGGATCATGTCTTTTTGGCACATATTCCATATTCTTTCGTTTTTAATATTTACCTGGTTGAAATGGGTTCCAGAACACTTTCTTTTAACAAAAATCAACCCCTTTGGTCCGCCAGTGCCATTTGAACATTGAAAAGAGAAAATGTTAATGAAATACCCTTTCTAATTAAAAACATATAAAAATAATAAACTGTATGAACCTTGTTTTTTTTTTTTTGCCTTGCAAATTATTATGTAGTTAATTAATTGTTTTTCCCACACTTCAAATAAGTGTAAGCTGGGTAGGGTAGTCAATGGAGTGAACAGGTGATATTGACACCTGCTGATTAATTATACCGTATACTAAAAGAAGCAGAGGTACCAATGGGGTATCCGAATGTCAAAAGTCCGAAAGGGCAGAGACAAAACCAGTAAACACCAACAAGAACGGGACAAAAACAGACAACATGTAAAACATGGAAACACAAAACAACTGAATATTAATCAACAACACAAACTCCAGTCGAAACAAGAGTGAACTCCGGTGCTCCGGAAGAGTAAGCAGTTCCTGCTTGCTATAGCACACTCATCGCGTTGCCAATAGTCCATTCAGGGTGTCAAATCCGGTTAAGGAAGACAAAACAACACCCTATGTCAAACAACCATCTGCACTCATCTGAGAGATCGAAATCCCATATTTGTCTATAAGTGCATGATGTCTTCCATAAAATTTCTTGAGTGAAGACATCAACGGAGGAGCAACATAACCCTGTGTGAGCAATTTTGGGTCAGACGTGTCGCTCTGCTAAGGAAATCGATGTAAGTCCTGCACGCTCTGGAGTAATGAATCAATTGAGATACTTAAACTCCATAAGCTGGAGCGGATGGAATGTTGCTACACAAGAAGGGGAAGTTGACGATTGGAAAGTTGAAGTCATCACGTTTGTCATAGAGCCTTGTTGAAAGTCTTCCTTGAGAGTCAATTTCGAGATGTAGATCTAAATATGAAGCAGACTTCCTAGAATCCGTTGTGTCCTTTATCTCAAGCTCCTGTGGATAAATGAGATGGAGAAAGTCACCAAATAGAGAATTGTTTAGTGAAAGGACATCATCAATATAACGGAACGTGAGGTTGAAAGAGAGAGCTAGTCTACGGTCTTTTTTGTCTAGAAGAGATTGCAAGAAGTCTGCTTCATATGAATGAAGAAACAAATCAGCAAGCAAACGTGCACAATTAGTGCCCATTGGAATCCCTTTTGTTTGCTGAAAAACACGTCCACCAAACTGAACAAATATGTTGTCAATAAGAAAGTTGAGCATGTCGATTATTTGGTCTTCTGTAAATTTGTTCTTTTTCTTAGACTCATTGATGACAAAGTAAGTCTTGGTATAATCGACTACAAGAAATTGTACCTGCGTTTTCCATTCTTTTTGAAAAAGCTGCGTTTAATCAGCTAGCCAATCGCGATTTCAGTTGTTCATGTGGAATAGAAGTTTAAAGTGTGGAGAAATCGAATGTTTTGATGCTGTTACAAGATGAAACGGATTTAGAGTTAAGCATCTCCATCAGTTCTTTCGAATTCTTCAGGATCCACATTTGATTGACACCATTTCTAGAATAACAACAATCGTAATATTTCTGGAGACCGGATTTTACTGCCGTAAGTATTGAAGTCAACAAAACTGAAAGAGGTTTTTTTGACATTTGGATGACCCTGCAATGAAGCACTGTTTGTATGGATTTTTATGTAATTTGGGAATCCAATACAGGGATGGAATGTCATCATTACTGCTACCAACAGAAAGGCCGAAGGAGGAAATGACAGATTTGTGATTGTCAATGATTTCCTCCTTAGACAGTGTTGTAGCTTTGTATGTGGTGCTGTTGCTGGTACAATGTACAACCAGAAATTAAGAAAATTTAGAATTGAGAAATTATCAAAAGATGTGCCGGTCGAAAATCTTAAAATCGAGCTGTGGTGGGTGTGTCTAAAGCGGGTTGAGTGCTGCATGGAAATCTTTGATTGGAGGAGCACCTTTGTCAATTATACCTGTAATTAACCACCGGGGTGTGGCTTATTGAGGTGTGACAGATCGTCCTAATGGTTAATGATTTTAATTGACACCTGTGTATTCATCAAGAACTGAATTTAGTGTCTTAAATATTGAAAAAGGATTAAAAAACTAGGGCTGCTGTGTCAATAGATTATTTACTATTTGGAATTATATTTAAATATTTTAAAACAATTTAAGTTTTAAGTAAACTATTTGCTTGCTTTTTCGATAAAAAAATATAATTAAAAAACACTGGGATTAAAAAAATTAAAAAATTCATTTATGCCAAATTATTCATATTCCAAATCATTGTTATGATCGGCAACATCGGTCTTATGTTACAAATATCGACAATTGGTTAATGTATTTATCATTGGAGATGTGACGTCACATCTCCAATTGAGCTATCCCATAATTCATCATTGTTCATAGCATGACAGCGCCCATATGGTCTTGTGTATTGGAATAAAATTACGAATATCTTTCTTAATATATCGTTTTCAATGCCCAAACCTGGCATGATGCCTACTCTCATTATAATGAATCAAATAAACTAATAACTCATAAATCGCGAAATTACACTTTAAAGTAAACATAGTATTACAATACATGAAATACACAGGTCAAAATGAAAATATTAAAATAGTTTTAAATTACTACATAAAAAATATTAAAGCAAAAAGACCAAAAAAAAACAACAAACAGAAGACATAATGGGCCATCTTGCAACATTTGTAATGGTCAGATGAACAGACACGAAAATAAATGTCCCCTTCTTTCCTAGATGGAGCTTAAAAATCATTTATATATGAACAGACTAAATTCATCCTATTTTTATCATCCCATAAGTACCTGAAGTACTGTGAACCAGTTTATTTTTGCAACTATAATATTTCCCAGCTATTTATTTTCCAATTCTTCATAAAAAATGATATATTATTCTGAAAATATTAATCAGTGACAAATTATTTTCACTAATTTGACTGTACCGTTGTGTGCCGAAAAGACGTGCAAACTTGACTGACTAGAGGTTGTTAAAGTCGTAACAAGGTTTCCGTAGGTGAACCTGCAGAAGGATCATTACTGTACACATTGATATTCCACAATATCAACAAATGTTACATCGCATAAAAGTCCACCAAATCCGCTATTTTAAATCACTCGCGAAAATAAGTTGGTTTGCAGTACTTGTTTTATTATGGTTACAATCAGTAAGATGAACAATATTTTATGTTTGTAGTGCATACATCAAGATGAACAAGTTGAAGAAAGCCATACATGACTGTAACAAAGCCATAGAACTCAACCCCGACTCAGCACAAGGATACAAATGGAGAGGCATGGCTAGGAGGTAATATTAGCATCCTTGTATTTCTAGTGTTAGGGCTATTCCAGATTAAAATGGATGTGAAAGGTAGTTTTTCCAGAACCCACCATCTATACAATTTTTCGCCAATTTTACATTTGAATAAGTAAGTATCCCCATTAACCCCATTACCCATCTTAAGGTATATAAAGTGTATCCATTTATTTCTTAATATCCATGTTTCATTAAGGATGCTAGCAATAGTATTTAATTTATTTTTTGCACAATATTGTACTGCAATAGCACTGTGAAAACCCCTTAAACCATGGTTTATTCATCAAAATGGTGTTCCAACCTTATTAATAATATTTACTGCAATGGACTGCTCCAGAAATTAATTTACTATGAGAGTTCTTATGTTGCCTGCTGTGTTGCAAAGTGACATATAGGGGTCACTTTAGCACAATCAGTCATCTTGTGGTGTCACCAAAATTTCCATTAAAATTTTCCAGACAACTACATGTCGCAGCCTCTTGATATTTGGCATGGAGCTTCCTTCTATAGTACTGAATGGTATAATTCATCTACTTCCTGCTTGCTGAATATTTTTAGACGCAGGCAACATACGTCTTCCATGGAAGATCACCATTCTAGTTTTTAATCACTCCACAATAGGATAAAAAAATCAGGTCCAAAGTTAAATATTACAGGGCTCAACATTCTGGGGTGCAACGCATGGCTAGACATCTATTAATCTTTGTTGTACGATGTAGAGTAGATGTGCATACTATCTTGTCATTTAGTTAAGACGCATTGGGAGTAATGTGACTTAGAAAAATTCTATAAAGCAGTCATGAAGGTTTGTGAGCTCATTGTACTTGCGTTCTTTATATTGATTAAAACTTGTGACTTTTTTTGTAGGAAGCTAGGACAATGGGAGGATGCCTATCATGACTTGACAACTGCCTGTAAAATAGACTATGATGATACTGCTAATGAAGTGTTACATGATGTCACACCAAATGTATGTACAGTGTGATATAGGATGCTCAGACCATATCCATTTCCGATTTTGTTCTGTTATTTTTTTATGTCATTTACTGGTTCTTTGGGCTACTGATTCCCATTTATTTTACTTTGTAGAAAAGGGCATTGAAATTTTAAGAGATATGACTTTATCAAGTGTTATCAAACACTGAATTCAACTGTATAGTAGAAAATTGTGACCCTATACCTAAATTAAACTTTTTATACCCCCGCTTCGAAGAAGAGGGGGGTATACTGTTTTACCCTTGTCCGTCCGTTCGTCCGTCCGTAACAAAACTTCCGTCGCAGTTTTCTAAGCAACTACATGAGATACAGTTTTGATATTTTGTATATAGCTTTATCCTATAATACCATATGGTGTATACCGATTTTATGCTTCTAGGTAGTTTACTTCCTGTTTACCGAATACTTAGGTTTTTACACATAATGGACATAAATGCAAAATTTCCGTCACATTTTCCCAAGCAACTACATGAGATAGAGGTCTGATATTTTGTATATAGCTTTATCCTATAGTACCATATGGTGTATACCGATTTTATGCTCCTAGGTAATCTACTTCCTGTTTACCGAATACTTAGGTTTTACACATAATGGACATAAATGCAAAATTTCCGTCACATTTTCCCAAGCAACTACATGAGATAGAGGTCTGATATTTTGTATATAGCTTTATCCTATAGTACCATATGGTGTATACCGATTTTATGCTCCTAGGTAATCTACTTCCTGTTTACCGAATACTTAGGTTTTACACATAATGGACATAAATGCAAAATTTCCGTCACATTTTCCCAACTTGCAAGCAACTACATGAGATAGAGGTCTGATATTTTGTATACAGCTTAATCATATAGGACCATATGGTGTATACCGATTTTATGGTCGTAGGTAGACTACTTCCTGTTTACAGAATACTTAGGTTTTTACACATAATGGACATAAATGCAAAATTTCCATCACAGTTTCCCAAGCAACTACATGAGATAGAGGTCTGATATTTTGTATATAGCTTTATCCTATAGTTCCATATGGTGTTTAGTGATTTTATGTTCCTAGGTCAACTACTTCCTGTCTGCAGAGTATTCAAGCTTGTATGCATGGCTTAGTTTGGGGAGCGGGGGTATCACTAGTGAGCATTAGCTCACAGATTTACTTGTTTTTCATATTAATTGTTGCAAATGAATCATTAATATATAGCAGTCCCTTGCTCACTGTTGAACATATGTTGTTTCTGCCCTGATTTCATGACACGAGGTTATTTTTAACGCCATCATTTTCAGCTTATCACCATTTGGAACAATTTTCAGAATCAATATGAATCTTGCATATTGCTTGATTTTATCCAAGGGTTTTAGACATAGGATCGTTGCAATAATACCTTCCATATTCTATTTATGTAACAATTGGAAGGTTTAACCAATGACAAACATTTAAATACCTGGGCATGTGAGAAATTTTACTACGACTTATATTTAATGTCACATCTTAACAAACATGTTGCTAGTTGTCCGGTCACAAGCTTGATTCACTCAGAAAGTAACTACTATTGGTTGACAATGTTGTTCATTAAAAGGTAGCCTGTGCAAAATTTAATATGACATTGATTGGTTCGTAGTGAGCAAACCAGCTTACATATGGAAGGATTTATTAAAGCGATTCTATATGTATGGAAGAGGAGCATATTTTCCAGCCCTACAATAGCCATGAAAGAGAACTTCTGGGTTTTGATTAGGTTCAATACCCTGGTATTTCTTGTTGATCTTTCATGTAATAAATGCCTCAGATGACTTTTGGCCTGATTTCACGGAGTGATAAATCTGAGTTTAAAAATGGTAAATGTTGGGCTGTGAGCTCGCAGGTGGGTAGAAATTTTCGTAAAAGTTTTCTCAGCAACTACTTCAGTTTTGCAATGAGCAGCAGACTGTAATTGTCTTGATATTTAACATGAAGCTGCTTTATTGTGTAAATCTATTTAATCCCTGTAACTCCTGTACTTCATGTTTACTAAAAAAAAAAAAATAAAAAGCTTGCAACATATATGTCTTCCATGTACTATGGTGGATTCAAAAATGGTAGAACACAATTCCAAAAAAATCTTTTGGGACCTCTTGTTTCAAACAGTTCCTATCCAAATTTTCCTGACAAATAGGAGGGCCTGTGCCTGGCATGCCAGTTCTAAATTTACCATTGATGTAAGAATGTATTTCTGGTCTTTATACATGTATTATTAGGGCCCCGCATCAAAGATGCGGACACCCTATAGTTTTCACTTTGTCCGTCCGTCCGTCCGTCCGTCCGTCTGTCCGTCCGTCAACAATTCTTGTGAACACTAAAACTCAAAAACTATTAACACCACAGTTCTGAAACTTTGCACAGCTGCTAAGTAGCATGTCCTGATTTGCATATTAAAATTTCGTGCAAATCTGATTAATATTTTTGGAAAAAACTTCATTTTTTATCGAAAATCACAGATTTTGAGAATTAGACTTTGTGAACAATAAAAAGGCTATTAACAATACAGATCTGTAGTTTCATATGCATTCCATGGAACATGCCTTAGTGGTTATAATTAAAGTTCGTATGATTTCGAAAACACTTAGATATTTTGCCGCGGGGCCCTTTCTGACTTTGTCAGTATTCTAGTTGTCATATTTTATACTATAGGCAAAGAAACTAATGGAACACAGAAGAAAATATGAGAGAAAGCGAGAAGAGAAAGAACTTAATGCAAGGAAAGAAAGGATAAGAAAGGCTAAGGAGGAATACGAAAAACAGAAACAGGTAAAACCCCTAGTATGATCCCTCTACTTTGATACTCATAAAAAGGGTAAAGATATACAACAGCTGTTTTAATGATGCTAAAAACTTAAATGGAAAACTGAACAAAAGGAACTATTATTGACACTAAATGATATAAAATATGGCTACCAGAACAAAGAATTTGAGTATGATATAAAATAAATAAATAAATAATAAATAAACAAATAAATAAATAGGTATTATTCCTATTTTGATCAAATACCTGTATTATGATTAGATATAATATAAAGAATCTCAGATTTTGAGAATTCAAATTTACATGTATTAAGATTGAGAGCCTTTCCTGATGTTTTCAGTTTATATACATGTACATGTAGGTTTTCTTTGTATAATAATTCTTTCTATTTTCTACAGCAAGAGAGTCAAAGTAGTGCATCATCAGGGGGATTCCCAGGTGGTTTCCCTGGGGGATTTCCGGGTGGTTTCCCAGGTAAGTGCTGTAGCAGAGATTGATTTCCCTTTTATTTTTAGATCCAGCTTATTGGTGTGATAATGAAACAATAATATTTTAAGTGCAATTTTGTATAATTGTTGAGCAAATAATATATTATTATATTAATATAATATATTAATATATTAAAACTTAATATAAAGGTTGAAGCACCATATAAACTGATAGTTTTGGTTTTTATACGACCGCAAAATTTTGCGATCGTATAATGTTATGGCGATGTCGTCGTCGTCGTCGTCGTCGTCGTCGTCGTCGTCGTCGTTGTCGTCTGGGAACATTTGGTTTCCGTGCGATAACTTGAGTAAATGTTGACCAATTGTTTTTAAATTTTGATATGATGTTTGTAACCACTAAAGGAAGGTTGGTATTGTATTTGGGGTTTGTAGCCCCTACCGTTTTAGAAAAAAGGGCCGAAAGGGGCTAAAACGGGTGTATTGACAAAACTGTTGTAGAATGTTTGTTATTCATTCGATTTTGAAAATTCTTTTTTTAATGAATTCCTCATTAAATTCTGTCAACTAAATGTGTCAATGATTTTGATATTTATTGCACCGTTATATTGCCACAGGGGGTCAAAAAGGGGCCACACCCCAAAAATCGACTTTTTTATTTGTGGTCCGATTTTCAAAATTTTTTTTTCATTGGAATCCTTGTGAAAATCCCTGCATGCGTTTTTCAATCAGATTTGCAATATCTCTTATGGTTTTTGAGAAATAAGGGGTCAAAGGGGCCAAAAACGTAAATTTTAAGTGTATGTTAACTTTTCTTCAAACTTCTTCTCCTCTAAAACGGCTGCACAGATTCAAACCAAATTTGGTCTGGTGGTACTTTTAGGTATCCCCCACAAAACTGATGTGGGGATTTTTGATTCGTCGAAAAACATGGCCGCCGTTGCTAAAAATAGACCAGGGGGGTCAGACTACTGTTTTTGGCTTGTAAATCAAAAAATATAAGAGATAGATGAAATCTGATGCCATCCTACTGCTTCAGCATCAAAAGTTCTACAAAAGTCTCCATTTGGTCAAAGTTGTCAAATGATCCCTTATAGGGGTTCCAGCCCCTTAAAGGTGAAAAATAGCATTTTTTCATGTTTTGGGCCTATAGAATGAAAACTATTGCAGATAGAGAGAAGCTGTTGCTTGCTTAAATGTTCAGCTCTATTATCTCTACAAAAGTCTCCATAGGGTCAAAGTTGTCAGATGAACCCTTATAGGGATTATGGCCCCTTAAAGGCAAAAAATAGAGTTTTTGGCCCATAGAATGAAAACTATTGCAGATAAAGAAAAGCTGTTGCTTGCTTAAATGTTCAGCTCATTTAGCTCTACACAAGCCTTCATAGGGTCAAAGTTGTCAGATGACCCCTAATAGGGGTTATGGCCCCTTAAAGGCAAAAAATAGTGTTATTGGCTTATAGAAAGAAAACTATTGCAGATAGAGAAAAGCTGTTGCTTGCTTAAATGTTCAGCTCATTTAGCTCTACAAAAGTCTCCATAGGATCAAAGTTGTCAGATGACCCCTTAGAGGGGTTATGGCCCCTTAAAGGCAAAAAATAGAGTTTTTGGCCTATTGAATGAAAACTATTGCAGATAGAGAAAAGCTGTTGCTTGCTTAAATGTTCAGCTCATTTAGCTCTACAAAAGTCTCCATAGGGTCAAAGTTGTCAGATGACCCCTTATAGGGGTTATGGCCCTTTAAAGGCAAAAAATAGAGTTTTTGGTCTACAGAATGAAAACTATTGCAGATAGAGAAAAGATGTTGCTTGCTTAAATGTTCAGCTTAATTAGCTCTACAAAAGTCTTCTTAGGGTCAAAGTTGTCAGATGACCCCTTTAAGGGGTTATGGCCCTTTAAAGGTGAAAATGGTGTTTTTATACGACCGCAAAAAATTTGCGGACGTATTATGGTATGATGCTGTCGTCGTCGTCGTTGTCGTCGTCGTCGTTGTCGTCGTCGTCGTTGTCTGTTAACTTTTTAGTGTTTCCACAATAACTTTAGTTCCAGTTATCCGATTGCTATGAAACTTTACAATGATGTTCCTTACCATAAAAGGATGCATGGGATTGATTTTGGGGGTCCCCCCATTTTTCGTTTAGAAATTAGGGGCCAAAAAAGGGCCAAAAATACTACTTTTTTGTTTGTTTCCACAATAACTTTAGTTCTAGTTATCCAATTGCTATGAAATTTGACAGTGATGTTCCTTACCATACAAGGATGAATGGGATTGATTTTGGGGGTCCCCCCTTTTTTTGTTTCGAAATTAGGGGCCCAAAAGGGGGAAAAAATTCAAATATTTTACTTGTTTCCACCATAACTTTGGTCCTAGTTGGCCTATTGCTGTGAAATTTGTCAAGAATGTGTCTTACAATAAAATAATGAACCTGATGAATTTTTGTGCCCCCCTTTTTCTCCGTTGTGTAATTAGGGGCCAAAAGGGGCCAAAATAAAAACTTTTTTATTTGTGGTCCGATTTCGAATTTTTTTTTTTACATGTTTGTTCTTGTCAAATAGCGGATACAAAATTAAGAATTAATTTTTGCGACCCCCCCTTTTTCCCCCTATTACGTAATTAGGGGCCAAATGGGGCCAAAATCGAAACTTTTTTATTTTGGTCCGATTTTGAAAATTTTTTTTGCAAGTTTATTTTTGTCAAGTAGCGAATCCAAATTTGAGAATTTATTTTTGCGACCCCCACCCATTTTTCACCTGTTACGTAATAATGGGCCAAAAGGGGCCGAAATTGAAACTTTTTTATTTCTGGTCCGATTTTGAAAATTTTTTTTGCATGTTTGTTCTTGTCAAATAGCGGATTCAAAATTAAGAATTAATTTTTGCGACCCCCCCTTTTTCCCCTTATTACGTAAATAGGGGCCAAATGGGGCCGAAATTGAAACTTTTTTATTTCTGGTCCGATTTTGAAAATTTTTTTTGCATGTTTGTTCTCGTCAAATAACGAATACAAAATTAAGAATTAATTTTTGCGACCCCCCCTTTTTCCCCCTATTACGTAATTAGGGGCCAAATGGGGCTTTTTTATTTGTGGTCCGATTTTGAAATTTTTTTTGCAAATTTATTCTTGTCAGGTAGCGATTCTAAATTTAAGAATAAATTTTTGGGGCTGTAATCATAATTTTTAAAAAAATTCTGGTTCGATTTTTAATTTTTTCCCCAAACATTATTCTTTTAAAGAGTAGAATACAACATTCAAAATTTATATTTTTAGCCCCTGGGTTGAAAGTCCATCAGAGAAGCATGTGTCAAAAACCTTTGTCAGTCCACCATGGGCTGCATGTGTCCAGAACAATAGACTATCCATATTAGGCCTAAAACATACAGGGTTCAACATGTTGCGGTCGTATCATGCTGCGCTCGGCGAAGCTTTTTATTAGTATTGTGACATAGTTTTTCAAGGCAAAAAGAAACTAGTAATATTCCAAATTAAAAAAAATATTTTCTGCTGTGCCTAATTTTATACCAGACAAAATAATACCAAAAATTTTGTCTAGTATAAACATTTGCATTATTACATATAGAGCTTACATGCAGTGTCTGTCTACAGAAATGAATTATTTTGTATACTTTATATTTTTAGGTGGCATGGGTGGATTTCCAGGTGGCATGGGTGGCATGGGAGGAGGCATGCCGGGTGGTATGGGTGGCAGTATGCCTGGTGGCATGGGAGGAGGGATGCCAGGTGGTGGCATGGGTGGCAGTATGCCAGGTGGTGGCATGCCGGGAGGTGATATGCCAGGAGCTGCTGGGGGAGGTGGCATGCCAGATTTATCCAAGTTACTTAGCGATCCAGAAATACTTCAAGCTTTCCAGGTAAATAGATAATAATGAGATGTGCAATAAGTGTCAGGACTCAACCAACATAAAGAATGGTAATTTAAAAAATCACAATGTAAAACAGTCAGCAGTCTTCAACATGACCCGAGGTCACTGCTCGCCGTCTTGCATTGGCCCAAGACTAAGAATACAATTCCAATCCCAAAATTATTAATGAAAGACCAATTTCTCGACATAGAACAAAAACTACAAAGATGACAGTGATAAAACAAAAGCTTTGACAAAGATATATACTGCACAGACAATAAAAAATCACAAAATATTCTTTGATCATGTTCCACCATCTTGTAGCACCAGGGTAGGGGGGAAAAAAACCTTTTCAAAACATTTTGTTTTGCTTATGATTTTTTATTTAGTATAAATAATAAATAGCGAGAAACGAGGTGAAAGTTTGCTATGTTATTCTCATGGAAAATTAAATCATTTGCTTAATATGAAGTGGAGACCTATTAAAAAGCTTCTGATTTGGACAACCTATTGATCTTGAAGAAATTTGCTCATTAATGAATGTATCACAGAACTTGGAGAAACTTAAAATAAACAGTCCTCAAAACCAGCTACATCATTTTGGAAGTCATAAGTTATACAAGTTAAATGTTCTGAAAACAGTCATGTCATAATTCAGCCATAAAAGGGAAACAACCTAGGGTTCATTATACCCCAAGCAACGAAGTTGCAAAGGGTATAATGTTTTTGACTGGTCCGTCTGTCAGTCAGTCTGTCCGTGATCAAAATTTTCGTAACAGATATCTCAGCTGTTATTAATTGTAGGCTTTTGATATTAGGTATGTAGATTCAGGTGGGGGTCCCATATGGTGGGAGACATTTTCAGGTCTGTCGATCATCTACTTTCTGTTTAACAAGCCGACTTAGACTTTTTTTACTAAATTTTCAGGGTTGAAAATTTTCATAACAGATTTCTCAGCAACTATTAATTGTAGGTATTTGATATCAGGTAAGGGTCCCATATGATGGGATTCGTTTTCAGGTCTGTCGATCATCTACTTTCTGTTTAATGAGCCGACTTAGACTTTTTTATTAAATTTTCAGGGTTGTAAATTTATGTCACAGATTTCTCAGCAACTATTAATTGTAGGCTTTTGATATTTGGTATGTAGCTTTAGGTAGGGGTCCCATATTCTGGGATACATTTTCAGATCCCTCACTCTTTTACTTCCTGTTTAACAAGCCGACTTGGAAAGACAACAACTCTGACTTTTTTATTCCTAACTCGAAGTAGATAATCTCTGTCCATAATGTGGATGTGTGGGGTATGTGAGCGTGCTCACTAAGGTTCTTTCATTTCTTTTGTTACCAGTCAGGACAAAGGTTTTGCCCTCTTATATAGAAAAAGTTATGTGAAAAAAATCCCTATTTTTGTGAACTCTGAATGTCCTATTTTATGAATTGTTACTGTTGTTTTTAAGATACTGAAGTATCTTTGAATGTCCTATTTAATGACCTGTTACTGTTGTTTTTAAGATCCTGAATTTCTTCCGTAAATGACTCTTTTCGGTGTGAGATGACCAGGTTGAGATGCGAGCACGTGCAGCGATCTCACTCTGGTCAATTAACCAATAATAACCGCCGGAACTTCTATTGATCGATGATGTCAACCAATGAAATGCAATGTCATTTAAAACTTTCAGTTTTTAGAATGAAGACACCTAAGGTTTCAGAATATAAAAAAATAATTTTTACGGAAGAAAAAGGTACTTACACACGTTCTTGGAAAAACGGCAAAGATCTTTCACTCGTGATAGAATTTTTTGGGTCTTTTGGCTCGTTCTGCTGCGCTCCACTTGCAAAAAGACTGAAAAATTCTATTACTCGTGAAAGATCAGCCGGTCTTTTCCAAGAACTTATGTAAGAACCTATAAATCTCTGAATGTCCTATTTTATGACCTGTTACTGTTGTTTTTAGGATCCTGAAGTATCTGCTGCATTCCAGGATATCAGTTCAAATCCAGCCAACATTTCAAAGTATCAAAACAACCCAAAGGTTCAGAAACTAATCAACAAAATGGCAACAAAGTTTGGACAGAAACCACCAGAATGAACATGATGAATGGGGTATGTTTGTATATTATAAAATTGTAATGTCCAGCAACGTACTAATAAATAACTTATAAAAAAGGTACAAAAATGTCCATAAAATTACCACCCACAATTGGGAGAAAAAATTGAAATGAAAGCCATGCCAGTTCTCATTCAGACCACAACACTGCACCTTGCATCTTATTACAATGTAATGAAAATATAAAGAAAAGAAATAAGAATACAAAATTGAAATTCAATTGTTTAAGTGAATTGCATTTTTTTCATTCATTTTTGCCCCCCCCCCTCACCCCCCATCTTTCATGAGACAAGGGAGTATAGAATTTAACTTTCAAGCTGAAATTTCTAAAGGCAAGAAGGTGTTTTGAACCCCTCCCCTGAACCCCCATTAGATATTCCTTAGAAAAAAATAAGACGTGGAATAAGTGTAAGCCACAGATCTAACATAACAAGTGGTAATTCAGAAAAACCACAATGGAAAACTGCCAGAAGGTATTACTGTGGATTCCTCTTATTAGCATAACCAATTTGTCAGAGAAATGTATGCAATTAACCAAATGACCCCTTAAAATGAAATGTCAATTTTAAACAGAAAATACACAGAATTAATATAATTTTGTCTAATTATCAAATGTGTTGAGCAATTAGAACAGTCAGGTGACATTTTTATTGTATCCTAATGCTTGTAAAAACAAATGTGACATAAATGAAGGTTGTAAAAACATGTTTTGATAACTTTTATCAAACACACTTCAATGACCTTGTTAAGAAAACATATGATTTTCACAGGTATCAAGGTGATTTTTAAAAATTTTAAGTCAATTAACAGGAATTTTGTACTTTTTGTCAGATTTTCAATGCAATTAAATGAAATTTTTAGCATTGTAAGTATAGGAAAGGGTTTGGTGTTTTAAAATCCTAGTCATTAAAGAGGATTTTTCTAATAAGAGTTAGTTGATTAAGTGGAATCCACTGTAATGTATTCCTACCAGCCATTCAGCATGTTTTCTTTACTCTCATTTCAGGTAAAAGGTTGTCCGTTCATCATTTATGGTCATGAACAAACATTTATAGCAAGGACTGTGTGATTGTATTGTAACAGAACATTATAACAGAATTTTGTAAGATTGTGAAGACATTTAAGACTATTCTTTGTTAGCATTGTTTTGTTGAAGTTTTGTTTATAGTTTTTTTTGTATTTTAAAATGGGAATAGAAGACCCCTTAAAAAGGATGAGTTGATTTATAATACAGCATCTTCTTAAACCTTTTAGGTTTCACATTTATACTGAAAATTTGCTTGTAATTTAAACTTACTTGTAAGTTTTATTATAAAAAATTGTAAAATTAAACAGAACATTTCATTCAAATATAAAGCATTTGTTTTACAGTAAAAAAACTAAAAACTGCACATTACATTCCGTCAAAGCATTTGAGATCACCTTTTCCTATATTATTATATTTCTTAATAAACAAATATGCTTGAAAATAAAATATAATAAAAAAATGGCTTTACTATATGTGATTTTTTTGTCTGTTCATATGTAATTAAAAAACTTCAATTATATTTTATTGAGATATTTGTTCTGTTATCATGGTTGTACATAATTTCTACACGAAGCATTTAGTCACTGGGGAAACATAGGTAGCTGAGTTTATACACAAACCATATTGTTAATGTGTTTTCATTTATTTACATTTTTGTAGTTTTTTTATTTCTGGTGCATTTGTATACTGTGGATTCATTTATTTTCGTGGGTATCAATTTTCGTGGTTTGATGAAAAGGGACCAGTTCGTGGATTCTTAAATTCATGGTTCTGAAGTCTGCAACATACAGATAAATGTAAAATATTCTTTTCGTGGGCCAACACCACCCACGAAAACCACGAAAATTGATACCCCACGAATAATAATGAAACCACAGTACTTCTGTAATATGATTCACTTGAGGGTTTAATCATTCTTCAAATTTTACTGAGGAATTTGAATGAATATAATTTTCCAATTGTATGTGTTTGGAAATTTTAATACTTTTTAAATATTATTGGTTAAGAGTATTTTTAAGGCTATTTCCGATGATGAAAGACCAAAATTTAAAAAAAATGTCTTATGCAGCTGAGAAACTTTTGGCAAGAGTATTTAGAAAAGTACTCTTCAATGTCATAAACAGCAATTTTGTCAACGCTAATTTAACACAAGAGTTTCATGTGTACATTAACGTTTAAACTAGTGGTTATCAAACTAAACATTTATTATATAACATTAACACAAACTTCCCATGTAGAATTTAATCACCTACAGACAGGTTAACTCTCCCGTTTTCAACGGGAGACTCCCGATTTCAAGACTCTATCTCCCGCCTCCCGATTTATGCCTAAAATCTCCCGGTTACCGATTTTCTATGTAAAAACATAAATTGTTAAAAGAAAAGTCACGAAAATCGTCATTTTGATTTTCCTTGGGCAGTGTTACAAAGATCAAATGCAATTAATTACTTGTTGATTAGGTGACTCCACCTGTCACCCAAGCTAATTAACGAAGCCATATCAAGCTTTCAGTGTTAATTGTCAAATTTACAAGGGGTATAACCCCTAATTAGACACCTTGCACATCGATCTCGGGAGGGAGCAATGCCGACATGACAGGTGATTATATGAAGTTGAGTTATGTCCCTTTAAAAAACAAAAATTCCTGGAATATAAGAAAATAATGATCTGTTGATCATGTTAGTAACAATAAAAGAATTGCATAACAGCAAAGATGCTTATAAAATCATGGTATTAATTAAAATTTGCAATCATTCTGCAGTTTTGCGTGATACTCCGGTATGTCGATAAAAATCTCCCTGAGAGGTTGTCTGAAAGTTGAAAATCTCCCTGAGAGGCCCTCTGAAAAGTTAACATGTCTGCACCTATGAATGTAAACTTTTTTCAAGAATGTGCCATAATCAATGTGTCATAATAATTACATAGGGCAGTTATTTTCATTAATAAGTTCTTCAGTTAAATAATTACAGTTTTCCTTCTTTCTTGCAGTTTAATAATTACAGTTTTTTTCTTCTTTCATATAGTTTACATGGCATTTTAATGTATAATTGTTAAAATATTACATTTGTACTACATTTATGAATTTGTTTTTTTTTTATCACCCTCTAAATATGCCCAGATATCTTAAAATCTCAACTCCCCCTTTACCACGTGATGGATTTGGATGAAACTTTATAAGAAGGAAGTGCATCATATGGAGATTTGCATGAACAAAATTCATAGCTCCGAAATATTATTCAGGGGAGATAATTTGAATTTCAGTTTCATCTTGTAAATAATTTTTCAAATTATATATGTATTTTTTATGCAATGATAACCAATCATCCAGTATTCTACAAAAAGGTGAACTAAAATTAATTAGTAGATTCTCATTCTCACAAACACTAAAATTAATTGATAGATTCTAAAATTAATTAATTGGTAGATTCTTATTCTCATTCCAAACACTAAAATTAATTGGGAGATTCTCATTCTCAAACACTAAATTTAATTAATAGATTCTTAAATTAATTGGTAGTTTCTTTTTACCTGCGTCGCCGAAGGCGAAAGCAGGTCTATTAGTCGGGTCACTCCGTCCGTCCGTCCGTCTGTCCGTCCGTCCCGCTATGGGGTGCCTTTCTTGTGTAATCTGAATCTCAAAAACCAAACACTAGATCTAGATCTTTCTGAAATTTTACACAGTGATTACAGATATATTGAAGATGTGCACCTCCCCTTTTGGGGTCATTTTATAATTTCGTTTAGAAATTAGGGGCCCAAAAGGGGCCAAAAAAGCGACTTTTTAATTTTTTTCCACAATAACTTTTGTTCTGGTTGACCAAATGCTATGAAACTTTACAGTAATGTTACTTACCATAAAAGGAAGGGTTGGGCTGATTTTGGGTGTCCCTTCTTTTTTCGTTTAGAAATTAGGGACTCTAAAGAGACCTAAAAAGTGACTTTTTTATTTGTTTCCACAATAACTTTTGTTCTGGTTGACCAAATGCTAAGAAACTTTACAGTAATGTTACTTACCATAAAAGGAAGGGTTGGGCTGATTTTGGGTGTCCCCTCTTTTTTCGTTTAGAAATTAGAGGCCCAAAGGGGTCCAAAAAAGCGACTTTTTAAATTTTTTCCACAATAACTTTTGTTCTGGTTGACCAAATGCAATGAAACTTTACAGTAATGTTACTTACCATAAAAGGAAGGGTTGGGCTGATTTTGGGTGTCCCCTCTTTTTTCGTTTAGAAACTAAGGGCCCTAAAGGGTCCAAAAAAGCAACTTTTATATTTGTTTCCACAATAACTTGTTTTGGTTAACCAAATGCTATGAAACTTTACAATAGTGTTACTCACCATAAATAAAAGGGTGGGGATGATTTTGGGTGTCCCCTCTCTTTTTGTTTAGGAACGAGGGGCCCAAAAGGGGCAAAAATGTGACATTTTTTATTTATGGTCCGATTTAGAAATTTTTTTTTACAAGTTAATTTTGGTCATATATTGGATTTAAAATGAAGGATACAATTTTTTCTTGACCCACCTTTTCTGCTTAGCAATAAGGGGACCAAAAGGGAAAAAAATAGTAACTATTTTTTGTCTATTTTTACAATATTGGGTGGCATGTGACAAATATGCTTGGTAAGTCCACCATAGGATGCAAGTGTCAAAATATTTTGACTGTCCATATTGGGCCTAGAACTTACAGGGTTCAACGTTTTGCCGTGCGATGCAGGGCCAGACATCGATTGGTCTTGTTCTCATTCTCAAACACTAAAATATTTGATAGTTTCTCATTCTTAAACAATATTATCAAAAAGATGCTTATAATATTTTTGGTCGGATTCCACGGAGTGAAAAATCCGGGTTATAAAATGGTGAATGGCGGGTGGGCGGGGAACAATTTTTCGTAACAGTTTTCTTACAACTACTAATCACAGCCACTTGATATTTGGTATACAGCATCAGGATGAGATCCCATAACGTGGGATTCGATTTTAGGTCTGTCACTCACCTACTTCCTGTTTAACGAAATCCAGCCATTCTTTACTTTGACAGATTTTTGTTTCTTATTTTGTGAAACTGATTATGTTTTATTGATACATCTGGATTTGATTATTTCTTTTTAATTAGATGAGAATCTACTATTTATTTTTCTCTGCCTAATGTAATTTTATTTATTGATAAATGTAGTTTGATTCATCGGTAGATGTGGTGCACCTTGGTATTAACCATTTAACAGCAGAATATAAATGATGATATACATGTACATGTATTTAGCATGTTTCGAGAAACAAAAGTAATGTTTTTTTTGTTGCTTATACATGTATTGTAAAACATGTAATAATATGTTTAATACTGTAATAATAATTTTTTTAAACAATAAAATATTGAAATGATATATTGTAGTTTTCAATGTTTGTAGTAGTTTGCACAACCAAAAAATCCTTTCTCTTCACATTTAAACATCATTTATTCTTACAAAGCTACAGTTGGTAGAGTTTCCATTTTAACTGATAATTCTAAACTTGTATCAAATTCTTTCTTTTCGCCAAACCATTTATATAAATGACTTTCTAAATCACTATTATATAAAGCATCTGGGATACTAAAAGAGAAAATTTTATGTCTTAAACTCTCTGTGGCTTTCGATGAGTTCTTTTCACTGCTGGAAATAGTTCTAGTAACTTCAAAACATTTCAAAGTTTCCATTGACAAACAGTTTTCTGAAGTTTCATTATCGAACCAGTAAATAAACGGAAAATCCAATAAAAGTCCAAAAACAGTCGTGAGATTTGTATTACTGACATCAATGTTAAATTGGGATACAGCATCTGTACACTTCGGAAAATTTTGTATAAATTCTATGCATTCCATTCTCAGATCAGAAATGGTCGTCAAAATAGGTTTCTCTAATTTGGAGGAAACATCAATGAAAATGTATTTAGCGTCTAATTTAACACATGATGAGCAAGTCAGTTGCAACTGTGATAAACTTTTAGGATTAACAATAAGGATGTCTGAATCAAGGGAGAGAATATTCAAAGGATTTGTTATGTATCCTGATTTATAAAGATCTTCTATTAGGTTAAAAAGTCTTTGCTGGTCCGCACCGAAATCTAACAGATAAGTTGGTTTGAGGGAATCATCTACTGCAACAATGTTGTGAATAAGCTCTGTAAAATGTTTTCTGAACTTCTTCCCCAAGTGTTTCTGTAACAGCTGAATCCAATCTTGAGTGTGTCTAACTGTTACCATGGTAGCCGTTATTTCTGTAAAAAAAACTAACAAAAACATGTCCATTAAAGTTTGTAGTAGTTTATCAACTGCTTTAATATGACTTAGTTGTTGTGAAAAAAGAACCACAAATAATTATTTTGAAAACTCAATTGATGAAGTTGTATGCACAATCTGATTTAAATAAGATCTATCAATTATTCCCTATACAGAAACAGAAGGGATATTATCAGGTCAAATAAAGTATAGTAGGACCTAGATATGGACACACAGGTCTTATTATATCCACACATTACTTTTGTTGGTACATTTCTTTTGCGTTCAAATTGTATTTTGAATAAGGACAAACTATCCCTATTGTACCTCTCAACTGACATGTTAGTGAACACTTTTGGCTAAATTATAATTAAATATCCCATGATTTTTTAGGCCATGTGCAAGGGTGTTAGCGATATTAACCTAAAATCAGCTTTGCTCAAAAACAGGAAAAAAGCAGAACTTAGAAATAATGGACTTTATCATAAACATATTAATAAAAATAGATTAGACATAAATATATCTAGGTCCTGCTACAGTTTATTTTTGAATTTTATATGCAGTCTTTGCTATACACATACTGAAAAAATGGTCTAAATTATGCCATTTTGAGGTTAACATATACATGAACCTTAAAGTAAAACGTTTCTTTACATTGTTAGTGTTTTCTCTATTGAATGAAAACTATTGCACATTTATAAGCTGTTGCTTGCCTGTATTAAAACTTCAGCCCATTAAGTTTTAAAAGTCACTATTGGGTCAAAGATCTTAGATCTTATGCAATTAAGATAATCACCCAATTAACCATCATCACTCTATTAGTAGGGTCCATGCAGTTATGTGTAAATGTTAAGAAGAGGGGCGTGGCACAGTCTTTGCAATATATAATGAAATGTATACGAATTAACATTGTACATATTAGGTATCGATAACACCAAGACTTACTTAAATAAACATTTTTATTTACAAGAAAACGATCTAAATTAATTTTCTGGTTCAATTTAGAGCAAAGGGAAATGAGAATAACAAACAGGATAGCAGTTTGGACATAGTAAATTTACCCCATTACGGAAAATGTTGGGTTAAAGTTCCGGATATTATAGAACAAGGAGCAGCATGAGTATATATACATATAACATTTAAAGTTAAAGAGTTACAATCACACATCAGAGTAGCAAGACAATATATCATATGTAAGACGAAGTGTACAACTACTTTAAGTCTCAAAAGCGTCATTTTAAAGTATGTTAGTCATGTTCAAAATTTCATTGAAAATCTTGTTTAGTGTGAAACTAAAAGTCTCCACTTTAGTCTAGAACAAAATTTTAATAGTTGGTATGTCGAGTATTTAGTATTAAGTATGCAGGGGATCATTGATAACCCAGATTTTTTATTTTATTTTTATTTTATTTTTTTTGGGGGGGGGGGGCTTTGACCTAGCTCCGAGGGCGTGGAAATGCACAGATGCAGGCTCAAAGTTGGTTACAAAAAATATTAAGTTAGGGCAAATCTTTGTTTATTATTTTACCCTTATTCGTCCGTCCGTCCGCCCGTCTTTCCGTCCGTCCCGCAGGTTTTTCCGGACTTTTATTTCCACATGCTTTACACAGGTCTAGTTCGCACATCTGGTTCGTTGATTTTCACCAAACTTATGGCCCTAGGACTTAGCAAATTTTATGAAATAACAGTTTTCCAGACCTTTTTTCCACATGCTTGCAGATATTGAGCTAAGTTTTGGCGGAAAATAACAGTTTTCTTGACTTTTTTTTTTTACAATTTTCAGCCGTCAATTCTTCCATACATCGCGAGGCATCATCTGCGTCTTACAGACACAAACACCTTAACTACCTGTAGTTTTATGGAGAATAAGTCTTTAACTACATGGGCAGCGGGAGCACTACCTTTCGCTAATTTTATCCTGGACTGGGAAACAAACTTTATGCTTATATATGAATCCCTCTCCAGCTTGAAGTTTCACTTTGCGAGTGTGGAACGTATTTGCTTTAAAAATCTGTATGATTTTATATTATGCACTTTCTTTTGTTACGCTGTAACCAATTACCATGCCCCTTGTATAGGAAAAAAATCCTGTGTTATATTAAAATGATATTTCATTTTCAAATAAACATAAACATAAAACATAAACATCATTTTATTCCAGATCAGGAGCCCACGAGGAGCAATAAGAGATTACAACAATGAGAGAAAGAACATAATTGATAGTTTAACAAATACAATCAACTTACAATCAAATACAAATATTAGATAACTTTTAGATTTGGAATGTTGTGTTAATGGAAAAATGTGCATTTACACATAAATTAAAACACACGTTTATCCTCTATTCATTCATTAATGTAGATTGATTTTTTTTTCTATGCGCGTTAAGGTCTAAAAGGGCAATCAGTCTTTAGTAGGGATTCGTCTTATATTTGCTTTGAGCACTTGAATGGACAAATATTGAAGAGACCTCTTGTAACCTGCAAGTTTAATCAAAGATCGATCAATATATTTCACCGAATATAGACATGAAAAGCAGATGTCTTTACCTATATTTAAATATGTCTTTCAAGCAAAGGTATTTTTCATCTAATAATCACAGCTAGGTTTTTATTTTGAAGTGCATTATTACTTTTCATCTATAATTTAAACAGGTATGATTATTTTATTTATAATATAATATGAATATTCTTAAATTATGTTAAAAAGATTCAGATTGTGGTTTGCACATGAAGCAAAAAAAAAAATGTTTTAAAAATTCTGTGTTTTTTTAGATTTAACGGATTACCGATTTCATGTCATTGGCACTTGGTGTAGTCAAATTTTGGTTGTTTTTTTTTGTACCTGGCGTTACCACCATGGTCCCAGCCTTTGCCCATTTCTTGAAAACGTATACATAATCATTTTTGATCGAATCACACTTTATTTAAGGTAGCACGATAAAACAAAGTTTATCATCTATTGTTAATGTTTTTACTCAGAATATTGCCATTATGTAAAATGTGTAATTTTGATAAGAGATGCACAAAAAGGGGGAGGGGTCAATTCTGAACTTACGTGTAAATGTAGATACTTGTGTTTGCTTATGTTTTTTTCAGACCGTGTCACGTACAATCACGTCAATAAAGGCACGTCTTGAGCACAGGGACTTACTTCACCACAAATGATTATTAATTAATTCACTAACATATATATGTATACTATCCATTTGCCATATACAAAAAAAAAATCACAAACGAAAAGGCAAAGGCTTTATGAGAAAATCTTTTTTGTCAGACGAATTTAAATTTAGCATGGTTATAAAACTTTCCACTCAACGAACATTTTGAGAGAGGTTTACTCTCAAAATATTATTTTACATTTTGGATAAAAATATTGTAAATTAACCTCAATCTTATATCATCCATTTGAAGTCAATGTCCTATTGCCAATATATCGATATATCATGAAAAAATAAATATTAAAATATTCAATAATAAACACCACTGTGAACTTTAATGTCATAAATGGCGACTTGAACGTAAAACCGGTAAAAATATTAGAGAGATCATAAAAAGTATATTATTATAAAGAGGCATGGTGAGGATAATGTTATTCGTTGAATGACAAATTGACATTCATAAATAATATCAGAAAATGACGCATCATCTTTGCTTTGCACTTGTTTCTAAAGAAATCTGAAGATTTAATCGATTTAAAGTGGAGTGGAAACGACTTACAAAAAATGTAGTAACGTCCCACGGAGCACATTTGTCATTGGATGGAGATGTTAATGGGTTTAACACAAATATGGGATAAATTTTTGAATTCAGTATAAATTTCAGGATAAAAAAACTAGTTTTTCGGACTTTGTTTCTGAGTTATATTCCATTCCAACAAAAGTAAGTACATGTATGTAAATTGTCGATTTCCTTTGTTTGGGTTCTAGTTCATTTTCCAAAATGGCCATCCAGCTCATTAAAATTAATTGCAGTTGGAGTTAACATATTTGTTGTGGTCTCATGCTCATTTATTCCATATCCTTTCGTAAATTTAAAAAAAGTATTAGAATGAAATATTTGTCGCGATTATGTTATGCCTGTTCTATTCATTTACCAGGACAACGCTTTTTGTTGTAACTTTGACCGTTTGACAAAATAAGTATTGGTACTGTGCAAAAAACTTTTGCACTAAATTGGGGGGGGGGGCGAACATCTGGTTCTTAGGGAGTGGGGGGCTGGAAGATTTGGTCGAGTCAAATTATTTATTTTCAAAACAAAACTTTGCTGGTCAGGTTAGGTCCGCCGCTACGCGGTGAAAATATTTATTTTTCTACATACCATACTTAAGAGTCTTGGAAAATGTTATTATATTTTTTAAAAAATGCACCCCCCCCCCGAATGAAATGGTCGTGCCCTAAATAGAAAATGAATATGAAGTTATATTGCTTTTTAAAATTATTTTTTTAGTATAGACTTTGCTTCTGCGTTCAAAAGCCAAAACTTAACAATAGAACGCCCTTTCTTGGAGCATTGACGATATAATTTTTACACAATGACCATTTCTGCCTAATAAAGAAAAACAACGATATGAGCAAATTTGACCAACATTTCCTTTTTTATCAGTGGTGCCTCAAGCCAATTGAAAAGTATAGTGTATGAATTATTGCTTTATAATCTGGCAGAATGTCTATTTGTTGTTTAGTTTGTTAAAATGGCCAAGTCCTTATGGGTGTGATTTTGCAATTAAGAGTAAAGCTACAACTATATCAACCCTGTTACCTAATTAAAACTAAGACAGAATTTTGCCTGAAGAATTGAGAAAAAAGGAAATGACTTTGAGGTATCTTCAGTTCAACAAGAAATCTGTGAGCCAATGCTTGATCTAACTCCGCTTTCACAACTATGACTTGCATAAAAGTCCATATAAATCTTGTCACCAAATATCAACAAAAACATGTGTATAGTAAAAAAACCTGTGTATATTTTTTTTCATAACCATTACAATTAATTGCAATTGGAGTTAACATACGTGTTTTGGTCTTTTGTTCATATAGACCATATCCTTTCTAAAAAACTAAATCTAATAGTAGCTGCGTTATGCCCCAAAAAATATGATGGGACTACGGACGGGCACAGGTAGAGCAATATGCCAGTCTTCTTTCTCCGAAATCTGGGTATAAAAACATTCTATTGAACAGGTCTACGTTCAGTGTGTCATATTTTATATTTTAAGTAAAAATGACATTTATGAGTTGCTGTTTGTGAATAGATAAATTATTCTCTAGTAGTTAAAATACCGATACTTCATCTATTGACAATTGATGGACATCTAATATAACGTAGAAAATATTTTAGTACGAGTGAATTTGAATAGGTACAATATTTGACACATTCTGGATAACTATTTTGACGCAAAAAATATTTTACTTAATAGTACGACGGAATTTGAATAGGTTTATATAATTGGAAAGTAACGCAAACTGAATACACTTTGAGATAAATAGGTTACATTTCCGAAATTTTGAGTAGCGAGCAGTGCGGCGGATTCGGAGGGGGGCGGTGTTGGAACCCCTTTTCATTAGATATTTTCTTATTTTCGTGTGTATTTTGGGCAAAATTGTCCACAGTAGCGAATAAATTGAATCCCCCTTCGAACATTTGCGGATCTGCCCATGGCGAGGTCTTTTTTTACAAAACCATTATGCTTACATTAACTTCAATTCTTGATTGAATCTTGGAAAAATAATCTGTCTCTGATAGTTTCATTTGTTTTTCTTCTCCTCTTAAATCTTAAGCAAACTAACTAATTGCCATTTACATATGCAGATTATATACAACGCGTAAACGTATTCCTCATCTCTTCTAACATTTTGCAAAGAATCAGAGATGGACAAATAAGAAATTCAGAATGTCAACTCTTAGACACAGCAAGTAGGCAGCGACGATACGAAGTTATACACGACAACAGAAAACTGAAACTGCACAAAACAAACGAGCGAATAGAGGTCGAAACGAGAGTGAACTTACAAGGTCACGGCTCTGGAAGGGCATTACCCTTGTTTCATATGAATGCCGTGATCTGATAGCTAAATCATCAAAAGAAAACAGATTTCTGTGACAAGTGTATCAGGCGCATAACATTAAGCATCATTAAGACTGTATTCTGTGACAATATGATATTGAATAACACAACTTCGATCGAACAATTTCAAAATCCAAAAACAGTCGGAGAATTCCATTGTCCGCTGACTAGCTGATATTTCGAGCAAGATCTTAAACGCTGTGACGGTCAATACCCTTTTTCTTTCCTATATAAGAGCTGTGAAAAAAGTGTTTTTTCTGAAATTTCCAATCACAAATGCTTTATTTACATATTGGCTAAAGCACCCACCATCAACTTAAAATCTACTTTCAATTTACTTAAAAATCAAAACAGATCCCTACATATCTATCTTTTCAGTACAAGTAACTTGCTGGAAACGCACATTCCTGTGTATTTATTATGTTGTTTTTGTTTCACTGAGTCACAGGCACATGTAGCCTGGATTTTATATATGACCCCCTTTTTTCCTCTAATACCCTAAAATTTGGGATAGTATAAAACAACAATATTTGACATAATTTGTTTAGAAATGACAAGAAAAGACTCATTAAATCATTTTTTTCGAAATTTTATTTTGTTAGGGGCATTAGAGAAAAAAGGGGGTGGTCATATTCAAAATCTTTTTAAATATATATATATATTTTTATCATTTCTACATCCCACACTTATTTTGTCAATTCTTTTTACGGACCCATAACCATAAAATCTAAAAGCATCCCGGGACGCCCATTGAACAAATTATAGTTTTGATAGTTAAATACAAAACTCTTGAATCGGAAACTCTTGTGAGAAATATATGTAGGAGCATGTAGTTTATCTTTTTATTATAGAAGTTCCAATTGACTTGTTTATGGCTTTTGGTGTTCAAGTTAAAAGAAAAATAAACCCCTTTATCTCTTTTTAATCATTTAATCAAAATTTGGATTCTGTCTCACAAATCCGACATACTTTACTCGACTTAACTTTTAATATTAATATAAATTCTTTCAATGTAAAAGTTGACTTCGTGTGACAGAAAACCACAAAGAACGGACACTTTGATACTGACGGCTGATAGATAAAGTCACAACACAAATATGTCTCAATTGAAAATGATTTTTATCAAATGAGTGAATCAATTATAGCATTTTGGTAAGTCGTTTCAATTTTTCGTTCTTAATAATATAGAATATTTGGATGCAATGAAAAGAGAAGATAGATATGTAAAAACATACTTATAATCGATATTGCATTCTAAGTCATCTAACATGTCTAACAATTAATATATCACATTTTGAAAGCAAACGGCGGCTTATTTGCGAATTTAATTTGCTTTAAAACTTATATAAAATTAACAACGTGTGAATTTTTTGTTTAAATTTTGCTGTAACCTAAAAAAAGTCCTTCTCATGTTTACTTTTATTTACAATACAGAAATTATTGTAAGAATTTGGGGAATATTTCATTTCCTTTAAGTCCTTATTGAGGTATTTTTCAAATCTGAGGTAGAGTGCTTTGTAAATATACTGAGAAGCCAACAGTCTTATAAGGAACGTTGAATAAGACACGATCCTGCCTTTTCCCGGCGTCTGCAAAAACGTCTCCAAGTATATTTGATGTTTGACAATAAATTGTTAAGGTCTTTCCCGTCAGTCAAACAGACATTATTTTTTTCATATTATGATTACAGTTAACAATTTTTGGGAATTTCATCGAATATTAACTACAATGGTTTATGTTATTTTTTTTCTAATTTCAGATGATGTCTAAACAGATGAACACGGTTTCTAAAATTTGTTTAATGTGTGTTATTGGTTTTGCCACCACTTCCGGAACAAAGAAAACAACTGGTTGTAAAATTAAACCAGTCGACGAAAGTTTTGCCAAATACATGGACAATCCTCATATAACGCTTAACGAATTTTCGTTTAAAATGCAAAACTATTCAGTAGACCCTCTCTACCACAAGACCGGAATAAATTACAAATTTTGGCAGTGGCACCGAACACGAACACAACATGGACGGACTTTATTGATGTTATCATTCCATTACGACGTTTTGTCAATGTCAATTTTGACGATTGGCGTAGAGCCATCGAATGTTCTGCTTCAAGATGTTCCATACGGATGCTTCGGAAACAGCACTTTAGAAGAAAAGGCGTACATGATGAGAAGACTCATTTTGAATGATTTTTATGTCTCTACGAAAAGTAGTTCTCAGATCGAGTATGAATCTCACACAGAGAGGGTAGTCTACGCGTGTAATTCGATCATACAAAACATTAGCGGGAACGCCAAATTTATCAACAGGTGCTGTCATCTGTTGTCGTCAGGGGAGATAAATTGCACAGACCAGATAGAGGATGCATGGATTACACTTTTGTACATTTGTATCACCATGGTAAAAGTCATGGTGTTTTTGTTCGGACCCCTTATGATTCCGAGTCATATGTACGATTTGTCGTATATGGCATCACAGTATGTCGTTAAGCTCGAAAACGAGATCAAAATGAAGATTTTTGTTACCGAAAGTGCTCAAACATCTGTCCGATATAAAACTCGACTGACAATTCAAAACATTTCGGAGTGGAGAAGATTTCAACAAAAGATTGGAGAATTTCCGATGGATCAAATTGTACCGGTGAAAATTCCTGAATTGCGGATTAAGGTCAAGGGGAAAAGAATAATTCCAGAAAATGAACCACCAACAGGTCTTCTAAGGACTCTTTACGATAACATTGTACGATGCAAAATAAAAGGACTTGACCCCTTTAATGATTGCTGTGACCGTAGTGTGTATGCTAAGTTTGCACCTAAATTTCAGCACGTTTTAACATGGCACATGTGTGTTCAATGGTTCATTCGAATTGTCATGGTCTTCCTTATTCCGCTTCCATTCTACATGCGAGTGCTACTCTTTTATCAGTTCGAAGAAGGAGAACTTTCACGCCGACGCCTTTTCGCGGAGACGTTAGATCTTACACCTTATTATGATTTTTATAGAACTAACCTTATACAACACATGTCACCAACACATGGATTATTTGTTGCCGCTTATGTGTTTTATTTTCTTGGCTTTGCAATTGCATCTTTGACAAGCAAAAACATTAGTGACAAAATAAAAGCCATTGCACGATCTTCACTGCAAGACATGAATAACGTTGAACGAACAAGTGTTCTGCAGGTGCTTCTCCGAATTGGACTCTGGCCTTTCAAAAGTTGGGGCTTAGTTGCGCTTATAGCAGCGCCTATTTATGGGTTCTTCATGGCACCGGCCATGTCGTTAATATTCGCGATATACTGTTTACCGACCGTGTATTTAACTTACAGAGTGTTCTATCATTCCAGGACTAAAATTGATTACAAGGAGCAGGTGGTCGAGGACGATGTGCCGCTCATGACACGCAAAGCTAGTGTTGTCAGGATTATGAAATTAAAGAAAAATATAACAAGAATTGATAAAACCGTTCACAAAAGACTACAGTCTATAGCAGATGCTGAGGAGCAAATCTTTCCCTGTACATGGGGCAGCGGGACAATTTACAGCATCCGTCGATTCATTGTTCAGATGTGCGTAGGTTTTTTCTGCGTTGCTTGCTTGTACTCTATGATTTTGCTCGCAGTTGAAGCGGTTGGAATTTTTGTCGAAATAATGGCGTTTACGATGATGGGAATTATCGTAAACGCCGGAAGTACACTTCGGTATGTTTCTATGGCGCTTCTTGTTCTGGTTTACATGCACGATTGCTACAATAATGTATATGAGAGTTACGAGACGTTTAACAAGGCCGTCATCGACGACATCATGGACCGAGTTGAGGATTTGAAGAAGGTGGCGAGCTTACCGTCTAGTATGCAAGAAAATATAGGCTTCACTGTAAAACCGGTTGAGGCCGTCGATAGAATTCCGACAACGTTTTCGTTTGAGAAAGTAGATCCAGCATGGCGCATTGGTCATCTGCTGCTATTTTTAGATTCATTTGACACTCCAAGAATTCCTCTCCGTCTTTTCAAGAAGCTCTGTGAGGTCAGAGTTCACGGAGCGCCCGGTCCCGTCTATATCAATCTATTACGTGCTACAGGGAAATTTTTCATCATAGTTATTTTTCTCTTTTTCGTGATGATAGTAGTAATGGCGTTTGGAAACGTCCATCAAATATCTTCGACCAATCAGACTCTTGCAACGTTAGCAGGCGGTTTTGTGCCAATGCTTCTGAAAAATATTTTACCGCGAAAATCTGTAAAGTTAAATCTGAAGACAATCAGTTTTAAAGGACAAATAGATGAGGTTATATGTGAGTTTAAACAAAACTGGCCGATTTGTGATCTAGTTATTGAAAAAGACGAACCTGAAAAAGAGGCTGACCTTGAAGGCGAAACTAAGGAAGAAGGGTCAAATCCCGGGACTCCAAAATTAGAACGAAAAGCAAGCACAACTCTTTTAGACGAAAAGAAAAGTGAAGATAAAGACAAAGAAAAGGACAAAGAAAAAGAAAAACCAAAACAAAATATACTTGAAAAATATATGAAAGAAAATACAGAGTGGAAAAATAAAGATAAAGACAAAAAAGATGGAAACGGGACAAACGAAAGCGAAAATAACTCCGTGGATGAGAATTTGGTGGATTTGTTCGTTGATTTTAGTGTAGCGGAGACGGCCGTTCCGTGGCAGATGCATGGTTCTACAGAGTCCATTGTTTCAGCTTCAATGTTGCCAGATATGGAACTAGGAAACATTGACTACAACTATATAGACACCATGCCTACGGTCAACAAGTTTGACTAATGAAGCGGGGTGCATGTCACTGAATAATACGAGAATTTGTCCTTTTATACTTGTTGTGCACCACGCATTGTCTCCACCTAGATGTATGTTGTCTCCACCTAGATGTATGTTAGCGTGGTTGGTATGATAATGACATCTTTGTAAAATTGGAGTTAACTGGATTAACTTTAATTTACATAATTGAAAGACTTTGGTTTTTTTTCTTTATACATGTATACACCAAAATACTCATGTTGAGAATTTTATATTAAAATGAACCTAGCAATTTTCTTCTCTTTGTAATTAAAAACACATTCCTCCTGCGCAATTCTTTTGCCCAGCATGCTCCTATATGCACATAATAAGAATAAAAAATACAACAACGTTCCAGGCAATAAATTTCAACGTAAGACGCGGGTTGCGTCCATCAAGACTCATCTTTGGTGCTCTTCCAAAAAAAAACCCAAAAAAGTGACAGTTCCAACACTATGAATATGAAGAGCTCTGAGAAAAATGAACCAAAATATTCCGAACTGGAATCCAAATTATAACCGATATGAACCAGCCTGGGGTAGGGAGAAAATACATAGTTTCAGATCTGTCACCATACATAGAAAATTTATTGACGCATTAGATAGAAGTTAAATTGAATCACTCAAATCTATGTAGGTAAATTATAAAACAGCTTGTCAGACTGACTATTAAATAAGTCTTATGCAAACAAAACATGGATAAATGGGTTTAAGATATCATTTGTCAAGAAAATTTATCAATTCTTATGAGAATAATTTATTGTGAATACCTAAAGCCCGTGCCTACTGTTGGTTGTTTAAAGTTTCATTAAAATCCGCTAATGAGTTTAGAAGGGTCGCTCAGATATATGAAATTGTTTATCGATAAGTTGAGCATTAGCAGTGAAGCTCTTCGAATAGATACCTTTGATACGCTTTCCTTTATACAAGTAAAGGATTAGAGATAATCCTTATCAAATAAGAAATAAAGGTAATAACAACTGAACTTGGATGATCAATTTCAAATGTCCGTGAGAAAAAACAAATCAAGACAGGCTATACACCGTAGAAATTAAAGATCTTAATGATCCTGACTTGGTAACGGCATTTCAAAAGAAACGATGGATTAAACCAGTTTTTTTTGCGCAAATCCTTCCTCTTCCATTGCAATATTAGGGTCCGGTTGTAACACACAACACAGAACAACAAATGATACAGATGTAATACAGATGGATCTTAGGTATCATACGACAAGCTCAGTGGCGGATCCAGAAATGTTCAAACGGGAGGGCGCGCAATTAAGAATAAGCTTCTGGGACCTCTTGTTTCATACAATTCTTAAGCATATTTTTCTGTCAAATGGAATAGCGCGCGCCCAATGAGCCGGTCCTAAATCCGCCTTTGAAGCTAAGGTCAAATAGAAATAATGAGAATTGAACATTTAAAGAAACCCATCACCGTTGGTGAGATCACCGGACTAAAAGAACACGAAAAAGTTGGTTTACAATTTGACTCTGTTTTGTTTGGCCAAGTGAAGAAAAAAAGATGCAATTTACACCTGATTTCTGAATAGTGGTACACGAAGTAACTTTTTGAAATTAATATAAATGAAACCAACAGGTTTGACAATTAGGTGTCTTATGAAGAGAAAAAAATGTTTGATATTAAGTCAGTGAAGCGGGTTAACCAGGAAGCAACAGTTGTAAGTATTTCGTAGGCGGATATAAAGAAAAAAGAAAAAAAAAACATGCACTAGAACAAACATAAAGTTTTATTTTTTATCAAATCATATACTTCCGCAATGAAAAAGGGAGGTTTGGCGCGCCTTAAAACCTGGTTTAACCCATCATTTCTTTTGAAATGCCTGTACCAAGTCGGACCATTGCGGTCTTCATTTTTTTTCCGATATGTCTTCCTTGTTTTGTCTAGTCTTATGGACATTTGAGATTGATTCTCCAAATTCGGTAATTTTGTTATTATCTTTATTCATTACTCAAAGGTTTACCAGTAAACGTATCATGTAATCTCTTTGATACCCTGGTAAATCCTATTCTATGTTATAATTCCGAAATTTACTATATGGATATTCAACTAAAGTACTATGGAGCAAAAGAAGTTTCAGTTTAATAATATTTTATTGCAAATATAGCAAATGGATTGGACATTAAGTTATACCAACTTATTGATTGCCCTCTCCATGAATATACAATACAAATATATGACAACGACATGCAGTGTACATAAGTAGCAAGACATTTTTTTGTGGTGTATAGACTCTATTGACCTGTTGGAAATCTATTGGTTCGGCCTATATACGCACGTACTTTTCTAAATAAGGCATAATTTTCTTCAACTGTTGCATTTTCATTTCCAAAGAGAATATGTTCGATATTCAAATCTTGAACATCAAAAATTGAGTATCTTTGGACTGCATATAAAGGACATTCAAGGAAAAAATGATAAGCATCTTCATATGCATTCCCACAAATGCACATGGGATTTTCAATAACATGTATTCTATATAAATCATAATTCAAAGAACTGCATCGGTGACGTATTCTAGTGTGGATAATATTTAACTTTCTTGGCCCTTCGGTGAAGTATTTGGGTGGCTTTAGAAGAGGTTTTTTTAGTTTTAATTTGAAGCTTTCGAATGTTGGGGTATTCCTAACAGAGATTTCAAGGTTGTTCCAGAGGGATACTGTAGACGGGATAAATGATTTTGCATAAACATTTAGTCTAGAACGAACCGGAACATAATCTTCATTGTTGCGGAGATTATATCCAGTAACATTAGAGACCAAAGGTGGCAAACAGTCACTTAAATATTTAGGACAAATTCTATTGTGCATTCTATAAAAAATACACAATTTTTTATTTTTACGTCTGTCAGTCAAAGTATCCCAACCAGTTTCAAAGTAAAGAGCTTCTTTGCTAGCAAATTTGGTCAGTCCAGTTACAATTCTGGCAGCTTCAAGTTGAACTTTTTCAATTTTCTCAATTTCACGTTCGAGGCAACCGTCCCAGACCTCACTCGCATATTCTAGCAAAGGTCGAATAAATGTCAAATAAATAGTGGATAGACTCTTCGACGAAAGAACATATTTTAATTTTCTTAGAGCATTAAGCTGCTTCAAGGAGGATTCAACAATATTGTTTATATGAGTTGTCCACTTTCCATCAGACATAAATGTTACACCTAAATGTTTGTGATGGTCTACAATTTCTACGACTTCGTCATTGAATAGAATGTTTGGTTCTACATAAGCATTATTAGAAATAATAAGTGCTTTTGTTTTTTTAGGATTAAAGTCAACGAGCCAATCTTGCGACCAGTCGTGTAATATCTTCAAATCATTATTTATCCTGTTCTCTAATAACGAAAAATCATTTCCAGCATATTGGAGAGAAGTGTCGTCTGCGAACAGTCGTGCGATGTTCCCTAAATTATCAGTTATATCATTAATATATAATAAAAATAATAAAGGACCAAGGACAGAACCCTGTGGTACTCCCGCTGTTACTGTACCAACAGAAGAAGAAGTCTGATTTAGGGTAACAAATTGTTTCCTATTGGTTATATATTCTTTTATCCAGTCCAACACAGGTCCAGATATTCCATACGATTTCAGTTTGACTATTAAACCCCTATGCCATACTCTATCAAATGCCTTAGAGATGTCACAGAAAATTAAAATATTTGATAGCTTGTTATCTAAATTGCAGCATACTTTGTCATAAATTTCTATTAATTGATAGACGGTAGAGTGGCCCTGAAGAAATCCCGATTGGTATGGATAGAGCAGAGAGTTATTTATAATATGATTATATATATGTTTGTATATTACTCTCTCCATAACCTTTCCCACACAGCTTAACAAAGAAATAGGACGGTAGTTCGAGGGATCCGATTTGTCATCCTTTTTGAAAATTGGCATTACTCTGGCTAGTTTCCACTGAGATGGATATTTACGTTTTTCTAATGAAAAATTAAAAAGTTTACAAAGCGGTCGACATATAGTTTCAGCTGTTCCCTTTAACATCTGGTGGCTTATGCTATCGTTCCCACAAGCTTTGCCAATTTTTAAATTTTTTAAAACATCCATAATCTCCTCTTCACTTATATTAATATTTAAAAGATCATTATTTGTTTTCGTATGGAGATTTGGAGGATCCTTATTGGCATCTTCAACAGAGGAGATGGAGCAGAAATATTTATTAAGTAGATTAGCTTTAGCTTTATCCGATTGCTCCATCTCTCCCGTTGAACTGTCAAATAAGGGGGGTATACCAGTAAAATTACTCGTTCCTTTCACAAGTCTTTTTATTAGGGACCAATACGCTTTAGAATCTTTTTTTAAAAATGAGTCCACTATTTCATCAGCTGAAGACATAAATTGTTCACGCGCATATTTGATCATATTATTAACCTTATTTCTTTGTGCTTTATATTTATTTACGTGGGGTTGATCTTTTTTCTCCCTTGCCACTCTACGTAATCTTTCTCTTTTTCTAATCTCTCGCTTTATTTCCGTATTGAACCACGGCTTATCATTTGGTCTTACAAAAACAGTTCTGGAGGGGATAAACCCATTTAATAATTCGTAAAATTTACAAGTAAAATTTTCATTTAACTGGTCAATGTCTTCGGTGTTATCAAACAATGAATCCCAATCAAAATCTGCAATGGCATTATTCAGAGATTGAAAGTCAGCCTCTTTATAGAGCCAAACCTTTCTCTGGATTTTTGCTCGATAATAGTTCGGAATTTTAAGATGAATTAAAGTTGCATCATGGTCACTCACATTTCTCAGTACATCTATAACTTCCGAGTCTATTTCCAGATCATTTTTAGAAATAAATATTGGATCTAGGAGAGCCCCCATTCTAGTTGGTTCTTTAATGGTATTTCTTAATTCATATGTTGAGAGTATTTCATTTAAGCGTAGATTTCTGTTTCTTATAAGATCCACGTTAATATCTCCGTTTAAAACAATGTTTTGAGTAGTGTTAAATGCCTGCTCGATAGAATAATCTAAGAGATCCCAAAAATTGTTTGCAGTATTGGGAGGGCGATATAAAGAACAAAGTAGTAGCTTAAAGGTTTTCAGTGATAGTTCAAGCCATATCAGTTCACCTTCATTAAATTCTAGATCAACTCTACGCTTAACACCGACATTGATATCATTTGATACATATATAAGGACACCTCCTCCAAAACTGTTTCTATCTTTTCTGTAGACTTCAGAAAACCCTGGTATTGCAATATCTAAGTCAACAACTCCAGGGTCTAAGTGACTCTCAGTAATACAAATGATAGAGTACTCAGAGGCAATATCTTGGATGTAGTCAAGTTTATTTCTGACACTTCTTGCATTTAGATGAAATATGGAAAGTTCTCTTATTTGTGGATCTGGTCCAGGATTTGGATGAATATCATTATCAAGTATTATAAAAACAAGTAGTGTTAATGTATAAAAAATGTTGATGGCAAAAAGTGAATAAGAGGCAACACGTATTTTAGTTCTTAGCTTGGTTAGATAATTAAAGATAAGATTAAAATATTGAAAATTTAAATGAAAAGAAAAATAAACTTTTTTCAGTATACGCGTGTAGGCCTTACAATAAAAGCTACCTATTGCACTCCTGTAAGATGCGAGATCATTACCCATTATCTATTAAACTAATATTTGTAAAAAAAGATGCAATGGGTGTGCAAAAGGTGAGGAGGTTTATCAACAGGTCAAAAGAGTCTATTACATGTTCGAGCATACAATACAATTCAGAGACATTATAACAACAGTATAATATATATACAATAAGTTTAGTGAATATAGAATAACACAATGGTGATTTGGAAATGTATACCGTATTGTCGGTAGATTCTATATATACATGTAGCCCTACTGTCAGTAAAATAAAAGAGTGCAGACACATGTAGACATAATGAAATATCATTTGGTAGCAAATCTGGGTATTAATTTGACGTTCACGAATAAAAATGATTTATTAAGATATGTCAAAAGATTTCAAAAAAAAACAAAAAACAAAAGGAAAACAGAATAAAAAAAAGCGAACTATAGAAATCCACTATATAGAGTGGTTTAACATTAAGTAAGAAATCAAACGCACCTTTGACTAAAATCGGTGAACCATATATTTATAAACAATTTTTAAATTTAGGTCAGTTGGACAATAATAGTGTTTTGGTTTGGATTTAAACACATATATGATGGTAAGGTATTTGTTTATATTTAACAAATTGATATGAATCACAAATGTACTTTTTATGAAAAAAGTCAAATGTATAATTATATTTTTTCAAAAATGCACTCAATTTGTTATAATAAGTTCAAACATGTGCAAGTTTCCAAACATGTGTTGTTTAAACAGTACAATATCCATAATATAATCTGAACAATTGAGACAAAAAGTGATAAAATAATTTCTCTTTAACTCTCTCAAGAAGTTAGGATTGAGTAATTCAATTTTAGTTCTAATGAAAGCAAAAAAAGAGTTCTCATTATAATTTTCAAGTCATAAGATTAGAGCTCATTTGCCTCAGCTGCTGTCTTTATCAGTACTTTTGGTGATCTAGCCGTTTTTTTCACAAAGATTCTGCCATCAAAGGTCCAGAATGAATTGATTAGTTCATCTCTCTTTTTTTCATATAGTATTTTGATAATTCCTTGTCTATACCTGGTCAAATCTTCAGTAATGAATGTTTTATTGGGATTGTTCTTCAAAGCCTTTTTATTCTGATAAATAAGATTCTTAACTTTCCAGTTTCTGAAGCGGCAAATGATCTGGCCCTTTCCCTCCTGAATTGGTCCTAAGATGTGGGATCTATTGATGTCATCTACACTGAGTTTCTTATCCTCCTCTAGATTAAGCTTATTATTTATGATGTCAATTACTAGATCATCAGTTTTTTGTAGGTCACCTTCTCTCATAGGAACATTATGAAAACGAAGTGATGTTCTTCTTCCATATTGTTCTAAGTCTTCCACCCTCTCATCTACAATTTTGATGTTTTCCCTTAAAACTGCATTTTCTTCCTTTATATGTCTATTGTCTGTAAGAAGGGCATCAATATTGACCTCATGCTGGTCTATTAGCTTTCTCATTTCATCATTTTCCTCACTGAGCTGATGACACTTATTATATAGCTTGATTAGTTTTTGGTCTTGTTCTCTAAGCATTTCTTTTAGAGGTCTTACAGCCATGGTTATTGACTCAGTGACTGATGTTTTAATTGTATCTTGAATTTGGGCAATAAATTGTTTTTGTAAATCACATATGATTTCTTCTTTTATTGAAGGGATTGTATTTTTAATGATTCCCTTTTCGACTATCGTGTTCTCTATTAGTTGGACCATATTAAAGGATTGGCCTTGGGTTTTGAAAGTAACATCTTGGTTTATGTTCGGTTTGTGACGAGATTGGGAAACAGATCTTGGTCTGGTAGCAGGGGGCAACATGGCTTCATCTGAGGATTTTGAGAGCTGGCGCTTTCTAGAAAGGCTCCTGCCTCTTTGGTTTCTGTTTTCATTTTCAACTTTGGATTGAGTAGTTAAAGTATCAGGCTCAGAATTCGGTGGTGCGCTCGTTTCCGCCGACATTTTGTTTGTTTACAAAGTTTAAAGTTTTTAGATATTGATAATAAAGTTCTTGAGTTGAATTTTTACCAATTTAGCTTCAATATTTGTTTATTTCAACTTTCAGGAAACCACTCGAAACACTTAAATCGGTTTAACACACATAGAAATAGGTCAAATTCCCAGATTTGTGACTCCTCTTAACTTATATACAACCGGATGTCGCCATCTTTTTGTTTCGTTTGAAAAAGAAGTGTCAATAACGGACAAGAATTTGGATATATTTAATTGTATAGATAAAACACACATACTCGTCTATACATTAGGAACGATCAAATTCACAACAAATATTGTCAACAAAGCTGAACTTAATAGAAATCCATTAGAATGCTTCATAATCAATCAAACTTAAAGCTAGTATCTATAATTATCAAGAAAACAGTTAGATTCAGAAGGAACTCTCACCTGGTGTTCATATGCCAAAACTGTAACTAAAGATATTCATATGGATATAGAAGATTTTTCTAGTTGTGTTAATTCCAAAATTCCTAGTTTACTTACAAATATTATTAAAACTAATGTAAATATTTTTAAAAGATATCACACTTGAAAAGTTTTGTAGATTTTATGAAACTAATAAGGCCTATTTATCTAAATACTTAAGAACAGTGAGGATAAGGAGGAATATTATCTTTCCAATTCTAATTTTAAATACAGACAAACTTTCACAAAATTTAGAACATGTGACCACAGACTTCAAAAAGTTGGAAGGTATAATAAGATACAAAGAAATAAGAGATCATGTATTTGTGTAATAAAGTAGAGGATGAGAACCATTTCTTTTTTCAATGCCATAAAAAACCAGGCACTTCGAAATAAAATGTTTGAAAAATTAAACTTAAGTAGTAGTCCACCTAAGAATCATGCAAAATTGAAGAAAAGTGATTCATCGATAAAAAGGCTACAGTGGTTTATTTTTAACAAAAGATAGTTCAAAGTATATAAAATAAGAAATAAATTACAATTTGCTCATAACTGTCTGGTCCTGGGAGAAATCTTGCCATTTTGTTACAATGGTTTCTATTGAAATTATTGACAGTTTTAAGAGTTATCTCCCTTTCTTACAATTTTCAAATGCATTCTATATATTTTTTTTCTCTCAGGACCAATGCTTGTTTTGATAAAGAGTACAAAATATCGAATCAGGGTGCTAGTAGGAGTAACATATCAAAAATATAGTGGTGTAGGCTTTCCACCCATGAATCGCTTTTTGCATGGTTCTTATAAAAAGTGGTACTTAAAAGACTATAATCTTAAATATTTTAATGAAATAAAAAAGAACTTGGGAGACCGTAGTTTTGTATGGAAAAGTGTACATTCACCTATCACATTTGGGAGCGCGGTGGCCGAGTGGTGAAGGCACTGGACTTTTAATCACAGGTCGACACCTCTGTGGGTTCAAGCCCCACACGTGTCAAGGTTTCCAGGCACCTACCGTTGCTCCTGGGTTTCACCGATTTTCCAGCTTGGAATATCGGGCTTTCCTCCCACACCGAAGCCTGGCGACCATGCAAGGGCCTCATATTTGCCAAACGGTCGTTAATCTTGCCGTCGGTTTGACTTGTGTACACATCATTGATGTGTACTCACCGACGTTAAATAATTCTTAACTTTACTGCCTTTACCTTTACCTTCACATTACCGTGGCCGGAATATTCTCGTTCTGACCCAAGCAAACATTTTTCGAACCTGGGTTTCCCTGGGTTTTAATTTTGAACGCTAGCCCGAAATGTTTGAAGCCTATCTTTTTCGCCTTTAACATCCTGACAATTTGCCTTATCACACTGAATAGATTCCGGCGGTTTTAGTCTACATTTATCAATGCATGATTTAGAAAGGTTACACCACACCAAAGTGCACAACACAAGTTTAAAAGGGGAAAAGCATGAACCTTTTTACCCGTTTTATCTAATTCATTGCGACAAGTTGTTAGTTTATTTTTGTTAATTTGGAAACCTTCCCGCCAAAAAGTTTTTTTTCCGGAAATTGTCCTGATAAGTTTTTAATATTACAATTAATTTTTGTACCGAAGATTTTCATTGGACTTTTATTCTCTCCGTGCAGCCAATTAAATCCTTCAACACTTCAGATGATCTAAACTTTCAGAAAGCTAAAAAGTTTATAAAAAAAGAATGGAAAATCAAGGATAAAGAGGGTAGAAAGTAAAGAACAAAATAACCTTATATTTTTTTTCAAGTGTTTAGTTTGTGCTGAATGAAATTGGTGTTTCTAATTCACAGAAAAGATCCATTTCCAAACTTTTAAAATGCAGACGATTTTTTTTGTAGATCCACCCCCTTCATTTACTCTTGTTTTGCTTGAATTGCTTACCTACACAATTGCACCTATCAAATGCTGTGTTGATATTGTTGAAAAGAACCTTTGGTCTCTCTTTTTAGTAATCAAAGCTAATAAATTATGACAGTTGAGGAAATTAGGATTTTTTGGGGCAGGACATTTTGTCCCATCGGTTAAGATTCCTATCTTTCTAAAAAAATGTTTCATCAGTTATCTGAATTGTCCAAATAATTACAGAATTCTGCTGTCTGAAGCCTTTATAGCTCACCTGGACCGAAGGTCTATGTGAGCTATTGCCATCACTTGGCGTCAGTCATCGTCCGTCGTCGTTAACTTTTCTTTGAAAATCTTCTCCTCCAAAAGGACTGAAGGGATTGCTTTGAAACTTTGCACACTTCATCTATGGGATGTGCTTTACCAAGATTGCACAAATGGTGACCGCCGTCCAAAAAACATGGCTGCCGTTACTAAAAATAGACCAGGGGGGTCAGACTACTGTTTTTGGCCTGTAAATCAAAAAGGATAAGAGATAGATGAAATCTGATGCCACATTACTGCTTCAGCATCAAAAGCTCTATAATAATCACCATTGAGTAGAAGTTGCCAGATGACACCTTATAGGAGTTACGGCCCCTTAAAGGTGAAAAATAGCATTTTTTCATGTTTTTGGTTTATAGAATGAAAACTATGACAGATAGAGAAAAGTTATTGCTTGCTTAAATGTTCAGCTCATTTAGCCCTACAAAAGTCTCAAAAGGGTGGAAGTTGTCAGATGACCCCTTATTGGGGTTTCGGCCCCTAAGATAACGTTGTTTCATGTTTTTGGCCTATGGAATGAAAACTATAGCAGATAGAGAGAAGCTGTTGCTTGCTTAATTGTTCAGTTTATTAAGCTCTACAAAAGACTTCATAAGATCAAAGTTGTCAGAAGACCCCAGTTATACGGGTAACGGCCCCTCAAATGACATTTTTTTCATGTTTTTGGCCAATAGAAAGAAAACTATAGCAGATAGAGAAAAGCTGTTGCTTGCTTAAATGTTGAATTCAATTAGCTCTACAAAATTCTTCATTGGGTGATAGTTGTCAGATAACTCCTTATAGGGGTTATGGCCCTTAAAATAATGTTTTTTTCATGTTTTTGGCCTTTAAAATGACAACTATAGCAGATAGAGAAAAGCTGCTGCTTGCTTAAATGTTCAATTCATTTAGCGCTACAAAAGTTTTCATAGAGTCAAAGTTGTCAGATGATCCCTTACAGGGGTTATGGTCCCTAGAATAACATTTTTTCATGATTTGGGCATACGTATGGCTACAGAATGAAACTAAAGTAGATGGAGAAAAGCTGTTACTTGCTTAAATGTTCAGGTCATTTAGCTCTAGAACAGTTTTTACAGGATCGCCATCAAGACCAGGTGAGCAATTCAGGCTCCTGCCGGGAGCCTTTTGTTTTATATAGTTTTTGAGGTTTGGCTTCCTAAGAATCTAGGGATCTAAATTGTAGTTGCAGCCTCTAAATTTTCTTCAAACACATGATCAAATAATGCCTAGATTCTCATTCAAATTTCTTGAAAATATTAATTTAATATTTGGCGTGCAGACAAATTTTATTTTTATTTTTTATCCAATTTGGCAATATGATAAAATATGCTGCTATTTTTAAAAAAAAAGAAATTGACCAATATATAACATAATTTGCCAAAAAATCAAAATAAAATGTTTTGACGGGGGATGAGAATCTAGAATATTTTTTATATTGGCCAAATGTAAACACACCTCCCTCAAGAAAAATCTATGTAAAATTTTTTTTTAAGTTTGCTTTTCTATAATTTTCAAAGAAGCAATTTTTTGCAGAATGAAATTAATTTTACCAACATCCATTCACCTTATTAGCTCACCTTACGAATGTGAGAGGGGCATATATAAATATACAAAAACAAATTATGTGATAGATGCACCTGGTGATGTTAAGAGCAATGCATGCTTTGAATGCTGGCAGTGACCTACATTTTCCATGTGAATGGCCACTTAAAGAAGAATGGTTAGTCCATTCCCACTAACAGACAAGAACCACGTCAACCAAATTAGTATGGAAGGTGCACAAAGTAATGCTAAGCATAATGCATGCTTCAGATGCTGGCTGTGACCTATATTTTCTAGATGGATGACTACATACAGAGTAATGTTCAAAGTCCATTTCTGCTTACTGACAATAATTTTGGTATGGTACATGTATATGTGCTTGTAGATGCACCAAACAGTTCCTATAACCTGTTACCAGGGGTAAGTGAAATTTAGCCCAGGGTACCGGTAAGTGGATTTTGAACGTTTTCTGCATTCATTTCTATTGTGGGTAAGTGAATTTTTAGCAATTTTAAATATGGATCAGTGAAAAACAATCCTAGAACACTGACCAAATGATGCTAAGCACATTGCATGCTTTTGATGCTGGTTGTGACCTATACTTTCAGCATAGATGACCACCTACAGAAGAATGGTTAAATTCCATTCCTGCTAACAGACAAGTACCACATCAACCAAAGTGGTATGGTAGTACTGTGCACCTAGGGATGCTTACTTAGCAATGCATGGTTGAAGGTTCAGATACCTGGCTGTGACCTTCTTTTTCTGCATGAATGAGCACTTAAAATTTTGAAAAGTTCAGGTCAACTCCTGTTAGTGATAATAATGTGTAACAAGGCGAGCTTCATAATCAATGAATTACCAATGTTTTATGTCAGTTAATTAAATGACTATAAAATGACTTAGATAAATATTTTATTATACATTGTATATTTCAGAAGCTGAACAGATATTATTTATAATGAGTTATGAAAAGTTTGGAGAAGGTCCAGGGACTAATGATCACACATCTGTGAACTTGCAAGCTGTTGATGATGATAAATCTGCAAATCTAAAAGATGTTCACATTAAGGTCGACAAAGACTCAGATGAAGGGGCAGCAACTCTTAAGATCTATGCTGCAGAGAAGAAAGAAGGAATTCAATACATTGATGACCCATCGATGAATATTGAAAATCTCAATTTGTTAGAGTAAGTACATGTTGTGTACCTGAATTTGTAAGTTTTGTGGCTGAACAACCTGTACATTGATATTATTTAATCATCCTATATAATAATTATGAAAAAAAGAAAAAATAGCTTTTATAAAGAATCTTGACTTACATGTAGTACAGGCACATATATTATGGGCTTATTTTTTTGTGGTAGTCTAATCAGCAATAGTCAATAGGTTATTGGATTTAAATGACCAATGAAAAATATATCCAACTTTCCTTTATTGGTAGATTTCAATAATGATAACCTGTCTGGTTGATGCTTAAAAACTGCTTTTAGAGGGTAACCGATACTGTTCATTGTTTTAACAAAGTTAACTTTTTGCATGGGGAAAATAACAAATATCTGATTTTTATGTCTGATAATTTGTTCTGTACTTTATGTCTTACATATACAAAATTGACTATGCACTGGGGATAATAACATGTATTTTGTAATTGTAAATTAAGCAAACATAACCTGTGTGAAAATTTCCACATTTAGGCCATAGTAAAATAATTCCTAGATTCTTGTCCAAATTTCTTGAAATAATGTACACGATGTAGTTGGCAAACAAATTTTATATGCTTTTTTTTTGGATGATATACTCTGCCTTTGTTAAGGAAATTGACTGAAAATGAACATAATTTGCTAAAAATTCGAAATTAAATTTTTGAGACATATGAAAAAAAAAATCAAGGCTGGAGAGGATGAGAATCTATAATATTTTTAAATGGCCTTAGCCAAAAAAAAAAAAACCTGTCTGAAATTTACATGTTTACATATTAAAAACTATTTTTTGACAGATCTTTACAGAAGAACTTCAAATGGTTGATAGAGCACCCAGTGTTCCGTATTATCCTGATGCTTATGATATTAACTGACTTTACCCTGGTGATAATTGACTTGGCCAAGTCATCCTGCAGCAGTAACGATGGTCTAGAGAACACATCACATGTTATAATCAGTCTGTTTCTGTTAGAAGTTCTAGCCAGGTTGTTTTATCAAGGGTACGTAGCCTCAATAGTTCACCCCTAATGAGTGTGTAGCAGTAACGATGGTCTAGAGAACACGTCACATGTTATAATCAGTCTGTTTCTGTTAGAAGTTCTAGCCAGGTTGTTTTATCAAGGGTACGTAGCCTCAAAAGTTCACCCCTAATGACTGTGTAGCAGTAACGATGGTCTAGAGAACACGTCACATGTTATAATCAGTCTGTTTCTGTTAGAAGTTCTAGCCAGGTTGTTTTATCAAGGGTACGTAGCCTCAATAGTTCACCCCTAATGAGTGTGTAGTAGTAACGATGGTCTAGAGAACACGTCACATGTTATAATCAGTCTGTTTCTGTTAGAAGTTCTAGCCAGGTTGTTTTATCAAGGGTACGTAGCCTCAATAGTTCACCCCTAATGAGTGTGTAGCAGTAACGATGGTCTAGAGAACACCTCACATGTTATAATCAGTCTGTTTCTGTTAGAAGTTCTAGCCAGGTTGTTTTATCAAGGGTACGTAGCCTCAATAGTTCACCCCTAATGAGTGTGTAGCAGTAACGATGGTCTAGAGAACACGTCACATGTTATAATCAGTCTGTTTCTGTTAGAAGTTCTAGCCAGGTTGTTTTATCAAGGGTATGTAGCCTCAATAGTTCACCCCTAATGAGTGTGTAGCAGTAACGATGGTCTAGAGAACACCTCACATGTTATAATCAGTCTGTTTCTGTTAGAAGTTCTAGCCAGGTTGTTTTATCAAGGGTACGTAGCCTCAATAGTTCACCCCTAATGAGTGTGTAGTAGTAACGATGGTCTAGAGAACACGTCACATGTTATAATCAGTCTGTTTCTGTTAGAAGTTCTAGTCAGGTTGTTTTATCAAGGGTACATAGCCTCAATAGTTCACCCCTAATGAGTGTGTAGCAGTAACGATGGTCTAGAGAACACGTCACATGTTATAATCAGTCTGTTTCTGTTAGAAGTTCTAGCCAGGTTGTTTTATCAAGGGTACGTAGCCTCAATAGTTCACCCCTAATGAGTGTGTAGCAGTAACGATGGTCTAGAGAACACCTCACATGTTATAATCAGTCTGTTTCTGTTAGAAGTTCTAGCCAGGTTGTTTTATCAAGGGTACGTAGCCTCAATAGTTCACCCCTAATGAGTGTGTAGTAGTAACGATGGTCTAGAGAACACGTCACATGTTATAATCAGTCTGTTTCTGTTAGAAGTTCTAGCCAGGTTGTTTTATCAAGGGTATGTAGCCTCAATAGTTCACCCCTAATGAGTGTGTAGCAGTAACGATGGTCTAGAGAACACGTCACATGTTATAATCAGTCTGTTTCTGTTAGAAGTTCTAGCCAGGTTGTTTTATCAAGGGTACGTAGCCTCAATAGTTCACCCCTAATGAGTGTGTAGCAGTAACGATGGTCTAGAGAACACGTCACATGTTATAATCAGTCTGTTTCTGTTAGAAGTTCTAGCCAGGTTGTTTTATCAAGGGTACGTAGCCTCAATAGTTCACCCCTAATGAGTGTGTAGCAGTAACGATGGTCTAGAGAACATGTCACATGTTATAATCAGTCTGTTTCTGTTAGAAGTTCTAGCCAGGTTGTTTTATCAAGGGTACATAGCCTCAATAGTTCACCCCTAATGAGTGTGTAGCAGTAACGATGGTCTAGAGAACATGTCACATGTTATAATCAGTCTGTTTCTGTTAGAAGTTCTAGCCAGGTTGTTTTATCAAGGGTACGTAGCCTCAATAGTTCACCCCTAATGAGTGTGTAGCAGTAACGATGGTCTAGAGAACACGTCACATGTTATAATCAGTCTGTTTCTGTTAGAAGTTCTAGCCAGGTTGTTTCATCAAGGGTACGTAGCCTCAATAGTTCACCCCTAATGAGTGTGTAGTAGTAACGATGGTTTAGAGAACACGTCACATGTTATAATCAGTCTGTTTCTGTTAGAAGTTCTAGCCAGGTTGTTTTATCAAGGGTACGTAGCCTCAATAGTTTACCCCTAATGAGTGTGTAGCAGTAACGATGGTCTAGAGAACACGTCACATGTTATAATCAGTCTGTTTCTGTTAGAAGTTCTAGCCAGGTTGTTTTATCAAGGGTACGTAGCCTCAATAGTTCACCCCTAATGAGTGTGTAGCAGTAATGATGGTCTAGAGAACACGTCACATGTTATAATCAGTCTGTTTCTGTTAGAAGTTCTAGCCAGGTTGTTTTATCAAGGGTACGTAGCCTCAATAGTTCACCCCTAATGAGTGTGTAGCAGTAATGATGGTCTAGAGAACACGTCACATGTTATAATCAGTCTGTTTCTGTTAGAAGTTCTAGCCAGGTTGTTTTATCAAGGGTACGTAGCCTCAATAGTTCACCCCTAATGAGTGTGTAGCAGTAACGATGGTCTAGAGAACATGTCACATGTTATAATCAGTCTGTTTCTGTTAGAAGTTCTAGCCAGGTTGTTTTATCAAGGGTAGGTAGCCTCAATAGTTCACCCCTAATGAGTGTGAAGCAGTAACGATGGTCTAGAGAACACGTCACATGTTATAATCAGTCTGTTTCTGTTAGAAGTTCTAGCCAGGTTGTTTTATCAAGGGTACGTAGCCTCAATAGTTCACCCCTAATGAGTGTGTAGCAGTAACGATGGTCTAGAGAACACCTCACATGTTATAATCAGTCTGTTTCTGTTAGAAGTTCTAGCCAGGTTGTTTTATCAAGGGTACGTAGCCTCAATAGTTCACCCCTAATGAGTGTGTAGCAGTAACGATGGTCTAGAGAACACCTCACATGTTATAATCAGTCTGTTTCTATTAGAAGTTCTAGCCAGGTTGTTTTATCAAGGGTACGTAGCCTCAATAGTTCACCCCTAATGAGTGTGTAGCAGTAACGATGGTCTAGAGAACACGTCACATGTTATAATCAGTCTGTTTCTATTAGAAGTTCTAGCCAGGTTGTTATATCAAGGGTATGTAGCCTCAATAGTTCACCCCTAATGAGTGTGTAGCAGTAACGATGGTCTAGAGAACACCTCACATGTTATAATCAGTCTGTTTCTATTAGAAGTTCTAGCCAGGTTGTTATATCAAGGGTATGTAGCCTCAATAGTTCACCCCTAATGAGTGTGTAGCAGTAACGATGGTCTAGAGAACACGTCACATGTTATAATCAGTCTGTTTCTGTTAGAAGTTCTAGCCAGGTTGTTTTATCAAGGGTACGTAGCCTCAATAGTTCACCCCTAATGAGTGTGTAGCAGTAACGATGGTCTAGAGAACACGTCACATGTTATAATCAGTCTGTTTCTGTTAGAAGTTCTAGCCAGGTTGTTTTATCAAGGGTACGTAGCCTCAATAGTTCACCCCTAATGAGCTTGTAGCAGTAACGATGGTCTAGAGAACACGTCACATGTTATAATCAGTCTGTTTCTGTTAGAAGTTCTAGCCAGGTTGTTTCATCAAGGGTACCTAGCCTCAATAGTTCACCCCTAATGAGTGTGTAGCAGTAACGATGGTCTAGAGAACATGTCACATGTTATAATCAGTCTGTTTCTGTTAGAAGTTCTAGCCAGGTTGTTTTATCAAGGGTACGTAGCCTCAATAGTTCACCCCTAATGAGTGTGTAGCAGTAACGATGGTCTAGAGAACACGTCACATGTTATAATCAGTCTGTTTCTGTTAGAAGTTCTAGCCAGGTTGTTTTATCAAGGGTACATAGCCTCAATAGTTCACCCCTAATGAGTGTGTAGCAGTAACGATGGTCTAGAGAACACGTCACATGTTATAATCAGTCTGTTTCTGTTAGAAGTTCTAGCCAGGTTGTTTTATCAAGGGTATGTAGCCTCAATAGTTCACCCCTAATGAGTGTGTAGCAGTAACGATGGTCTAGAGAACACGTCACATGTTATAATCAGTCTGTTTCTGTTAGAAGTTCTAGTCAGGTTGTTTTATCAAGGGTATGTAGCCTCAATAGTTCACCCCTAATGAGTGTGTAGCAGTAACGATGGTCTAGAGAACACGTCACATATTATAATCAGTCTGTTTCTGTTAGAAGTTCTAGCCAGGTTGTTTTATCAAGGGTACGTATCCTCAATAGTTCACCCCTAATGAGTGTGTAGCAGTAACGATGTTCTAGAGAACACGTCACATGTTATAATCAGTCTGTTTCTCTTAGAAGTTCTAGCTAGGTTGTTTTATCAAGGGTATGTAGCCTCAATAGTTCACCCCTAATGAGGGTGCAGCAGTAACGATGGTCTAGAGAACACGTCACATGTTATAATCAGTCTGTTTCTGTTAGAAGTTCTAGCCAGGTTGTTTTATCAAGGGTACGTAGCCTCAATAGTTCACCCCTAATGAGTGTGTAGCAGTAACGATGTTCTAGAGAACACGTCACATGTTATAATCAGTCTGTTTCTGTTAGAACTTCTAGCCAGGTTGTTTTATCAAGGGTACGTAGCCTCAATAGTTCACCCCTAATGAGTGTGTAGCAGTAACGATGGTCTAGAGAACACGTCACATGTTATAATCAGTCTGTTTCTGTTAGAAGTTCTAGCCAGGTTGTTTTATCAAGGGTACGTAGCCTCAATAGTTCACCCCTTATGAGTGTGTAGCAGTAATGATGGTCTAGAGAACACGTCACATGTTATAATCAGTCTGTTTCTGTGAGAAGTTCTAGCCAGGTTGTTTTGTCAAGGGTACGTAGCCTCAATAGTTCACCCCTAATGAGTGTGTAGCAGTAACGATGGTCTAGAGAACACGTCACATGTTATAATCAGTCTGTTTCTGTTAGAAGTTCTAGCCAGGTTGTTTTATCAAGGGTATGTAGCCTCAATAGTTCACCCCTTATGAGTGTGTAGCAGTAACGATGGTCTAGAGAACACGTCACATGTTATAATCAGTCTGTTTCTGTTAGAAGTTCTAGCCAGGTTGTTTTATCAAGGGTACGTAGCCTCAATAGTTCACCCCTAATGAGTGTGTAGCAGTAACGATGGTCTAGAGAACACGTCACATGTTATAATCAGTCTGTTTCTGTTAGAAGTTCTAGCCAGGTTGTTTTATCAAGGGTACGTAGCCTCAATAGTTCACCCCTAATGAGTGTGTAGCAGTAACGATGGTCTAGAGAACACGTCACATGTTATAATCAGTCTGTTTCTGTTAGAAGTTCTGCCAGGTTGTTTTATCAAGGGTATGTAGCCTCAATAGTTCACCCCTAATGAGTGTGTAGCAGTAACAATGGTCTAGAGAACACGTCACATGTTATAATCAGTCTGTTTCTGTTAGAAGTTCTAGCCAGGTTGTTTTATCAAGGGTAGGTAGCCTCAATAGTTCACCCCTAATGAGTGTGTAGCAGTAACGATGGTCTAGAGAACACGTCACATGTTATAATCAGTCTGTTTCTGTTAGAAGTTCTAGCCAGGTTGTTTTATCAAGGGTACGTAGCCTCAATAGTTCACCCCTAATGTAGCAACTGTAGTTAAAATTTCTAAACAAGATTGGGTTTTAGTATAACAACAGCTACATGAACAATTCATTTCAATTGAACCTGTAATGAAATGGTGCCCAAAATTTCAGAACTCACGTCCTTCTTCAGGGGCAATAAAACAGAATAGAAGTTGGCACATCAACTGACGATAACCGAAATTTTTAGGGCTGTTCCAGAATTAATCGTGTGGGGGGGGGGGGGGGGGTCGGGAAGAATTTCTATTACATATATGGTGGGTGTTGGGTGTTTGAGAAAGATTTTGTTAAGAAACAATGCTAAAAATCAATTATTTTTTTATGGGTGGTGGGGTAAAGAAAAAAGAGCCTCCCGACCCCCCACACATTTCTGGAACAGCCCTTATTGTTATTTTGATAATCATGTCGTTGTTCCTTTGATTTGGACATATTAACACAAAAGACTTTTTTTTCTCCATAAGTGTATCCAAAGTTTATGTCGAAGAAAATTTGTAGGTTGATTATCAGTGCATTAAATTGCATTTACCCATTTTAGAAAAAAAGCAAGTAAGCATATAATTAGTTTAAACTTATAGACGATAAAAAGACGTGGAATAAGTGTATGTGACATAACCAACATAATGAAACAGCAATTCATAAAATCACAATGGAAAACAGCCATATATAAGTACTTTCCTCTTTTAATTATTTGATGAAATGCTTAATAAGAAACTTAATCAGATTTCTGAAGGGTGTTCTTTTCATACTTTTTGTGTGGGAATATTTGTGCATATTACTGTCAACAGACTTTGAACTTGAGAAATCGGTTCTAAAATCTGAAGTATTTTCATGAGTGCATCTCCTATTATAACATTTCTGTTAGTTCAGTTTAAAAAGGAAATGTGCTTAAGTTTATATAATAGTATGTACAAATTATGAATGACATATTATGAATGATGAGGAATTATGTCCACCCTTTGAGCTAATAAAAAGGTTCATTGAGAAATTATATTAGAATTTGAATTTGAATACATTTGTTTGACATCCATTTTTCAAATGATTACCGAATGTATGTAAATAGCAGGTTTGAATTTGAAATTTTTAATACATTTGTTTGACATTCATGTTTAAAATGATTTATGTAAATAGCAACCTGCTCAAATCCCAATGATGTTTTTGAGTGATATTTAATATGATGTCTCCACACAGTATCGCTTACTTGAGATGGTTTTAAAATCTAATACTATGTTTTTCACTTCACACTCCATACCTAATTCGAGATCTTTTTATAAATGTTTGTCAAATATTGTATATCTTAAATCCATAATTACATTTTCACCATCTATCTAGAAAAATAAATTGCAGATAAATTGAAAAGGTCGCTCAGGTATAAAGAATTTGTATAGAATTTGATTTAATCTTAAACTGCAATTTAAAATTTAGCATACTCATGTAAATAGTTAAAATGCATGTATTTTAAAAATGATTCTCTGGCTTGTTTGCATTACTTAGGCTATAATGAAATCATTCCAAAATTGTCATCTAAATTTGTTGAAAATTTAGGGTGGGTGGCAAATTTTATTGTTTATCTATTTTGATTATATTCTTTAATTATAGGAAATTGACCATAATTAACGTAATTTACCAAAAAATCTACGGTAAATAATTTTTTTTTGAGGCAGCTGAAAAATTTGGTAAGGAGGGGATAAAAATCTAGATTTTTTTCGGATTTAATGGAGTGATAAATCCAGGTTATAAGACCGTGAATTTCAGGTGGGCAGTGTATGGGTAGAGAAAACATTTTTGTAACAGTTTTCTCAGCAACTCTATCACAGTCACTTGATATTTGGTATACAGCATCAGGTTGGGATCCCATAATCTTGGATTTGATTTCAGGCCCGTCACTCACATACTTCCTGTTAGATAAAATCTGTCCATTTTATTGCTTTGACAGATTTCTCTAATGTATAAGATTTGAAGAGCCCTGCATTTAGCATGCTGAAGTCCTGATAGTTTTCACTTTGTCTGTCTGTCTATCAACAATCATTGCGAACAATAAATCTCCAGAACTATAATTTGCTCCATTTGACAATTTCATGTAAATCTGTTGAATAATCTAGAAAGAAAAAAAATTCTTCGATTTTGACAAAGGTCCTTCCTGAAACTGTGGATTCATTTATTTTCATGAGTACCAATTTTCATGGCTTGATAAAAATTGATAAGTTTGTGGTTTCTGAAATCGTGGTTCTGAAGTCTTCTGCATACAGGTCAAATATAAATTTCCTTTTCATGGGGTAACAACTTTTATGGGTCAATGCCACCCAAGAAAAAAACCCAAATTGATACCCCACAACTTTTTATGAAACAAAAGTAATATTCTTTTTTTTTCTATTTCAGGAGAGAGTTTTTCCGTAGCATTGTCGACATTGTCGATGGCTCTGTTGTTGTAGTATCGTTCATAGTCGATATGGTATTTGTCGGACTTGCTGATACGTCATCATGTAAATCTAACTATGCAAGGTTTGTTAATTTAAACATATATTTTACTTGAAAAACTGAAGACATACAACAGCAACATGCGTACATATATATAAGCAAAATTTAAAGGATTCGAGATCCAGCTATAATAGAAAATAATGAGATGTGGAATAAGTGTATGTGACACAGCCCACAATCAAGCGGAAATTCAGAAATACCACAATGGACAACCACCAGCAGCCTTAAACAAGACCATTAGGCACTGCTCACTGTTCTGCGATTGGCCCATGGTCTAAATAAAATGCATATAATTCAAATCCAGTCCTGAAAAAGTCACAGATAACCCCCATCTTAAACAAGGAACAGAAAACATCAAAAAGACAAGTACTCAAAGATTCCTGGCTTAGGACAGGCTTATATAAATATACATAGCTTATATCAAGTCCATCTTCCGTAAAGTTTTTTGCAAAGTTTGTTTCCATCATAACTTCAAAAAGAAGTTGTGGCAAGCAAAATGTAGCTTATCACCTTTCTGTGGCCAAAAATTATGCAAAAAATTGTGAACACTCAAAAGTTACTATCTAAATTTCCACAAGGACTGTGTGTAACAGAAAATATCAACCTGTTATTTAAAATTAATTAATTATTAATATTCCCAACCACCTATAAAAATAAAAGTAAAGGAAAAAAGAAAATTGACACTGTGCTTTCTTGGTGAGGGGTATATAATTTTCTCTAGAAGCCTTAAGTGGGAAAGACAGAAATGACATTAATGATTTAGCATTTTTGCTAATTTTAGTTTGACAATAATTTTTGGCCAGATTTGCCAAGTGAAAAAAACAAGGTTATAAAATGGAAAATGTTTGGCTTCTTGCATGCAGGCGCTTCACACGCAGTGAAATTTTGCTTTTGTACATATATCAAAATCATTTCAATATGTGGATCATGTCTTTCTGGCACATATTCCATATACTTTTGTCTTTAATTGATTTCCTTATGGTTTTTCTCAGAAAAATCTTGTTGTAGCCTCTTGTGATATTTGTTATGCAGCATCAGCATTTGGTCCCATACCATGGGATTCAAAATTCAGTCTTTCACTTAAACATTTCATGTTCAAAGAAATCTGGCTATTTTTATACCCCCTGCAAAACACAGTTTGGGGGGGGTATATAGGAAACACCCTGTCTGTCTGTCCGTCTTTCTGTCCACATAACTTGTAAGCGCTTCTCCTTCTTACCCGCTTGAAGGATTTTGCTGAAACTTAAGATGAAGGAAGTACATCATATGTAGATGTGCATGAAGAATTTTCATCGCACTAGGACATTATCCAGTGGAGATAATTGGACTTAGACTTTTTTAAATACATTATTAAATGGGAGACCTCGTAAGTGCAACTACTCCTTAACTGCTTGATGGATTTTGATGAAACTTTACATGAAGAAAGTACATCATCTGTAGATGTGCATGAACAAATTGTATTGCTGTTGGTTATCATCGAGGGGAGATAACTGAACTTGAGATTTTTTTTTACAGTACTGAGTCCAATATGAAGCGGGGGTATCCTTTTGTGAGCTTGCCCACAGTATTACTTGTTGACTTTGACAGCTTTTTAATCTCCATGACATTCAGATAGAATATACATGTATCTTAATTTTTCTCCACTTAGCTTTAAAATAATGGTTGTACAGACACATAATTATGTCTGTCAATTGACACTATAAAATTTCATATTGAATTAGCTTACAGAATTTTTTATAAGGTCATGTTTTATGTAATACCAGTCAAGCAAATCATGTTCTATTTTTAGACTTTTGGTGATTGGTCGTGTGTTTCGTGTAATAAGAATCCTGAGAATTTTGTATATCATGGTACAACAGAGACGACACGTAGCCACTGCCTCCAGGAGAGTGGTTTCCCAGAACAAGAGACGATATCAGAAAGATGGATTCGATCTTGACTTGTGTTACATAACAGGTAATGTAAAAGTGAAAATTTTTGGGAATTTATTTTTTCTCTTATAAGTACTGAGTAAACCTGCAGGGGGGGGGTAAATTTTTTTATACATGTACTGTGAATTCATTTATTTTAGTTGGTTCCAATTTTTGTGGTTTGATGAAAAAGAATCAGTTCGGGGATTCTTAAATTTGTGGCTTTGAAGTCTGCAACATACAGATCAATGTAAAATTTCCTTTTCATGGGGCATCAAATTTTGTGGGTCAAGACCAACCAGGAAAACCACGAAAATTGATAATCCACGAATAATAATAAAACCACAGTAATTTTCTCAGCAGCTACCATGTAATCACAGCCTCTTCATATTTGGTATACAGCATCAGCATGGGGGATAGCAGTTCTATGGATAAGATTTCAGGTCTGTCGATCACCTACTTCCTGATTCACGACATCCAGGAAAGTGAAAAATCAGGTTATAGAATGATGAATGTCAGGTGGGCTAAAAAATATTTTGGTAACAGTTTTTTCATCAACTACTTATCACAGTCCTTTGATATTTGGTATACAGCATCAAAATAGGGTTCCATAATCTTGGATTCCCTACCTTATAGCAGGTTAAAATTTCGTTTTTTTTTTGTCATAAGGTATGTAAAAAAAATTGCAGGTTTTATTTTTGCAGTTTGTAATTGTGTTTGTATATGATTTCCATTAGATGGATACATGTATTTTGTGATTTTCATTGACCGTCGAAAAGAAGCAAAAATTAAACCACCTTGAAAATTAGCAAAAATTAAACCACAGCAAAAATAACCTGCTATGCGGTATTAGGTCTGTGCCTCATGGACTTCCTGTTTAACAAAATCAGGAAATTTATTATTTTGACAGATTTTTTAATAAGGGCTGTTCCAGCAAAACATACATGGGACGGGGGGAAGGCAATTTAAATTTGCCACTACGGGTGGGCATTAGAAACTTATGTAAGATCAATGAAAATAAGGTTAAGTTTATTAATTTGCTTCTATGGCTGGTCCCCCTGTGAAAAAAATGCCTTCCCCTGGTGCCATGTATGTTTTTCTGGAACAGCCCTAAACTGAAATAAAGTAATGGGAGAAGTATGGTAGGAATATTTTTTTCTGATTCAAGAATCAATCTGAAATAAAATTAGAAATCTCTGTGCAAGATACAATCTAATAATAAGACTTGTCCATATCTTAGTGCTATTTTATTCCTTTATTTGAATAGCCATAGCTGATATTTGAGCTTAAAATTCCCTTCAAAAAGTTCAATCTATTCTGATGATCTTAATTATAACTCCATAAATATTTTTTTTAATATTGGATGGAAAAGAATGTAATTATTTCCATTTAGTCATGTAGTAATTTGATACCTGGTAAAAGGATAAAATGGTAGAAACTTGGAAATAGGTTGAACATTTAGTGTTAGACAGATTAATCGTGTGTAAACTACAATTACTAAGAACATCTCAGGATTACAAAGTATACAGTGGTTTATAATTTTTGAAAAATATACAGGAAACTGACTGACATGGCAGGTTTATTAGGATTATGCTATATGATACAAAGATTATACTCAGAGACTTTTGAAATAAAAACTTTCCATATTGGGGAGGGGTTAAAGTTTTTTTCCGCTTATTATAATTTTGATGTATATATTACCATGGTAACAGAATGTTGAGGTTTTATATAAATATACATTTCCCACCTGCTCTTATTCTTTTAAATGCTTTCCCTGAAATGCTATTAGAATGGAATATAAATATCCATATGTTATAATTCTGTGCTTGTATAGCTTTACAACGAATACGTGGGCAATCATTATTTTACGTCGTTCTAAGAATTTGAAGAAATCCCGATTTCATGCTTTGGTACTGTATCTTAGTATCAGTGCGATTATAGTAACTCTTGAAACAGTTATACATCACAGCCTGAATTTCTTTAATAATGGTCACTTGGAATATTTATATGGCTGCATGGTGTTCAAACATTTGATTGGAAATTCGATAGTTTATGCAGAACTTCAAACCTTAATGATATGCCTCGAGAGACTCCAAGCTACGTTTGTGAATACAATCTCTGTCATTAAAAAGCTTACATCTGGCAGGGCTTTAGCTGTGTATTTTATCGTCAACGAACTGTACACGTATCTACCGATGATTTATGAACTAACCAAAGGTCCGCGGCCCTGCACTCCAGATTACACGGCAACGCTATCATACATTCTCAGTTTAGATTTACTCTTCATAATCATCATGATCTTCATCGTGACTATATATTCTGTGATTATCGTCCGGATTTTTAAAGAGAGCAAAAACGTTTTGAAGATGGACACTAATCCCATTGAAATGGCTCGACAAAAGAAAAAGCTCAAACGTAATAAAATGAACATGGTGACGTTAGGCATAATTATTTTGGTGTCCGTGATTGCCGTTCTACCTCGTAGTTTTGTGTCGTTCTACTCTCAGCTAGCGGGCAAATTGGAGGAAAACCAATCCCTTATTGTTATCGTCAACCATTTGTCGATTTCTCATGCTGTTCTTGATCCTCTTATCTATTTTCTCCGATTTCCTGAAGTACGAAACAAAGTGGTTTGTAGATTTTGTAAAAGAAATATCGTGGCTCCAGTGATTCAAGTCAGCGAGCGCCAGCCTTCACAGGTGGAAAATCAGTGTTGAGATGGAGTACCAACATGGAAGATATATTTTACTTGATATCCTGTTGAACAAGCCAACATTATTTTTCACTCAGTGGGAGATCTGGGAATTCTGTTTTATGTATTTTTAAGCCACCTCCATGACATGGGGGGGGGGGTTAAGTTTTAGTAATGTCTGACCTTGCGTCCATACTAATTTCTTTAAATTTTTTTTCATAGAAACTGTACATAATAATGATCTGAAGCTAAATGGTAGGATGGTTCAGTTTGACAAACTGTATGTCTTTTAAGTGACTTTCTGATCTATTTGACTTTTACAACCTGTTTAAAGCTATCAGGGAGATCTGTGTCCAGTGGACACATACAATCTTGATCTATTTTGATATGCAATTGTACATATATTAATGTTCATGTTTTTCCAGATTAACTCTTTGTATATATTTCAAACTTTGTATAGTCTTGTTTTCCAAGATATGACATTGGTTTTGCAATAAAAAGTTAAAGAGCACAGAAAATGGATATCATATCACCTACACAAAATAATAACAAGATTCAAACATTGAACAGTATTAAAAAAGTCCGAACTCTTGTTGTATTGGTTTTTACTTGCTGGAATTGAGAATTTATATTGTCACGTCTTCTCTTTATAAACAAATAAAGGCTGTGTTTCAATGCTTATGAATCTCTTGTTGTCATTTAAGTATGAATCAAGTCACATTTCTTGCTTGCAGAGAGAACTAAGAAAATAAAGGCTCCTATGAGCATCAGTTATTGCATTATAATGTCAAAAATTATAATTATACCCCCACTGGTACAAGAGGGGTCTATATTGCAATCACCTTGTCTAACCGCCCGTTTTCCTTCCATAACAAACAGATTTCTCAGGCTCTACTAGATAGATTGATTTCAAATTTGGTATACAGCTTTATCATGGTGAGTTGTATCGTGCCTCCCCTTTCCAGGTCAGTCACACATCCACTTATAATAAGCATGGACTTATTATTGGAGTTCTTTGAATTGAACTCATCTCACAAAAAAGAATAAAAAATACTCTGTTGTGGCAGTTTTCTGCATTTTATAGACACTAAACTTAGATATCAACAGTGAACACTCTACAAATGTCACCTCGATCAATATATTCAATAAAGTGAACCATAAAACATGGTTCTGAATTTGGTGAACTGCCATTATTGTATAATATTTCTATCTGGCTAAAAGATTTATTGCCATGCCTTTCACTGTGAATGAAATACTATAGTTGCATTAAACATCCAAATAAATATTTATTTCTTAAAGAGAGAACAGTTGCTATGGCATTATGTTTAAGAGAAAAAAGCTTTTAACCTCCTGGAAGTAATTTATGAAAGGGTATGGAGTGAATGAACTTGTTAATTTTATAATTTTTGTGTCTTCTGATGACTTAAGCCAATTTACTATGGTTTTGCATATTAAAGATTTGAAGTTTATGTATAAGCTCTTTTGAGTGTACATAGTTTTATTAAATATTATTTATGATCTTTATTTTTCTCTTGGAGAATCAAATCATTGAACAAGAAATTAGGCAAACAAAGGTCACTACCTGACAATAAGAGAGTCAATTTTATCCTTTTTACATCACTTTCCACCAATAAATAATGGCTAGTATGAACAAAAATCCTAACTTTCTATATGACGAAGTTGCCTTTAATATAATTTTTCTCCTGCATAAAAAACAATTGAGTATAATATTCTTTTTAAATAAGTAAAGTCTATAAGTATCAGTTCCTAAACTTTAATGACTGCCTATACAGTGCCTGAAATAGGCACTCGCCCACTGGCCATTGGCCGGTAAATTTTGAATTTCGGCACTGCTATAGTCTTATTTTTATTTCAAGAGAGCTTGTGGTGTAGTGGTTAACAATTGTCAGGCTACTAACACCTGGGGATAAAAATTTTATGAACCGATTTTCCATCTCACTCTTGACACCATTTGCAAGGATGATCTCAGGAAAGATGCTAGTCCTTTTTGAAGGGACGAAAAAAGGTTCTCCTGTGTACGGGACTGTGCAGGTTAAAAATTCCTTTGTAGAGTTCAAGAAGAGTAGGCTCAATGGGGGCCGTTTACAAAGGCCACACTCACAAGCCGGAGAGGGATCTATAGTTCTAATTGCTTTTTCATTTCGCTCTGCTAATACATGTAGAATGAAAGCTCTTTATTAATTCCTATTCTTCTTTGATATGAGTGTCTGTCGATACTTGTTTTAAATATCAATTTATTCACTTCTTTTAGAAAAAAATAATTGCTATGTGCTTCCCAACTACAAGTAATAGAACAGGACTCTTGTTTCAACTTTTAACCTTTTATGAACATCTATTGTTGCTTAAAAATCAATTTCTATTTCTTTCAGAGAGGAAAGTTTATATGTCTTTCCCTTCTACTAATAGAAATAAAGCTCTGTTTTAACTCATAACCTGCTATTAGTTTCTATTTTGGTTTAAAATATCAATTTCCATTATTTTCAGAGAGGATAATTGCTATGTCTTTCCCATCTAAAGGAATGATGGCCATGTACAGAAACCCTGTAGAGGTATTTATAATTCAAATAATCTCACACGCTCAAATTAGCACTAACCTGCCAAAAATACCTTTAGGGGAGTTAGATTTGGCTGATATTCTCAGTCACTGAAATTAGTGCTGGCTTGTCAAAAATCTTTTTGAGCAAGGATGATTTTTTGTTGACCATTTTAGGTCAAAAGCTACAAATTTAGGTTTGAACATGTAAATTACTCTACAAATCCTAATTTCAAAGACTACATCTTCATAAAACTGTTGATATATGCTACATTCAATTTTGTACCCCCATATTTGTCTCGCCTGCAAAGCAGAGCAGGACATAGGTTTTACTTTACTGGCAGCGGCAGCCTAGCACAGTTGCATCCTGATCTTTCGACCTTGACCTTGATTTTCAACTTATAGTTTTGCGAGCACCTCCATATCTCAAGAACTATAAGTCATAGGATGATGAAACTTGGTATGCATATGCCCCAGTAGTAGCTTAGCATATTTGCATCCCTATGTTTTGACCTTGAGCTTGATTTTCCAGATGAGTGACTTTGACAATTTTCAATACATATAATAGCAAGGATAAGGTTTGGCGAGCACCTGCATATCTAAAAAATCTTAGGTTGATGAAACTTGGTATATATGAATAAGCTTCAGTAGTAGCTTAGCACAGTTGCATCCCCATCTTTTGACCTTACTTTTCTGGTTGAGTGACTTTGAATAATTTTATTGCATATATTAGCAATGTTTAAGTTCTATAAACACCTTTTGATCTGAGAATTGGAAATCCTTATTGTTGCAAAATATAGTGGATGTAAGAAAGAATTATTGTTTATGATGATGCCAGCAGGCAAGACATACTTTAGTGTTTACTCTTTTTAATGCAATCACCTTTTACATCTGACTGTCCGTCCTGTCTGAAGTTTAAATGTTTTTGACTGGTCTCTTTGTCTTTGGTCACAGTTTGTGGACACAACTCTTAAATTACTGAACATAATTTAGGGAATTTTGGTGTACAAGAAGTACAACATATGTAGTTGTGTCAGGAATTAATTTGAGTTATGGCCTGTTCAACTTTAAAATCTGCAAAAAAATCCAGATTTATCTAGATTGTGGATGCAGCCTTCCTGAAACTACTGAACTAGTGAACAGAATTAAATGAAACTTGGGTTGCAAGAAGTACATCATATCTAGTTGTGCATATTACCAGAAATTTTTATTCAAATGATTTTTGGGGGAGTTATGACCCTTTGAACTTGGAAATCATCTTAAAATCCTTATTTATCATCTAGTGGATACAACTCCTCTTAAACTAAAATGCTTTAAAATTCATGTAAGAGCACACTACCATGCTCGTTGTAAGTCAATAGTGTTTCCTCAGGGATAATATTGATAGTCCACTAGCCAAACTAATTGGGTATGTGAGCATGCTTAGGCCAAAACAAAATATATAGAAGAAAATGAGATGTGGAATAAGTGTACGCGACACAACCTACATTATAAACGTATATTTTAAATATCTACAATGGAAAACAGCCAGCAGCCTTCAATGTGACCAGCGGTCGCTGCTCGCTGTTTTTCAATTGGCCCCTGGATTAAAAATAAAATACATATGATTCAAACCCAATCCCAAAGTGCATTGAAAGACCCTCTTCTTGACAAAAAACAATAAACAAAAATTCGACTAAATACAAACATAAGCTTTGATAAAGATTCCTGGCTTAGGACAGGCACATTAAAATGTGGCGGGGTTAAACTAGTTTTTTGGCGCCAACCTTCCCCCTAATGATAATCAATAACAAAGCACAAACTAACACACAGTAAAAATCAAATCGATAGAAGTTCAATTCAACAAGAGAGTATCTGAGACAAAAGGACAACAGGTAATTAACGGGACGTAAAGATACTCTCTTGAGAACACTCGAAGTTACTGACAGCTAGCTAAGAAGCATCCATCGACTGATGTAAAAAAATCAAGTATGTCGATTTTAAATCCGACACAACACGTCAAACACTTGATTTGATGATGCATCATCACACAAAACCGACACACTTGACCGCTGTAATGCTAAAAAATGACATAAGTATAAAAAGGCAATTAACATTTTAAAGTAAGTATCAAATTATCAATATTTTTACCAAAGAAGACTAAATTCAAAGATTTTACTAAAATATCCATTTCATAACCTTTATTTAATAAAGTTTTAAGCCAATTTTGCATTCCCAACGGATTGTTTTTGAATTTATTTGCTCTATAAATAACATTACCGTAGAAATCTGGATGGGATATTCCCTTTACAATCAAAAGTCGTCGTGTACAGTTAAATTTTCCAATAAGGTATAGATATTTATGATAAAACTTAGTAAACGACTTCACTAATTTGTGGTAACGATATCCTTGTTTAAGTAATTTTTAGCTCACCTGACCCGAAGGGTCATGTGAGCTATTGTCATCGTTAAGCGTCCGTCGTCCGTCGTCCGTCCGTCGTCCGTCCGTCGTCCGTCTGTCCGTCCGTTAACTTTTCTTCAAAGATCTTCTTCTCTGAAACCAATGAAGGGATTGCATTGATACTTGGTATACTTGATCTTTAGGATGTCCTCTACCAAGTTTGTGAATTATATACATGTCGACAAACCAACATGGCCGCCGTTGCTAAAAATAGAACAGGGGGGGTGAGACCATTGTTTTTGGCTTATAACTCGAAAAGTATAAGAGATAGAGAAAATCCGAAGCAACCTTCCTTGTTCAGCATCAAAAGCTCTACAAATCTCTCCATTAAGACGAAATTGTGAAACGACTCCTTATAGGAGTTATTGTCCTTTAATCATCAAAATTGACCATTTTTTTCAGTTTTTGGACTATATCTTGAAAACCGTTAGAGCTAGAGGAAAAGTTAGCATTGCAGAATTGTTAAGCTCATTGAGATCTATGAAAATGATTTCAGGGTCAAAATTGTCAGATCAACCGTTTAAGAGTTATTCCCCTTTAACTGTTTTTTTCCATTAATTTACTATGATTTTCAAAAATCTTCTTCTCTGAAACCAATGAAGGGATTGCATTGATACTTGGTATACTTGATCTTTAGGATGTCCTCTACCAAGTTTGTGAATTATATACACGTTGACCAACCAACATGGCCGCCGTTGCTAAAAATAGAACAGGGGGGTCAGACCATTGTTTTTTGCTTATAACTCGAAAAGTATAAGTGGGTGGTAAAGGGTTTTTTATGTGCATCGTGTTGAGCAATTTTTATTTCCCGTTCAGCCGTGCATGGAGGTTCATCGTGCATCGTGCTCCTCTATTTCATTTTTCGTTCATCGTGATTATCATTATTTTATTGGCCGTTCATCGTGATTGTCATTTTTTATTGGCCGTTCATCCGTGCACGTACCCCCCCTTTACCACCCCCGTATAAGAAGTAGAAAAAATCCGAAGCAACCTTCCATGTTCAGCATCAAAAGCTCTACAAATCTCTCCATTGAGTCGAAGTTGTAAAACGACTCCTTATAGGAGTTATTGCCCTTTAATCATCAAAATTGACCATTTTTGCAGTTTTTGGACAATATCTTTAAAACTGTAAAAGCTAGAGGAAAAGTTAGCATTGCAGAATTGTTAAGCTCATTGAGATCTACAAAAATGATTTCAGGGTCAAAATTGTCAGATCAGCCATTTAAGAGTTATTCCCCTTTAACTGTTTTTTTTTCCATTGATTTTAACTGATTTTCAAAAATCTTCTTCTCTGAAACCACTAAAGGGATTGCTCTGAAACTTAGTACACTTGATCTTTAGGACGTCCTCTACCAAGTTTGTGAATTATATACATGTCGACCAACCAACAAGGCTGCCATTGCTCTGGTCTTTATAGGAGTTATTGCCCTTTAACTGTTTTTTTTCTATTTATTTAAACTGATTTCAAAAATTTTTCTCTGAAACTACTGAAAGGATTGTTTTGCAACTTTGTATTCTTGAAAGGTTGTGTAATTAATTCAAACTTTGGCGTAAGAGATCAGGTGAGCGATTCAGGCTCCTGGGAGCCTCTAGTTTTGTAATACACTGGTTTTTATCATTAAAATCAGACACACCACTGCAGATCCGAGCATATCTTACCAACTGTGAAATATATACTCCGTAAGACGGAGCAAGTGGTACATCTCCCTCTAGAAAAGGAAAATTCACAATGGGAAATGAAAAGTCATCCCGTTTATCATATATTTAAGTGTGTAATTTTCCATTGATTATACTTAAATCTAGATCTAAAAATGGGCATCTATCACCAGTAAGGTTAGATTTATTCAAAGTTAATTCCTTGGGATAAATTTCCGTAATAAAATTAGAAAATGTCGGATTGTTAAGTGAAAGAATGTCGTCTAAATATCTGTATGTATAATTAAAAGTTTCAATGAGATGTTTTCTGTTGGGGTCTTTTTGAAGTTTTGCCATAAATTGGGATTCATAACAATACAGAAAAAGGTCAGCAATAAGTGGGGCACAATTAGTTCCCATAGGGATACCAATGACTTGGCGATAAATTGTTCTCCCAAAACGAATATAAATGTTGTCCAAAAGATAATTTAGAGCAGTTATCATTTCTGCATCAGTCCAATTGACGTAACCTTTATGAGTCTCGTTGCTAAAAAACGATTTATTAAATAATTTAGAAACTTTAGAGCAGATATAGTCACTTTTAGATTTATCGAAACACCATTTAACCAGATATTCAAATTGTTTTTTAATAAGACAGTGAGGAAGGTTAGTGTACAAAGTAGAAAAATCGTAGCTATCAACTGTATGGTAAGTACCTTCAAAAGCGCGAAGTTTGTCTAAAACATCGAGCGAATTTTTCACACTCCAAAAATGATTTATGCCACTGTTTTCAAATACCTTTTCGCAGTATCGAATAATAAATTCTTTCATAGTAGTCAAAGCAAGTGATAAAACTTTAGAAATATTAGTGAGAGAACACTTACTTGAAGCAGATATGAAACGAGATTTATAAGGATTTTTGTGTAGTTTAGGGATCCAGTACATTGTAGGTAGTTTATTGTATGTAGGAGCGACTCGTAGTGATGTGGTATTTAAAATATGGTCCTCAATAATACTACATTCTGTAGATTGTACGCGAATAAAAGTGTTGGAACTTTTAATTTCTTGCATCAACACTTCAAGGTAATATTTTCGTCATACAATAACGACATTATTGGCAGCTTTGTCTGCAGGAACGAAAACGTATTGTGAACCAAGTGAACGCATTTTTGTCTTAATTCTTTTTAGATATGTATTTGGCCGAAATTCTACAAAGGAGTTATGTTTGTTTCCTACTCTTGAAAATTAGGGTAGGTAGATAGGCTATTTTTTTTAACATAATTATCTTACATTGAGTCAATGAGGAAGCAATCCCAACTGTAACGGTGCTTGTTCCAAAATGCCAATACAAACTTTAGGGTAAGGCCAAAAAATAGGGTAGGTAGGGAAAGAGGAAACAGACATATATTTATTTCTTTGGCCTTACTAACTGGTTCTTTCAATTATCAGTAATGTAGATTTCATTTCTTTTTAGGAAGTTGCCAGATTTTTTAACACCAAACACAAAGACCACTACAGGATATACAATTTATGCAGTAAGTTGTTTCATGATTACTGCAGAAACAACCCAAATGTGAACGATGTATGTTGGGAAGTTCCTTCATGTTTTGAAGTGGTTCTTTTTAGAAGTTTCTAAAAAGTTATATATGTTCATAAGATATGCTGTCAACCTTTGTTGTATTGTCTCCTGGTAAATAATAGTTGTTTTGAACAGGAATACAAATAACTATGAACTTTGTCTACTAAAAAATGGAACTTTTTCAGGAACTCATCAATGTACTTCCTCAACATTTGAACATGTTGAAGGAAATTAAAACGTTCACACTTGGGTTATTTCTGCAATAAAAAAACCAGCCAGTGTTATAGTGTGCTTCATCACCAAGGTCATTGTAAATCCTTTAAATAGGAATTAAGGATTAATTTTGTGACACTTCCCTCCCCCTTATTGCTGTTTGGGGCAAAAAGGGGCAAAATGGAAGGTAGCAGATACCCTTAAGGGGTAACAATAAGGTTTTTTTTATAATTTTAATTAATTTTGGTCTGCTCCTGAAAAAAAATTCTTGTGAAATGAGGGTGGAAAGTCCACTAAAGGGTACATGTGTCAAAAAAACTCTGCCAATCCACTTTGGGCTGCATGTGTCCTGAGAGCAATTGACTATCCATATTGGGCCAAAATGTACAGGGTTTGACATGTGGTCATATTGTGCTGCATTAGGCGAAACTTTTTATTACATATTTTATTTCTTTACCTATTATCATATTATCTAAGGCATCAAATTTGAAACCTATTTATTTTTAATAATAGTAGCAAACATCCTTAACACTGATATGAGAAAGTGACAAAAGAGAGTGATGAATACTTAATTAGAAATTTGAAGTGCTAGCTGTAATATGATTTTATTATAGGAGAATCTGTTAATCTGTTTATCATGATATCTATAACTGGAACATGTACTTTTAGAATCTGCCAAACATTTAATTATACCCCCGCTTCGAAGAAGAGGGGGTATACTGTTTTACCCTTGTTTGTTCGTTCGTCTGTTCGCACGTCCGTCCGTCCGTAACAAAACTTCCGTCGCAGTTTTTGTCTCGCCTGCGAAGCAGAGCGGGACATAGGTGTTACTTTACCGGCGGCGGTGTTAACTTTTTGGAAAAGTTTTATGAGCACCTCCATATCTCAAGAACTATAGGTCCTGGGTTGATGAAACTTGGTATGCATATGCCCCAGTAGTAGCTTAGCACAGTTGCATCCTCATCTTTTGACCTTGACCTTGATTTTACGGTTGAGTGACTTTGACAATTTTCAATACATATAATAGCAATGGAAAGGTTTTGCGAGCACCTCCATATCTCAAGAACTATAGGTCCTAGGTTGATGAAACTTGGTATGCATATGCCCCTGTAGTAGCTTAGCACCCTTGCATCCCCATCTTTTGACCCCTTGACCTTGATTTTTTGGTTGAGTGACTTTGACAGTTTTCAATACATATAATAGCAATGGAAAAGTTTTGCGAGCACCTCCATATCTCAAGAACTGTAAGTCCTAGGTTGATGAAACTTGGTATGCATATGCCCCAATAGTAGCTTAGCACAGTTGCATCCCCATCTTTTGACCTTGACCTTGATTTTCCAGTTGAGTGACTTTGATTATTTTTATTGCATATATTTGCAATGTTTAAGTTTTATAAACATCTTTTGATCTCAGAAACTGAAAATCCTTGTTAATTCAAAATATAGTGGAATTAAGAAAGAATAATTGTTTCTGATGGTGCCGGCAGGCGAGACATACTTTAGTGTTAACTCTTGTCTAAGTATCTACATGAGATAGAGTTCTGATATTTTGTATACAGCTTTATCATATAGTACCATATAGTGTATATCGATTTTATGCTCCTAGGTAGTCTAATTCCTGTTTACTGAATACTTAGGTTTTCACACATAATGGACATAAATGCAAAATTTCCGTCACAGCAACTATATGAGATAGAGATTTGAAAATTTGTATACAGCTTTATCCTATAGTACTATATGGAGTATACTGATTTTATGCTCCTAGGTAGTCCACTTCCTGTTTACCGAATACTTAGGTTTTTACACATTATAGATATAAATGCAAAATTTTCCGTAACAGTTTCCAAAGAAACTACTTGAGATAGAGGTCTGATATTTTGTAGACAGCTTTATCCTATAGTCCAATATGGTGTATAGTGATTTTATGTTCCTAGGTCAACTACTTCCTGTTAACGAATATTTAAACTTGTATGCGTGGCTTAGTTTGGGGAGCTGGGGTATCCCTAGTGAGCATTAGCTCACAGATTTACTTGTTAAATGCTTTATTATACATGTACCCAATTAAATATAAGCATTGGTTAGTTCCGTCCGTCCTTCTGTCTGCCAGTCACAGACTGGGGGGTATTGATTTATGTGCTCTGGGTCATGGTTTTTCCCCTGGGTTTTTATAGTGTCATTTACATTGAGTATCAAATTACTTTGGTTGTTTTTTGAGATAGGTACCCAAAGAATAATTATTCTGTCTTAGTATCCCATTTTCAAAAAAGACATTAATATTGTTTGGTTTTAGGTGAAAGGGGGAGTTGAGAGAGTTTTTATAGATGACCACAATATTTGTTCTGTTTTAGGTGAAAGGGATTATGATGAAACTTTATTCCACAACAGAGTAGAGAGAGTTTTTATTGATGACCACAATATTTGTTCTGTTTTAGGTGAAAGGGATTATGATGAGAGTTTATTCCACAATAGAGTTGAGAGAGTTTTTATAGATGATCACAATGTACCAAGATTAAGGTATTTAATACTGTATACTGTTTGTTGTTGAAGATTTAGAAATACATTCTGTATCCAATAGAGGAGATTCAGACCATGTTTATTACTGACATTGAGCTGTCATTTTTATGTCGCCTGCAATGTGTTGCAGAAACGACGTATAGGGGTTACTTTGGAACCATCTGTCGTCTTGCGTCGTTGTCCTGCAGCGTCGTCCTGCGGCGTCACAAAAATTTCCATTGCAGTTTTCCGTGAAACAACAAGTCACAACCTCTTGATATTTGGTATGTAGCTTCCTCCTTTAGTGCTATATGGTGTAAAGCGATTTTATGCCTGTTACTCATCTACTTCCTGTTTGATTTCAAATTTTTTTCATCTTGTGAATTCTAAAAACCCAATTATAAAAGAAGAAAAGCTTTCACAATTAAGCAATGGTGATACTTGTGATTTTTATCACACTCATTAGACATTTGTCAAAACAAAACTCTCAAATGTTTGTTTCTGTAATGACAAATATGCAAGTATAATCTAACTTGATGTGACGAAAATTGGTCATTTATAATTGTAAAACCTGTATTTATATATTTCAGAGAGATGGTAGATTTCTGTGACAATGTTCGTGAGTTTACATCACAGTTTTTATATTTTCAGAGAGATGGTAGATTTCTGTGACAATGTTCGTGAGTTCACGTCCCAGTTTTTATATTTTCAGAGAGATGGTAGATTTCTGTGACAATGTTCGTGAGTTCACGTCCCAGTTTTTATATTTGCAGAGAAATGGTAGATTTCTGTGACAACGTTCGTGAGTTCACGTCCCAGTTTTTATATTTTCAGAGAGATGGTAGATTCGTGAGTTCAAATCACAGTTTTTATATTTTCAGAGAGATGGTAGATTTCTGTGACAATGTTTGTGAGTTCACGTCCCAGTTTTTATGTTTTCAGAGAGATGGTTGATTTCTGTGACAATGTTCGTGAGTTCACGTCCCAGTTTTTAGCTCACCTGGCCAAAGGCCATGTGAGCTATTGCCATCACTTGGCGTCCGTCGTCGTCGTCCGTCGTCGTCGTCCGTCGTCGTCGTCGTCGTTAACTTTTCTTCAAACTTCTTCTCCTCTGAAACAGCTGAACAGATTCGAACCAAATTAAGTCTGATGGTACCTTAGGGTATCCCCCACAGAACTGATGTGGGGATTTTCGATTCGTTGAAAAACATGGCCGCCGTTGCTAAAAATAGACCAGGGGGGTAAGACTACTGTTTTTGGCTTGTTAATCAAAAAGTATAAGAGATAGATGAAATCTGATGCCACCCTACTGCTTCAGCATTAAAAGCTCTACAAAAGTCTCCATTTGGTCCAAGTTGTCAGATGACCCCTTATAGGGGTTACAGCCCCTTAAAGGTGAAAAATAGCGTTTTTTCATGTTTTTGCCCTATAGTATGAAAACTATTGCAGATAAAGAAAAGCTGTTGCTTGCTTAAATGTTCAGCTCATTAAGCTCTACAAAAGTTTCCATAGGGTCGAAATTGTCAGATAACCCTTATAGGGGTTACGGCCCCTGAAATAATGTTTTTTCATGTTTTTGGCCTATTGAATGAAAACTATTGCAGATAGAGAGAAGCTGTTGCTCGCTTAAATGTTCAGCTAATTTAGCTGTACAAAAGTCTCCATAGGGTCGAAGTTGTCAGATGACCCCTTATAGGGGTTACGGCCCCTAAAATGATGTTCTTTCATGTTTTTGGCCTATAGAAAGAAAACTATAGCAGATAGAGAAAAGCTGTTGCTTGCTTAAATGTTCAGCTCATTTAGCTCTACAAAAGTTTCCATAGGGTTTAAGTTGTCAGATGACCCCTTATAGGGGTTACGGCCCCTGAAATAATGTTTTTTCTTGTTTTTGGCCTATAGAATGAAAACTATAGCAGATAGAGAAAAGCTGTTGCTTGCTTAAACGTTCAGTTTATTTAGCTCTACAAAAGTCTCAATATGATTGAAGTTGTCCGATGACCCTTAATAGGGGTTACAGCCCCTAAAATAACCTTTTTCATGTTTTTGGCCTTTAGAATGAAAACTATAGCAGATAGAGAAAAGCTGTTGCTTGCTTAAATGTTCAGCGCATAAAGCTCTATAAAAGTCTCCATAGGGTTGAAGTTGTCAGATGACCCTTATAGGGGTTACGGCCCCTGAAATAACGGTTTTTCGTGTTTTTGGCATATAGAATGAAAACTATAGTAGCTTGCTTAAATGTTCAGCTCATTTAGCTCTACAAAATATGGGGTTGACATCAAGACCAGGTGAGCGATTTAGGCTCCTGGGAGCCTCTTGTTATATTTTCAGAGAGATGGTAGATTCGTGAGTTCACATCACAGTTTTTATATTTTCAGAGAGATGGTAGATTTCTGTGACAATGTTCGTGAGTTCACGTCCCAGTTTTTATATTTTCAGAGAGATGGTAGATTTCTGTGACAATGTTCGTGAGTTCATGTCCCAGGACAAACAGAATGTTATAGCTATACATTGTAAGGGAGGAAAAGGAAGAACGGGGACGATGATCTGTACCTGGTTGGTGGATTGTGGACTGTTTGATGATGCTGAGGTACACGATTACACACAGAAATATTGTACAAATAAAATACACATAAAAATATTGTGTAAATTTAACATTTAATGTGCAATGAACATAAATTTTGCAGTTTTCTAGAATTCCGACCAGTACCTCCCCATGCTTGAAGATGGACCCTGCTCCAGCAAAGGATACTCTGGAGCAGCTAACACTGGTGGTATTGTGTCATGGGCTGGACAACCCATGGCACACAGTGTGTCTTAAAATGGCTACAGAGGCTATTTAGCCTGTAGTCACGACTATAAAAACCCATTGATTGAATTTTGCATGAAATGAAGTTGACATGAAACTCATGTGAAAATCTTCATGACTAGAATTTATATCCCCCACTTAGAAAGAAGAGGGACATATAGTTTTTGGATCTGTTCGTCCATCCTTACCTTCAGGTTTAGGTTACTTTACCAGGAAGGAAGTATTGTATCATCATGAAACTTTATATGCATATACAAACATCAGGATATTAACAAACGAAAAATTACCATAACATTGCACCTGTCTCAAAAACTTTATGTGTGATTGATCACAGAAAAAATGTGGGTATTAGGTTTACCTACAGGTTGCCATTTTTTTACCAAGAGGGAAGTATTTTAAACTGCCTCATATTAAGGCATCATATCTTTAACACATATTATGGAATCATCGTAACAAATGTTTGAAAAAATTATTGCATGAAATTTCACATGATGCTCAAATTAGTTGCTCCTTCTTATAGCATGAAAGTCATGTGAAATTGACTATCATGAAAATAAATGAATGATCAGTGGTCCTTGTTTAAAACTTTCATTAATCATTGAGAAAGAATGACAAAAAGTCACTGTTTTCCTTATGACATTTTTTCTTTATTTTCAATCTTTACAGGAAAGTCTAGAATATTTTGGTGACCGAAGAACTGATTTGACAGTTGGTAAAAAGTTCCAAGGAGTAGAAACACCTAGTCAGGTAATAGCTAAAAATCATGTGTTTAAATGAAATATATCTGATGTTTTTATGCCTCACCTAAAGTAGAGGTGCATATTTCATTCAGGTCTGTTTGTCCATCTTATCACCACAAATTAGATTTGCCCCTTAAAGGTTTGAGTTACTTTTCCATGAAGGAAGTATGATCATCATAAAACTTAATACACATCTAAGTATGAAAAAACAATAACCATCATAAAACTCACCTCATTACTTGATTACATTAGAAAGAAACATTTAAGAATTTTAATCCCTCACTTTGCCATTATACAAGCAGTAAATTGATATAATAATAAAGACACAACACCCAATTTTCACCCGCTGTGATGATCAGCTATTTATTAGGTCGACATGTTTCACCCTAAGACGGGCGTCATCAGGACAGAGTATACAATATTTTATCTTACTGAAGTACATAAAAAGCGGTTCATTGGCGATTAATTAATAGTCACATGATTTTTACAAAGAGACAATGGGAATAAATGCTACGGTAAACTACTATGACGTTACTGTAAACTGACATTACTGTAAACATAAACATTAAAAAAATATAATAAAATAAAGCTTTAGCATTTGTTGTCACAATTATGGTAGTTCATGTGGTAAACAATTCCAATGGGCAGGCACAAAACTGTTCCCTACCACTTCTATCGGCTTCGCTCCTTGACCAACGGAGTTACTACTTCCGACAGCGTCAGGAACAGCTTCAGGCAGTAGATTGCCGCGTTCGGGAAGAATGTAGGCGATTCCAAAATAATAAGTAACATGGGAAAGTTCGTATTTCATAGGATATTCATTGTGGTGTTGACTGCGTAAATCTTTAGCAATAGATATACAAAATGTTCGGAGTTTGTCTATGTTCTTCCGGGACTCTATGAATATCCTTAGTAGCGGTAGTTTTTGTGGCGGTATATTTTGAAAAGTCTTAAGTTTTTCTCTTTTTATTTTCACGTGTGGCCTGTGGATGCAGATCTTGGTTAAATTAATATTGGAACTAGTCGGCATTTGCATCTTGCTGTGTGGTTGTCTGTACAACGCGGTTTTAGCGAGAGTGGATCCTCAATGGATGCAGGGGTTCACCGCAATCAGGAAAACTGCAAAGAAAAAGGTGATCCAACACTCGGGGACGGTGAATTGGCGGTAGGGGCAATGTTAGGGTGGATACCTAATGGTATTCAGCAGCGTCTTTAAGCTCCATCGTAAATCAATATAATAATAAAGACACAACACCCAATTTTCACCCGCTGTGATGATCAGCTATTTATTAGGTCGACATGTTTCACCCTAAGACGGGCGTCATCAGGACAGAGTTTACAATATTTTATCTTACTGAAGTACATAAAAAGCGGTTCATTGGCGATTAATTAATAGTCACATGATTTTTACAAAGAGACAATGGGAATAAATGCTACGGTAAACTACTATGACGTTACTTATGGCAACTTCGCCTGCACTGTGTCCAGCGCCCTAGACCACAGATGACAGAGAATGGGTTCGATTCCAGCTCAACCCCATGTTGGATTTTCCGGTGTCAACGGCTTTAAAAAGATGATTATCATCACTGTTGGCACACGGACACCCCTTTCTAACTTTGCAGCTCACCATATCCATTCTATATTATATCAATTACTTTACAGAGCTGTACGCAACACCATTTATCATATCCTAAGAAATCGTTGAGTGTCATTTACATAATAAATGTTTGTCATTTAAATTGGTTACATATAGTATTAAAGTTTTATGAGTACCTCAATATCTCAATTACTATTAGTCCTAGGTTGATGAAACTTGGTGTGCATTCTGTCCTAGTAATACCTTAGCACAGTTGCATCCCTATCTTTTGACCTTGAACTTGATTTTGAATTTTTGGTTGAGTGACTTTGATTATTTTTATTGTGTATATTTGCAATGTTTAAGTTCTATAAACATCTTTTGATCTCAGAAACTGAAAATCCATGTAAATTCAAAATATAGTGGAAGTAAGAAAAAATAATTGTTTGTGCTGGTGCTTGCAGGTGAGACATACTTTAGTGTTAACTCTTGTTTTCTTTGTTATTAGAGTAGATATGTGGGTTACTATGAGAAAGTGAAGAAGAATTTAGGTGGAGAAATTCCCCAGCCTGTCAAGAAAAAGATACATACAGTCAAGATACATAATTTGACAGGTAATGGAAAAACACAGTCTATTAGTTAAAACATATATATTTACCCTGGATTGGGAAACAAGCTTAATGCTTATATTAATCCCTCTCCAGCTAGCAGATTGCGAGTGTGGCCTTTGTAGCGGCCCCCATTGAGCCTACTCTTATCGAACTCTACAAAGGGGTTTTTAACGTGCATGGGGTATTGCTCTCCCATACACGGGACAACCTTTTTTCGTCCCTTCCGAAGGACTAGGATCGGTTCTTGAGACCATCCTTGCAAATGGTGTCAAGAGAGAGTCGGAAAATTGGTTCATGAAATTTTCACCCCTAGCGAGGATCCAACCACGAACCACTGTGTTAGTAGGTCGACGCGTTAACCACTACACCACCGGCACAGTCTATTGCACTCATATGTACATATGTTTTGGAATAGTCACCTCTGGTCAGTCAAGAAATACCATAGTGATGTTTTTATTCGTGAGGTATCAATATTCATGTGTGTATGTAAACCACATCAATAAGAAACCAACGAAGTGTTATTTTTACATTGATGAAAACCATGAAATTTGATCTCCATTATTAAAATGAATGAATCCACTGTAGAAACTCAAATTCTTTGAATGAGTCAAAATGAGCATGAAAATTATTGTTCTCTATGACAACATTGGACTAGTAAACGTAGTAATTTTCAGGATTTAGTGACATTTTGACTGAATTCCAGAAAAATAATCAACCTTGAAATTAATACATTTACAGAAACTGGTATTCCTTAAATGTGTCAAAACGAACATGAGAATCAAAGAGAAATTAGAAAAAAACCTCTTATTTTTTTAACTATAAATACAGTTTCTGCCTGTGACAAAATCCATTGTGATGACAGAAAAAATGTTAGTTTCTTCAAGTCTTCCCTTTCTGTTTTTTTTGACAGGAATTGGAAATAAGAATAGGAAGAACCTGGGTTGAAAAATTTGTATTCATGGGTTGTTGTTTCACTGTCTGTAAATTATTTCTCTGTACCGGTATATTAATAGGTATGGGAAATAACGATGGCAAAGACTTGAGTATGGAAATACGAGTCGATGGTTTATTGATATATGAATGCAACTTTGGTGAGAACATTAACTGCCAAGTAAGTCATTATTAAAAATAAGTTGTTGAATAAGTGTACATGTCACAACATCCTTAAAACTTAGGCAATTTAAGAATATATGATGGAAAACTGTCAGGGGCCTAATATGTATCATTAATGGGAACAAAAAAAATCTCAAAGATTAAAGCAATATCAAGAACATGTCAGTATGCAAAATTGCATTTTGATCTGTCCAACCAAATAAAAGTTAAGTGTTTTCCACCATGCAGGGGTTCAAATTAGCACTGGTCCAAGGTCTGAGACCCTCAATTTTTGATGCAGGACCTTTAAAATTTCATTGACAAAAGTCCTGGTCTCCTGGACCTTTCAATATTTACAATAACTCTTATTGAGGACCTTTCAGTTCCTTCTGGAGGACCATCCATTCTTGGCTCCCAAAACTCCTGGACCTTTTGCTCTTAAATGATAATTTGAACCCCTGCCATGTTTTCAACTAAAGGTGAAATTTTCTGTCCAACTGAATGAAAATTTACTGAACATTGAGATGGTTTATTGAGTTGGTTTTACTACATTTTGGAAGCACAGGATATTTGTCAAGTTTTTCATAAAAAATTCAAAAACTGAATTCTCTGTCCTACATTAATGTCTGTTCACACATCTAATTAGCATAGCATCTCCTTACCATGCATTTACCTGATTTTTGATAAAACTCAACATGAAGAGAAAGTACATGTATATTTTATGTAATGTGGCACATCATGAAATTTTATTGTTTGATTACGATCAAGGGAGATAATTCGAGTAATAGCATCGGGAACATATAATGCATCAACAGCTTTAAATATTCATCCAAAAACATTTAATTTTGTAAAACGATAAGACTATTATCTTCCTAATAAAGTACCGGTATCTTGTTTTATTTCAGCTCAGTAAACTGCCGGAAAGTGAGAGTATAGAAGTGAAGTTAGAGAACGTCCCAGTACTAACAGATGATGTTAAAGTTAGATTCTTCTCATGTAACTTTTATATTCCTATAAAGTATCTGGTTTTATTTCAGCTCAGTAAACTGCCGGAAAGTGAGAGTATAGAAGTGAAATTAGAGAACGTCCCAGTACTAACAGATGATGTTAAAGTTAGATTCTTCTCTATCCTCCTAATAAAGTATCTTGTTTTATTTCAGCTCAGTAAACTACCGGAAAGTGACAGTATAGAAGTGAAATTAGAGAACGTCCCAGTACTAACAGATGATGTTAAAGTTAGATTCTTCTCTAGTGATGTAAGCTATGTAAATAAAAATGACAACACAAAGTTCCAGACAATAAATTTTGCTACGCCTGACGTGTGTTTAGGTTATCCAAAACTCATCAGAGGCGCTCTACCAAAAATATTGAATATGCCAAACACTATATGATTATGAAGAGCATAGAACAATAAAACCAAAAATACCAAACTCAGGGGAACTAAATTATAACTAAGATGATCAACCTATGTCTGGAGTAGGATTTAGACAATGTTGAAATTTAAACGAGATTTAAAATGAGATTAATAATACCATTTAGTTGAGATTTATGCAAGGTTTTCACTAAATTCATGAGGTCCTTGGAGGCTTGGAAATTTAAACTTGATAAATTTGGATTATCATTTAAATAACCTTTAGAAGATGTAAAAAATATGAATAAACATTTTCATTATATTAATTGCATATCCTACTGTTTTATAATTTATTAATAGTTGGCATCCAAAAGTATTACCGTATAAGTGTTTTATTTTTCGTAGGTTTCTAATTTTCGCTTTTTTCGTGGTACTTGGCAACTGACGAAAATATGAACCCGCAAAAATTAAATCTGGTAAATAGTATATGCAAAGTATATACTGGCATTTAAGTAATTGCTAAAATTGAATTCCGCGAAAAAAAAGATATTTCATTTTTTAAGAAATCCGTGAAATTTAGCTCCCGAAAAAAAACAAAAAACTTGAAATACAGTATCTTCTATGCTGCAGTTGCTTATTGTGGCTGTATTCTGTATTATACAAATTAATGTTTTGTAGAAAAATGTTCCAAAGATATATGACCATTGTGCTTTCTTCTTCTGGTTCCACACAGCTTTTATTGAAGAAAACAAGTGAGTATCATTGATTTGTTGAACCTGTGATGAAACAGACGATAAAGAAAGGTGGAATAAGTGTATAAGACACATCAAACATAAAGAAATGGCAATTTAAAAATCACAACGGAAAACAGCCAGCAGTCTTCAACATGACCAGAGGTTGATGCTCGCTGTCTTGCATTGGCCCAAGACTAAAAATACAATACATAAGATTCAAAACCAATCCCTTAATTATCAACAAATGACACCTGAAGTCATTGAGGTAAAATTTAAAGAAAGGAATTCAGGTGGCAGCATGGACAAAATTAAAGTTCTTTAACCAGTTGATGGACTTTGAACAAACTTTCCATGAAGAGGGATTTGCGTCAGGAAATATAATTGTTATATTCAGGGGAGATAATTTGGAGTTGATATGTTTAATAATTCAAAAAAAAAATTCTCAGTAGGCTTGCTTTTACAGTAAAATCATGGGATGAGTGCATTGTGATGATGGAAGTCTTTCTGTTTGTCCTTCCTTCTGTTATACCTTAGTGTTACCAACTTTTATCTCCTGCTTAACCCCTCAATGGATTTTCATGAAATTGTTCTCCAAATATTGTGACATAATATAGACATGCAGCTGAATATGTTTTTTTTGGGGGGGGGGGACAAAACAGATTGAAATGAGAGTAATGATGAAAACCATGAAAACAGGATTGGAAAATGTCAGAATTTAGAATAATTCGTCTTTAATTATTCAGGTTGTACCTCTGTAGAGAAGAAATTGACAATCCTCACAAGAAAGAAGGGAAGAAGTTTTACAGAGAAGATTTCGTTGTAGAGGTTTTCTTCGAAGACTATAAAGACGAATTGTGAAAGATAAAGATGATTCTGCTGTAGAGGTTTCCTTTGAGGATTATAAGAAGAATTGTAGAGAACAAAGGAGATTTTTTATGTGTCATATTGAAGGTCTTGCCAATAACATGTTGAAAACTAATTTTGTATTTTATACTGATTGATATTGTCCTTATTTTTTATTTTATTTTATTTTTAACTACAACTTTTGTTTGGAAAGGTATTTAAAAATCTTCAGATAGTAACATTTATGAGAGCACCCCGCTTGTAAAAGAAATACCTAAGTGAGAAATTAATATGTTTTTGACAAGTTATTTGTACATCATTTATATATTGCTTTACAAAATTTTTATTAATTTATAAAAATGAAAATTATTTATTAGGATAGAGTTTAAGAAAGAGTCAATATGAAATTTTTGATGTGGGGCACTCCTCCATATTTTTTGACATCTAAAGTAAAAACCACATAATGTTGAATAACTTAATTGGCATTCCATAGCATTAAGTCAATGTTGTCCTCAGTATAGATGTTCCTTATGAAAAAAAACAAAAAAACACAAGGGAGATATTTCTTTCACTACCTCCTAAAGATAGGAGAATGGGTGGTGAAAGTACCATCTCCCTTGTTTTTTGCTGGATTATGAAAAATCTGTGTTATAAAATGGTGAAAGTCAGTCTTGCGGGCAGGATAGAAACAGTTTTTTTAGAAACGACTTATCACTACTTTTTAAATTTGGTATACAGCATCATGGTGGGGTCAGATGATGTGGGATTCAATTTCAGGCCTGTCACTTATCTACTTCCTGTTTAACGAAATCCTGCAATTTTTGACTCTGACTATTTTTTTAATTTCAAATGGCACATTGACCAAATATTGATATAGTCCTTGTGGTTGTAGCAATATTGTAGTGAAAGAAATTTTTTATACTGATCATTGATGTGATATTTTTTATTCATGTTTATTACTTCAGTTTATTAGAATTTTTTACTTCGAAAAGTGCAATTAAGATCAAGATATGCAGTGCCATTCTTGTTTGTTGTAGAAGTTGTTTTTATTATCAAATATACTTGTTAAGAAATGATTTTATATTTTTATAAGGCATATTCTAGTCAATTAAAGAAGTGCAATTATTTTTTTTTTTTAATACGAAATGACGAGTTTTAAAATTTTGTTTAGAAGAGAGTCTAATGTTGGATTTTCTATTAGCACATTTAACTCTAACTAACATAGAGTTACAGAAACTTTACATGTACATTTTGTTGTTATCACAATTTTTTCTTCACTTGATATTGAAAGGAATTCTATGATTGGTTGTATATTTTTAATTGGAATTTAAAGTCCTTGAATTACATATATTTTAGTTATGTACATGTTTAACTTTGATAGTTTTGAATCATATTAAAGTTTATAATTGTAAAAAATATGTTATCTTCATGTATAATTGGTTGTAGTTTTTCGTTGTTGGATAAATTCTTGAATGATTCTAGCGGTTTTTATATTTTGGAATGTTTTGTCTTATAAGTATAAATTTTAAAATGTTAAGATTTATTGTTGAAGTCTGTCTCTAGTGCAATAAAGTGTATTTATTAATGATTGTTAAGAAGTATTTAAAAACAGGATATTAAACTGTAAGGGCTATTCCATTTCAAAATAAATTTAGAGGAAATGGAAAAACACATTTATAAAGGTATATCACCAAAGGAGTGAAAAACAAAATTATAAAATGGTGAATGTCTAGTGGGGCGCAGGGGGAAGAATAATTTTTGAAATATTTATCTCAGCAACTACATGTACTTATCACAGGCTCCTGATATTTGGTATTTAGCATCAGCATGGAGTCATAAAGTGTTCCATGAGATTCGATTTCAGGTTTGTTGCTCATCATCATGTATAACAAAATACAATTTTTTTGACACAATTGACTTTGACAGATTTTTGTGTTTCAGTACAGTGCATATGGAAGAGAAGAACAAAATTGGTTTTCCACCCTCCACAAAATTTTTTAATGGAATAGCTGTTGTTATATGTTTATATGCAAGTGTTTATGATTATTTGCCATTATTTACAATGTTATATGATATGTATGATACGATATTTGATAATGATGTACATGTATATTTATATTCCAAATCATATGTATGTTCCTATAGATATAAGGTTGTTAATTTTTCAGGTTGCTACAAAAATGTTTTAAGTTCTTATGTTTTTAAATTTTTTGGTCCAGCTACTGAAGTAGGGAAGTAAATAGTGTTTGGATCCCTTTTTCTGTCCTTCCCAAATTTTGGGAGATTGGACTTTTTGTCTTTGAAGAAATACTTCTTCTATATGAAATTTATTTTGAAAAATATATTATTTTAAATTTGAAAGTTTAATTTTTATAGATTTAACTCTAATGCAAATGACATTATCACTTTTTTTGTTCAGTAGGACTAATTGTTATCATATTCCCATATTTTGGTTTTAAAAACCCTATTTCTAATTATTGGAGTCACTCCAAGAAGCAAGGGTATGTATGACATTCAATGGTTGAAGTGGATAGACATGTGCCTTGCTATGAGTGCATGGAGTTGAAAGTAAAAACTTTTGTCGGGAGACATTGTTTTTGTTCTGTCTGGCCATCACAAAGTTTGTTAGTGCAACTCCTATGAAACTAATGAACCATATAAACAAAACTTGGTATACAGTAAGGATATATGGTTTTATATATTTCCAGGAAATTTTGATCCTCAAATTTTTATTTGGAGTTATGGCCCTTTTTACTTAAAAATTGCGGAAAATCCTCATTTATCATCTTGTTAGTCCAACTCCTCTGAAATTTCTGAACCCGATTTAATGAAACTTTGTATTTAGGAAGGACACCATATCAAATTGTGCATACTTCCATAAAATGTTTATCTTCAAATTGTTGTTAGAGTAATGGCCCTTTGAACTTAGGAGACTTTTTAAAAAATCCTTTCACTTCTTGTCGGTGCTACTCCTCTGAAACTGATGAACAGAATTCAAGTAAACTTGGTATGTTGGAAGGTCATCATATGTAGTTGCACATAGGAAATTTTGACCCTCAAATTTTTGTGTGGCTTATGGACTTTTGAACTTAGAACTTTTGGGGAAATCGGGGGCGACATCGTTTTTGCAGGCAAAAACAAACTTTCATTTTAGGGCTGTTCCAGCAAAACATACATGGGACAGGGGGAAGGCACTTCTTTGAAAGGGGAGCCACCCATAGAATTTAATTTTTAAACTCACAATATTTTCATTGAGTTTGCACAAACTTTTAAAGCCCACCCATAGCGGCAATTTAAATTTGCCTTCCCCCTGTCCCATGTATGTTTTGCTGGAACAGCCCTTAGAAGTTTTTGACTTTATTGGTATTAAAAGGATCAACCAGCATTAACTTTATATTGTGATATTATATTTTATCAATTCAGCATTGTTGATACAAATTATATATAAAGCATATACTGAAGAACACATTCCTTTTTATACACACCTTGTATATTTATATATAAATAACAAGTAATAAGTGTAACAGTGAAACTGTTACTAAGTCTCCCAAACGAAGTTTCCCAATTGACTCCCATGTAATAATCACCGACTCCCCTATGGTTACAAATGCTTTCTCTTAAAATAAATAGTAATAAAATATATGGTTATAGGGTGGGGATCTCAATGGCTTTAAAGATGTTAAGGATTTTGTAATTTGAGGGGGTGGGGCATGACCCCCTGGTACCCCTCTATGGCAACAAATAATTTGTCTTATCATAAGAAGAAATAATATATATGGTTATAGGGTGGGGATCTCAATGATTCTCAAGATATTAAGGATTTTGTAATTTAAGGGGGGCAGGGCATGACCCCATGGGACCCCCCTATGGTACCAAATGATTCGTCTAATCATAAAGAGTAATAATATATATGGTTATAGGGTGGGGATCTCAATGATTCTCAAGATATTAAGGATTTTGTAATTTAAGGGGGGCAGGGCATGACCCCATGGGACCCCCCTATGGTACCAAATGATTCGTCTAATCATAAAGAGTAATAATATATATGGTTATAGGGTTGGGATGTCAATGATTTTCAAGATATTAAGGATTTTGTAATTTGAGGGGGCGGGGCATGACCCCATTGGACCCCCCCCCCCCCGACTATGGTACCAAATGATTCGTCTAATCATAAGGAGTAATAATATATATGGTTATAGGGTGGGGATCTCAATGATTTTCAAGATATTAAGGATTTTGTAATTTGAGGGGGGTGGGGCATGACCCCCTGGGACCCCCCTATGGTACCAAATGATTCGTCTTATCATAAGGAATAATAATATATATGGTTATAGGGTGGGGATCTCAATAATTTTAAAGATATTAAGGATTTTGTAATTTGAGGGGGCGGGGCATGACCCCCTAGGACCCCCCTATGGTACCAAATGATTCGTCTTAACATAAGGATTAATAATATGTATGGTTATAAAGTAGTTATTTGAACTATTTTCGACATATTAAAAAAAAAATCATTTTTGGGGGTATTTGGGGGGCGTGGCACAGCCCCTGGGGGGTCCCCATACTTGAATTTCAGGGAGGACCCACATCTCATATGGTTCTACCACTGTGCCAAATTTGAACTAAATCGGTCAAGTATAAAGTACAAAAGGGCCCCGGAACAAGTTGGCGGCGCGAGAAAGAAGAAGAAGAATAATAATAATAATAATAATAATAATAAGAAACGCAACAAAAACAATAAGTCTCCAAACTTCGTTTGGGAGACTTAAATATGATATTAATGAAAGTTGATTTATATTTTATTTTTCTGTATGTGTAGTTTTCTTTTGTCTTGGTAATTGCAGTAATTGTCTAAAGTTTTATAGTTCTTTGTCAAAAGTCATATGCTTTTGTTTAATGTTTTCACGGAATTTAAGGTTTCTATGCCCCTTTGGTATTTATTTGCTTCATTAGTGATTAGACCAGGGATTGAAACCCTCCACTTTCCTGAGAAATTTAGTTAAACTTAACAATGTTCTGAAAAATTGGCATGGAAACCACCCTTTTCATCCTCATTAAGACTGAGCCATTGCAAGATGGCAAACAGTGACCTCTGGTCCATGCTGAAAGCTGTTGGCTTCTAAAACTTTTGTCCCTTGGCACAATGCAATATCTTTGCAACTGTCAAAGTTTTGTGGGTGTAACTCCTCTGAGACCCCTTGAACTGATTTTGCTGAAATTTTGTAGGTTCATTTGTCACCACATGTAGTTACATTTAATCATTTTGCAAATCCATTTGGTCACATTAAGTAGAATTAACTTGTCTTTTTGGAGTTTTCTTTTCCTTGTGTAAGAAGGAGATCTATCTGTGACTATTTCAGGACTGGATTTAAATTATTTGCATTTTATTGAGACCATGGGCCAATTGCAGAATCGCAAGCAACGCCTACTGGCCTCGTTGAGGGCTGCTGGCGGTTGTCCATTGTGGTTTTTCTAAATTGCCAGCTTGTTATGTGGGCACTTATTCCACATCTCTTTATTTTCTTTTGTTTCCAAAAGGTTGAATTTTTATGCAGTGGTGTACAATGTCCTTGTTCATTTCACATGATCCACAAAGTACATACATTTGTACAATAGTATTATCCATAAAAAAAAAACCCAAACCAATTTGTGAAATTAAGATTGCAAAACCAGCATTTTTTTTCATCTTCATGAGTTCACAAAAATTGCTACCCACAAAAAATTATTACAGGTAGGACTTAAGAAGATGAACAAAGGAATACATGTAGATAAAACATGAGATGATTTATTGATGGTTATTACTTTACAAATCCCATCCATGAGATGAGGATACTTCATTGACATGTTCTCGGACTGTCTGATCTAACACGGTATAAACATCTTTACAACTCTTTACGGCCATGTCGATACATTTACTGAGGTTGTCTTCATGGAGGCGAGAGTTCATTTCCAGGAACACAATTTGATCAGATTTGGGAAGTGTAGCTACAATAAGCTCTGGACCGCCGGAGGATTCTTCAATGTAATTTATGTCGGCGATAGGATTGTCATTGACGAATCCTGCGGAACAAGCACATACAAAATCCTTCATAGGAATACCAGCATCGATCAGGGCGAGGGTTGCAGCATTGACGCTTGCACAATAGTTACCTCCATCTGATTGTAAGACTTCTACAAAAATATCAATTTGTGATCGTGGATATAAATTTGTCAAGATGGCCGCATCAAACGTCTGTTTCAAATGCATCGTCATTTCTTGTGATTTTCTATCCCCGCGAGGTCGTCTCTTCCTCTCACCAGTGCTAAATGTGGCCATACTGTACTGACAATTAACAAGGACTCTGTCCTGTAAAATCTTTGCACGACTTCCTCTGATCTCATGGGGACCATATACTGTTGCTAAGACTTTTGTGTTGCCTTGTTCAATGTATGCAGAGCCATCTGCCTGTTTGAAAACACCTGAAAAAAGAAAACATCTGTTAAAATGTTTAGCATTTTTTATTACTTTATGACAACATGTTGGGACACTAATTACATATCAGGCATTTTTGCCATCGCAAGGAACGAATAACATGAATAAAGCACTCAACACAGTAAGTACATGTACATGATTTATGATTTATAAAGACTAGAAGACCAAAAACTAGAATGTATAAATCTAGGGAAGATGGAAGTCTAGCCAAGATGATGAAACAACTTGAACTCCAACCACTTGAAGAAAGATGTAAACAACAACAACTGGTTGGTGGAGGGGCAGGTACTAACTTCAGGATCCATCAAGGAAAAAGCCAGATCTGACCATCATCATATGCAAATTGTAAAACAGCAAACATAAACATAATCACAAGACAATCACGCCAGAACAACAAAAGTATTATAAGGCAACAAGCAAGATCTGACTCTTACAAACACTAATTAACACAAACTAATGCTTTTTTCTAACGTGACCCACAAGTAAAGCTAGTTTGATTTTATTTTCGAATATATTTTGTTTCAATTCATATCGAAATTGAATTAAAAAAATATCTATATTTGCTTGTAAAATATATATAGAAACGTTTTAACTTTAGGAGCGTCACAGGTTAAACCGGACTCATATTAGGACAAGAGTATCTTAATCTTTACAGATCTATTTTGAATCATTTTTATGTACAGACATGACATAAATTTTCATACAACTAAAAATTTGAGGAGAGATTCCATTCCGCCCAAGAAACACTTTATAGATTTTAGTAGATATGGAGTAGTCTCAAACGGGATTGATTCATTCAGAGAATTTATATGATTTGGGCCTAAAAATATATGGATTTTCTTTTGAGAGAAGCGAAGAGACCCCAATGGGGCATTCAAGTCTCAAAACTGGTAAACATGAGCAAGAACAACATGAAGAAACACAAAACACAAAATCAACCAAACGGAAATTAACAACTTAACACATTTAATTTGGCTATTACTTTATGTACATGTAATTACATGCTTGTAATGAGCCCTATGAATAGGGAATAAAATATCTTAACTTATCTTATTGCACCGACCCATATAAAAATTTGTCTCCTCAGTCCTTTTTAACACATTGTCACAGGGACAGAAAAGCTGTCTTAATTAGTACCTGTGAATTCTTAATACTGCGGGAGCGATAATGGTAGAAATGTCAATATTTTAGTTGTACTATGAGCTGAAATTTCCTTCAACATCCGGTTTAGCATGCGCTTGTTTTCCCGAACTTTCGGCGTCTTTTTAGCGTTTTTATCTTTGAAAATTTTAGACGTCATTAAACGCTCACGTAATCCACAAGAAAAGCTAGTTTGTTTTTATTTTCGAACAAAAAAAATAATAATGATTGAAACTTCGGGAGCGTAACAGGTTTTACCTGCCTCATATTATTTTTAATGTTTTTTTTTTTTTTTAAAGAAATAAATGAACGGTGCTTGTTCGCAATATCCTGCTCTTCAGGTGTTTTTTTCTGACCTAGTTTACACTGTATCCTTCTTAGTTCATGTGGTCTTCTTCCATCTATTCTGAACCCTTGATCTGACAACAAATTCAAACCAGCCATGCTCACGTTTTTGCAAAGAAAATATTGACGTCCTCAATAATGACCTAACATAAAATGTTATGATATTTCTGATTGGCTTACTGCAAAATTCGACCAATCAAATTTATTTTGACGTCTTACTTTCGGTTTTCCCTCCAACATGGCAGAAGGAGAAAAACTTCTTTTTCCCTATGAAATATCTAGTTATAATGCTTTAGATTGGTCACAAGATGGCACAATAGCAATTGCAACAGATGGAGGAGTAGTTTTATTGGTAAACTAGTTACAAAAAAAAATTATGTCAAGTATCATAAAATTTAAAAAAAACCTTAACAAAAAACTGATCATGTACATGTACAAAAAATGTTTATGAATGCCTAGTATATAATCAAACAATGTTACTGTAATTTCAACGCTGAAAATCATCTGACGAACAGATTTTGATTTTTTGAGTGCCCTCAGCGAGGATCGAACATACATGACTAGAGTTATCCTTCTTTCCACTAATTGTTAATATGATGATTGATGTATTTGATGTAGATGGATACCTCCTTAATTCTTCAGAACAAAACAACATTTTAATATTCTCACATTTTTGCACATGTTAATTTGTGTAATAGGAATTTTAAGTCATAAAGTAAAAACAATCAACATATCGTTTGTAAAAGATCTCTTTTATAATATTTCTTTTCACCTTGTATATCTATCAGGAACAATTCAGATACATGTAAAAGACCAAGAGGTATCCTTCTCAATTAATTTTATATGTTTATTCATGTCTACATTTGTCATTGTTTAATAATTCAGTTATGACTGCTTTGTAATACCATGATATCTTCACATTAATGCACTTGTTCAGGAACCCATTTTATGAAATTCTATGATTTTCTTTGAAACAAATTCAAAATGTCTAAAAAATTACTCAAAAATTTAAACATTTCCATGTGGAACATACATGGATTTTCCCTTAATAAAGCAACTGATGATGATTTTCTTGAAGCCATATGTAATATAGATGTTTTAAGTTTAGTTGAAACTTGGTGTGGTGGTGACAATCCACAAATTGATATTCCTGAATTTTCTTGCATAACTAGCAGTACTAGAAATAAACATAAAAAAGCTAGACGCTTCTCTGGTGGTATTTCAATATATGTAAAAAATAATTTAAAAACTGGTGTTTCCAAACTACCCTTTAGTAATCCCGATATCGTTTGGGTCAAATTGTTGAAATCTTTTTTTAATTTAAAAAAAGATGTATTTCTGGGAATTATTTACTTCTCACCTGAAGGTTCAACTGGCAACAACGAAGATTTAAATGTTTTATATTCCAAACTTTTGAGTGATATTGAAAACTATAGTTCTCAGGGCGATATTGTAATCCAAGGCGACTTCAATGCTTACACAAAGTTAAATCCAGACTATGTCACATATGATGAATCTGAACACCCCAATTCTGACGACCAATTTTATATTTACGACTCCCCCTCCCCTAGAAATAATATGGATAACAAACCATCTAATAAAAGTGGTAAACTCCTCCTAAACCTCTGTAAAGAAACAAGTCTTAGTATATTAAATGGAAGAACAGTTGGAGATCTCAATGGTAAATATACTTGTACTACCTATAATGGAAGTAGTGTAGTTGACTACACTCTGGTGAATAATGAATTGCTGCAAGGTATTTGCAGCTTTAAAGTAGGAGATTTAACAGACTTGTCAGATCATTGTTTGTTAAACTGTTGTTTACTGACATGTTTTTATAATAATCCTAATAATCATAGAAATAATCTGGATACTTTACCAGGAAAATTTTTATGGAATACTGAAGCAATAGAAAATTATAAAGCCAATTTACAAAGTGATCAAATAAAATGTAAACTTCAGAAATTTTTAACACATAATTATAGCGACAGCGATTTGGCCGTAGATAATATCAACTCAATCTTACATGAAACAGCTTCAATGTCTGCTAAATTTGTTAAAGGTAAATCACCCAGCAAAAAAAATAAGAAAAAAAAGACAGAATGGTTCTCCGATTCTTGTAGAGACCTCAGAATTACTGTTAAAAGTTATCTTTCCCTTGTCAATAAATTCCCTAATAATGAAACCTATAGAATTAAGTATTTTTCTTTTCTTTCTAAATATAGAAGAAAATGTAAAATAGAAGAAAAAAAATTTAAAAAGCAAATATGTGATGATATATATTCAAACATGAACAAAGACCCAAAAACATTTTGGAACATGATAAACCGAATGCAGCATTCCTCTAGTGGAAACAATGATGATATTTTAAATATGGATGAATTTAGCAATTTCTTTGAAAAAATAAATAATCATTCTAATCAAATACCAAACAACAACTTTCACAATTCCATCAAAGATAAACTGGAAACCCACATTAATAATTATAAAAATCTAAATAATCCAAATAAAACTGAATTTGATGAACCTATAAACAAAGAGGAGATCATGAAAGCAATCAAAACTCTTAAAAATGGAAAGTCCACATCAAGGGACCTAATTTCAAATGAAATGCTAAAATATGGCATACATCAACTTATAGAACCACTTCTAAAACTTTTTAATTTTATTTTTGAAAAAGGTTGTTTCCCTAAAGCGTGGAATGAGAGTTACATTTCTCTAATACATAAAAAAGGAGATAAAACCAACCCGGCAAACTACAGAGGAATTTCATTAACTTCAAACTTAGGTAAATTATTTAATAAAATAATATTAGCAAGAGTCATTAAATTCATTAACAATAACAATCTTATAAGTGAAAACCAAATAGGATTTAAAGAAAAATCCAGAACCACTGATCATATATTTACAATTAAATCAATTGTTGATACATATAAAACAAAGAAAAAGAAAGTGTTTGCAGCTTTTATAGATCTAAGAAAAGCCTTCGACACAGTGTGGAGGGAAGGCCTTTTCTATAAACTTTGTAAAAATAAATTTCCCACCCAAATTTTTAATATAATTCACTCAATGTACAAAGATCCATATTGCAGAATTAAATTTAAAGAAGGCCTAGGCCAAAAATTTATTTCAAGGTGTGGAGTAAAACAAGGAGATGTCTTAAGCCCATTCTTTTTAATTTATATATCAATGACCTGGTTGCCAACCTCAATGAAAGCAATAACGATCCCGTTATTTTGGGTGATCTCACAATCAATTCTTTACTTTATGCTGATGATATTATTTTGTTGTCCAGCACCGCTAATGGTCTACAAAAATCTCTAGAGATACTAGACAAATTTTGCTCTTCTTGGAAATTAGATGTAAATGAACAAAAATCAAAAGTAATGGTATTTAATTCCAATGGAAAAACCCATATAAATAGTTTTAAAATTAATAACTCCCCCATTGAAACAGTAAAAACATATTGTTACCTTGGAATAACTTTTAAATATAATGGTAATATAAATGTTTCAACCAAATTATTAATGGAAAAGGGTCGCAAGGCCTGGTTCAAAATAAAAAAAACTATTGGACTGGATAATGCATGTTGTCTAATGGAAAAACTCTTTGATTCTCTTGTAAGTCCAATAACACTTTATGGGTGTGAATTATGGGGAGCATTTTGTCACTTAAAAGATACTGACCCCTTTGAACACTTACATTTAAAATTTATTAAAGAAATACTAGGAATACACAGCAAAGCAACAAATATTGCATGCTTAACAGAGCTTAATAGACACCCACTTGTAGAAAAAGTAAAATTACTAGCTATAAAATTTTGGGATCATATTTCAAATTCAACAAATACATTAGTTAATAAAGTCTATAATAATATTCCTGATAACAATAAATGGATAACAACAATAAAAATGTGGGTTAAGAAACTAGGCTTTGGCTATTTAATTAATTGTACTGAAAATATCAAATCTGCATTAACATCAATTAAACAAAGACTATATGACCATACAGTACAAACTCAGAACAGCAGTATAGCTGAAAGTAAAAAGCTGTCTTTCTATAAAACTATTTACAGACAAAACCAGAGACCTTTCTATGTAGATAACTGTAGATTCAGGTCAGATAGAACAACAATTTGTAAATTCAGAATAAGTGCCCACACTCTAGCAATAGAGAAAGGCAGATATCAAAATATTCCCCAAAACAACAGAATATGTCCAAAATGTGACACCGGTGCAATTGAAGATGAAATGCATTTCTTTGTTCATTGTCCGGCTTATACAACTTTTAGAAAAGAATTAATTATTAAACTCAAATGTTGTTTTAAGAATTTAGACTCATTAACCGACTACAAAATACCTTTAATTCTAAATAGCAGTTCTTTAATAGTACATAAAGCTTTAATTAAATACATAAACAATTGTCAAGGAAAAAATTAAGTCATTATGGTCACCCCACATTTGTATGTAATTTGAAAAAAAAACCTTATATTTATATTCAAATAATGAAAGGCTTTCGTGATTAAAATTATATATACATGCAGGATTAACGCATGATCCATTTTTTGAGTTGCCACCACCCAAGGTTTATTACTGTAATATATAGTCTTTAAGGGGATACGTTACGTTAAAAACGACGTTACCGATAAAATTTACCTGTGAAACAGAAAAACGTCCAATTTCGATCGGAAACGCAACGTCAATTTTACTTGAACAGCGTTGAACTTTAACGCTATTGTTTATCTTTGACCTAAATTCTTGAAAAAAAGATGGTCCATGACCTATGACAAAATATATACGGTTGTTTAGAGAAAGATTTGGACTTTCTTGCGTTAGTTTTTGGTTAAAATGTAACGAGAAAATTTTGTTTTAATCAATGGTGAATAACAAAGTTCTGAAAATATTGGATCTTTTTTCATTACTTCTTTATAAATTTCCCGCCTAAAACGATAATTTCAAAGTGAAATAACTTGAAAAATCGACCCACGACCCCCTATTTTGAATGAATATTTCCATGTGTCATGGTATTACCATTCATTATGCAAATTTGTTTTGAAAAATAAGATGGTCGACCAAAGTAACGTATCCCCTTAATTTCGTTTGATTTAAGAATATGTTCATGTATTAATGTGTTATAACCATTTATTGTAAATGTGTTTTGACAATAAATAATTCTAATTCTAATTCTACATAAAGGTAAAGGTAAAGGTAAAGGTAAGATTTATTTTACGTCGGTGAGTACACATCATTGATGTGTATACAAGTCAACAATTAACATAAGCTCTGAAGAGCTTTTGACCGACGGCAAGATTAACGACCGTTTGGCTAATATGAGGCCCTTGCATGGTCGCCAGGCTTGTGTGGGAGGAAAGCCCAATATTCCAAGCTGGAAAATCGGTGAACCCACGAGCAACGGTAGGTGCCTGGAAACCTTGACACGTGTGGGGCTCGAACCCACAGAGGTGTCGACCTGTGATTTAAAGTGATTTTACATAGATGCAAGACACTTCAGTACTTTGTCATTTTGGTGCCAATCCATAAGATATTTCGGTACTTAGTACAGGTCATTTAGGTACTTGACTCACAGGCACTTGTGTATAGTCAAATATTGCACACTAGGCAATGGACTAGCTGCAAACATGTATCTCTTGAGGCCGCTCATTTATTATTTTTTTATTTTTTTTCATTGTGGCCAAAATGGTCTGCAACTAACAGAAATCAAGAGGCCACCAGAGCTACAATGTTTGCAGCTAGGCAATGGACGACCAACTAAAAAAATCACTTTTCAGTGCCGTGGGATAGCCATAATTGCCTAGCGATCAATATTTGACTATACACAAATGCCTGTGCTTGACTTGAGACATTTCGGAACTTAGAAAAAAAATAATTGAAATTCCTTATTTTCATATGCTTCAATATTTCAATAATTAATTGAATAAATTCAAACAACATTCTATTTTAAATATCGTTTGGATGCATATTGTGAGCTTAATCAATTTGTCTTTGATGATAAAATGATTTGATTTTCTAAATTATATTAGTCATTGAGTCATACAACTTGAACTGACATTTCATCTACATTTACATTTATCAGAGACCCTAAATGGAATAAATAAGAAAATGAAGTCAGTCGGCCTCCCTCAACAAAGTTCTTTATGTTTTCAGTGTTATTTCTTGTAAATTTGCATTTTTTCATCATTTGAAATGTTTGCTATTTCCTCTATCCTTAAGTCATGTAAGTGCCCTTGTTTCTTTAAACAATTTTCATTACTTTTGTAGCTTCTCAATTAAAGCTATTATTTTTAGCTTTATAATGTATTTTAATATTTATTTTACATTTTTTCATTTATTAGTAGGGGCTATATAGAATAAACTGTATGGGGGATAGGAAGCACAAGCACTTCAAAGTTCAAAATTGAGTTAAAAGATATGATAGTTAATTGTTTTAATTAGTGTTTGACTGGTCTGCTGTACTGAGATGATCACCTCATTATCCCTATTGTGTCTCACAACTATGTTGTGTTCTATGGTCATAACCGGATCCTAAAATCGCAATGGAAGAGGGAGGTTTGGCGCCATAAAACCTGGTTTAACCCACCATTTCATTTGAAATGCCTGTACCAAGTCAGGACCATTGCGATCCACCAATTTTCCGGTATGACTGATTCGTTTTTGTCATTTTCTCTGGACTATGAGATTGATCATTCAAGTTTGATAGTTTTGTTATTACCTTTATTGTTTCTAGAAAAAAATATATAAACATACACTAACCATACCATATATACATTGTATAAGTATTTTTTTTCTAGAAACAAGTACCTGTGATAGGAAGGCATTTTTTTTTAACCCTTACCATGCACAAGTTTTATTATTGATAATTGTTTTTCCTTTAGGCCAAATCAAACTAATTTGTAGATTTTCATCTTGCCTGCATCATTACAAAATGATCCCCACTAATCCTTTTTATAGTCTTAAATTTTTTCTAAAAGTTTAAATTTCTTAAATTCTAGATGTTTTTATACCCCGCCACACGAAATGGCGAGGTATTATGTTATACCCTCAATTTTCAGGATGATCCCAAACTAATTATTGAAGATTTGCCTCTTGGTAAATTTTCCAAATTTGAAAATGATGAAATTTTATGTTCTAAGAAAGATAACTCATTTCTTTTCCATCTCTATATATATCGATAGTATATACAGTATATTATATTTAACTATTGTTGAATATCATGGCGGGGTATCATTTAATGTCCCATTAGATGCCCTATTTTTGTTTCTGTCTAGCTTTCACATTTTTATTTTTATACTATGAAGGTAAACTTTTATACAAAGTCAACTTGGCATTCTTGAGACTACTTCCAACCTAAAATAAACTAATAATTTAGGTTTTGTTCTTAAACAGAATTATCCCATCCACTCCATTTTTTTTTTCCGCTGAAGGATGAGAGTCAACAAATTAACTTGATATGGCTTGTACAGAAGATTTATTTATTTTCGTGGGTACCAATTTTCGTGGTTTGATGAAAAATGATCAGTTCGTGAATTTTCGAATTTGTCGTTCTGATGACTACAGCTATAACTATCCTTTTCATTGGGTATCAAATTTCATGGGTCAAGATCACCAACAAAAACCACTAAAATTGATACCCCACGAATAATAATGAAACCACAGTATTAGAACAATATCTAAAATACCATCTCCCATAATAGTTAAACTATAGTGCTTTCCAACCCCCCCTATGCTATCCTACGAAAATTCTCGAATATCCCTAACTAAAAAGATCTTTGTGTTTTATTCTTAAAAGAATAGATCAAATGTGTATCATTATTCAATGTCATCAATTTCTTTTTAGACTCTCCAATGGTCTCCAGTGGCATTAGATTCCAAACCAATCTTCCACCAGTCTCTGCTGTCATGTCCTACAGAGATCAATAATATGACGGGTCTTACGGCCGTTCAGTTCCAAGCTATTCAGAGCAAGTCAACCACATGTCAGTCTCAGGAAATAGCACTTAACAGAACAATCTGTCCTTTGTTGAAAAATGTTTCATCTACACCTGGGTACAAGCATGCGAGATGGTCGCCTATGGGCGGAGATGAATTTGGGAGATGCCTGTTAGCTACGCTGACCCATGACCACAGACTTTGTCTACATTCAACAGGGTTAGTGAACACCGATTTAAACCTCTTAGCTGATTTGTCGTCAGAGTATGCGGGAAAGTTTAAACTGACCGATTTAACATTTAATTGTTTAAAAGAAACATCTTACAGGATATCTGCTGCTGAAATGGCATGGTCTCCAATTTTCTCAGCCAAGGATTATAAATTTTCCATCTTATCTGTCGGCATGTGTAATGGAGATATTGTCTTATGGAAGATAAAATTTCCCTGTAAAGAGAAAGGTGACTGTAGCATGATCACAGTGATAAAACTAGGCTCTGGTATTCCGTCGTCGATGACTTGGTGTAAGAAGGTCCTTGTAGGGAATGTAGCCTGTTGTGTCGTAGGTTTCAGTACTGGAATAATTCAAGCTATTTCAGTTAACGTGAGCATGCCTAACAAGACTACCACATTGAATCTGTGCGACCAACAGGACCACATGAAAGTAACAAACGTTAGTGCTGTCGCTGAAACAGATGATAAAATTTCAGTGGTCGCTACGAAAGAAGTTTTCATCTTGACCTATCAAGTGGAGGTCGTCTACAAAATTCTACGATTATTTTCCTCATCTCATACTACTGGAGATTATAATTACTTTGCTTCTGGACTAAGTGCTTGTGATGATGGCTATCTTCTTAGTAGCATGGATGGGACATTATTGAAATTAACCAAAGGATCATCTTTCCAGTTTTCAATCATAGATGTAAAGCACAGTGCTAGTAAGCTGACGTCTTGGTTGTGTTACGGCATATCTCTATCACATTGTGGCTTGTTATGTGCCACCGTGTTCAAACCTAGGAGTGTTAGCGAGGATCGACAATTAAGACCAGGAACTTTAGAAATGCAAATCATTCCTGTAGATGTAGAGAAACGGGACGAAAAATTGAAAAAGTATCTCCTTAATGAACAACGTCTAAGGGAAATTCCTGAATGCTTGGAAATCTTCAGAGAAAATCTATGGGAAGGGAAAAACCCTCTACCAGAAGTGAATGACCTGTTTAGCAAAGAGGACAAGTGGTTTGAATTCCCTAGCAAGAGTTTGAGCATCTTACGATATTTTCTGCTCTCGATTCAAGTTAGGATTCCACATTCAGACAAGGAAAAAAGTGAGGAACTGCTTTTATCAGAACAGAATATTAGCAAGATAACTGATATTTTAATGTGTAAACATATTAGTCATTGTCTGAACAAAGTCATTGAGTCCAAATCTAAGATGAAAAATAACGATCTCATTGTTCTACTGTCGATGGTGACTTTAATGGACCAAAAACTAGGACTAATTAAACAAGTGGCACTAGAAAACACAGTCAAGAAGATCAAATCAGTCTTACAAAACCTAAATCATAAGTTTGAATGTTGTATTTGTGGAAATGAATTTAAGCTGGAGAATAGTTTATATACCTGTTCTCAGGGACATGTCTTTGGAATGTGTTGTCAGACCTCTTTGCCTTGCATGTATGAGGTGCGATCATGTACAGTTTGTAAATCGGTGGCTACAGGGGTAGAGGAAGTTAGAAGTTTAGCCTGGCTAGATATATCAATTCATCACTGTACATTCTGTGATGGTTATTTAGTATAAATGAAACTTAAATACAGTTTAAAACTTCATGTTTTTTCACAGAACTTTTTTCTTTTAAGTTCACCAGGACTCAAATAAAAAGTGAGGTCTAGAAGCAAAGATGTAGAAAAAGACATAGACAAAATTGGTAGCTGAAAAATCATTACAACAAAACAAGCTACAAAACAAACAAAAGGCACACATGCACCAAACTGCAATCAGCAATGTGAACTTATGTCAAAACTAGTTCTTGGGATTTGTTTGAATCTTATGTATTGTAGTTTTAGTCTTGGGCCAATGCAAGACAGCGAGCAGTGACCTCTGGTCATGTTGAAGACTGCTGGCTGTTTTCCATTGTGATTTTTTAAATTTCCGTTTCTTCAATGTTGGTTGTGTGGCGAACACTTATTCCACATCTCTTTATTGTTTATAGAGTGTATTTCAATGCTCCAGAAGAGGAAACAGTTCCTGCTTGCTTATACATGTAGTCGAGTAGCATACCCATGAGTCCTGTTGCCAATGACATGAATGATCATTTTAGTGTTGGTCAAGTCCTGTAAGGATGATAATACTGTCAAAACATTCCAATGAATGGTGTTTTATATTTTTAAACCATATGCTTAAAACAAGGAATACTGTACCTCAGGAAAAATAAAATCTTGTTCCTGTCCAAAGCAATCGCATGGGATATCCTCATGGTCAACACTTGTAATGAATATTGTAACGGGGTTACTCCCCTTCGTACATTAATTAGTGGATTTAAATAGCCAGCCTTTATCCCTGAACAAGGGAAGTACTTCTTTGGTTCAGAGGTAGAGCGCCTGACTGTAAACCTAGAGGTCCCGGGTTCGAGTCCCAGTCAGGACATATTGATTTTGTGAAGTAATTCATGCTCTCCGGTTACAATATAAAACAAAACATGCAAAAAAATCTCAGCAAATAAAACAGGAATAAACTCATGTGCCATTATAAGCAGTTTTTTACAAGTTTTTTTTCTAAAAAAATGATATATTAGAGGATGAATTGAAGTCTGGCAGGATGGTTGAGTATAAAAAACTACATTGAACTATTTTTTTTTGCCATTTTCAGACCTCTTACTTTCTGTTAAGAGTGTGTGTCTTGAACGTAGGTTCATATGAAGGCTTCTGTTGCATTGAAGAAGCAAAGAGACACCAATGGGGCATTCAAATGTCAAAAATCTGAAAGGGCGACGATGAAACTGGTAAACACGAACAAAAACAGCAAGAAGAAACACAAAATCAACCGAACGGAAATCACCAACACGAACTCAAGTTGCGACTAGATTGAACTCAGGTGCTTTGCAGAGTAAGCAGTTCCTGCTTGCTATAGCACACTTGTGTGTTGCTACTTTCCAATGGAGACATTGTTTCATTAAAAATAAAATATGTCCAAAAGACAAAATGCCCCATCTCACAACATTTGGGATGGACGGACAAAGTGATAGACACACCTGAACAAAATATGCCCCCTATTTTTATACATTGCAGATGGGGCATAAAAAAATTACAGTGGTGTAAATGTTCATTAGCCAATGCAAGATGAAACCTATACCACAAATGAACCAAACAAAGTTAAGGAATATATACATGATATACATTGAAGGTTTAAAATTGTCATCTTGTCTTTCATTATACTCAAAGGTAAGCACATTTTCTCCTTAATCATGTAAATGGCTTAATGGATTTTGATGAAAGTTTACATGAAGAAAGTATATCATATGGAGATGTACATGCATTTAGAAATTTTATTGCTTTCCAATCATTCAGGGGAATTAATTGGACAAGGTATATTATCCTATATGAAGTGAGGGGATTCTTTTGGTGAGTGAGTTCAAAATAATTTTCTTATTTGAACAATAAATATTCAAATAATGGAAATTTCCACAAAAAAAACCTCTTGTTCAAAGTCTTATAACTCCAACAATTTTGTGAGGATCAAAATTTCCTCCTGGCATAACTTCATATTGTATTAATCCTACATATCAAGTAACGCTTATTTCTGTAGAGTAGTTTTAGAGGAGTTAAGCCAAAAAGATAATTTGTTAGAATTTTCTGCTTATTCTAAGCTCAAAAGTTATCGAATTTGACAGTTTGTAACATGCTTACCCTTCCAGAGCACATGACTCTGTGTTGTAGATTGCTAATCAGTTGTAATTGTGTGTTTTATGTTTTCTGTTTCTTCATGCTGTTCTTGTTTAGTGTTTTCTAGTTTTGTCTTTCCCCTTTTGGACTTCTTACATTTGAATGAGCAATTGGTACCTCTTTGCTTCTTCCAAAGGTCCATTTAACTTGCACTTTGTTGTTAGGGTAGAAATTTCTTGGTAGGACACATGGTGTTCTCTCGACATGTACAATTTCTTTATCGTCTATATGCACAATCATTTTAACTTATTTTTTTAGTAGTTAGTGAAGTCAGTGGCGATCGAGTCTTCACAATATTTGTATGACCAACTGTTATGACAAGCAATTTTTTATTATCAGAAAGAAGTATTATTTTGGCAAAATAAAGCTCAAAGGGCCATTACTCCAACATTTTAGTAAAGATAAATAATCTCTGTATTATTAACAACAGCATACATAACATAATATTGTACTTACTACATGTACATGTATAAACAAAGTTTTATTGAATTCTGGTAACTAGTTACACAGGAGTTGAACAAAGTACTACATACCAAGTTTTATTAAATTCTGTTGAGTAGTTTCAGAGGAGTTGAACAGAGTAGAGTAATATTAAAACGAAAGAATATGGAATATGTGCCAGAAAGACACGATCCACATATTGAAATGATTTTGATAAATATACAACAGCAAAATTTCACTGCGTGTGAAGCGCTTTTCTGGATTAACCTTCATCAGACACGCTAGGAGTAGAAAACTTGGAAAACCGGTAGAATATTAGATCTGATTAAACAAAAACAGAGGCCAAAAATATTACAACAATGACCAAGCAGATAAATTTAACAAATTCTAAAGAAATAGTCAAACGTTGTCAAATTTTGGAAATATGAAAACTGTGTCTTTCCAACATATATTCCAGTACTAAAAAATATATAAGAGCATACAACTGAAGCGTAGAGTAGAGTAAAGAGTAGAGTAACTCTGCATTAACAATAAAGGTAATAACAAAAAAGGTAATAACAAAATTGCAAAACTTGGGGGATTAATTTTAAATGACCAAGCGAAAAGACAAAACAAGAAAGACACATCAGAGAAATTGAAGTTCGCAATGGTCCTGACTTGGTAAAGGCATTTCATACAAGACAGACTGAAATTTGTTAACTTTACAAACCACTTTACTTGTATAAGTCAATTAATTAGATTTTTATCTGCATCCAAAGAAATGGATTACCTTCTCTTGAATTCTTTAATTTTTCAAAATAATTTTTATTTACATTATATTTTTCAAATTTTGTAAGGAAATCACACCAAAGACCATCTATTAAATCAATTAAAGGGGAGATAATTCATTTCTTTAGATTAAGATGAAAAATAAATAGGACTTAAAAAGCTAAAAATCCAGGACGTGAATTCTGGTCATTTATAATGACCGGTTTTATAGAGTAGGGTGTCAATATTTTTTAAGTCAATATAAATGACTCAGTGGCAAGTGAATAACATATTGTTCTACTTTCTGAGGCTGAAACTTCCTAAACAAAACAAGGAGACACCAAGTCAATACATCCAAATACACATGTATGTAACAGCAAACAACAAAGACCAGTAAAATGAAAGTGATCTCAAAATTCAAAGCTTATGAAGGATAATTTTTTAATCTATTGGACCAATATACATGTATCTGTGCCATGGACATGAAGTCAATACAACCAACGAAAAATATTAATGTGTAACAGCAAACAACAAAGTCCAGTAAAAATGAAAGTGAACTCAAAATTCAAAGCTTATGAAGGATATTTTTTTAATCTATTGGACCAATATACATGTATCTGTGCCATGGACATGAAGTCAATACAACCAACGAAAAATATTAATGTGTAACAGCAAACAACAAATTGCAGTAAAGCTTATGAAGGGTAATTTTCAAATCTATTGTGACCAATATAACTGTACCTGTACCATGGATTAATACCAAACGGAGTAAAAGCAGTTTCTGCCTGTTGCAAGTGTTGAATTAAGGATACACATATCCATTATTCATCAAATATTATGCAAAAACTATGAAAAAGCATCATTCTTCATTATTCATCAAAGAGATCAAAGTCTTCTATAGTGTCCGAATGGCATAAAAATAAAACTTACATTTTAGGTCAGACCATTTAACTTGAAGGGATGGGCTATGTTTTATTTCCTGAAAAATATTTTTAATCTGATTTTTGATTAAAAAAAAATATTTTGGCAGCCAAGGGTGAGTAACCATTACGGCAAAGAACAAATTAAGCCGGACTTGGAACTCCCAGGCTTATTTAAACTACTGTGGATTTATTTATGTACGTGAAAAGCAACTTTGTTGATTCTTATATTTATGGTTCTGAAGTTTATAGTATGCAAAGTAATGTTTAATTTCCTTTTAATGGGGAACCAAAATCGGTAGATCAGCCCCACCTATGAAAATCCTGAAAATTGAGATCCTATGAAAAATAATGAAACCACTTTATCGTTTCTAGGTTCATTGCCAGTGATCCATCATATGGTATTTTAACCAGCACCCTAGACTTCTTGTTAACCACACTCCGAGTTAAAAATCTGTCAAAGTCAAATATGGCAGACTTATTAAACAAGAAGTGCATATAGGTAAACGACAGATCTGAAATCAAATCCCACGGTATGGGACCCCATGCTGATGCTGCATACCAAATATCAAGAGGCTGTGATAAACAGTTGCTGAGAAAAAAAATAATGTGTAACAGCAAACAACAAATTGCAGTAAAATTGAAAGTGACATCATCTCAAAATTCAAAGCTTATGAAGGGTAATTTTTATATCTATTGACCAATATACATGTATCTGTGCCATGGATTTATACCAAACTGAAAAGCAGTTTTCCTGTTGCCTGTGTGTTGAATTAAGGATACACATATCACTTATTCATCAAATTAAAAAAAACAAGGAAATGTGTCAAGATGACACTGATGCCCCGCTGGCAAATAAAATAAAACTGTTATTTTTACCAAATTTGCTAAGTCCAAGGGCCCTAATTTGGGTCAAAATCAGTGGACCGGAACGAAACTCGAACTTGACCTGTAACTCATCATGGTAGACTCGCATACCAAAAATCTTTTGAATATATGCAAGGATGTGGAAAAAAGTGCGGAAAACTTTTTTTTTTACAAAATTTGCTAAGTTCAAGGGCCGACTATGGCAGACTAATTAAACAAGAAGTGCATATAGGTAATGCGACAGATCTGAAATCAAATCTCACGGTATGGGACCCCATGCTGATGCTGAATACCAAATATCAAGAGGCTGTGATAAATAGTTGCTGAGAAAACTGATAGGAAAATTATTTCACAGTCACCCAGTCTGCCCATCTGCCATTTAATACTCTGTGGAATTCGGCCAAAAATACAAAATACATGTAATCATGATAAAATATATAATTTATGATTTTCAGTTTCAACCTTTTACAAACAAAACATGCTCTGAGGGCCTCAAAGATAAAACATTTTAAAATGGAATTAATTTTTGTTGTATTCCTCATCCTCCTCCGTCGACAACAGTTCATCTTTGGTAACAACCAGCAGTTGTATGCCCGTATTAGAAGCAACGGCTCTCTTAATGATAGCGACTTCTTTTAACTCTGTTCCAATCGTTTTTACAATTTCAGCCATAGATTTCTGAAGAAAAAAATGTAAACAAAATTCAATGTTTTGAAGATATTTATTTTATGTCATCTTGTAATATATGATTGAACCTTAAAAAATCTATTGTAAACATGGACATTTCTGTATGGAGGTTATTTTTGCTAAATTCACAATCTCAAAAATCTCTGGGAAAATATTGAACAAGTGAAGTCTTTCATCTCTAACATATATAAGCCAAAAAAATATAAATAATCAGCAGAAACACAAATTTATACCCCCTCCTTCCATGTGAAAGTTTCCATTTACTTTGTATAAAGGTGAAAATATCAACCAGAACAAAATAACAATTTACAGTACATTGTAAATTGAAATTACCAAATTTTGTTACAACAGGAAGTAGGTGACCAACAGACCTGAAATCAGATCAATCATATGCTGTTGCTACATACCAAATATCAAAATGCTGTCAAAGAGAGAGCCGGTGGTGTAGTGGTTAACGCGTAGGGCTACTAACAGCAAGGTTCATGGTTCTATCCTCGTCCAGGGTGAAAGTTTCATGAACCAATTTGCCGATTCTCTCTTGACACCATTTGCGAGGATGGTCTCAAGGAACGATGCTAGTCCTTCGGGAGGGACGAAAAAAGGTTGTCCCGTGTATGTGGAGAGCAATACCTCATGCACGTTAAAGACCCCTTTGTAGAGTTCATTAAGAGTAGGCTAAATGGGGGCTGCTGCAAAGGCCACACTCCCAAAATGCCAGCTGGAGAGGGATCCAATCTAGGATAAATAAATATGTTTAAATTAAAATGCTGTGAATTTTTGTTGCTGAGAAATCTGTTATGTGCCTACCTGCTGATCACCATCTTATAACCTGGCTGTATTTTCACTTATTAAAATTTGGCCTTAAATGTTTATAGAATAGAATATATATTTTTTATCAGTAGTACAGTAATTAAGAGAGAGGTCAGTGGTCTAAGGGAGATAATATATATAGGTTATTTTTTTCTAAGTTTTAAGCCTTCTCAATGAAGTCACACAGTATTAAAATATGCAAAATAGCAGTCATCATTATTCATAATCCATATCAATAGATCTTCTTTACCAATATTTAATAAATTTGGATAATTTTTAGCAAAATTTATATCTTTTTCTAATGTTTTCATAATGAGGTCATTCCAGTTGGAAGTGGGTTTCATTTTCAACTATTTTTTTTTACAAAATAACAATAGCCTACATGTACATGTATCTTACCAGATGCATTGACAACACGCTCATGTCTTTTATGACAATGTATGAATATATAAATCAGAGTATGCAAAAAATCTCCAAAAGGAGATTGCCTAGAATGCATATTTTAAACAAATTTTCAATAAAATGTGGACAAAAAACTTGGGGGCTCCCGCAGGGTATCCCCCTCAGGTCGCAAGGTCGCTTTTAAAAGGGGGCTGAGGTCGCAAGGTCGCTTTTAAAAGGCATATTTTGGCGGAGGTCGCAGGTCGTTTTTTGGCATAGATCGATTTTATGAAGTGTAGGTCGGATGTAGCCCTTTAAAAGCCCTCAGGTCGCAGGTCGTTTTTAACCCTGCGGGAGCCACAACTTGGTTGAGTCATTTATTGTTGCAATTTTCCTTAGGGCCACTATAAAAAAATTCCCTAAATTCTCATCTCCTCCTGCCCTAATTTTTTGAGCCCCCTCAAAAAATTTATTTTTAATTTTTTTTGGCGAATTATGTTTATTTGAAGTCAATTTTAGCAGAATATTTTATCAAAATTGATAAAAATAAATAAAAATTAAAATTTGCCTGCTCGTCCCATATTTTCAAGAAATTTGGATGAGCATATAGGAATCATTTTATTATGGCCTAAAAGATCCTGAATATTCCTTTTCTTTTCAAATTATTCCACTCATTTAAAGTTTCTGAGAAAAACTTGTAGTAAAGAATATTTACAAGGACGAAAAATCGGTCTGCAGTGATATTTAAAAGCTAGAATAGCAGCTGTTCCAGGGAAGATGCAAGTCGACTGCGTCTTAGAATATTGGATAAACAGGAAGTAGATGAATTACATGCATAAAATCCCATTACACTATAAAGTACTATAGAAGGAAGTTACATGCCAAATATCAAGAGGCTGTGACATGTAGTTGCCCAGAAAAATGTGACGAAAATTTTTTGTGACGCCGCAGAACACAACGGATAGTGTCAAAGAAACCCTATATGTCGTTTTGCAACATGTTGCAGGCGACATAAAAAGATATTTGAAAAATTTTGATTAAGTTATTACTTTTTCATTTACATACATACCTTTCCTTGTTCAGTATCTGCCTTATGAAGATCTTTGATAACCACTTTAATTGGAAACCCTTTCTCCAGATTTTTGGACATTTGATTAAGTTTAACCTTCAATTCATTGTCATATATCTTAGATCCTATTACAAAGTTTTTTTCTCTCTTTTTAGTCTTTTTCAATTCTTTCTTGAACATCGACTGATCTTCCTTGTCCATTTCTTGACTTGGATTTTCCTTTCGTACCATTTTGAATGACAGATGATTATTTTCAACTTCTCCTACCATTTTTGCAAGTCTATATCCCTCGTCCTTTGCCTTGATTTTAGCATCTCCATATCTCATTTTTCCTATTAACATGTCTTCTTCAGAAAATAATTGAACCAAGTCTAATTCCTTCAAAAATTTACCCTTTGGCTTGGCTACATGTAAAATGGTCTCTAAATTTTCAGTTTGGTTATGTTTCTTGTCACGCAATTTCATATTTTTTTTAAACGTCTTGGACCTGTATATATTGCTATGGTATTGAGAGCTGCCATGAAAAAAATCTTTCGGTGTAATGTTTGAACATGTTGGTATCAAAAATGGCGATGAATTTGAGCTTAACACACTAAAGTTACAAGCAAATCCAAATATTTTGTTTCTCGAAATACAACAAGGCAATGAAACTAAAATCTTCTGTGGAGAGGATAAAATCCTTGTCCTTTGTAAAATAATTAACATCTGTGAACATAGATGCTTCATATCTTGAACTAGGATTCTCTTGAGCTGTAAAAAAGAGAATATTACAGTTGTATATACAGTATAAAATTTTTCATTGGTATGATAAGGTAGAAATAATGATTTGTGAAAAATTTCAGAGGTATTAATTTCAAAGGGCCATAACTCCCACAAAATTTAGAGCATTAAAACTTCCTGGAAATATGAAAATGTTCTCCCCTATTAGGATCACTGTGCTTGTGGCACCAAATTGTGTTGGTCTTCTTTTTACATGTATCACCTAAAATATGTTCTACCAATTACGTAAATCAAGAAAATCACTTGTACATTTTAATTACTTAATATGATTGTTCAGCTCCTTTGGGCTGTCTTAATTGATAAATAAAATTATTTTTTCTTATTGTAAACTAGTACTCAAAACCGTTTTGATTGAATGACAGACAGACAGGCCAAAAACAATATATAACAACTCCCTGTTTGTATGTGTGTGTGGTTAAGGGGGGCATCTGTCTTGAATAGGGTTAATAGATTCTCCTTAAATTAAGGTCACAGTCTATTTTTTCTTAAGTCTGGTTTTGGGAATGCATGTTTTTGAGAAGTTTACTGCATGTCATGCATGTGGAAAATTTACCTTTCATCAATAAAAAAGAATCCATGTTAACTTAAGATTTTTCTTGAAATTTGTAACAATATCTAATTTTCTATACAATTTTTTCCTATTTTATTTCTATACACCCCCCCCCCCTTCTATGAGAAGTGTGGGAATGTGGGAAAAATATTTAAGCCTAAAATTTTGTTGTACTAACCATTTTACCCTTTTCAAGTCCAATAGAAATCAATTTAAAATACTCAACAACATACTTTTCAAAATAAATGATAAATTTGCAAAAAGATTCTCAGCCCATCTTAGTAACCTTCTCAAAAGCAGACCAAAAAAAAATTACATTAACAAAAATACTACCTATTTTGGTCCTTAATTAAGGGTATCAGCTACCTTTCATTTTTGCCCCTTTTGGTCCCTAATACTAGCAATTAGGGGGAGGGGAGTGTCACAAAATAAATTCTCATTTTGTACTTGACAAGAAATAGCAAAAAAAAAAAAAAATTTGAAATTGGACAATATATAAATAAGTTTTCGATTTTGGCCCTTTTTGGTCCCTAATCTCAAAATGTATCAAGAGGCTCCCAGGAGCCTGAATCGCTCACCTGGATTTAATGCAGGGGTTCAAATTAGCACTGGTATGAGGTTCGGGACCTTCATTTTTTTATTCAGGACCTTTGAAATTCTATTAACAAAAGTCCTGGACCTGAGTGTATTAACAGTTATTCCTGTTGAGGACCTATCAATAACATCTGGTGGACTTTTCACCTAGAACTGCAAAAAAGTCCTGGACCTTTTGGTCTTAAATGTTAATTTGAACCTCTGTAATGATTTATAAATCATGTTAATGTAACAATATTAAACATTGCCAACAGCCCATCATGACATAAAACCATTGGAAAGCTCTATAAAGCTGAGCATTTAAGCAAGCAAACGTGTGACACAATTTTCTATGGTACATAATCTTTCATGTACATGTATAATCCACTATTTTTGGTATTTAATGGGCTGTAACTCCTATAATGGTCATCTGACAATTTTGGCCTAATGGACAATTTTGGATAGTTCAATTAGCTGAACATTTAAGCACACAAAACCTTTTCCCTACTCCTATTGTTCAGATACTATAAAACCACTTTTTTTGGCATTTAAGGGGCCATAAATCCTATAAGGGGTCATCTGACAATTTCAACTGAAAGGAAAATTTTGTAGATCTCAATTAGCAGAACATTTAAGCAAGCAAAACCTTTTCTCTATCTTCTATCCTTCACAATCTTGAAGGCAAAAACCACTATTTTTGGCATTTAAGGGGCAATAACCCTTATATGGGGTCATCTGACAATTTCGACCCAATGGACAATTTTGTATAGCTTACTTAGCTGAACAATATGCAATTGAAATAACTTCAATATCTTATACAGTTCTTGAGATATAAGACAAAATAAGTGCAAAATGCACAAAAATTCAATAAAAGGAGCAATAACTCCCACATTGTTAGTTAGAAATTCTTCAAAATTTCAGGGTTAAGGTAGATCTTGATGTGCTGATCAGCTTTACCCTGCCAGAATTTTGATTTCTGTCACCGTTTTTTTTTTAGTTATTTGCAAAAAACTGCTGTTTTACCCCCTGCTCTATTTTTAGCATTCAACGTAAGGCCCCCTCCTAAAATATGAAAAAAAACAAACAATCAAAATACATGTATTTAACAACCTGCGCCCCCTCTAATTGAAAATATGTGCCTGTTCCGCGCTGCTCCATTATGAGTAATGGACTGCAAATGTTGCTCCACAAAACTAAAGATGTCAAAGGATCTACATTATTGTAATTTGTAGCTAGCCAAGGCTAGGGCAAGGGCAAATGTCATGTCTCAAATCATCATGGATTTACTAAAATTTTTTCACTAGGTTTTTTTCAAATGTCATTTGTGATGTTAAATTTAAGTGTCTTGCTATTTAAATCGTGTTCTTAGACAATCATAAGACATACAAATTCAAAGAATTTCTGCTTTCTCCTTTCAGCATGTGATTTGCTGTTGTTTAAAGTTTTGGGTTTTAAGTTAGATCACAAATTTAATTTCGAACTTAATGTTTTTCAATTTAAAGAATGATTCAATTACACATATTTATTTGTTAAATTTATTTCAACCTTTTTCATGTTTTTAGAATGTAATTTGATAAATCATTTACATTTTAAACATCCGAAACTATTGTAAAAACACGATGGCCGCTGCGGCAGTATCGGCACCTCAGTCTGCTACTGAAGATGACGAAGCCTGGCTTTATGGCGGTATAACTATGTTAATTTTACATCGTGAAGTAATTTAAGAGAATATTGACTACTGGCATTACCAATTCAAATTGATATCTCTCTCAATTCATGTGAAATTGACTATACAAAGTTTGTACCCTGCATGACAGCAGAAAAATATCCGTGATCAAAACTAAACCACAGGGGCTTGTGTACAGTAAAAAAAATAAAAATCCCCCTATATACCCTTTCACCCTGTGACTCTCACGAAGTAACAATTTCATTCATTTTTTATTTGAAAATAAAAACAAACTAGCTTTTCTTGTGGGTTATGCCTGTGTTTAATGACATCTAAAGTTTTCAAACAAGAAAGGGTTAAAAAGATGTCAAAAATTCAGGTAAATAAGCATGCTAAACCGGACATTGAAGAAAAATTCAACAAAAATATTGACATTTCTACCATTATCGCAGCCTTCGGGAGCATAATATGAGAAAGACATTGCCTTAAAAGCTCGCGTTTATACAAAAATATAATCTATTCCATTGATAATTTTGAATAATGCCTGGGACGAGATAATTTGGGACGATGTATTACTATTTCCCGCAATTTTTCAGCACGCGCAGACATTTTCGAAAAGTTCCGAAAATCGAATGTTTCCGGTGAGAACGATTTTTCTTCCATAGTATTTTGAGTCTCGTGCAATTTGGCAGACTCTCTACAATAGTGAGCTTCGCTACGCTCGCATAATATGATTATGGCACTGCCCTTAAAGCTCGCGAAGATACAAAATCAATAGGTGCAACCAAAACTGGGTTTAATCTTACCGTAATTGGATCTGGAAAAAATGTCAAAATACATTGGCTGGATCAATAGGTAAGAGGGTCCACTTTTCGATAAAAATTTAATAATTTATTTGAAAAAAAATGTATTATCCGTAAAAACGCCAAAATATGGTTTGCGGCCGGGACAACATCATCCATAACTTAGTGACGTCATACATGTATCATTCGACAAGCAGACTGTAAACATGAAGACATCAAAATGTCACCGCTCTTCTGCCAGGTTTTGTTATATTTTTTGCATACCCGTATCTATAATTGCCAAGTACTGTCTGCAAAAGATTGATTTAGAAACCTGGTGGAAAATGACGACGTATCCAAATGATCACTTTGTCAGTTGAGGGACCACATACATGTAGGATAAGGATGGATTAGGATTTTATTTTCAGATCAGGTAGGACCAAATTATCATACATATGTAGAAAAACAGTTGCTGATCACTTTATTTTAATGAATCTGCGTTATGAAAAGTTCCGAAAATTGATTTACAGAACTTATTAGGGACGATGTGATGATATTTCCCACCATTTTTCTGCGCATGACTATGCACTATGGGTAAAAGGTCACTACAGTATCGAATTCTCGCAAGAGAAAGCCATATTTGTGTAAAAACAAAACAACTAGTGTTCGTTCGTTAGATAGTTATTATTTATTGAGAAAGTTATTGTCATTAAACAACAAGAAAAGGTTTTGTTGTGTTACCGTTTGTAAATAAATAAACCAAAATAAAGAGTCTCGCTAACGCGAGACCCGGTATTTTCGAAAAGGTCCGATGCCTTCGAAATGATGACAGAATTTATTTTCAACCATCGTATTTTGAGTCTCGTGCAATTTGGCAGACTCTCTACAATAGTGAGCTTCGCTTCGCTCGCATATTATTCTGTCCCCACAGTCTTTTAATTAATGCTAATTATTTAGGGAGCGGCCATTTGATTTTTAGGGGGGGGCTATGGTGAAATTTGAAATTAAGAGGCAGGATGGCAAAAATCCAGAAATAAAAAGGCAGGATAGTGCTTTGAGTAAAAAAAATAGGCCATCCGACCTAGTGTTGGGCAATCGGTTTTATTTCATAATCGATTATCGGAAAGAATCGAAAGATCACAATCGATTATTAATCGATTATAAAATCGGACTTAATTTTTCATGAAAATGATAGCATTTACTCTCCAAATTAATGTTATTCTCTGCAATATTTGCATAAATTCACTAAAATCTATTATGTTTCGATTAATCGATTATTGATTTTATAATTGATTAGTTACATCTGCAGCCCATTTCGATTAGATTTTCCGATTAATCAGAACATCACTACAGGATGGTACTTTTAGCTAAAAAATTTATACATGTAGTTGCTTTAAAAAAAATGTTGTGCGCACAAGCGGGCCAAAAAAAACCAGGCAGACTTTTTCCGAAAATAAAAAGGCAGGACGAAGAAAATATTCATAGCCCCCATTAAGAATAAAATGGTTGCTCCCTTAGCTGATAAAATTAAGTTTCAGATGTTTCTAACTTAATAAACATTTTTTGATAAATTAGTTAGAATAAGAAAGACATGAGAATATGTGATATTGAATTTTATCTTAAGAAATCTCAAAGGTGATTGTCAAATGAGTGATAAGCCTAGCATGGTAATACAGCCATCAGGAACAATGGCGGAGATAAAATTGGGCCCAAAATCCTACCCAAAAATTTTATTGCCCCTTTACTGTTGTATGAAGGGCTGATAAGTGATCGACAACAGGGGGTCCAGTTTAATTAGATCAAGTTACAACAATAAGTCTTTATTATGACTTGATCGTGGGTGTACATTCAGTTACTTCATCTGCATGTCTATGTATGTGATACTAAACTTTCAACAAAGGTTCACATGTATCTTGCCATTAAATTTGTATGCATTTAATTTGCAAAATTAAAAGTCGTCGGTTTACACATTTAGTCACGTAAAAATCGAAAACTGGCTAAAAAATCTTTAAATGTTTGTATATAAAAAAAATTATATAAAACAAATAAGATATTATACTTTTACACATTATTTCGAAAGTTTGTGGAAAAATATGTAGAAGTAAAGATTCTAGAGCATTTGGAAATTTTCAGGTTAGCCGGTAAAGGTAAGGTTAAATGGTAATGTTGGATTTCTTAAAATTACAAAATGTTTCATGTACTGAATTTAATTTAAATTCTGTTCATGTATTTTTTAGATGACAATAAAGATTCCAAGGGAAAAGGAAGTGGGTATGTATGCATAAATTATATAATTGATATTATGAAAAAGTTATTGCCTTAAAGGCTTGCATAGAAAATGTAGATTTGTGAAAAAAATTGGGACGAAATAATTAGGGACGATGTGATAGTATTTCTAGCTATTTTTCAGAGTGTGCAAAAAGTTTCAAAAACCTAAGAAAAATCTGAATGAGTGATAGATAGATTTTTCTCCCATTATATTTCAAGTCTTGTGCATTTCTACATTAACAAGCTTGCTTTGATTGTAAGATGTATGCTCTTTATTGTATTGGAACCCACGAAAATAATTGAATCCACAGTAATCTTTGATTAAATACCAATATTACTATGACATACATGGATGTTGAAATTCAAATTGAGTCAAATGAACAAATTTGTTGCTTCTATTACAGAGCTTCTGAACCACACAGAAAAAAGGATGACAGGGAAGCTGGAGAACTGGTATGGAAGTCAGGGGTTTAAATTATAGGGGGTGGTAAAGGGGGGATCCCAACACGAAAACATGTGCTTCAAAAACGCTGAAAACAAAGCACGAGTTATAAAATTCACGAAACACGAAAAAATGAATTCAGACAATCGAAATCACGTGAGTCAAAAAGGCAGAAAACAAAGCACGGGTAAAAAAAATCTCGAAACACGGGACAAAAATACAGACAAAAACGGAACATGTACAACCTCCCAAACACAAAAACACATGAAATAAAAATCAAAATCACATAAACAGGTAAAATAAAAACGTAGCACGAAAATAACCCCTTACCATCCCCATTACAGTACTGGTCCGAGGTCTAGGACCTCCAATTTTGATTCAGAAATTGTATTTACAAAAGTACTGGACCTGCGTGTGAATTTACAATAACTATTATAGAGGACTTTTTAATAACATCTGGTGGACTTTCAATCTAAAACTTCAAAAAATCCTGGACCCTTTTGTTCTCAAATGTTAATTTGAACCTCTGTGAAGTTGAATTTTCAACTACTGGTAGAATTCTGGAATGAAAGTTGAATTTGAACCCAAAGTTCCTGAATTTAAATTGAATTTGAGCTGAATTTCAAACCAAAAATAGTGGAAATTTAAATTCCAATTCCTAGATGAAAGTTTAACTTAAATCTAATTCTTGAATGAAGGTTAAATTTGAACCTGGTTTTTTCGAAAGTAAGTTTCATATCAATTTGAAAATGGATTTCCTCAACTGAATTTGGATTTGATCATGAGCTGAATTTCTAAGAGTTGAAAAAGAAAAACCTTTACATTCAAAATACTGCATTAATGGTTTTTTATACGACCGCAAAAAATTTGCGGACGTATAGTGGTATGATGCTGTCGTTGTCGTCTGGGGACATTTGGTTTCCGTGCGATAACTTGAGTAAATATTGACCAATTGTTATGAAAGTTTTATTTGATGTTTGTTACCACTAAAGGAAGGTTCCTATTGTATTTGGGGTTGGTGGCCCTTACCATTTTGGAAAAAAGGGCCAAAAGGGGCTAAAACGGATGTATTGACAAAACTGTTGTAGAATGTTTATTATCCATTTGATTTTGAAAATTCTTTTTTTATTGAATTCCTTATTAAATTCTGTCAACAAAATGTGTCAATGGTTTTGATGTATATTGAACTGTTACATTGCTACAGGGGGCCAAAGACGGGCCACACCCAAAAAATCAACTTTTTTATTTGTGGTCCGATTTTCAAAATCTTTTTTTCATTGGAAAAATTGTAAAAATCCCTGCCTGCACTTTTCAGTCAGATTTGAAATATCTCTTACTGTTTTTGTCTCGCCTGCGACGAATAGTCGCGGAAGGCGAGACATAGGTATTACTTTCCGGCGACGGCGGCGGCGACGGCGACGGCGGCGGCGTAAACTTTTTTGTAAGACTTTTATGGACGATGAATTGCTTGAAAAGTATAATAGCTAGGCATCTGATATTTGGTATACAGACAGTTGAGGGTATGGTCTACGCAACTGTCGCCATGCCGTTTGACCCTGACCCCATTTTCACGCTCCAGTGATTCTGTGAACTTAGGTTTTTTTTCAGGCCATAAACATTTTTGTAAGACTTTTGTGGACGATCAATTGCTTGAAAAGTATAATAGCTAGGCATCTGATATTTGGTATACAGACAGTTGAGGGTATGGTCTACGCAACTGTCGCCATGCCGTTTGACCCTGACCCCATTTTCACGCTCCAGTGATTCTGTGAACTTAGGTTTTTTTTCAGGCCATAAACATTTTTGTAAGACTTTTGTGGACGATCAATTGCTTGAAAAGTATAATAGCTAGGCATCTGATATTTGGTATACAGACAGTTGAGGGTATGGTCTACGCAACTGTTGCCATGCCATGTGACCCTGACCCCATTTTTACGCTCCAGTGATTCTGTGAACTTAGGTCTTTTTTACAGGCCATAAACATTTTTGTAAGACTTTTGTGGACAATGAATTGCTTGAAAAGTATATTGGTTAGGCATCTGATATTTTAAATACAGACAGTTGGGAAAATCTTTACGCAGCTATAACAATGACATGTGACCTTGACCCTTCAATGACTGTGAACTTAGTTTTTTTTTTTACATGCTGTAAACTTTGATTGTAGGATTATTATGGAAAATGAATTTCTTAAAAAATTGTAATAACTAGGCATCTGATAATTTGGATATTGATGGATTAGATTATAGTGTTTGGGTTTATCACCATGTCATCTGGCCTTGACCTCATTTTTGTCTTACCTTCGACGAAACTCAACACATAGGTATTACTTTCCAGAGAAAAGTCCTTACAGCTTAAGGACCAGGTGAGCGATTCAGGCTCCTGGGAGCCTCTTGTTATTGCATATATTTGCAATGTTTAAGTTCTATAAACATCTTTTGATCTCAGAAACTGAAAATCCATGTAAATTCAAAATATAGTGGAAGTAAGAAAGAATAATTGTTTCTGATGGTGCGGGCAGGCGAGACATACTTTAGTGTTAACTCTTGTTGAGATATAAGGGGTCGAAGGGGCAAAAAACGCCATTTTTAAAAGTTGGTCAAGGCAAATGGTTTTACACAAGAAATTTAGCTGTAGTGGGCCAGCCAATTGTTATGAAGTTGAAATATGATGATTATATACACTGAAGGAAGCTTTTTATTGCATTTTGTGGTCCTAACCTTTTTTTAAAAAAGGGCCAAAAGGGGCTTAATCGTGTCAAAAATGTCAATGAATATAGAAATAATTTTTTTTCTATTAAATATTATTGTAAATATATATGTGTCAAATATGCATTTTAAAGTCCACCATAGGTTGCATGTGTAAAAAGCTTTGTAAGTCCACCATGGGCTGCATGTGACCAAAGCAATAGACTATCCATATTGGGCCTCCAATGTACAGGGTTCAACTTGTTGCGGTCGTATCATGCTGCGCTCGGCGTAGCTTTTTATTTTAGCCTGTGAAAATTTTAAGATGACTTTGTTATTGCAGTTCCATATGATATATGTGTGCAATTAACAAATATTATTGTGTTTAAAATTTTGTGTTCTTATTTTATGCACATACATGTTGGGGAAACAAAAATTCAATCAATCCAGGAAAAACTTCTACAGTAAAATAAAGTTGAGGAAAAGTTCTTAAAAAAACTTTTGTTTAAAAATATAGCTGTACAATGTACTTTTTTAAAAGTATTTTGATTTGTTAGGTATACTTATTTAATGTTGATTTTAAGTAAGCAGTTTTTGATTTACCAGTATTAAAAATATTGTTTACAAAATTTTGTAAGAATAAAAAGTGAATTATTTTTGACAATTATTCACCACAATACATCTTTGAACTTTATTTTTAGAGTGGAGAGGAAGAAGCCCATGGAAAAGAAAACGCAACAACACAAGATTCTGACGATGATGATGATTCAGACGATGATGTACAGGTCACAATTGGGGACATTCAGACATTTGCTATGAATGAGTACGATTTAGTAAATGAATTTTGTCTCAGCATAAAGTTTAAATAAACTCCATGAAACAGGAAAACATATCTTGTAAATGCAAGTCTAAACTTGCTTGATGGATTTTGATGAAACTGTACATGAAGGAAGTACATTATATGAAGCTGTGAATGTCAGAAGAAATTTCATTGATAAGATATCATTCAGGGGAGATAATTGGACTTAAGTGTTTTGCCATTAAAGGGTGCAATATAAGCAGTGGGAACCTTTTGTGAGCTCGCTTACAGTATTTCTTGTTTTTAATTTACTATAAAGAATCTGATATTTGACAGTGCATAATTGTTCATGTTGAAGCCCTATGGCTATTTACAATTGCAGATATTTTATGTTATTGATTGCAAATATTGATAGAAAATAATAATGTGGAATGGGTGTTTGTGGCACAGCGCCCCATAAGAAACCACAGTGAAAAAAAAAGCAGCCTTCAATGAGGCCAGTAGGTGCTCCTCGCCGTTTTGGGATTGGCCCAAGGTTATAATAAGATGCATACAATTCAAATCCAGTCCTGAAATAGTCAGGGAAAGATCCCCCTCTTAAACAAAAAAAAAAATAAAAAACCATAAAACTGACAAATGCAAACAGAAGTCAAATACATGTTCTGACACTTATTTTATGAGCATTTTATCATGTTTACTTATTTTTTCATCTCATTATAGTGTATGATTTATGACACATATTACGTTATGTTTGTTTAATATTTCAGTGCCTCCAGAAATATATTTAAAACAGGAGGTTATCATAAACCAGGAGCAGGAGCAAGTAAGTAAAAAAACGGATAAGTTTCCTACTCCCGCTAACCAAAGTAGCAGAGGTACCAATGGGGCATCCGAAGGTAAAAAGTCTGAAAGGACAGAGACAATACAAGTAAACACCGACGAGAACAGGACAAAACATGGACAACATATAAAACACAGAAACACAGAAACACAAAAACCACTGAATATCAATTAACAACGCAAACTCAAATAGTCATCACGACAGTGAACTCAAGTGCTCCAGAAGATTAGGCAGTTTCTGCTTGCTAAAGCACATCAAAGTAGAGAGGGTTATAGTGCAATTGCATCTGTACATCTGTTGTCTTCCTTAGTCAGGTTTAAGTTACTTAAGAAAGAATGTATGTTATCCTCATTAAACAATATGCCTATATGCATCTCAGTATTAGCAACAAAAATCATGATAAAAACTACATTGTCAAGGTCCAGTGATTTCCAAATTTTTTGGATAAACATGATGCTTTATTTAGGATTTTGGTAAATTTTTGTTTTTGCTGGATTTCATGAAGTGAAAATATGGTTGAAAGTATCATGAATTTGGTGTGGCAGATTGTATAAAAGTTTTGTAAGTTTTCTCGGCAATTTATCAGAGTCTTGATATTTGATCAGATTGAAATCTCACTCCCATATCAAGGGGAATGATTTCAGTTTTGTTAGGCTGGTCTTAAAAAAATGCTTGTTTGCCCTTCCCTTACTCACCAATTTTATGTTGCATAGGTATATGTAGGTAAATTATTTTATTTTATAAAATATCAATTTTCAAGTAATTTGCTAGAAAAAAAAAATAGTTGAAATCATTAAAGATTATGATAGAATATGATTTCTATTTGACTTTTGCAATAGAATATGTTTAGAACGGGCCAATTTTGTAGGTAGGTTGGGGAAGTGCAAACAAATTTTATTTTATTTAGGCCTTAATTATATACTTCGTGTTTAAACAAAATCAGGCAATTTAGGATTTTTACCCATTTTGAAGATTTTTCATGTATGAATTTTGTATCTTTTACATCTATTCTACATCACATTAATGGTTATCTATTTCATTAAACACAAAGAGAAAGTCTCTTAATTGGTATAAAATTGTCTACTTATATTATATATAGATAAATTCCCAACTATGTATATCTATTTTTCACTAGGTGGGGCCAGTCGAGCTACGACATCACAGGGTACAACTAGAGGCGTGGATGTGGATGCTGTTGGGACCATTAATGGTGTATCAACCTACGACTTTGACTTGGATGGTTTACAGGCTGATGATAAACCTTGGAGAAAACCTGGTAAGATCAAGAAGTCCTTCCTCCAGTTTATTGAGGCAAAGCAATTTAAAAGAATAAACTGGCCTGTATACATATATTAGTGTTATGAAAATAGTTTCTTTATTCTTATATTCTAATTTACTTCTTTTAGTTCAGTCATTAATGTAACATTTTTTAGCACCATATGCATTACACTGCCTTTGGGTCATATTAATAATAATAATAATAATAATAAAGTCTTTATTTAAAGAGGGTAACACAGTTAGTAATACAACTAATCTTCCCTGAGGCCCTCATGCAAACAAAATAAAACAAAATGATAAACACAATATGATTACAAACATAAAAGCATGATATTGAATACATAAATGAATTAAAAACAATCATGACTTATGCTATGTTTCAACCATTTCCTTCAAACAGATACTTTTTAACATCATACTTAAAATGGAGGGTGTTATGTGTGTTTTTAATATCATTAGGAAGTTTATTCCATAACAAAGATCCTGAATACTTAAAAGATTGTTTGTAAAATTCAGCTTTAGGTTTAGGGATAACTAGATGACCTCCTGAAACATTTCTTAAGACATATGGATTGTTCTGTGATAAATATTCAAATTTATTGATTAAGTACTCTGGACCCTCCCCTTTTAATAATTTATGAAGTAGTAAATACTTGTGATACTTAATTCTTGAATATATTGTCATTATGCCAAGTTGTTTGAAAAGAGGCTCAGATGGTGAAAGCGGATCTTCATTAAGTATTATTCTTGCAGCTCTTTTTTGTAATTTTAATATTCTTTCTAGACTTTCATTATTACAACTTCCCCAAACAACACAGCAGTAATCAATAAGAGGCAAAATATATCCATTATAAAAAGTTTTTCGTGCTTCTAAAGTAAGGTATGACTTGATTTTTGATAATAAGAAGATCCTAGATGAAATGCTTTTACAAACAGCATCAATCTGTTCTTTCCAGTGAAGATTTTCATCTATTTTTACCCCCAAAACTTTTTCACAGGAGGAATTCATAAGATGTTGTGAAAAAAGTTTTAGTTCAGGTTGAAGATTTTGACTTGACAATTTCTGTTTTGTCCCAATAACCATACATTTTGATTTATTAGAATTTATATACATATTATTTTCTTTACACCAATTTTCTATCACATTTAGTTCTTTTTGCATCTCAATTTGCAAGGTTTGGGTGTTCTTTCCAGCTAAATGTAGGGTTGTATCATCTGCATATAGATCAGCCATACATTTATCCAGATATAGAGGTAAATCGTTTATAAATAATACAAACAGTAGGGGGCCTAATATGGATCCTTGGGGGACACCAAATTTAACTTCTTGCTTACTTGAGAAAACATTACATAATTTTACTTGTTGAGTCCTGGAAGATAAGTATGACTTGAAAAAATTCACAGAATCTGAGGAAAACCTATATGCTTCAAGCTTTCTGCATAGAACGTTATGATCAACAACATCAAAAGCCTTTTTAAAATCAACAAAAACTGCAAGGTTAACATTGCCTTCATTCATTTCTTGTAACCATGTATCAATCATGTTAATAAGAGCAGTTTGGCATGAATGATTTGATCTAAATCCTGATTGAGCAGGGTGTAATAGTTTAAATTTTGATAAGAATATTGTCATGTGATGAGCAACATGTCTTTCAAGTATTTTAGATAAGACTGGAAGCACTGATATAGGTCTATAATTACTTGTTGAAAGTTTATCTCCAGCTTTGAATAAAGGGGTAACTTTTGCATTTTTAAATACTTGTGGGAATTGATTAGTATCAATAATTAGATTAAAAATATATGTCAGAGGGGAAGCAATAAAGGGGGCACATAATCTTAATATTTTTGGCCCAATATTGTCAGTCCCAGTTGATTTAGTTACATCAAGTTTTATTAGGGCATCATATATTTCATTTACTTTTACAGGAGGTATTGAAAATTTTTCATTGCAGTCTCCTATTTGTTTTTCTACAAAGTTAGAAAGTTTTTCCAGATTAAGAGGGATTTGAGCAGATCCTTCTCTTAAGTTTTCAACACAGGAAGTAAAGTACTCATTGAATATATTAGCTATGTCTTTTTTATCATTAAAGATTTTATCATTTACCCTAATTTCACATGGTATTGTATTACTTTTGGGGTTAAGACTATTGATACATTTCCAAAGATTTTTTGAATTTTTAGGATCTTTTGTCATTTCGGTGTAGTACTGTTTCTTAGAATTTTCTATTAATGATAAAGTCTTATTTCTCCAGAATCTATATTCAGTCCACCTTCCAGATGCTTTATATTTATCCCTTAAAATTCGAGCTTGATTTATTTCTTCATTGTACCAATCTGGTTGTTTATCTGTTTTCACTCTCTTGATAATTAATGGTGCATGTTTATCCAGCAGATAACTTAAAATATGATAAAACACCCCTAAACAGGCTGATGGATCATTTTCATTTTCCACTGCATTAAATGCTGCATATTTAACATCTGTCAAAAAGTCATCTTCATTAAAGTGTTTAAAATTTCTATATTCAATTGTGTTATGAGCTCTCTTATTATTAATAACTGTTTCTTTTCTTAATAGACAAATAGGAAAATGGTCACTTATTGAAATTTGACTTACATGTGCATTCTTAACCATTTCTAGATTGTTAACATAAATATGATCTATCAAGGTTTTTGTTTGTTTTGAAACTCTTGTTGGCTCTTTTATAATTTGATGAAAGTGGTAGTTATTCATAAGATCTACCCACTTCTGAGGTAATTTATTAGGCATCATATAGTTTAAATTTAGGTCTCCCATGACAGTTATGTCATTGTTTATACTCATTGCAATATCTACCTCCTTTTCAAATTCTGAAAACCAGCATATTTGGGATTGTGGTGGTCTATAAACAAAACATATTAAGAATGGCTTTTTATAGAGAGGTTTTACTTCAATCCATAGGGTTTCAATACCTCCTATTTCTAACTGATTTAATCTAGAAAAAGAAACTTGCTCATTAATATACAAAATTAAACCCCCACCATGGGTTACACGGTCCTTCCTTTCAATTATAAAACCAGGAATATCAAGAACATTATTTTTTGTATTTTCTGTTAAAAAGGTTTCATTAAAACATAATAAATCAGGTTTAAATTTAGCTAATAAAATGGTTTGTCTTATTTCATCCATTTTGTTTTCAATTCTGTTAATATTATGAGAACATATAGTGATCCCTTTATCATTTTTAAAACCATAAGGGTTTAATTTATGAGATTCAAAGGTCAAATCTGAACCATATGGCTCTTGACAAATTCCATTGATACTATACAAACAAGAAATTAACATCATTGTAGCAAAAATAAAGGCACATGATATAACTTCTATAGACAAATTAGCCTCAGGGAGTTTACATAATACATTATCAGTAACCAAATTATTATCAGACATTTCCTGCTGTGTAAATATATTAACATCTTTGTCCAGATCAGCATCCAAATTTTCTCTTCTAATTGATACATAATTGGTAGTGTCAACTTGACTAATCTTGTCATGTTTTTCATCAATAAACAATTGACATGTGCAACTTATATTATTACAGTCCTGACATAACAAATTAAGTGGAAAATAAACATTATCTTTGTAATTTGAATAGGGGTTTTCTTTGGCTTTTTCTTCTTTGCCACTTTCCTAATTGTACAATTTGCAAAATTTTTCTTTATGGCCATACTGATCACATGTGTAACATAAAATTTTAAAGCTGTGCCTACAAGATTTACTGTTGTGATTTGGCTCTCCACATTTTGTACAAAAACTACATTCTTTCATATCAAAACCTAAGATATTAATGTAACTATTTAAGGACCCTAGAAATACAGTTGTACCCCGACTTGAAAAATGTAACCCATCTCGAAAAAGATGAGACAAAACATTACCATTTTTGTCATGAAAGCAATGATAATGATCAATAAAAGTGACATTAAAATCTTCACAAACATGATATAATAATTCATTCAAGTGGTTCACATTGACTCTTCTTCTTGGAGTTACACTTGATACCATAATGTTACATTCTGGCATGCATTTAGATCGAATCAATCGTAACAAACATTCAAAGTTATATCTTATCTGATCAAAACTGTCACCATTTTCAAGATCATTGCCACCTATGTGGACAATAATTGATTCAAAGTTTGAAATGTCTTTCCTTTCCACCACATCAAAGAGTCTAGAAATGTCCGCTCCTCTATTTGTACATACTTCTGTACTGAAAAGGCCAGATGGATTGATGTCTTGTAGGATGGAACTTCCTATAAGTAGTGTCTTTGAGATAGTTTTTGTTCTTTCATTTTGTCTTTGGTATGAAAAGTTCTTTTTCCTATTATAATTTGGGACTGATGTTTGTAGTGCATCATTGTCATAGTGCACAGGTGGTGGTCCTTCAGTTTGAATAGCAACACTTTCTGCCTAATCTTCTTGTATTTGATAAATTTGTGTCGCAATTGATCTTACTTGACAGTTCATAGAAGTATGCCGGCTTATTAGTTTCGGCTTCTCAACTTTTTCTGTTTCTGTCTGCGTGCCTTCTTCTTTTTCTGTTTGGGTTGATGTACTTTTTGTCTCCGGCTTAGCTTTCAAAGGTTTATTACATTCATTTTGTTTGTTCATTTCTTTGATCAGATATTTAACCAGTTTTTTCAATTCACATTCAAGATATATTAGCTTATAAAAGGACACTTCTCATTGTCTTCCATGTAAAAAACTTTATAATATGACATAAATGTCCCCACTTCCAAAAATCTTCTATAATACCAGAAAGGAATAGGGCCAATAAGGTCCCCTTTTAGCCTTTAAATATAAAGATTATGCGAAAGTCTCCATATTGGGCAACAATATAGTGTAAGCTCTGCCTTTCAGAAATACAGGTCAAAACATTTTAAAATATAATATTAAAGCATCATAATGATGTCATAATTTTAGTGATTTTAGCAAAAATGAGAAATTTGGGTTGTTTTAAAAGTACATTTTGGACCAGAAAACATTGTATGCACATGAGAAACAAATTCACCTTTTTCGAGAAGGTTTATATGAGCCATATTAACATACTGTAAAATTATTTAGTTGTTTCTTACGTGTTGAGGTACTATTCTAGTCCATAATGTACCTTTAGTTTAAAATGGCAAAATTTGATGAAAATTTGCAATTTTCTGAATGAAGTTCAATTTTATTATATATTTTTTACCAAAACAATATTAAATAAATTAAAAGATATATTGGTTGTTCATCTTTGGGAATTAAATAATTATTTCATGAGCATTTAACAACTTTTTTCAAAGGTTGAGACTTTGGTTAAATTTTAGGCCAAAAACAGCCTTATTTTTTGCGATATTCTAATTTTCACTTTATTCTCAGGGTCTTAGGATTGCTAAATAAAAGGAAGATGCATTTTGGTCAAGATATTTCACACACTCTAGATTCTGACAACATGACAAATTAAGATTGCTAAAATTTAATACTCTCCTTTTTGATAGAAATCGGGAAATTTACATCTTGCTAAAATAACCTGCTATATGGTATTATAAAGCTTGTTTTAAATGTTTTATGTTCAATCTAGGTGCTGACATCACAGATCATTTTAATTACGGTTTTAATGTATCAATTTAGGTGCTGACATCACAGATTATTTTAATTACGGTTTTAATGAAGACACGTGGCGACAATACTGTGACAGACAGCGACGGATGAGAGGCGAGTCTGGTCCAGCGGGAAGAATATATGTAAGGAAATAACTATGAGACTCAGTCTTCAAAATTAGGCCAGACCGAATGAAAATATCCAGTAAAAGTTGGTTCGGTCAAGTTAAATTTAACACAATTTTACATTACACATATAGGAAAACTCTTTCAATTTGACTAAGATAGGCATTCAGTCCAGTGAACTCCACTTCTCAATTTCTTTGACAGGAGACTATAACTAGATGAATGTAACCCCCCCCCCCCCCCTCCCCCTAAAAAATGACAAAAATTTTGTTTTTTGCACATAAGCCACATAAAAAACACAAAAATTCTTCTAAACAACATCATTTTTTTATACGACCGCGGACGTATTATGGTATGATGCTGTCGTCGTCGTCGTTGTCGTTGTCGTCGTCGTCGTTGTCTGTTAACTTTTTAGTGTTTCCACAATAACTTTAGTTCCAGTTATCCGATTGCTATGAAACTTTACAATGATGTTCCTTACCATAAAAGGATGCATGGGATTGATTTTGGGGGTCCCCCCATTTTTCGTTTAGAAATTAGGGGCCAAAAAAGGGCCAAAAATACTACTTTTTTGTTTGTTTCCACAATAACTTTAGTTCTAGTTATCCAATTGCTATGAAATTTGACAGTGATGTTCCTTACCATACAAGGATGAATGGGATTGATTTTGGGGGTCCCCCCTTTTTTTGTTTCGAAATTAGGGGCCCAAAAGGGGAAAAAATTCAAATATTTTACTTGTTTCCTCCATAACTTTGGTCCTAGTTGGCCTATTGCTGTGAAATTTGTCAAGAATGTTTCTTACAATAAAAGAATGAACCTGATGAATTTTTGCGCCCCCCTTTTTCTCCGTTGTGTAATTTAAGGGGCCAAAAGGGGCCAAAATAAAAACTTTTTTATTTGTGGTCCGATTTTGAAAATTTTTTTTACATGTTTGTTCTTGTCAAATAGCGGATACAAAATTAAGAATTAATTTTTGCGACCCCCCCTTTTTCCCCCTATTACGTAATTAGGGGCCAAATGGGGCCAAAATCGAAACTTTTTTATTTGTGGTCCGATTTTTAAATTTTTTTTTGCAAGTTTATTTTTGTCAAGTAGCGAATCCAAATTTGAGAATTTATTTTTGCGACCCCCACCCCTTTTTCACCTGTTACGTAATAAGGGGCCAAAAGGGGCCGAAATTGAAACTTTTTTATTTCTGGTCCGATTTTGAAAATTTTTTTTGCATGTTTGTTCTTGTCAAATAGCGGATACAAAATTAAGAATTAATTTTTGCGACCCCCCCCCTTTTCCCCTTATTACGTAATTAGGGGCTGAAATTGAAACTTTTTTATTTCTGGTCCGATTTTGAAAATTTTTTTTGCAAATTTATTCTTGTCAGGTAGCGATTCTAAATTTAAGAATAAATTTTTTGGGCTGTAATCGTAATTTTAAAAAAATTCTGGTTCGATTTTTAATTTTTTCCCCAAACATTATTCTTTTAAAGAGTAGAATACAACATTCAAAATTTATATTTTTAGCCCCTGGGTTGAAAGTCCATCAGAGAAGCATGTGTCAAAAACCTTTGTCAGTCCACCATGGGCTGCATGTGTCCAGAACAATAGACTATCCATATTAGGCCTAAAATGTACAGGGTTCAACATGTTGCGGTCGTATCATGCTGCGCTCGTTTACGCTAACCTTATACTAAAATCCTGGATCTGCCTCTAAATACAATATTGTCTCAATTTTCATTAACGATTTTCTTTGAAAATTAAAGTTTTTTGTCCTTTTCTTGTTTTGGTGCTCTTTATCTAAAGTAATTCTATCTATTTCAGACAAACATAAGAACGATTGGAGATCCAAAGAAAGACATCATATCAAGTAAGATACTCAGCCTACTTCTTTGCTTCTTCTCCTTTACATTTACCAGTGTATCTGCACTGGGGGTTTTGTTTTCACAACTATAAAAAGATATAAGGTTGTTACAGCCTTTGAAATATAGCAATTTTTTCCATAATTTTTATGATTTATAAAAGAGAAAGTTGTTTCAGACTTTGAAATATTGCAAATTTTTCCATAACTTTTATGATTTATAGAACAGAATGCCAATATTTATTGGTGTACTTCATTTTCTCGCTATTACAAAATTGTTCAGAGAGTTTTGGGTTTGCCTGGAAAAGGGGGTTATTTAGTACTAGGGTTGTCTTTCTGTCCTTCCGCTCAACTTCAGGGTACCCATCTCTTATCCACAACTCCTCATAAAACTACTTGTATGAACGATTTTAATGAAACTTTTACACAATCTTTGTGAAAAAATGTAGATGACATGATGTGCACCTCCTATTATAAAATAGCAGAACATGCACTCTATGGTTTGACTAGTAGGAGGTTCCCATCTCTTCAATCCAGTTCCTCCTAAACCCCTCAATGGATTTTCAGAAAACTTTCATTCAATCTGACATAATGTAGATGTGCACCTCCTATTTTAGAATTTGATCAGAATGATTTTCCAGTTTCCCCTAGCAAAACATGGACTTAGCCATTCAATGGCAAGAAGTGCCCAAGTATCTGTTATCCACAGCTCTTCTTAAACCCCTCAATTGATTTTCATTAAATTTTCACCTATTTTTTTTTGTGTTACATTATGTGATATTAGTGTTGTTCCTAAATTAAATGAGTGTCAGGGAGGACCTCTCTAACAGTAATTATTGATGAGGGGGGGATGTTTCTATGATTATTGTTAAGAAGCAATGAGTGGCTGGATAGTGCAAGATTTGCCTCTCAACCTCAAGCATCAAGTTATGAAGCAGTCATTAGTAGAGATCAATTGCCAACATGAAAATTTTAACATATATCTTTAGATATACAACTTTCTTGTAAGTATTTATAGATTTTGATCCCACAATCTAATTTTATGAATTGTTTGTTCGTATTTTTGTTTTTTTTTTGTTGTTGTTACAGTTTTGTTTTTTCTCTTCTTGTCTACCGTGCACTAATTAAGAGAAAAGTCTAGCATGCCATTTGCTAAAATAAATGACGATTAATATGAATGTATATTTCAACGATTTATTATTTTTGTTAATGAAATTATATTTGTTTCATATAAAGTTTTCTTGATATATGTTTGCTTAATCAGGAAAACTGACATATAAACGTATGTTCAGTGGCATATTTTTGTGATGATAGAAGAAAATGAGATGTGGAAAATTAGTGTACGCGACACAACCTACAATATAAATGTAAATTTAAAACATCCACAATGGAAATTTCCAAATGAGTTTATGTCTTTAGATTCTATCTTTGCCTTTCAGATTTTCAACATTTGATTGCCTAATTGGTACACCTTTGTATAATATATCTATTCCTTTTTAACTTGACAAATTTATTTTGTGCCTTTTGTAGATGATAACCTTTTTGGGGGAATTTTGAAGTATATTGTTTGTTTTTGTTTAGGGCTATTCCAGAATTAAATTGTATGGGGTGTCGGAAGGCTCTATAATTAAAATTGTATGGATGGTGGTATGTTTAGATATTTCTCAAATGCAACATAAAGGAAAAAAAAATTGAAAAGTGCCTTCTGACCCCCCCCCCCCCCCCCCTATACATTTATTTCTGGAATAGCCCTTTACATTTTTATTTTGGTCTTCTTCTGTAGATGATTCCATCAGATCTGTACCCGTGTTAGAAAACAGACGGCCGGTCACAGCCAGAAAAACATCAGGCACGATTGATGTTATTGGCAGTACATCAAGGGACTCCAGGCGGCCAGAAGAAGGAGATCCCATTCCTACTACAGGGTAAGTCAGACTCCAAAAGGGGGAGATCCCATATTCCTAATACAGGGTAAGTCAAGACTCCAGAAGATGGAGATATCATTTCTACTACAGGGTAAGTCAGACTCCAAAAGGGGGAGATCCCATTCCTACTACAGGGTAAGTCAGACTCTAAAAGGGGGAGATCCCATTTCTACTACAGGGTAAGTCAGACTCTAAAAGGGGGAGATCCCATTTCTACTACAGGGTAAGTCAGACTCTAAAAGGGGGAGATCCCATTCCTACTACAGGGTAAGTCAGACTCTAAAAGGGGGAGATCCCATTTCTACTACAGGGTAAGTCAGACTCTAAAAGGGGGAGATCCCATTTCTACTACAGGGTAAGTCAGACTCTAAAAGGGGGAGATCCCATTTCTACTACAGGGTAAGTCAGACTCTAAAAGGGGGAGATCCCATTTCTACTACAGGGTAAGTCAGACTCTAAAAGGGGGAGATCCCATTCCTACTACAGGGTAAGTCAGACTCTAAAAGGGGGAGATCCCATTCCTACTACAGGGTAAGTCAGACTCTAAAAGGGGGAGATCCCATTTCTACTACAGCAGTTTCCTCCACCATTAAAACTGACCACCTTACATGGCCCAGGTGCGTCAATAAAGGGCCTTAAACACCAACACACACACACACAACTACTACAGCATGTACAGGGTAAGTCAAGACTTCAGAAGAGGGATATCCCATTTCTATAGCAGTATTGGTCTGACATTCAAATAATATTCCTCTATATTGTGAATTTGATTTCTAAAAATACTACAACAGGGTTATTTAATCAGAGTGTTACTACTAAGAAAAGAGATTCCATCTTCTACAGTTACATCAAAGTATTCAGATTGGTTAACATTGTTGGTCCATGTGTGTCCTGACTTTATTTATGGTCTGTACATCTGATATTGTGTCATTCTAAGGTTATAAGTTTACAATTTAGCTGATTTTCTATAAACCTTTTTTTTATTTTAACAACATGACATGAACTACAATAACTACAAGGAAAAATAAATAATCTACTATTTTCTTATTGAAAAGTGTCCTCTGTACAAATTTTATAATATACTAGTAGAAATTAAAAATTAGGATGTAGAGTTACTGCAATAATTTTAACTTTCATATGTATACATTGTATTTACAATAACATGATTAGTTAAAGATGATAAATGTACATTCAAAATTTGTATTTTATGTTTCAGGAAATCATACAGTAACCCTCCAACAATAACTGGTTTGCCGCCCGGGGTGCCACCACCAGATTATTCTGTGCCACCTCCTGGATTGCCACCACCAGGTTTCCCACCCCCAGGTATGTTTAATGTACTGTTTGCTACTTGTAGAACCACTCTTTGCCTTTCTTTTCACAGAAATGTTTTTATTTTAGGTTTTGCAGCCTGAAGTGCCACGCCTTGGCTACATATATGTAGTATACTGTGGTTTCATTATTATTCATCAGTTATCAATTTCGTAGATTTGGTGGATGGCCTTGACCCCATACATGTGATTCTCCATCTCCCAACTTTTTTATCCATCTCCCGTTCACCTGACTTTTTGTGTAATCTCCCGCTTTTTCAAGACATGACAAAATTTTAGTTTTATAGACATTTTAATTGTACAATCATAAAACATTTCCAGTGTTTTAGGGGTTTGTCAATTAGGTAGACGTTAATTTAACAGGTAAAGGTGTTAATTAAAGGTTTATTGCCATAACTGACCTGATGATTGTATAATAAGTTTGAGACATAGACCTGTATATTTAATATACAGGTCTATGTTTGAGATTAATCAGTGAAGCCATGTATATTTGGCACACGCTAGTGCCCTCAATTGACATTGAAATGCAAGTTTAATGAGTGTTGAAAATCTCCCGCTTTTTTGTCCCATCTCCAGCCAAAAAAATCAAAATCTCCAGCTTTGTAATCACGATTCCGTCACATGTATGTGACCCATGAAATATGATACCTCATGAAAAAGAAATTTTACATTGATTGGTATGCTGCAGACTTCAGAAATTTCAACTGGTCCTTCCATCCAACAAAACTGGTACCCACAAAATAAATGAATGCACAGTAGTTACATGTATTAATGCAGAATAAATGTTTTTATTATACAATGATTTTTAAATTTCTCACACTTTCTGTACCTGAAGGCAGATGATTTAATGGTTAGCTGCCTAAAATACCTCCAATGGCTGTCAAACCACCAGTTAGAGTGTATAGTAGTACTGATTGGGGAATCATTGCTTTTGTTGGCCAGTACTATCAAAATTAACATCAGACTGGTACCTCATAGTCAACACAAATTTATCCCCTCATATTAAATGCTAATTTTAAGACACATAGCTGTCTTCCACTGTGGACTTTTAAATTGCAGCTTATAATGTCGCATGCAACATGTTACTATCAGTTGTCTTGCAGCGTCATCCTGTGGCGTCACAAAAATGTTCATCACATTTCTTTGTGCAACTACATGTATATGTCGTAGCCTCTTGATATTTGGCATGTAGCTTCTTTCTATAGTATATGGTGTAAAGCAATTTCAATGCCCTTAATTTTGCTACTTCCTGTTCACTGAATATTTTAAAACACGGGAGACATACGTCATGGAAGACTGCCATTCTAGTTTATGTAGGTTGTGTCACATACAATTATTCCTCATTTCATTGTCATTTACATTTTGTATTTATTAAAGACATGAGTGTGAAATTTAACTATGCTGTAGTCTATCTTTCAATCATATGTGAATGCTTTATCACTGATAGGTTTTATTTTTACAGGTGTTCCTTTAACCAGTGTACCTCCCCCTGGGGCTCTACCCCCTGGTTATGAACGTAAGTAGAAAATAATTTAATCCCCTGGGTAACAAAGGCAACTACATTTAAGCTTTTACTAGGTTAAAACCCCTTCTTGCCTAGGGGACACCCCTGAAGACATCATTTGTTGACAATTATTGAAAAAATTACATTAGGGATCTTCCAAAGATCTTTGTCAAATCATTTTTATGCCCCATCTAAGAAAGTTACATGTTACAATGCTCATACTCTTTTAAGATTATAGCTATTGGAAAATTTAAAACCGAAGTAAAAAATCATAAATTTTCTGACAAGTTATTTCAGTGCTTCATGATGCTATTTCAGTCTTTTCCCCTGAAAAAAAATATATAATGTCTTGATGTTTTTTTTCAGATTTTTATCAACCTCCAACAACCAGGTTAGTATGAATTCAATATTATCTGAAACCAGTCTAAACTTAACTCTTTTATGGTTGAACCTACCTTAAACTGAACTCCTCTAAGGATTAACCAGTCTATTCTTAACTCCTTTAAGATTGAACTTGTCTATTCTGAACTCCTTTAAGGTTGAACCTGTATATTCCAAACCCCTTTAAGATTGAACCTGCCTATTCATTCAAATTTCTTAAAAATATGGGCTTGCTGGCTAATTTTATTTTAATTTTTTATCCATTTTGATGGAATATTCTGATAATTTATTAAAGGTATTTGAGAAAAATGAACATGATGTGCCAAAAAATCCAAATAAAACTTTCAGGCGGCTAAAATTATTGGGGTGGGAGGGGATGAGAATCTATGGTATTTTGAACATTTGCCTTAATTGTCAGAAAAAATATTTTACATTATGACATGATTTACAGAAAATCAAGCAGGTGAGATTGTGCTTTTATATGAAAAAATATTTGATTAAATATAAAACAGTGATTTACATCAAAGACCTCAATATTAGATTTAAGTTACTTTTCAAATGATTTCATCATGAAAAAAATATTTGCATACAGGCAGTCAACGATCTTTTATTGCATTATATTTATAATAGGATAAATTATTGTGTAAATTTTTGTTCTGTCTGTCAGTCAATCACAAAGCTATTTCCCACAGTTCATCAGAAACAGCAGAACAAAATATTAACAAAACTTTAGGAGAGCCTTTCAGATCAGGGAATTTTTAAAATGCAAAATTTGGTTGGAGTTATGGCCCTTTAAGCTTTGAATTTTAGACAAAATGGGAGTGGACATTATGATGTATGAATTTTAAGGGAAACAAACTTTATTTACCTTTGAATTAAAAAAATCATTAATTTGCCTACCCACAAGATTTGATACTGTGGTTTCATTATTATTCGTGGGGTATCAATTTTCGGTGGTAGCCTTGAACCACGAAATTTGATATGCCACGAAAAGGAAATTTAACATTGGTGTGTATGCTGCAAACTAAAGAACCACGAATTTAAGAATCCACGAACTGATACTTTTTCACCACACGACGAACATTGGTACCCACGAAAATAAATGAATCCAAAGTACCCAATAAAAAATTTTTACAGTACATGAGAGTTGTCAGAAATATTCTGTGCTTCATGTTTAGTGTTGGTTTTGATACAACTAAAGCTATGTATTATTGTTTTGTTTAAGTTTCATAATGAAACAATGAAGTCTTAAAGTGTGAAAATTAATTATTTAAGTTAAAACTTAAAGATTATTCAACTAAACCCAGGTAAAGTGTTAAAAATCAGATTGACATTGAATAAACCATGAAATAGAATTTCACCTAACTTTTGAGCCCATTTACTCTCCTTGGCCCTTCCTCTGGGCTTAGCTGAGTAGTCTTTTAGTGCAATGCTAGAACTGGAGTGAGCTATATTTGTTGGTTATGGAAGTGGATTAAGGATTGGGTTAAAAACTGATGGGGAAATCTGCAATGTACAAAATCACTGACTACTATTTTGTAAAGATGATACAAATTTTGTCAACTTTTCGTGAAATTTTCTGATTGTCTAAACTCAGAATTTTTAGAAACATCAGATTTCTTTCCTTCTACTTCACATGGTCAGTATCCTTTAGCAGTTCTGAATTTGTGTTCGTTTACCGCAGGTAAAATACCTGTACCTGTACCATGTGCAAGCTTCGAAACTTATCTTCTGAATTGGTTTATTTGCTCTTACCAATGATGCTTTCTTGCTTTCCTTCAATTATCTTCAAATGTGTTATTTTCTTTCACTGTCTTGAAATCTGCAAAAAATAATTTAAAAGACAGATGATGATTTATAAACTTACATTGATATTTCAGATATGATGATCGGGGTTCAAATTATTATGACTCACAGACATACACATATACAGATTCACATGCTTCATGGGAAAACAGGTAGTGTATAATTTGTGTGTTGTGTAATTGTGTGTACTATTTAGATATGCTATTGTGTGTGCTTTAACACATTTACAGATTCACAGCTTTCTGGGAAAATAGGTAGGTAGTGTATAAAATGTGTGTCAGTGTGTGTTGTGTAATAGTTTATACTTATTGACTAGGTATAAGGGAAATAGGCTATGCCTCAGGCAATATTTGCACCTCAAGGAAAATAATCTATTTCCCGAATACCCAGTCAGTAAGTGTTTTATTATACCTAAAGAAACAACAGACAAAAACGTTGAGAATAGTTTAGCTAATCTGAAATTGATATTTTTAAGGATGCTCGCTGGTCTTGTTTTGGTATTTCTGTCATTTTTTCGGAATCCTCTGGATTTTACCATAAAAATAGGGCTAAAAATTTTGCCCACGAACCCCCTATTTTCTTTTTATTAATGTCTTTAATATGTCATAAAGAGGTTATAGACAAAGTTTTATCAAATCCTATTTATTCTGTCATGGGTTTTAACAGCTAAATAGTGCTAATGCTAAACCTATGAAAAAGTCAGAGAAAACCTTTTCCTGCCAAATCTTTAACGTAAATTATCTTGAAAACGAAGTCACGAACCTATCAAAATTTTTTGCTTATTTTATACCTTTTACTATTATCTTTTCATTTAAGGCATCAAATTTGAAACCTATTTATTTTCAATAATAGTAGCGAACATCCTTACTATTAAAAAAAAATTATCAACCTAAAGCAAATTGTAAGGTTGCATGGAAAGAATTTATGAAAAGTTTAACATGGGAAACTAGTGCACTTTATTATCTGCAGTATGATGTAACATGAATAAAATATATCACAGTCAATCAAAATGAAAACAATGAAAACGATTGGCTTAAGATTGGGCTTAATGACGTCAGAGGGCAAATAGTTGTGATGAGGTGCAATAGTTCTGAAACTGATCAACAGTTCAAAGCAAACAAAAATTATAGTGAAAATATTGAATATGAATTTATTAAAGAAAACACTACTAAGGTATAATAATGACAACTATTCGGAGCAAGTGACTAGGCTGGCTGGGAGAAACACTTTACAACCTAGAGGGATTACAATTCAGGAAGTTTCTAGAAAGAATCTAGAAAAGGGTTTAAATTTTTATAATACTTTTGGATCATCCAGTAAGAAAAAAGGATTGTTTACCTAGTGATGTCACAATAATGATTGAGGTCAGAGTGCCCTGAACAAATGGGCTGTTTCCCTGGCAGTGTAAAGAAAGCAGGGGTGTTGACCCCAAATACATTTTCATAAATATTGGGTTAGAAGAGGGGGATGGTAGTCCATATTCTTTATTGTGGTTAATTTATAGAAATTGAAGTAGACGAGTTCATTCTATTATACATGTATTTTGCAATTTATACATTTATTTATACAATTCATATGTTTTAACATCTATTAATAATTAGTATTAGTAATAAAATTAAATTTGCTTATTAATTAAAATATGTGCCAATGTTTAGAAAAAGGAAGTGAGTAGAATTGCTTATTATGCTAGACGAGGCCTAGGTTATAAGATAAACACATTTTATTTGTTGCATGTTATGCTGCTATATATCCTTATGGAATATTTGGTGTGGGATGAGCATGTGGTAAAGGTGTTTTTAAGCCCCAGCCTACAATGTATTTCAGGTCCATTTACTTATCTGTCTGTCTGTCTATCCCAAATCAAGAAGATTTAAGTTAATTTTTCATGAAGGAGATATGGTCATGATGGTATCATCATGAAACTTTATACACATATGCATTAGACTAGGCTATGACAAAAAAAACAGAATTATCAAATTTATGGTTCAGGGATTGCAAAAAAAAGCATGTTGTTACACAATGTACCATTTAATTCTTTTAAGCCATAGTGTTAAAATGGAGATGTCAAGAGAGCCTTTGCCACCTTTGACTTAATAAGTTGAAGTATGCCTTGTTTGAAATGAAAATATGTTTCGAAATCAAGTTATCTCTGCATATGATTTTTATGCCCCTACCTTCAAAAGTAGAGAGGCATATTAAGTGTTTGGATCTGTTTGTTGGTCTATCCTAAATCCGCTAGATTGACCTTCAGGCTAAGGTTACTTTTCATGAAGGAAGTATCATATTATCATGAAACTTTACACACATATAGCTCAGGATATGGACAAATTGGACCATAAAAAATATTATATCCTATATCAACTTGATGGTTCAATGGGGGCCTGGGTGGCTAAGTTTTCTAAGATGCTGGTTTAGATTATCACTGGTCAATTACCTTACGCAAGGGTTTAAGATCTGCTTTGCTTGTTTGTACTTGGCAGTTTCCTCTGGGTATTCCTGTTACTTGATCATTAAATCTGACCATCCTTTATGATTGGTATGCATTGAAAAGGGCATTAAGGTTTAATTAATGATTAAACTCCAACACTCACTTATGTCAGAAAAAAAAGAGTATTGAAAATGGTTTCAGTGCTCCACTATTCAATGAAAGGTGGCCTTCTGTAATATTTATTCCATTAATTTTATATCCTGCCTCAAATAATGGCAATGTTTGGTTAATTGTCTGTTAGTTTTTCACCTGCTTCCACCAGTTAAGACCGTAAAATGAACGTGAAAAAAACAAATAAAACAAGATCATTTTAATACCAATTTTTGTCATTAAATTAAAACATCTAAGTTGAATATCCTTTTGTTTTTATTTTTAGGAGTTCTAGTTACAGATGGGAAGGGGGCAGAGACAGGAGTCCTGCTCGATCTGAGTCAGATTTTAGCAGGTAATTATACTCCCAATTTGGTGGGGAGACATACTGTGTGTCTCTATCTATCCCTGCATCTGCCTTTTCTGTTCTGCTGAGCTCATCTGAAACTACTGAACAGAAATTAATGAAGCTTTGTATGTAGCAAGTACACCAAATGTTGTTGTGCATATGACCAGGAAATTTTCATTATCAGAATTTTGTTGGAGTTGTGGGCCATCAAACTTAATAGAAGAATCTTAATCTTCAAGATGATCCTGATCAACTCCATTTAATAAAACGTAATACTATAATGTTACAAGTACACCATATGTAGTTGTGCATATTACATTGAAATTCTGATAGTTAAAACTTTTTGGGAGTTATGGTCCTTTGATACTTGAACATTACATTTACTTGACTGAGTGTGGGTAAGTTTAAAACATGGTACAATTCAAATTCACTTTTGGCAGTGATTTAGCTAGGGCTCGTCATTTTCGTCATTGGCGAAAAGAATTTTCAGATTACGAAAATTTATTAAACCATTTTCGTCAATTAATTTTCAAAAGTGTAAAAATTTTCGTCATGAAATTTACGAAAATCGCTTTAAAAACTCGTAATTGTCGAAAGTAAAGTGTCACTTTCGTCACATTTATCATGCATTTATGAAGCCATTTCATTTATGACCACAAGCTGACCGCCGATCACCGGATATGTTTTGACAATCAATTAACCTAAATTGTCTTGGGGTCATTAAAATCAATAAATTTGTGTGGAGTCACTCATGGCTGAATAATTTGTGAATGACCAATCAGTAGACTTGTTACAAGTCCCTTTCTAATTATAATTAATTTTCAATTTCAAAATTATATTAAAGGGCCATTTAGTATCAAAGAGAAATGTGAGATGTTGTGGTAGAAAGGCCTCTCTCCCGCAACAATCAGAGATATTTCTTATCAGTGGAATATAATATCTTCACTAAAAATGATTAACTAAACATATTACATAGAGAGGGACTTGTAGCAAGTCTAACCAATCAGCTATGGGAATATATTTAGAACAGGTATTTCAGGTGTCAATCATTATCATTCATGTTATGACAAACACGTGGTCTAAATTGGCAACGACTTTAGTTTTAAACAGAAAAACACTGATTGTCCAAAGCATGAATGTAACTATTTACCTTTTAGAAAGAATTTAAATCCCAAGACAATATTTTTGCACTCACTGTAAGAAGTTTAGGTCCCTTTCAAACTTCCAAACTTCTAGATTTTTCTCAAAAATCGGCCCCCATATAACATTGAAAATTCAAAACATTGCATATAATTTTTATCAATTACTTAATAACTTATATACCTTTTTCTAAAGGTTAAAAACTTTTTTTTTTAAATTTTAGTAAGATAACCAAAATATTGTTTAACTCACAGTAATATACCAGTAATTTATTTCTTTAATGCCCCTTAGGATGTGAAAATTTTATAACTGAGTTGTCTTCCTTTTCCTACTAAAATTTTCTGAAGGGGGGCACAAAATAATTATGAGGAAATTAGATTTGTAAAGAATTTCAAGTAAGGCTGAAAAGTAAAAACAAGAAGGCTGTAAATATTTGTAAATGCTTTATTAAAAGTCAATGAAATCCTTGATTATAAATCCATGTAATACTTCTGTGTACCTGCAAATCAAAATAATAACTACTTATTTATAAGTGGATGTAAATTGAAGTGAGAATAAAACTCGTTCTGTATACATATATGCTTGCCATAAAAGTGACTAAAGCCTTAAAAATCTTGGCTAAAACCCTGCTTTTGGCTTCATGATTACCTCACTTACATACTATTACCTATACAAATACATATGTTTATACCTTATGGAAATCTTTTGGAGTTTTTAGCTCACCTGACCTGAAGGGTCATGTGAGCTATTGTCATCGTTAAGCAACCGTCGTCCGTCCGTCCGTCCATTAACTTTTCTTCAAAGATCTTCTCTGAAACCACTGAGAGATTGCATTGAAACTTGGTATACTTAATCTATAGGATGTCCTCTACCAAGTTTGTGAATTATATACATGTTGACAAACCAACATGGCCGCCGTTGCTAAAAATAGAACAGGGGGGTCAGACCATTGTTTTTGGCTTATAACTCGAAAAGTATAAGAGATAGAGAAAATCAGAAGCAACCTACCTTGTTCAGCATCAAAAATTCTACGAATCTCTCCATTGAGTCGAAGTTGTGAAATGACTTAAAGGAGTTATTGCCCTTTAATCATCAAAATTGACCATTTTTGCAGTTTTTGGACTTTATCTTGAAAACCTTTAAAGCTAGAGTAAAAATTAGCATTGCAGAATTGTTAAGCTCATTGAGATCTACAAAAATGATTTCATGGTCTAAATTGTCAAATCAGCCGTTTAAGTGTTATTCCCCTTTAACTGTTTTTTTTCCATTTGTTTACACTGATTTTCAAAAATCTTCTTCTCTGAAACCACTAAAGGGATTGCATTGATACTTGGTATACTTGATCTTTTGGATGTCCTCTACCAAGTTTGTGAATTATATACACATCGATCGACCAACATGGCTGCCCTTGCTAAAAATAGAACAGGGGGGTCAGATCATTGTTTTTGGCTTATAACTCAAAAAGTATAAGAGATAGAGAAAATCCAAAGCAACCTTTCATGTTCAGCATCAAAAGCTCTACAAATCTCTCCATTGAGTCAAAATTGTGAAAGGACTCCTTACAGGAGTTATTGCCCTTTAATCGTCAAAATTGACCATTTTTGCAGTTTTTGGACAAAATCTTGAAAACTGTTAGAGCTAGAGGAAAAGTTAGCCTGCAGAATTGTTAAGCTCATTCAGATCTACCAAAATGATTTCAGGGTCAAAATTGTCAGATCAGCCATTTAAGAGTTATTCCCCTTAAACTGTTTGTTTGATTAATTTTAACTGATTTTCAAAAATCTTCTCTGAAACCACTAAAGGGATTGCTTTGGAACTTGGTACACTTTATCTTTAGGATGGGTCTACCAAGTTTGTGAATTATATACATGTTGACCAACCAACATGGCCGCCATTGCTCAGACTATTGTTTTTGGCTTATAACTCGAAAAGTATAAGAGATAGAGAAAATCTGAAGCAACTTTTCTTGTTCAGCATCAAAAGGTCCTTACAGGAGTTATTGCCCTTTAACTGTTATTCTATTAATTTAAACTGATTTCCAAAAATATTCTCTGAAACCACTGAAAGGATTGTTTTGCAACTTTGTATACTTGAAAGTGTGTGAAATTAATTCAAACTTTGGCATAAGAGATCAGGTGAGCAATTCAGGCTCCTGGGAGCCTCTAGTTATTATTTTTTTTTGCTGATCTGATGTAGGCTGTCCTGAAGTTTTTATGCCCCATCTCTGTCCCAAATGTTGTGAGATGGGGCGCTATGTCTTTGGGACATATTCTTGTTATTCTATATTTGCCTGTTCAGGATTTTTATTTCTATTTTTAGCAGTCCTGAGTTTTTAGCTCACCTGACCCGAAGGGTCATGTGAGCTATTGTCATCGTTAAGCATCTGTTGTCTGTCGTCCGTCCGTTAACTTTTCTTCAAAGATCTTCTTCTCTGAAACCACTGAAGGGATTGCATTGAAACTTGGTATACTTGATCTTTAGGATGTCCTCTACCAAGTTTGTGAATTATATATATGTCGACAAACCAACATGGCCGTCGTTGCTAAAAATAGAACAGGGGGGTCAGACCATTGTTTTTGGCTTATAACTCGAAAAGTATAAGAGATAGAGAAAATCTGAAGCAACCCACCTTGTTCAGCATCAAAAGCTCTACAAATCTCTTCATTGAGTCAAAGTTGTGAAACCACTCCTTATAGGAGTTATTGCCCTTTAATCATCAAAATTGACAATTTTTGCAGTTTTTGGACTATATCTTGAAAACCGTTATAGCTAGAGGAAAAGTTAGCATTGCAGAATTGTTAAGCTCATTGAGATCTACTAAAATGACTCAGGTTCAAAATTGTCAGATCAGCCATTAAAGAGTTATTCCCTTTTAACTGTTTTTTCCATTAATTTACACTGATTTTCAAAAATCTTCTTCTCTGAAACCACTGAAGGGATTGCATTGATACTTGGTATACTTGATCCTTAGGATGTCCTCTACCAAGTTTGTGAATTATATACACGTCGACCAACCAACATGGCCACCATTGCTAAAAATAGAACAGGGGGGTCAGACCATTGTTTTTATACGACCGCAAAAAATTTGCGGACGTATTATGGTATGATGCTGTCGTCGTCGTTGTCGTCGTTGTCGTCGTCGTCGTTGTCTGTTAACTTTTTAGTGTTTCCACAATAACTTTAGTTCCAGTTATCCGATTGCTATGAAACTTTACAATGATGTTCCTTACCATAAAAGGATGCATGGGATTGATTTTGGGGGTCCCCCCATTTTTCGTTTAGAAATTAGGGGCCAAAAAAGGGCCAAAAATACTACTTTTTTGTTTGTTTCCACAATAACTTTAGTTCTAGTTATCCAATTGCTATGAAATTTGACAGTGATGTTCCTTACCATACAAGGATGAATGGGATTGATTTTGGGGGTCCCCCCTTTTTTTGTTTGAAATTAGGGGCCCAAAAGGGGAAAAAAATTCAAATATTTTACTTGTTTCCACCATAACTTTGGTCCTAGTTGGCCTATTGCTGTGAAATTTGTCAAGAATGTTTCTTACAATAAAAGAATGAACCTGATGAATTTTTGCGCCCCCCTTTTTTCCGTTGTGTAATTAGGGGCCAAAAGGGGCCAAAATAAAAACTTTTTTATTTGTGGTCCGATTTTGAAATTTTTTTTTACATGTTTGTTCTTGTCAAATAGTGGATACAAAATTAAGAAAATTAATTTTTGCGACCCCCCCTTTTTCCCCCTATTACGTAATTAGGGGCCAAACGGGGCCAAAATCGAAACTTTTTTATTTGTGGTCCGATTTTGAAATTTTTTTTTGCAAGTTTATTTTTGTCAAGTAGCGAATCCAAATTTGAGAATTTATTTTTGCGACCCCCACCCCTTTTTCACCTGTTACGTAATAAGGGGCCAAAAGGGGCCGCAATTGAAACTTTTTTATTTCTGGTCCGATTTTGAAATTTTTTTTTGCATGTTTGTTCTTGTCAAATAGCGGATACAAAATTAAGAATTAATTTTTGCGACCCCCCCCTTTTTCCCCTTATTATGTAATTAGGGGCCAAATGGGGCCGAAATTGAAACTTTTTTATTTCTTGTCCGATTTTGAAAATTTTTTTTGCATGTTTGTTCTTGTCAAATAGCAAATACAAAATTAGGAATTAATTTTTGCGACCCCCCCTTTTTCCCCCTATTACGTAATTAGGGGCCAAATGAGGCTTTTTTATTTGTGGTCCGATTTTGAAAATTTTTTTTGCAAATTTATTCTTGTCAGGTAGCAATTCTAAATTTAAGAATAAATTTTTTGGGCTGTAATCATAATTTAAAAAAATTCTGGTTCGATTTTTAATTTTTTCCCCAAACATTATTCTTTTAAAGAGTAGAATACAACATTCAAAATTTATATTTTTAGCCCCTGGGTTGAAAGTCCATCAGAGAAGCATGTGTCAAAAACCTTTGTCAGTCCACCATGGGCTGCATGTGTCCAGAACAATAGACTATCCATATTAGGCCTAAAACATACAGGGTTCAACATGTTGCGGTCGTATCATGCTGCGCTCGGCGAAGCTTTTTATTGGCTTATAACTCGAAAAGTATAAGAGATAGAGAAAATCTGAAGCAACCATCCTTGTTCAGCATCAAAAGCTTTACAAATCTCTACATTGAGTCGAAGTTGTGAAACCACTCCTTATAGGAGTTATTGCCCTTTAATCATCAAAATTGACCATTTTTAGCTCACCTGGACCAAAGGTCCATGTGAGCTATTGCCATCACTTGGCTTCCGTCGTTGTCGTCGTCGTCGTCGTCCGTTAACAATTTTTCAAAAATCTTCTCTTCTGAAACTACTGAACAGAATTCAATGAAACTTGGTATGATTGATCCTTAGGGTGTCTTGCACCAAACTTGTGTTTGGATTTTTGATCTGTCAAAAAACATGGCCACCGTTACTAAAAATAGACCAGGGGGTCATACTACTGTTTTTGGCCTGTAAATAAAAAAGTATAAGAGATAGATGAAATCTGATGCCACGGTACTGCTTCAGCATCAAAAGCTCTACAAAAGTCTTCATTGAGTCCAAGTTGTCAGATGACCCCTTATAGGAGTTACAGCCCCTTAAAGGTGAAAAATAGCATTTTTAGCTCACCTGGACCGAAGGTCCATGTGAGCTATTGCCATCACTTGGCGTCCGTCGTCGTCGTCTGTCGTCGTCGTCTGTCGTCCGTTAACAATTTTTCAAAAATCTTCTCCTCTGAAACTACAGAACAGAATTTAATGAAACTTGGTATGAATGATCCTTAGGGTGTCCTGCACCAAACTTGTGTTTTGATTTTTGATCCGTTTAAAAACATGGCCGCCGTTACTAAAAATAGACTAGGGGGGTCAGACTACTGTTTTTGGCTTATAAATCAAAAAGTATAAGAGATAGAGGAAATCTGAGGCCACGCGACTGATTCAGCATCAAAAGCTCTACAAAAGTCTCTATTTGGTCAAAGTTGTCAGATGACCCCTTATAGGGGTTACAGCCCCTTAAAGGTGAAAAATAGCATTTTTTCATGTTTTTGGCCCACAGAATGAAAACTATTGCAGATAGAGATTAGCTGTTGCTTGCTTAAATGTTCAGCTCATTTAGCTCTACAAAATTCTCAATAGGGTCGAAGTTGTCAGATGACCCCTTATAGGGGTTACGGCCCCTTAAAGGTGAAAAATAGCATTTTTTCATGTTTTTGGCCTACAGAATGAAAACTATTGCAGATAGAGATTAGCTGTTGCTTGCTTAAATGTTCAGCTCATTTAGCTCTACAAAATTCTCCATAGGGTCGAAGTTGTCAGATGACCCCTTATAGGGGTTATGGCCCCTGAAAAATAGCGATTTTTCATGTTTTTGACCTACAGAATGAAAACTATTGCAGATAGAGATTAGCTGTTGCTTCCATAAATGTTCAGCTCATTCAGCTTTACAAAATTCTCCATAGGGTCGAAGTTGTCAGATGACCCCTTATAGGGGTTTCGGCCCCTGAAAAATAGCGATTTTTCATGTTTTTGTCCTACAGAATGAAAACTATTGCAGATAGAGATTAGCTGTTGCTTGCTTAAATGTTCAGCTCATTTAGCTCTACAAAATTCTCCATAGGGTCGAAGTTGTCAGATGACTCCTTATAGGGGTTACGGCCCCTGAAAAATAGCGATTTTTCATGTTTTTGTCCTGCAGAATGAAAACTATTGCAGATAGAGATTAGCTGTTGCTTGCTTAAATGTTCAGCTCATTTAGCTCTTCAAAATTCTCCATAGGGTCGAAGTTGTCAGATGACCCCTTATAGGGGTTACGGCCCCTGAAAAATAGTGATTTTTCATGTTTTTGGCCTACAGAATGAAAACTATTGCAGATAGAGATTAGCTGTTGCTTGCATAAATGTTCAGCTCATTTATCTCTACAAAATTATCCATAGGGTCGAAGTTGTCAGATGACCCCTTATAGGGGTTACGGCCCCTGAAAAATAGCGATTTTTCATGTTTTTGGCCTACAGAATGAAAACTATTGCAGATAGAGATTAGCTGTTGCTTGCTTAAATGTTCAGCTCATTTAGCTCTACAAAAGTCTCCATAGTGTTGAAGTTGTCAGATGACTCCTTATAGGGGTTATGGCCCCTTATAGGTGAAAAATGGTGTTTTTGGCCTATAGAATGAAAACTATTGCAGGTAGAGAAAAGCTGTTGCTTGCTTAAATGTTTAGCTCAATAAGCTCTACAAAGGACTTTGTAGGGTCGAAGTTGTCAGATGACCCCTTATAGGGATTACAGTCCTTTAAAGGCAAAAAATAGTGTTTTTGGCCTGTAGAATGAAAACTATTGCAGTTAGAGAAAAATTTTTGCTTGCTTAAATGTTCAACTCATTTAGCTCTACAAAAGTCTTCATAGGGTTAAAGTTGTCAGATGACCCCTTATAGGGGTTACAGCCCCTTAAAGGCGAAAAATAGTGTTTTTGGCATATAGAATGAAAAATATTGCAGATAGAGAAAAGCTGTTGCTTGCTTAAATGTTCAGCTCATTTAACTCTACAAAAATATTCATAGGGTCGAAGTTGTCAGATGACCCCTTATAGGGGTTACAGCCCCTTAAAGACGAAAAATAGTGTATTTGGCCTATAGAATGAAAGCTATGCTTAAATGTTCAACTCATTTAACTCTACAAAAGTCTTCATAGGGTTGAAGTTGTCAGATGACTCCTTACAGGGATTACAGCCCCTAAATTAACATGTTTTCATGTTTTGGCTAATATAATGAAAACTATAGAAGAAAAAGAAATTTGCTTGCTTTAATGTTCAGTTCATTAAGCTCTCAACAAAGGTCTCTATAGAGTCAGAGTTGTCAGACCGCCCTTAAAATAACATGTTTCACATTTTTGGCCTACAGAATGAAAATTATTGCTGAAAGAGAAAAAGCTGTTGCTTGCTTAAATGTTCAGCTTATTAAGCTTTACAAAGTTCTTCATACGGTTGACATCAAGACCAGGTGAGCGATTCAGGCTCCTGGGAGCCTCTTGTTGCAGTTTTTGGACTATATCTTGAAAACCGTTATAGCTCGAGGAAAAGTTAGCATTGCAGAATTGTTAAGCTCATTGAGATCTACAAAAATGACTTCAGGGTCAAAATTGTCAGATCAGCCGTTTAAGAGTTATTCCCCTTTAACTGTTTTTAGCTCACCTGACCCGAAGGGTCATGTGAGCTATTGTCATGGTTAGGCGTCCGTCGTCCGTCCGTCATCCGTCGTCTGTCCTTCGTTCGTTAACTTTTCTTCAAAGATCTTCTTCTCTGAAACCACTGAAGGGATTGCATTGAAACTTTGTATACTCGATCTTTAGGATGTCCTCTACCAAGTTTGTGAATTATATACATGTGGACAAACCAATATGGCCGCCGTTGCTAAAAATAGAACAGGGGGGTCAGACCATTGTTTTTGGCTTATAACTCGAAAAGTATAAGAGATAGAGAAAATCCGAAGCAACCTTCCTTGTTCAGCATCAAAAGCTCTACAATTCTCTTCATTGAGTCGAAGTTGTGAAACGACTCCTTTTAGGAGTTATTGCCCTTTAATCGTCAAAATTGACCATTTTTGCAGTTTTTGGACAAGATCTTGTAAACCGTTAGAGCTAGACGAAAAGTTAGCATTGCAGAATTGTTAAAGCTCATTCAGATCTACAAAAATGATTTCAGGGTCGAAATTGTCAGATCAGCCGTTTAAGAGTTATTCCCCTTTAAGTGTTTTTTCCATTGATTTACACTGATTTTCAAAAATCTTCTTCTCTGAAACCACAAAAGGGATTGCATTGATACTTGGTATTCTTGATCTTTAGGATGTCCTCTACCAAGTTTGTGAATTATATACATGTTGACCAACCAACATGGCTGCCGTTGCTAAAAATAGAACAGGGGGGTCAGACCATTGTTTTTGGCTTATAACTAAAAAAGTATAAGAGATAGAGAAAATCCATACAAACAATCATGTTCAGCATCAAAAGCTCTACAATTCTCTTCATTGAGTCAAAGTTGTGAAACGACTCCTTTTAGGAGTTATTGCCCTTTAATCGTCAAAATTGACCATTTTTGCAGTTTTTGGACAAGATCTTGTAAACCGTTAGAGCTAGAGGAAAAGTTAGCATTGCAGAATTGTTAAGCTCATTCAGATCTACAAAAATGATTTAGGGTCAAAATTGTCAGATCAGCCATTTAAGAGTTATTCCCCTTTAACATGTGAGCTATTACCATCACTTGGCGTCCGTCGTCGTCGTCTGTCGTCCGTTAACAATTTTTCAAAAATCTTCTCCTCTGAAACTACTGAACAGAATTTAATGAAACTTTGTATGAATGATCCTTAGGGTGTCCTGCACCAAACTTGTGTTTCGATTTTTGATCCGTCAAAAAACATGGCCACCGTTACTAAAAATAGACCAGGGGGGTCAGACTACTGTTTTTGGCTTGTAAATCAAAAAGTATAAGAGATAGATGAAATCTGATGCCACCCTACTGCTTCAGCATCAAAAGTTCTACAAAAGTCTCCATTTGGTTGAAGTTGTCAGATGATTCCTTATAGGGGTTACAGCCCCTTAAAGGTGAAAAATAGCGTTTTTTAATGTTTTTGGCTTATAGAATGAAAACAATTGCAGATAGAGAAAAGCTGTTGCTTGCTTAAATGTTCAGGTCAATTAGCTCTACAAATGTCTCCATAGAGTCGAAGTTGTCAGATGACCCCTTATAGGGGTTACAGCCCCTTAAAGGCGAAAAATAGTGTTTTTGGCCTTTAGAATGAAAATTATTGCAGATAGAGAAAAGCTGTTGCTTGTTTAAATGTTCAGCTCATTAAGCTCTACAAAAATTGTCATAGGGTCAAAGTTGTCAGTTGACCCCTTATAGGGGTTACAGCCCCTTAAAGGCCAAAAATAGTGTTTTTGGCCAAAAGAATGAAAACTATTGCAGATAGAGAAAAGCTGTTGCTTGCTTAAATGTTCAGCTCATTAAGCTCTACAAAAGTCATCATAGGGTTGAAGTTGTCAGATGACCCCTTATAGGGGTTACAGACCCTTAAAGGCAAAAAATAGTGTTTTTGACTTATAAATTGAAAACTATTGCAGATAGGGAAAAGCTGTTGCTTGCTTAAATGTTCAGTTCATTAAGCTCTTAACAAAAGTCGCTATAGAGTCAAAGTGTTCAGACGGCCCTTCATTTTGCATGTTTTTGGCCTACAGAATGAAAACTTTTGCTGAAAAAGAAAAGCTGTTGCTTGCTTAAATGTTCAGCTTATTTAGCTCTACAAAGTTCTTCATAGGGTTGACATCAAGACCAGGTGAGCGATTCAGGCTCCTGGGAGCCTCTTGTTTCCATTGATTTTAACTGATTTTCAAAAATCTTCTTCTCTGAAACCATTTAAGGGATTGCTTTGAAACTTGGTACACTTGATCTTTAGGATGTCCTCTACCAAGTTTGTGAATTATATACATGTCCACCAACCAACATGGCCGCCATTGCTAAAAATAGAACAGGGGGTCAGACCATTGTTTTTGGCTTATAATTGAAAAGTATAAAAGATAGAGAAAATCTGAAGCAACTTTTCTTGTTCAGCATCAAAAGGTCCTTACAGGAGTTCTTGCCCTTTAACTGTTTTTTTTTCTATTAATTTAAACTGATTTCCAAAAATCTTCTCTGAAACCACTGAAAGGATTGTTTCGCAACTTTGTATACTTGAACATTTGTAAAATTTATTCAAACTTTGGCATAAGAGATCAGGTGAGCGATTCAGGCTCCTGGGAGCCTCTAGTTGCCATTAATTTACACTGATTTCAAAAATCTTCTTCTCTGAAACCATTGAAGGGATTGCATTGATACTTGGTATACTTGATCTTTAGGATGTCCTCTACCAAGTTTGTGAATTATATACACGTCGACCAACCAACATGGCCGCCATTGCTAAAAATAGAACAGGTGGTCAGACCATTGTTTTTGGCTTATAACTCAAAAAGTATAAGAGATAGAGAAAATCCGAAGCAACCTTTCATGTTCAGCATTAAAAGCTCTACAAATCTCCCCATCGAGTTAAAATTGTGAAACGACTCCTTATAGGAGTTATTGCCCATTAATCGTCAAATTGACCATTTTTGCAGTTTTTGGACAAGATCTTGTAAACCGTTAGAGCTAGAGGAAAAGTTAGCATTGCAGAATTGTTAAGCTCATTCAGATCTACAAAAATGATTTAAGGGTCAAAATTGTCAGATCAGGTCTCAAATAACCCTTTTGACGTTCACATTCATTTTCAGCTTAAAATCTGCATTTTTGAAATTTTTGCTTGAACAAATACGGGTCAGATGGTACACATGTTATATATCATTGCGAAGCTAATAAAGTTTTCTGTCTAATGCTGGTATAAAACATTCATTATCAAGGATTACTTTTTTCGCAAAGTTGGATTGTTTACAAAATGCTCAAAATACCCTTTTTACCATGCTTTCCGGTTTTCCACATGGAGCCTTTTCACAGAGCCATGTAAACAAAATTCATACACTTGTCAAAAATGAATCAAGGATAATTAAAATGAGTGAATCTTTAGGTTTCATTTGATTGTACACATGATTCCATTATTAATCCAATAAAACTTTGACAATTACAAACAATAACACTGCACTTTTTATTTTTAATGGACTATTTGAGGGAGGGACCAATTGACCCGGAAGGGGTTAATGAGACCTCAGCCATTTAAGAGTTATTTCCCTTTAACTGTTTTTTCCATTGATTTTAACTGATTTTCAAAAATCTTCCTCTCTGAAACCACCGAAGGGATTGCCTTGAAACTTAGTACACTTGATCTTTAGGATGTCCTCTACCAAGTTTATGAATAATATACATGTCATCCAACCAACATGGCCGCCATTGCTAAAATAGAACAGGGGGGTCAGACCATTGTTTTTGGCTTATAACTCGAAAGTATAAGAGATAGAGAAAATCTGAAGCAACTTTTCATGTTCAGCATCAAAAGGTCCTTATAAATAGGAGTTATTGCCTTTTAACTGTATTTTTCTATTAATTTATACTGATTTCCATAAATCTTCTCTGAAACCACTGAAAGGATTGTTTTGCAACTTTGTATACTTGAAAGTTTGTGAAATTTATTCAAACTTTGGCATAAGAAATCAGGTGACCGATTCAGGCTCCTGGGAGCCTCTAGTTTTCTATATTTAGTAGTTCTGGTATTTTGATTTCTATATTTATCACTCCTGATATTTTTCCTATATTTGGCAGTTCTGGAAGTGAAAGGGGTTACAGGTATAGCAGAGATAGAAGATACGACAGAGATCGGGACAGGTGAGGGCAGATTTGTTTGAATTTTACTCGAGGAGACTGTCATCTTTATCTACCCAGTAAAGTGCAGCAAGACATAGGTGTTATTTTTATGGTGGCTGTGATATTAACTTTCAATGTTTAGTTTTATGAACTCCTATATATGATAAACATTTTCATCATCATCAGGTTTTACTCTTCTCACCGATTTAGTTTTTAGTGATTGTGAAAAACAGGATGTGCTGCAAGCCAAGTTATCATGTTTTTTTCTTTATATTCTTAAACAATATAAAACTGAAATTTCATTATTTTAACTCTCCAAAACTTCTTTGTTTTTTACAGAAGTCCGTACAGACGAGATCGAGACAGATACAGGGACCGTGACAGGGATCGCAGTGACAGGGACCGAGATCGTAGCGACAGGGACCGTGATCGTAGTGATAGGGACCGTGACAGAGATCGTGATAAGGACCGATATCGAGACAAAGACAGGGACACTTCACGGACCAGGGACGGATCTCCCAGAATCAAAATCAAGGAAGAAAAAGATCGAGACAGAGATAAGGATAAAGACAGAGATAGGCGAAGGAGGTAAGTTCAGTAAAACATGTCTACACAGAACTCTAGAAGAAGGAGGGAAGTACAGTGAAACATGTCTATACAGAACTCCAAACAAAGAAGGTAAACAGTGAAACATGTCTAAACAAAACTCCACAGAAAGAAGGTCAGAATAGTACAACCTGTCTAAACAGAACTCAAGACAAAGGAGGTTAGTTCAGTGAAACCTGCCTAAACAGAACTCCAGAGGAAGGAGGTTAGTTCAGTGAAACCTGCCTAAACAGAACTCCAGAGGAAGGAGGAAAGGTCAGGGAAACCTGTTTATACGGAAATCCAGAAAAAGGAGGTAAGTACAGTACAACCTGTCTATACAGAACTCCAGAGGAAGGAGGTAAGTATAGTAAAACCTGTCTATACAGAACTCCAGAGGCAGGAGGTAAGTACAGTACAACCTGTCTATACAAAACTCCAGAGGAAGGAGGTAAGTACAGTGATACCTGTCTATACAGAACTCCAGAGGAAGGAGGTAAGTACAGTGAAACATGACTATATAGAACTCCAGAGGAAGGAGGTAAGTACAGTAAAACCTGTCTATTCAGAACTCCAGAGGAAGGAGGTAAGTACAGTGATACCTGTCTATACCAACCTCCAGAAAAGGAGGTAAGTCCAGTGATACATGTCTATACTGACCTCCAGAAAAAGGAGGTAAGTACAGTGAAACCTGACTATTCAGAACTCCAGAGGAAAGAAGTAAGTACAGTTGAACCTGACTATACAGAACTCCAGAGGAAGGAGGTTAGTTCAGTGAAACCTGTCTATACAGAACTCCAGAGGAAGGAGGAAAGTACAGTGAAACCTGGCTATACAGAACTCCAGAGGAAGGAGGTAAGTTCAGTGAAACATGTCTATACAGAACTCTAGAGGAAAGAGGTAAGTACAGTGAAACCTGTCTATACAGAACTCCAGAGGAAGGAGGTAAGTACAGTGATACCTGTCTATTCAGAACTCCAGAGGAAGGAGGTAAGTACAGTGAAACCTGTCTATACAGAACTCCAGAGGAAGGAGGTAAGTACAGTGATACCTGTCTATACCGACCTCCAGAAAAAGGAGGTAAGTACAGTGATACCTGTCTATACAGACCTCCAGAAAAAAGAGTTACAAACAGTATAACCTGTCTATACAGAACTTTAGAGAAAGTAGTTATGTACAGTGTAATCTGTCTATACAGACCTCCAGAGAAAGAACCAAAAAAAAAAAGGAGGTAATTACAGTGAAACCTGTCTATACATAACTCCAGAGGAAGGAAGTAAGTACAGTTCAACCTGTCTATTCAGAACTCCAGAGGAAGGAGGAAAGGTCAGGGAAACCTGTTTATACAGAACTCCACAGGAAGGAGGTAAGTACAGTGAAAGCAGTCTATACAGAACTCCAGAGGAAGGAGGTAAGTACAATACATCCTGTCTATGCAGAACTCCAGAGGAAGGAGGTAAGTACAATACATCCTGTCTATACAAAACTCCAGAGGAAGGAGGTAAGTACAGTTCAACCTGTCTATTCAGAACTCCAGAGGAAGGAGGAAAGGTCAGGGAAACCTGTTTATACAGAACTCCAGAGGAAGGAGGTAAGTACAGTGAAACCAGTCTATACAGAACTCCAGAGGAAGGAGGTAAGTACAGTAAAACATGACTATACAGAACTCCAGAGGCAGGAGGTAAGTACAGTACCACCTGTCTATTCAGAACTCCAGAGGAAGGAGGTAAGTACAGTGATACCTGTCTATACAGAACTCCAGAGGAAGGAGGTAAGTACAGTGATACCTGTCTATACAGAACTCCAGAGGAAGGAGGTAAGTACAGTGATACCTGTCTATACAGAACTCCAGAGGAAGGAGGTAAGTACAGTGATACATGTCTATACAGAACTCCAGAGGAAGGAGGTAAGTACAGTGATACCTGTCTATACAAAACTCCGGAGGAAGGAGGTAAGTACAGTGATACCTGTCTATACAGAACTCCAGAGGAAGGAGGTAAGTACAGTGAAACATGACTATACAGAACTCCAGAGGAAGGAGGTAAGTACAGTGAAACCTGTCTATTCAGAACTCCAGAGGAAGGAGGAAAGGTCAGAGAAACCTGTTTATACAGAACTCCAGAGGAAGGAGGTAAGTACAGTGAAACCTGTCTATACAGAACTCCAGAGGCAGGAGGTAAGTACAGTACCACCTGTCTATACAGAACTCCAGAGGAAGGAGGTAAGTACAGTGAAACCAGTCTATACAGAACTCCAGAGGAAGGAGGTAAGTACAGTGAAACATGACTATACAGAACTCCAGAGGCAGGAGGTAAGTACAGTACCACCTGTCTATACAAAACTCCAGAGGAAGGAGGTAAGTACAGTGATACCTGTCTATACAGAACTCCAGAGGAAGGAGGTAAGTACAGTGAAACATGACTATACAGAACTCCAGAGGAAGGAGGTAAATACAGTGAAACCTGTCTATTCAGAACTCCAGAGGAAGGAGGAAAGGTCAGAGAAACCTGTTTATACAGAACTCCAGAGGAAGGAGGTAAGTACAGTGAAACCAGTCTATACAGAACTCCAGAGGAAGGAGGTAAGTACAATACATCCTGTCTATGCAGAACTCCAGAGGAAGGAGGTAAGTACAGTGAAACCAGTCTATACAGAACTCCAGAGGAAGGAGGTAAGTACAGTAAAACCTGTCTATACAGAACTCCAGAGGCAGGAGGTAAGTACAGTACCACCTGTCTATACAAAACTTCAGAGGAAGGAGGTAAGTACAGTGAAACCTGACTATACAGAACCCCAGAGAAAGGAGGAAAGGTCAGTGAAACCTGTCTCTGCAGAACTCCAGAGGAAGGAGGTAAGTACAGTACAACCTGTTTATACAGAACTCCAGAGGCAGGAGGTAAGTACAGTACAACCTGTCTATACAGAACTCCAGAGGAAGGAGGTAAGTACAGTAAAACCTGTCTATTCAGAACTCCAGAGGCAGGAGGTAAGTACAGTACAACCTGTCTACACAAAACTCCAGAGGAAGGAGGTAAGTACAGTGATACCTGTCTATACAGAACTCCAGAGGAAGGAGGTAAGTTCAGTGAAACCTGTCTATACAGAACTCCAGAGGAAAGAGGTAAGTACAGTGAAACCTGTCTATACAGAACTCCAGAGGAAGGAGGTAAGTACAGTGATACCTGTCTATTCAGAACTCCAGAGGAAGGAGGTAAGTACAGTGAAACCTGTCTATTCAGAACTCCAGAGGAAGGAGGTAAGTACAGTGAAACCTGTCTATACCGACCTCCAGAAAAAGGAGGTAAGTACAGTGATACCTGTCTATATAGACCTCCAAAAAAAGGAGTTACGAACAGTATAACCTGTCTATACAGAACTTTAGAGAAAGTAGTTACGTACAGTGTAATCTGTCTATACAGACCTCCAGAGAAAGAACAAAAAAAAGGAGGTAATTACAGTGAAACCTGTCTATACATAACTCCAGAGGAAGGAGGTAAGTACAGTTCAACCTGTCTATTCAGAACTCCAGAGGAAGGAGGAAAGGTCAGGGAAACCTGTTTATACAGAACTCCACAGGAAGGAGGTAAGTACAATGAAAGCAGTCTATACAGAACTCCAGAAGAAGGAGGTAAGTACAATACATCCTGTCTATACAAAACTCCAGAGGAAGGAGGTAAGTACAATACATCCTGTCTATACAGAACTTCACAGGAAGGAGGTAAGTACAATGAAAGCAGTCTATACAGAACTCCAGAAGAAGGAGGTAAGTACAATACATCCTGTCTATACAAAACTCCAGAGGAAGGAGGTAAGTACATTTCAACCTGTCTATTCAGAACTCCAGAGGAAGGAGGAAAGGTCAGGGAAACCTTTTTATACAGAACTCCAGAGGAAGGAGGTAAGTACAGTGAAAGCAGTCTATACAGAACTCCAGAAGAAGGAGGTAAGTACAATACATCCTGTCTATACAAAGCTCCAGAGGAAGGAGGTAAGTACATTTCAACCTGTCTATTCAGAACTCCAGAGGAAGGAGGAAAGGTCAGGGAAACCTTTTTATACAGAACTCCAGAGGAAGGAGGTAAGTACAGTGAAACCAGTCTATACAGAACTCCAGAGGAAGGAGGTAAGTACAGTAAAACCTGTCTATACAGAACTCCAGAGGTAGGAGGTAAGTACAGTACCACCTGTCTATACAAAACTCCAGAGGAAGGAGGTAAGTACAGTGATACCTGTCTATACAGAACTCCAGAGGAAGGAGGTAAGTACAGTGATACCTGTCTATAAAGAACTCCAGAGGAAGGAGGTAAGTACAGTGAAACATGACTATACAGAACTCCAGAGGAAGGAGGTAAGTACAGTGAAATCTGACTATACAGAACCCCAGAGAAAGGAGGAAAGGTCAGGGAAACCTGTTTATACAAAACTCCAGAGGAAGGAGGTAAGTACAGTTCAACCTGTCTATTCAGAACTCCAGAGGAAGGAGGAAAGGTCAGGGAAACCTGTTTATACAGAACTCCAGAGGAAGGAGGTAAGTACAGTGAAACCAGTCTATACAGAACTCCAGAGTAAGGAGGTAAGTACAATACATCCTGTCTATGCAGAACTCCAGAGGAAGGAGGTAAGTACAGTGAAACCTGTCTCTGCAGAACTCCAGAGGAAGGAGGTAAGTACAGTACAACCTGTTTATACAGAACTCCAGAGGCAGGAGGTAAGTACAGTACAACCTGTCTATACAGAACTCCAGAGGAAGGAGGTTAGTTCAGTGAAACCTGTCTATACAGAACTCCAGAGGCAGGAGGTAAGTACAGTACAACCTGTCTACACAAAACTCCAGAGGAAGGAGGTAAGTACAGTGATACCTGTCTATACAGAACTCCAGAGGAAAGAGGTAAGTACAGTGAAACCTGTCTATACAGTACTCCAGAGGAAGGAGGTAAGTACAGTGAAACCTGTCTATTCAGAACTCCAGAGGAAGGAGGTAAGTACAGTGATACCTGTCTATACCAACCTCCAGAAAAGGAGGTAAGTCCAGTGATACATGTCTATACTGACCTCCAGAAAAAGGAGGTAAGTACAGTGAAACCTGACTATTCAGAACTCCAGAGGAAAGAAGTAAGTACAGTTGAACCTGACTATACAGAACTCCAGAGGAAGGAGGTTAGTTCAGTGAAACCTGTCTATACAGAACTCCAGAGGAAGGAGGAAAGTACAGTGAAACCTGGCTATACAGAACTCCAGAGGAAGGAGGTTAGTACAGTGAAACCTGGCTATACAGAACTCCAGAGGAAGGAGGTAAGTTCAGTGAAACCTGTCTATGCAGAACTCTAGAGGAAAGAGGTAAGTACAGTGAAACCTGTCTATACAGAACTCCAGAGGAAGGAGGTAAGTACAGTGATACCTGTCTATTCAGAACTCCAGAGGAAGGAGGTAAGTACAGTGAAACCTGTCTATACAGAACTCCAGAGGAAGGAGGTAAGTACAGTGATACCTGTATATACCGACCTCCAGAAAAAGGAGGTAAGTACAGTGATACCTGTCTATACAGACCTCCAGAAAAAAGAGTTACAAACAGTATAACCTGTCTATACAGAACTTTAGAGAAAGTAGTTATGTACAGTGTAATCTGTCTATACAGACCTCCAGAGAAAGAACCAAAAAAAAAGGAGGTAATTACAGTGAAACCTGTCTATACATAACTCCAGAGGAAGGAAGTAAGTACAGTTCAACCTGTCTATTCAGAACTCCAGAGGAAGGAGGAAAGGTCAGGGAAACCTGTTTATACAGAACTCCACAGGAAGGAGGTAAGTACAGTGAAAGCAGTCTATACAGAACTCCAGAGGAAGGAGGTAAGTACAATACATCCTGTCTATGCAGAACTTCAGAGGAAGGAGGTAAGTACAATACATCCTGTCTATACAAAACTCCAGAGGAAGGAGGTAAGTACAGTTCAACCTGTCTATTCAGAACTCCAGAGGAAGGAGGAAAGGTCAGGGAAACCTGTTTATACCGAACTCCAGAGGAAGGAGGTAAGTACAGTGAAACCAGTCTATACAGAACTCCAGAGGAAGGAGGTAAGTACAGTAAAACATGACTATACAGAACTCCAGAGGCAGGAGATAAGTACAGTACCACCTGTCTATTCAGAACTCCAGAGGAAGGAGGTAAGTACAGTGATACCTGTCTATACAGAACTCCAGAGGAAGGAGGTAAGTACAGTGATACCTGTCTATACAGAACTCCAGAGGAAGGAGGTAAGTACAGTGATACCTGTCTATACAGAACTCCAGAGGAAGGAGGTAAGTACAGTGATACATGTCTATACAGAACTCCAGAGGAAGGAGGTAAGTACAGTGATACCTGTCTATACAAAACTCCGGAGGAAGGAGGTAAGTACAGTGATACCTGTCTATACAGAACTCCAGAGGAAGGAGGTAAGTACAGTGAAACATGACTATACAGAACTCCAGAGGAAGGAGGTAAGTACAGTGAAACCTGTCTATTCAGAACTCCAGAGGAAGGAGGAAAGGTCAGAGAAACCTGTTTATACAGAACTCCAGAGGAAGGAGGTAAGTACAGTGAAACCTGTCTATACAGAACTCCAGAGGCAGGAGGTAAGTACAGTACCACCTGTCTATACAGAACTCCAGAGGAAGGAGGTAAGTACAGTGAAACCAGTCTATACAGAACTCCAGAGGAAGGAGGTAAGTACAGTGAAACATGACTATACAGAACTCCAGAGGCAGGAGGTAAGTACAGTACCACCTGTCTATACAAAACTCCAGAGGAAGGAGGTAAGTACAGTGATACCTGTCTATACAGAACTCCAGAGGAAGGAGGTAAGTACAGTGAAACATGACTATACAGAACTCCAGAGGAAGGAGGTAAGTACAGTGAAACCTGTCTATTCAGAACTCCAGAGGAAGGAGGAAAGGTCAGAGAAACCTGTTTATACAGAACTCCAGAGGAAGGAGGTAAGTACAGTGAAACCAGTCTATACAGAACTCCAGAGGAAGGAGGTAAGTACAATACATCCTGTCTATGCAGAACTCCAGAGGAAGGAGGTAAGTACAGTGAAACCAGTCTATACAGAACTCCAGAGGAAGGAGGTAAGTACAGTAAAACCTGTCTATACAGAACTCCAGAGGCAGGAGGTAAGTACAGTACCACCTGTCTATACAAAACTTCAGAGGAAGGAGGTAAGTACAGTGAAACCTGACTATACAGAACCCCAGAGAAAGGAGGAAAGGTCAGGGAAACCTGTTTATACAGAACTCCAGAGGAAGGAGGTAAGTACAGTGAAACCAGTCTATACAGAACTCCAGAGGAAGGAGGTAAGTACAGTTCAACCTGTTTATTCAGAACTCCAGAGGAAGGAGGAAAGGTCAGGGAAACCTTTTTATACAGAACTCCAGAGGAAGGAGGTAAGTACAGTGAAACCAGTCTATACAGAACTCCAGAGGAAGGAGGTAAGTACAGTAAAACCTGTCTATACAGAACTCCAGAGGTAGGAGGTAAGTACAGTACCACCTGTCTATACAAAACTCCAGAGGAAGGAGGTAAGTACAGTGATACCTGTCTATACAGAACTCCAGAGGAAGGAGGTAAGTACAGTGATACCTGTCTATAAAGAACTCCAGAGGAAGGAGGTAAGTACAGTGAAACATGACTATACAGAACTCCAGAGGAAGGAGGTAAGTACAGTGAAATCTGACTATACAGAACCCCAGAGAAAGGAGGAAAGGTCAGGGAAACCTGTTTATACAAAACTCCAGAGGAAGGAGGTAAGTACAGTTCAACCTGTCTATTCAGAACTCCAGAGGAAGGAGGAAAGGTCAGGGAAACCTGTTTATACAGAACTCCAGAGGAAGGAGGTAAGTACAGTGAAACCAGTCTATACAGAACTCCAGAGTAAGGAGGTAAGTACAATACATCCTGTCTATGCAGAACTCCAGAGGAAGGAGGTAAGTACAGTGAAACCTGTCTCTGCAGAACTCCAGAGGAAGGAGGTAAGTACAGTACAACCTGTTTATACAGAACTCCAGAGGCAGGAGGTAAGTACAGTACAACCTGTCTATACAGAACTCCAGAGGAAGGAGGTTAGTTCAGTGAAACCTGTCTATACAGAACTCCAGAGGCAGGAGGTAAGTACAGTACAACCTGTCTACACAAAACTCCAGAGGAAGGAGGTAAGTACAGTGATACCTGTCTATACAGAACTCCAGAGGAAAGAGGTAAGTACAGTGAAACCTGTCTATACAGTACTCCAGAGGAAGGAGGTAAGTACAGTGAAACCTGTCTATTCAGAACTCCAGAGGAAGGAGGTAAGTACAGTGATACCTGTCTATACCAACCTCCAGAAAAGGAGGTAAGTCCAGTGATACATGTCTATACTGACCTCCAGAAAAAGGAGGTAAGTACAGTGAAACCTGACTATTCAGAACTCCAGAGGAAAGAAGTAAGTACAGTTGAACCTGACTATACAGAACTCCAGAGGAAGGAGGTTAGTTCAGTGAAACCTGTCTATACAGAACTCCAGAGGAAGGAGGAAAGTACAGTGAAACCTGGCTATACAGAACTCCAGAGGAAGGAGGTTAGTACAGTGAAACCTGGCTATACAGAACTCCAGAGGAAGGAGGTAAGTTCAGTGAAACCTGTCTATGCAGAACTCTAGAGGAAAGAGGTAAGTACAGTGAAACCTGTCTATACAGAACTCCAGAGGAAGGAGGTAAGTACAGTGATACCTGTCTATTCAGAACTCCAGAGGAAGGAGGTAAGTACAGTGAAACCTGTCTATACAGAACTCCAGAGGAAGGAAGTAAGTACAGTGATACCTGTATATACCGACCTCCAGAAAAAGGAGGTAAGTACAGTGATACCTGTCTATACAGACCTCCAGAAAAAAGAGTTACAAACAGTATAACCTGTCTATACAGAACTTTAGAGAAAGTAGTTATGTACAGTGTAATCTGTCTATACAGACCTCCAGAGAAAGAACCAAAAAAAAAGGAGGTAATTACAGTGAAACCTGTCTATACATAACTCCAGAGGAAGGAAGTAAGTACAGTTCAACCTGTCTATTCAGAACTCCAGAGGAAGGAGGAAAGGTCAGGGAAACCTGTTTATACAGAACTCCACAGGAAGGAGGTAAGTACAGTGAAAGCAGTCTATACAGAACTCCAGAGGAAGGAGGTAAGTACAATACATCCTGTCTATGCAGAACTCCAGAGGAAGGAGGTAAGTACAATACATCCTGTCTATACAAAAGTCCAGAGGAAGGAGGTAAGTACAGTTCAACCTGTCTATTCAGAACTCCAGAGGAAGGAGGAAAGGTCAGGGAAACCTGTTTATACAGAACTCCAGAGGAAGGAGGTAAGTACAGTGAAACCAGTCTATACAGAACTCCAGAGGAAGGAGGTAAGTACAGTAAAACATGACTATACAGAACTCCAGAGGCAGGAGATAAGTACAGTACCACCTGTCTATTCAGAACTCCAGAGGAAGGAGGTAAGTACAGTGATACCTGTCTATACAGAACTCCAGAGGAAGGAGGTAAGTACAGTGATACCTGTCTATACAGAACTCCAGAGGAAGGAGGTAAGTACAGTGATACCTGTCTATACAGAACTCCAGAGGAAGGAGGTAAGTACAGTGATACATGTCTATACAGAACTCCAGAGGAAGGAGGTAAGTACAATGATACCTGTCTATACAAAACTCCGGAGGAAGGAGGTAAGTACAGTGATACCTGTCTATACAGAACTCCAGAGGAAGGAGGTAAGTACAGTGAAACATGACTATACAGAACTCCAGAGGAAGGAGGTAAGTACAGTGAAACCTGTCTATTCAGAACTCCAGAGGAAGGAGGAAAGGTCAGAGAAACCTGTTTATACAGAACTCCAGAGGAAGGAGGTAAGTACAGTGAAACCTGTCTATACAGAACTCCAGAGGCAGGAGGTAAGTACAGTACCACCTGTCTATACAGAACTCCAGAGGAAGGAGGTAAGTACAGTGAAACCAGTCTATACAGAACTCCAGAGGAAGGAGGTAAGTACAGTGAAACATGACTATACAGAACTCCAGAGGCAGGAGGTAAGTACAGTACCACCTGTCTATACAAAACTCCAGAGGAAGGAGGTAAGTACAGTGATACCTGTCTATACAGAACTCCAGAGGAAGGAGGTAAGTACAGTGAAACATGACTATACAGAACTCCAGAGGAAGGAGGTAAGTACAGTGAAACCTGTCTATTCAGAACTCCAGAGGAAGGAGGAAAGGTCAGAGAAACCTGTTTATACAGAACTCCAGAGGAAGGAGGTAAGTACAGTGAAACCAGTCTATACAGAACTCCAGAGGAAGGAGGTAAGTACAATACATCCTGTCTATGCAGAACTCCAGAGGAAGGAGGTAAGTACAGTGAAACCAGTCTATACAGAACTCCAGAGGAAGGAGGTAAGTACAGTAAAACCTGTCTATACAGAACTCCAGAGGCAGGAGGTAAGTACAGTACCACCTGTCTATACAAAACTTCAGAGGAAGGAGGTAAGTACAGTGAAACCTGACTATACAGAACCCCAGAGAAAGGAGGAAAGGTCAGGGAAACCTGTTTATACAGAACTCCAGAGGAAGGAGGTAAGTACAGTGAAACCAGTCTATACAGAACTCCAGAGGAAGGAGGTAAGTACAGTTCAACCTGTTTATTCAGAACTCCAGAGGAAGGAGGAAAGGTCAGGGAAACCTGTTTATACAGAACTCCAGAGGAAGGAGGTAAGTACAGTGAAACCAGTCTATACAGAACTCCAGAGGAAGGAGGAAAGTACAGTGAAACCTGTCTCTGCAGAACTCCAGAGGAAGGAGGTAAGTACAGTACAACCTGTTTATACAGAACTCCAGAGGCAGGAGGTAAGTACAGTACAACCTGTCTATACAGAACTCCAGAGGAAGGAGGTAAGTACAGTAAAACCTGTCTATTCAGAACTCCAGAGGCAGGAGGTAAGTACAGTACAACCTGTCTACACAAAACTCCAGAGGAAGGAGGTAAGTACAGTGATACCTGTCTATACAGAACTCCAGAGGAAGGAGGTAAGTTCAGTGAAACCTGTCTATACAGAACTCCAGAGGAAAGAGGTAAGTACAGTGAAACCTGTCTATACAGAACTCCAGAGGAAGGAGGTAAGTACAGTGATACCTGTCTATTCAGAACTCCAGAGGAAGGAGGTAAGTACAGTGAAACCTGTCTATTCAGAACTCCAGAGGAAGGAGGTAAGTACAGTGAAACCTGTCTATACCGACCTCCAGAAAAAGGAGGTAAGTACAGTGATACCTGTCTATATAGACCTCCAAAAAAAGGAGTTACGAACAGTATAACCTGTCTATACAGAACTTTAGAGAAAGTAGTTACGAACAGTGTAATCTGTCTATACAGACCTCCAGAGAAAGAACAAAAAAAAGGAGGTAATTACAGTGAAACCTGTCTATACATAACTCCAGAGGAAGGAGTTAAGTACAGTTCAACCTGTCTATTCAGAACTCCAGAGGGAGGAGGAAAGGTCAGGGAAACCTGTTTATACAGAACTCCACAGGAAGGAGGTAAGTACAATGAAAGCAGTCTATACAGAACTCCAGAAGAAGGAGGTAAGTACAATACATCCTGTCTATACAAAACTCCAGAGGAAGGAGGTAAGTACATTTCAACCTGTCTATTCAGAACTCCAGAGGAAGGAGGAAAGGTCAGGGAAACCTTTTTATACAGAACTCCAGAGGAAGGAGGTAAGTACAGTGAAAGCAGTCTATACAGAACTCCAGAAGAAGGAGGTAAGTACAATACATCCTGTCTATACAAAACTCCAGAGGAAGGAGGTAAGTACATTTCAACCTGTCTATTCAGAACTCCAGAGGAAGGAGGAAAGGTCAGGGAAACCTTTTTATACAGAACTCCAGAGGAAGGAGGTAAGTACAGTGAAACCAGTCTATACAGAACTCCAGAGGAAGGAGGTAAGTACAGTAAAACCTGTCTATACAGAACTCCAGAGGCAGGAGGTAAGTACAGTACCACCTGTCTATACAAAACTCCAGAGGAAGGAGGTAAGTACAGTGATACCTGTCTATACAGAACTCCAGAGGAAGGAGGTAAGTACAGTGATACCTGTCTATACAGAACTCCAGAGGAAGGAGGTAAGTACAGTGAAACATGACTATACAGAACTCCAGAGGAAGGAGGTAAGTACAGTGAAATCTGACTATACAGAACCCCAGAGAAAGGAGGAAAGGTCAGGGAAACCTGTTTATACAAAACTCCAGAGGAAGGAGGTAAGTACAGTTCAACCTGTCTATTCAGAACTCCAGAGGAAGGAGGAAAGGTCAGGGAAGCCTGTTTATACAGAACTCCAGAGGAAGGAGGTAAGTACAGTGAAACCAGTCTATACAGAACTCCAGAGTAAGGAGGTAAGTACAATACATCCTGTCTATGCAGAACTCCAGAGGAAGGAGGTAAGTACAGTGAAACCTGTCTCTGCAGAACTCCAGAGGAAGGAGGTAAGTACAGTACAACCTGTTTATACAGAACTCCAGAGGCAGGAGGTAAGTACAGTACAACCTGTCTATACAGAACTCCAGAGGAAGGAGGTTAGTTCAGTGAAACCTGTCTATACAGAACTCCAGAGGCAGGAGGTAAGTACAGTACAACCTGTCTACACAAAACTCCAGAGGAAGGAGGTAAGTACAGTGATACCTGTCTATACAGAACTCCAGAGGAAAGAGGTAAGTACAGTGAAACCTGTCTATACAGTACTCCAGAGGAAGGAGGTAAGTACAGTGAAACCTGTCTATTCAGAACTCCAGAGGAAGGAGGTAAGTACAGTGAAACCTGTCTATACAGAACTCCAGAGGAAGGAGGTAAGTACAGTGAAACCTGTCTATACAGAACGCAAGAGGAAGGATGTACAGTGATACCTGTATATACCGACATCCAGAAAAAAAGGAGGTAAGTACAGTGATACCTGTCTATACAGACCTCCAGAAAAAGGAGTTAGTACAGTGTAACCTGTCTATACAGAACTTTAGAGAAAGAAGTTACGTACAGTGTAATCTGTCTATACAGACCTCCAGAGAAAGAACCAAAAAACAAAGGAGGTAATTACAGTGAAACCTGTCTATACGTAACTCCAGAGGAAGGAGGTAAGTACAGTTCAACCTGACATTGACAAGATTTATTCTTAAACTGTTCATGGGAATGATTTAAAATTTGGCAGTGTGATTTGGGATTTAAATTTGTACATCCTAAGCAACTTGCAGACTTGGCATGCCACTACTTCTGTTTGTGATTGGGTCAATATGAAAATGATATTGAAATCAAGGTTTTCTTAGTAGTTCTTTGAGATTGATTTCTTCACAGTTTCATGGGGCAATTACATACTGCTGGTATGATCTTGTGATGGAATGTAAGCTGCATTCTTTTATACTTTAGGGTGTAAAGATAACTGATCTTGTTATCAAATATTAGATATACAGGGGATATATATGTCATCCAGACCAAGTTAAAAAAAAAATCTTCTTATTTACACATTAGTATGATCCAATTAAATGTTTTTGTCATTGATAACTTTGTGGTTTTGCATGTTGCAGGAATTGTCAGGTTTCTTTGTTAAAAGACAACTTTTATATGCCTCATCTATGAAAGTAGAGGGCATATAGTGTTTGGGTCTGTTCATTCGTCTGTCTGTCCGTTTGTCTATTTTTCCATCTGTCCCAAATAACAGAAGATAGAGCATTATTTCTTTAGGATATTCTTGTTCAAAGTAAAACATCTTTTATTCATTTTCAGAAAAAAGGACGACGAAGATTCAGACCACCATAAAAGTAAACATAAGAAAAAGAAGATTAAGAAAGAGAAGGAGGATGATGATCAATATCCACCTGTGCTCACACAAGAGACACCTGTTAAACAGGAACCAGCATAGAACTGGTTTACGTAAAAAACTAATATTGAAATGGAACCAGTATGATACTGGTTTACATCAGAGACTCCTTTTCAGCAGGAACCAGCATAGATCATTGTCATTTGTCATTTTAATGTCTGTCATAAAAAATAATATAGAAAGTTCCTTGTTTTTTTTATACCCCCACTCATAAAAGAGGGTGCTATACTGCAATCACCTTGTCTGTCCATCCATCCGGAACAATATCTTGGTTTCTACTAAAGGGATTGATTTCAAATTTGGTAGACAGCCAATTGATGGAGTGTACATTTTCTCTACTTTCCAGATCAGTCTATGATCTACTTCCTGTTTTCTGAGTTGACAAAGACTATTTTTAGGCTCAAAATGGAAAATTTTTTGTAACAGTTTTTTCAGCTTCTACTGAAGAGATTAATTTCTAATTTGGTATACAGCTTTAGCATGATGAGTTGTAATGTGCCTTCCCTTTCCAGGTCACTTAGTCATCTACGTCCTGTTTTCTGAATGGTTGAGTGGGGTTATGCTTAGCACGACTAAGTGCAAACCCTTGTTTTATTTTGATTTTCTACGACAGGTAGTCTGGAGAACAGAAAAAATTAAAAAAATATATATAATCTTATTACAATTGTAAAGATGTAAAGCTCCACCAAATAAACTCCTAGATTGAAGGATTTTTTTATTTCTTGAAGAAGCCTCCGAGAAAAAAGAAGGTTTTTTTACTGCCCAATTTCTCATGACTCTTGGTTCAAAATTTAATTACTTTTAAAATAAAATAAAAAAATACTGTGTTTTTTATGTCCCCTGCAACATGTTGCAGAAGCGACTTATAGGGGTTACTTTGGCACCATCCTTCATCTTGTGTTGTCCTCCTGTGTCATCCTGGGTCGTCACAAAAGTTTTAGTCGCAGTTTTCTGGGAAACTACAAGTTACAACCTCTTGATATTTGGTATGTGGCTTCCTCCTATGGTACTATATGGTGTAAAGCGATTTTATGCCCGTATCTCATCTACTTCCTGTTTAACGAATATTTTAAGAAGCAGGCAACATATAGGAGTTACTTTGGCACCATCCATTGTCCTGTGGTGTCACAAAAATTTACGACACAGTTTTCTGGAAAACTACAAGTCACAACCTCTTGATATTTGGTATGTGGCTTCCTCCTATGGTACTATATGGTGTAATGCGATTTTATGCCCGTATCTCATCTACTTCCTGATTACCGAAAATTTTGAAGAAGATCTAACAACCCATGTAGGAGTTATTGTCCTTTTTGTGATTTTTATGCATTCCCGATGACATGTTGGGGGAGGGAGCATTCAGTTTTACTCGCATCTGTACAATTTCCATCAAGCTTTTCTAAGAAACCGTCCAAGATAATGATTAGAAACTTGGTAGGATTGTTCAGTATGACCAACTGTACGTCCTAAGTGTTTTTCAGACCTGTTTGACATCTACTTCCTATTTGGGACTTAAGCTGATGTGAAAATATGTAAACATGATATGAAAATTTCTGTCAAAAGATTTTCTCAGGAACTGTACACCAGAATGATTTGAAACTTGGTAGGATTGTTCAGTATGACAAATTGTAGGTCCTAAGCGATTTTCAGACCTGTCTGACATCTACTTCCTGTTTTGGACTTAGGCTGATGTGAAAATATGTGAACATGGTACGAAAATTTCTGTCAAGCTTTTCTCAGAAACTGTACACCAGAATGATTTGAAACTTGGTACGATGGTTCAGTATGACCAACTGTACGTCTTAAGTGATTTTGAGACCTGTCTGACATCTACTTCCTGTTTGGAACTTAGGCCGATGTGAAAATATGTGAACATGATATGAAAATTTCCGTCAAGCTTTTCTAAGAAACCGTTCAAGATAATGATTTGAAACTTGATAGGATTGTTCAGTATGACCAACTGTATGTCCTAAGCAATTTTCAGACCTGTCAGACATCTACTTCCTGTTTTGGACTTAGGCTGATGTGAACATGATGTGAAAATTTCCGTCAAGCTTTTCTCAGAAACTGTAAATGAGAACAAATTAAAATTTGACAGGGTGGTTCAGTTTGACAAGTTGTATGTCCTAAGCGACATTCAGACCTACCGGACAACTACTTGTTAGGAAGTGGGCCTTCAAATTAGTTATTTGTTATTAATTTCTATGATGTTTTATCTATAGTCCATTTCTGTCATAATTTTTATTTCTATGACCCTGCGACGACATGTCGGGGGCATTAAGTTTTACTCATGTTCGTCCGTCCGTACAAATTTCCGTCAAGCTTTTCTCAGGAACCATACATGAGAATGATTTGAAACTTGGTAGGATGGTTCAGTATGACAAACTATACGTCATAAGCTATTTTGAGACCTGTCAGACATCTACTTCCTGTTTTGGACTTAGGCCAATGTGAAAATATGTGAACATGACTATGAAAATTTCCGTCAAACTTTTCTCAGAAAGTGTACATGGGTATGATTTGAAACTTGGTAGGATCAATATGACAAAATGTACATCCTAAGCAACTTTCAGGGACATCTACTTCATGTTTGGGGCCAAGCGGGGGGCATCCATGTCCCATGGACACATTCCTTCTTTATTTAATGAAATTTGCATTTATGAAGCTCAATATCTTAAAAACTATATGATATATTTAAGAAATTTAAATTGCATTTTGTTAGGTACATCATGATCTACTAAATATGTAATAGGATCATTCATTCCTTTTAGGAGTTTTTCCTCTTTGAATGTCAAAAGAAGAAAATAATAAAAGCTTTCAATTGCTAAAATATTGCTCTACACATTACTGCATATTGTCATATGAACCCTTATTAAACTTATGATCCTTTCAATGTAAAAAAAAAATTGCCTAGTGGTCTATGGTATAGTTCAGGCACATAATTCAGGTAAGCAATGCAGGTTTCTGGGAACCTCTTGTATGCTAACCTGACCTGAAGAGTCAAGTGACCTTTTGTCATCACCAGGCGTCCATTCTTTACTTTTAGCTCACATTGACCAAAGGTCCATCTGGGCTATTGCCATCACTTGGCATCTGTTGTGGTCGTATGTGAACAATTTTTCATGTCTGCTCTTTAACTACTGAACAGAATTTAATGGAACTTGGTGTAATTGATCCTTAGGGTGTCCTGCACGAAAGTTGGGTTTTGATTTTTGATCTGTAAAAAAAACATGGCCACTACTGTTGCTAAAAAATAGACAAGGGTGGTCTTGTCTTGTAATTTTGAAAGTATATGTCGAGTTATTCAGGGTATGATCTTAAAGAATGGTGTTCAGCTTTTTAATTTGTCAACAAACATTGCCCCTTTTACTAAAAGTAGAACTTAGGGTAACATGGGTAAAATCACATTTTTAGGCTTGCAAATTAAGTGTGTGTGTGTTGGTGTTAAACCCGGCCATGTAGGGCAGTCAGTTTTAATGGTGGAGGAAACCACCGACCTTGGGCAAAATGATCTCCACAGAATTTGATGTTATTTGGCATGATTGATCTTAAGGGTGTCCTGCACAAAAGTTGAATTTTGATTTTTGATTAATCAAAAAACATGGCGGATGTTGCTAAAAATAGACCAGGGGGGAGGGGGTCAGACTACTGTCTTTGGCTTGTAAATCAAAAATTATAACAGGTAGAGAAAATATGACCCCCCCTTCCCTCTTCAACATCAAAAGATCTACAAAAGTCTCCATTAGGTCAAGTTGTGAGATGACCCCTTATAGGGATTATGGCCTTTGAAAGGTCAAAAAAACAATTTTTCATGTTATTGCCTTACAGAAATTAGCTAAAAACTATTCAAGATAAAGAAAAGCTGTTGCTTGCCTAAACTTTCAGCTCTATAAGCTCTACAAAAGTTTTCATTGGGTTGAAGCTGTCAAATGACACCTTATAGGAGTTATGGCCCTTTAAAGTGAAAAAAATTCGTTTTTTCATGTGTTTGCCCTTTAGAATGAAAACTATTGCAGAGAGAAAAACTGTTGCTTGCTTAAACCTTCAGTTGATTAAGCTCTACAGAATTCTCTCTCAAATTCTCAAAAATGTTCATTTGGGTCGAAGCTGTAAGATGACCCCTTATAGGAGTTATTGCCCTTTAAAGGTCAAAAATAAAAAAAAAAAAGTCATGTTTTTGCCTTATTGAATGAAAACTATTGCAGATAGAGAAAAGCTGTTGCTTGCTTAAAACCTTCAGCTCTTTAAGCTCTACAACAGTCTTCATTTGGTCGAAGCTGTCAGATTACAGCGTTTTTTTCATGTTTTTGCTCTATGGAATGAAAACTATTGCAGTTGTTTGCGTAAACCTTCAGCTCCTTAAGCTCTACAATAGTCTTTATTGTGTTGAAGCTGTTTGATGACCCATTACAGGGTTGATGGCCTTTTAAAGGTCAAAGCAGCATTTTTCATGTTTTTATCCGACCGCGAAAAAATTGCGGATGTATTATGGTATAATACTGTCGTCGTTGTCTGTTAACTTTTTAGTGTTTCCACAATAACTTTAGTTCCAGTTATCCGATTGCTATGAAATTTTACAATGATGTTTCTAACATAAAAGGATGAACGGGGTTGATTTTGGGGGTCCCCCATTTTTTGTTTCGAAATTAGGGGTCAAAAATGCTACTTTTATGTTTGTTGGCACAATGACTTTAGCTCTAGTTATTCCATTGCTTTGTAATTTGGCAATTATGTTCCTAACCATAAAAGGGTGGATGGAATTGATTTTGGGGGTCCTCCCTTTTTTGTTTCGAAATTAGGGGCCCAAAGGGGAAAAACTCAAATATTTTTTTTGTTACCAATATAACTTTAATCCTAGTTGACCTATCGCTGTGAAATTTGTCAAGAATGTTTTTTACCGTACAATAAAAGATTGAAAGTGATGAATTTTCGTGCCCCCTTTTCCCCGTTATGTAATTTGGGACCACAAGGGGCCAAAAACAAAACTTTTTTATTTGTAATCCGATTTTGAAATTTTTTTTTTTTGCATGATTGTTATTGTCAAATAGCGGATACAAAATTAAGATTTATTTTTTGGGACCCCCATTTTTTCCCCTATTACGTAACTAGGGGCCAAAAGGGACCAAAATAGAAACTTTTTTACTTGCGATCCGATTTTGATTTTTTTTTTGCATGTTTGTTCTTGTCAAATAGCGGATACAAAATTGCGAATTAGCTTTTGTGACCCCCCCCCCCCCCCTTTTTCCCACATATTACGTAAAAAAGGCATTGTGTCAAACAACTTTGTCAGTCCACCATGGGCTGCATGTGTCCAGAGCAAATGTCTATCCATATTGGGCCTAAAAAAGTACAGTGTTCGACATGTTGCGTTCGTATCATGCTGCGATCGGTGAAACTTTTAATAAGATATGAGCTTGATTAGCGCAAAGTTTTTGTTTGTCCTCTATCTGTTTTTTGTTCTATGTCCAGAAATGGGTCTTTCGTTGATAATTTAGCGATTTGTTTGAATCTTATGTTTTTTAGTCTTGGGCCAATGCAAGACTGCGAGCATGTTCAAGACTGCTCGCTGTTTTCCATTGTGATTTTTTAAATTGTCGTTTCTTTATGTTGGTTGTGTCGCGTACTTTTATTCCACATCTCTTTATCGTCTAATACCAAAAAGTCGTATCTGATTTTCACATGGTTTGACTTCAACTTTCCAATCGTCAACTTTCCTTTCTTGTGTAGCAACATTCCGTCCGCTCCAGCTTATGGAGTTTACGTATCTAAATTGATTCGTTACTCCAGAGCGTGCGGGACCTACAGTACATCGATTTCCATAACAGAGCGTCACGTTTGACGCAAAAATTGGTTACACAGGGTGGTGTTGCTCCTCGGTTGCTGTCTTCACTCAAGAAATTTTACGGAAGACATCATGCACTTATAAACAAATATGGGATTTCGATCTCTCAGATGAGTGCAGATGTTGGTTTGTCATAGGGCTTTGTTCTGTCTTCCTTCATCGGATTAGACACGCTGAATGGACAATTGGCAATGCGACGGGTGTGCTATAGCAAGCAGGAACTGCTTACTCTTCCGGAGCACCTGAGTTCACTCTTGTTTCGACTGGAGCTCGCGTTGTTGATTGATATTCAGGATTTTGTGTTTTTCCATGTTTTACATGTTGTCACTTTTTGTCCCGTTCTTGTTTTGTCTCTGCCCTTTCGGACTTTTGACATCATCATACCCTATTGGTACCTCTGCTTCTTGGGTAAAATATTATTATCCACTTTTTATGACTGAAACAATTTCTAAATGTTGCTATATAATTCTTGTACAGTTTGATGCAAATTTTAATGCTGAAATTACTAATTGATAAAAAAAAAATACCGATTCAAGAAATGAGATATATAAGCAATTATTATTTCTTAATGTGAAATCCATTATGTTGAATAAACTGATAAGACTTCTTGCTGATAAAACTTATTTTTAGATTAATCATATATTGGCATGCTAATAACATGTTGCTAGAGATGATATGTTTTGGCTTAGAAATTAGAAATTATAACTTCAAATATACTAAAATACAAAGGAAACGCACCACTTCCATTCGTTTTCTGTGAAATTAAAGTTAAATCGCAAATATCTCTTAAACCTTGTCTGAATGGCCTGAGATTTTGGCACACGCACGTTTAGGGTCCATAACTGCAATCGCTGCAACTTTTCAGAAATTCTGCTTTTTGGTTTTTAAAGGAGTAGAGCCACGAAGGCCCCAAAATGGCCCAAAAATTCAACTTTGATATATCTGCTTGTAGTTGTTGCATTAATGTTCATTAGTCTTTATATTTCATGAATTGCAATATTTTTTCCTTCAATCATTTATCAATAAGGAGAGCATTGGGGTAAAAATTAGATTATTTTGTTAAAAATAACAATTTATGACAGTTTCCTTGATTTTCATGTATAAATGGATGAATATGAAATGGGCCACACCTCTCGACCAAAATTTTTTTGTGATAGAAATGTGTATTATGATATTACAAATTCATTATCAAAAAATTACGATGGTCGAGCAATGTGGCCAATACTAATTTTGACGAAATGTGCAGTGAAACCAGTGAAAATTTGTAAAAAATGATGAATTTTCAAATTTATGACCTGTTTAAAGTCTAAAGGCTAAACCTGTGGTGTAAATATTTTGCTAAATCTTACAGATATGAAAAGTTTGTTTATACCTTAACATATTTTAGTTAAATTTTTGACAAGTTATAGTAGTTGAAAAATTAGTGAAAATACAGGGCCGATTTAGGGCCTTCGTGGCTCTACTCCTTTCTCAAAAATGAGTTTTTTTAACCCAAAAATGAAAAATCCGTAAATTTTTAGAAAATTTGATGCCTTTTTAAACGTGTAACAAGAAAACAAGGGAGAAAGCTTTATTTTCACAAAACTGGGCAAACTTTTTGGAAACATGCATTATCAAATTGACCAATCTTAGACTTATTTTTTTTTGACTTGGTTACCAAAATTTCATGCTGTTAACGTGCTGGTGCCAATTGCAAAAACAAAGGCTTAATACCTTATTGAAATTGGTTTAATTTATTTATCATTAAGCATAAAAGAATTTATAATATTTTCATTTTTTAAAAAGCAATCTGGTAGAAAAGAAATGTTGCGTTTTTTTGTGTTGTTGAGTATAGATTAAAATGTGACGACACCATATTTTTTCATGATGAAATAACATTTATTTCAAACAGAAGGCAATATAGCTATAAAAATTATTTTGACATAATAAATGGCTTTATACAATTTTTATCGTTAGCATAAATGATTCGACATTTTGACTTGAAACACAAAGAAAGTATCTTCACACGTGTCTTTCTTAAGTTATCAATAATTTATAAATTCAAGTAAGATCTATACAAAAGAAAACTTTGATTTTTTAAAAGACAAAATGGAAAACTCTTTTGAATAATGCATAAAGAATTTTTTTTTAGTAAAGTAGACTTGAAACGGCTTAAACAACGTTCAGTTGTATCAATTGTCTGATAGGAAAAAGTCCAAACATGCAAAATGAAGTTTGTTTACAAAAACTATTCAACATCTGAATCATCTCTTTCCTCCTCAACATCAGTATCTGCAAGTTTGTCCAATGCTGTGCTACTTGATGGCAAAGATTTGTAGAATTCGGTGTATTCACTGGGAATAACACCGGTCTCGCACAATCGCAACAAATCTCGTTTCTTTGCTGCAGAAATTGGTTGTTTTGAAGTATACTTCTTTGGGATCTCACTCGGTGTTTCTGTTGCATTTTGGTGTCCATTTTGTTTTGGCACACAGACTTCCATCTTTCTAAACTCCTGGTCAAAATCGTATTTAAACTGTATACAATCAGGTGTTTCTTTGGAATATCTGAGCCATTTGATTTGCGGCCAATTAATCTTTGCTCCATTCGTATCCTCTTGTCTGAAACTCATACTGTTCTTGCAAACAGCTTTAAAATTGTAGAAATCATCGTACTTTAATGAGACTACCATATAAGGTTCTTTCCTTCTCGCCATTCGTATAACTGTTGACCATTGCTGTGGTATAAATATTTCCGTATTTTTCTTTGCAAATTCTATTGCTGAATGCATGCTATTGCACTCCATCTGAGTATGTCCACTTTCAAGAAATTTATGATCTATGGTGTTAATTGACCTGTGAGATCTTACTGCATGAAAAAGACATGTTGCAGTATATTGGTTTCGATTCTGGCCTGAAGGTGCATCCGAGTAAAAAATGACATGATCAATGTCGTTTGGCATTGCAAGTAACTGGAGGTATAAACATGTAGAAATTTCGCATGATCCCCTCTGTGCATCTACCTCTGACCAAAGATAACACGTAGCATGACTATTGGCCATGTTGTTGATTGAAAGGTTGTAACAGCTTAATTTCCTTGTATTGTACAGTTGACTAACATGGCTACAAGGTGTTGACAAATCTGCCTGTAAATCAAAGGTTGCAACAAAGAGGTGTTTGGATTGTTTTGCAAGAGTTCTGTCACGTTTCTTCTCCTCATGAACTTTTATCTGACGATCTTGATGATTTTCATACTCCTCTTTTATTTCATGTGTAACGCATCCTTCATCAGTGGCTTTATGAAATCGTATACACACAGAGCACTGATCCTTTTTGGGAACATGAAATGAATAGTTATACTCTTCATTAAAAATTTTCCGATAGATGGCAGAACTTACAACATCATTCTCAGGCAATTTATCTTTTACTTCATTGAGATAAAGCTGGTACATGCGAGTTATATTTAAATCAGGGCCTAAATATTTTCTTGTTGAATCTTTCCTTGTATAATGTCCATTCACAACCGGAAAAGATTCAATATGTTTTCGAACTTCCGCTTTTGACTTTTCTGAAGTTTTGTTGTGAGGTACATGCTTGCCTCGTCTGTCTGCACCTGCGAAAACCCCATCCTTTTGGTTTTGCATTGCATGGTTTGAGAATGCTTCACTTATTCCTAACGTTGCTAAAAAGAACTTCTTACATACTTTTATTTTGTTTCCATTAGAAGTCAAAGAGTATGATCTATGGACATTTTTCTTTTTCAAAACTGGCTGATTATCATCGTTCAGATATGTTCTTGTTTTCTTTTCATTTGTGTTGGATATAATAAAATCTTTCTTTCGTTCATACGACTCTAAAGACCAAAACGTATCAAATATTTGTGCTCGCTTATCTTCTGAAAAGTGACTACTACATTTATAAATGCATTTTGAGCAGTTGACAGGTTTCATGGAACGTTCTGCTACTAAAGTACCTTTCGCAGAAGTGTATTCTTTCCCTGAAAGCCTTAGCTTTTTTCTAACATTTTTCTGCCATAGATCTGGATTTGCCTTGCGCTTACGAAACAAAGACTTTTTAGGTGGGGTGATAAAATTGGGAGCTTTCCGTGGTGGAGTTCCTTTTGGTCGCCCTCTTTTCTTTGTATTATAATCTGATGATTGTATCGTGTTAACATTCTCTAAACTGGATGCTCCTTCTTTGTTTCCTTCATTTAATTCTTCCAGTACATTTACATCAGTTTCTTCTTTCGGATCGTCAGCTAGTTCATAATCTGATAACAACGTAAAGTCGGACATGTTTCTGCAATATAGGGAAACATGTAAATTTTGACCATAATAAACATGATTATGTTATTACAAACTAATAATTATTAAGACATACAATGAAGCGACTGAGTGCTCAACTATCATTTGGTATGTTTTGGATGTTTAAGATATAAATAAGTATACTGAAGACTCAGTTGACTCAATGTCACCTTATTTCTGAAAATCATTCTTTTTCATGATTATGATTTACATGTTTACTAAGTTTTCAGAAAATGACATTGCTGTCTTATTCAAAACTCATTACTTTGCATTAATGGGAACATTTAGAAAAAACAGACACTAAAATTGCCTGAAACTATAATTGCTGTATATATACCAAGAACTTCTAGTTTTTTGAGAGTGCGCAATATGTGAAAAGGGTGGAATTTTCAGGTGCCGCATATATGATAAGGTGCACTTTTCACAAATGTAATATTTCAATAGAAAAAGAATGACTCCAGCGTCGTAGCCTTTCCTTTTCGCGACCCTTACTGTACATGTATTTAGTCATTTTTTTTCTTTTAAATTTTGATTTTGATTGAATATCTATATAGATGATAATAACTTTATTGTCACACATGATTTGTGACAGGAATAAAAACAGAGAAGTACAAACAAGTAAATCTGTGAGCTAATGCTCACTAGTGATACCCCCGCTCCCCAAACTAAGCCATGCATACAAGTTTAAATACTCGGTAAACAGGAAGTAGTTGACCTAAGAACATAAAATCACTATACACCATATGGGACTATAGGATAAAGTTGTATACAAAAAATCAGACCTCTATCTCATGTAGTTGTTTGGGAAACTGTGACGAAAATTTTGCATTTTTGTCCATTATGTGTAAAAACCTAAGTATTCGGTAAACAGGAAGTAGACAACCTAGGAGAATAAAATCACTATACACCATATGGGACTATAGGATAAAGTTGTATACAAAAAATCAGACATCTATCTCATGTAGTTGCTTAGGAAACTGTGACGGAAATTTTGCATTTATGTCTATTATGCGTTAAAACCTAGGTATTCGGTTAACAGGAAGTAGACTACCTAGGAACATGAAATAGATATACACCATATGGGACTATAGGATAAAGCTGTATACAAAATGTCAGAACTCTATTCTATGTAGTTGCTTAGAAAATTGTGACGGAAGTTTTGTTACGGACGGACGGACGAACGAACGAACGAACGAACGGACGGACGAACGAACGAACGAACGGACGGACGAACGAACGAACGGACGGACGAACGAACGGAGGGACGGACGGACGGACAAGGCTAAAACAGTATACCCCCCTCTTCTTCGAAGCGGGGGTATAATAAACGACAAAATAAAGTCTATGAGACTCCTATCCTCAGTTCTGATGACCGTTTAATGAAGGAGGCAAGGCTCGGAGTTTGCCACAAATTAGTAGGAGATAGTATTTTAATTAAATTAACTGATCAGAGGTATTAGTGGGATTTACATTCACAATATTAAAATCTGTCAGTAATTTATTTCTATAATCTTGGTTGTGGTTGCAATATAAAAAGAAGTGGCGTTCATCGTCTATACTATTTTGATTACAAAATGCACAAAGACGTTGTTCTCGGGGAACCTCGCTCTATGTCTAAAAAGTGGTCAGACATTCTAAATTTTGCTATGTATTCAAAGTCAGAGTGGGATAAATAAAACTCTTTTCCCAGCTCTGACTTCAATGATCTGTAAAGAAACATTTTACTTTGATCAATTTATTTATAGTTAACTTGTTATAATAATTTGTATAAAATGCGTCAATTTTAAGCATATTCGTGTAATTGCAGCAGTGATTCTATCTAGCATTTTCATAAAAATAAAATTTCTATCCAAGATTTTATAATGATAATTACAAGGGTAGTTCGAGAAATTCGTGCATAGAGGGCACTTTAATTTTGCCTTTGTTTTTATGGATATAAATGTCAAAAACTTGCATTGATATTTTAAACTGTTTTTGAGAAATTATGGAACAACCCTAAGATGTATTTTTTTATCAATCAAAGACATAATGGTATTCTTTTTGTATTAGTACCATTCATTTCCGTCTTGAGAACTGTAATTAACACATGATTAATGAGAATATTTTTGTTATATATTTTTTATTTACAACTATATCCTTTAAAATAGTAACAGTCTTACCTAAGATTTCATACATGGGTCCTTATAGTGGGCAAATAAACCTCATGTTTATAACACAAGATTTCTGCAAAAAAAAAAAAAAAACAACATTAAAGATAATACAAAGTACGTATTAAAGAATTATGTTTGATATAAAATGATATCATATTATATGAAAAAAAAATAATGTCATTAGATATTCCTTGCATTTAGGATACATATATTTTTCGTAAATTATTAAAGGTTCTAATACTCTAATAAAAATTTTGATTATTATATTGATAAAGGAATATTTTCTTGATTAAATATGTCTATTAAACCTTCAAAACATTACTATTCTTACCTTAGAGTTTTAGAAATCCATTTTATACTTGATTATATTCCTACGTTTATCCTCAAAATAACACATGTTCAACTGTGTTTTTTTTTTTCAAGTAAAAACGAAATATTTTATGAGTGGTTACTGCTTTATCGGTTGTACAAACTGAATTTATATACCACATCTGGCATCACTTATGTGATGTTGAGATAAGATCACATTTCTCCTTCTGGAAAATTAATAACTTTTGCAAATGCGCATAGAACTTTTCCTTGCTTACTATGTATTTACAAAGAATCAGAGGTACCAATGGGGCATTCGAATGTCAAAATTCCGAAAGGCCAGAGACAAATCCAGTAAACACCAACTAGAACGGGACCAAACAAACAAAAATCAAAAAAGACGGTTAACATGTATTATACTTGTAATATAAAGCGCGGAAACACAAAAACTACTGAACTGTTTGCGAAAGGACATCCTCATGAATAAACATATCTGCAGATACAATATTTTGGCGTGACAAATAATAGAAAAATAAAATTCCAATAAGGATTAGTTTGTTGTGTCCATGGACAATACAAATAACTAAGCATTACAAAAGACAGTTTTTAAAATTTTTTTTTTACAATTATTTGTATCATTTTCAGTACACAGTATAATATGAATGACAGTTTATGTTGTGATCAATAAAACCTGAATTTCAGCATTATTTAATGTGTTGGCATTGGAACAGGACCAAAATATAAGGGGCTTAAATCATTTGTAAATGGGTGTATGACAAAACGTCTTAAGAATGTTTATTTTTCATCCGATTTTGATCATTTTCTTTTAATTGTATTCTTATATAGAATTTGTCAACTAAATGTGAAAAATGTTTTTATGTTAACATTGCTACGAGGAGTCGAAGTTGGAAAACGCCACAAATTTACTTTTTAAATAATGGTCTTATTTTCAAAATCCTGTTGTTTTTTTTATCGGAACCGTTGTGTAAATCCATACTTGGGGTTTTCAATCAGATTTGCAATATTTCTTACCGTTTTCGAGAAACAAGGGATCGAAGGTGCAACAAACGCCAATTATATGAGTAATTGTTAGGACAAATGGTTTTATGCAAGAACTTTAGTTGTGATGGGCCAGTCGATTCATGCAATTGTTACGTTGATTTTATGTAATATTTCTAACCACTTGAAAAAGCTTCCACTTGAAGATGGGAATTGAGGCCACTTCCGACTCAGAGAAAAAAAGGGCAAAAAGGGGTAAAATGGATAATTTAACAAACTACTCTAGAATGTTTATTCTTATCCAATGCTAGTAATAATCCTTTTTAATTGTAATCCCCAATAAAATTCGTAAACAAAATGTGGCCACGCCACCAAAAAAAATCAACTTTTTACTTGTGGTCCGATTTTCAAAGTCTTTTCCAATGGAATCTCTAGGAAAATTCCTGTCAGACCATTCAAATTGCAATATTACCGTTTTTGAAGAATTAGGAGTCTACGGGTTAAAAAAACGCCAATAATAAGAGTTTTCCTTAAAGTTTTGTATAAACATATAATTATATAAAATAAAATATACATTGAAAGTCCACCAAAGAATGCATGTGTATAAACGCTTTGTGAGTCCACCATGGTCTGAACACAAAGGGTCTGAATGCGTCCAAAGCATTTGACAATCCATACTGGGCCTCAAACGTACAGGGTCCAACATGTTGTGATTCCATCAGCATGATGCCCTCGGTATAACTTTTTATTTCCCTTTAGATTAGAAAGTTTTGCAGACGGAGAAAAGCTGTTTTGAGCTTTTTAAAAGTTTCCATCGAGTAGAAGTTGTTAGATGACCTTTCATAGGGGTTTTTCCCATTAAAGGACAACAATATAGTGCCCTCTCATGTTTTGTTCTATAAATTGAAAACTATATATAACAGAAAGAGAAAAGCTGTTGGTTTTAGACCTTCAGCTAATTGAGCTCTACAAAAGTCTCCATTGGAACAAAATGGTCAGATAACCCCTTATAGGGTATTGACTTAAGGTGAAATGGTTTAAGCCTGTAGAATGAAAACTATTACAGCAACAGGAAAGCTTTCATTTGCCAAAATCTTCAGTTCATTGAGCTCTGAAAAGGTTTTCAATGGGGGAAAGTTGTCCGACGGACCCTTATAGGAGTGATGGCTCCTGATTGTCAGTGACAAGTGAAAAATCTCATCTATATTGATCACTGTTTCTATCTTACTGTACACAAATTTAGATAAAACGAATTTTTAGATAATTATCATAACATGTGTTACTTTTAGAATGACACCTTTTTGAAAGAGCGAGCACATGTTGCCATCTCTAATGTCTTTTACAGTATTAATGTATCTTAATAATGGACATATTTACTTGTCTGATAGTTTTGTTATCTTGTGTTAAAACCGTGTTTTCAGAGGAGCACCATCAAGACAGTCGTGAGTATTTATATAATAGAAATAGAAAATAGAAACAGCTTTATTCCAATTTAGGGCCCTATAATAGAGCATACAATTACATATAATATATTAACAAATTCTTCATTTCAAATTTAACTCTGTTTTTTTTTTGCCATAATAGGTCCATAATTTAGTCCATCCCGCAAGTTCTGTAACAGAAAAAATGCTATAAAGTAACGTTATTTCACGTTACAAGTGCTTGGTCTCTAAACCTAAACCCTTGTTAATTGTTTCTCTGTAGAACAACAGTGTGCATAGCTGTGCACGAGTAATTCTTCCTAGATTCCGAGATTTTTGTGCAATGAGCTCATAATTATATCTTCGGTTTACCAACGGCGAACGGCAAAAAAAGGGGCGGTCGGTTTAAGGGGGCTCGAGGGTCTCAATTTGTAATTATAGATTTTTCTGTAATTTGGCACAATTGTAGTCCTTTGTGTATGGATAAAAAATATGCAATAAAAATGGGGGTCACCTATTGAGGTTATCAAAATAGGCTATTACACATCTATTTTATATAGATTATAAAGGGAAATTGATAATTTTAAGCTTAAAAATGAAATAGAAAAAAATCTAAACAACAGAATTTCTTCAAATTTGCAAAGAATGTGTGTTTTAATGCATTCTTCAAATTGAATCAATAAAAATTTGGGGTCACCGTACAAATAAAAAAATGAAATTAAAAAAAACTGTTGAAATTTTGACATTTTTCACACAAAATATAAAGAAAATAAGGATTTCAATGTAAAACATGGCATACAGAGAGAACTGAAGAATATAATTTTTCAAAATTTGGACAGAAGCTGTGTTGTTTAATGAAATCAGTGACGATGCTACAGACATTGGGTGGATTGACCGCGCAAAAAAGATGCGCAAATTTAGACCCGTGAGCCTCCAGTTAAGCTGATTTCTCGGAAACCGTAGCTAAGTCGGGTGATCATGACATTTTGTACACTTATTATCCATAACATCATCAACACAGCGCAGTGGGAAGCGGCCATTTCATTTTAATTGGGGAGGGACTATAGTGAAATAAAAAGGCAGGATACAAAAATCAAGAAATAAAAAGTCAAGACAGTGCACGAATAAAATAGGCATGGTATTTTTGGCTGAAAAAAATATAGTAGCTTTATAAAAAAGCAAAAAATGCAGACGTTTTTTTTCTGAAAAAAAGGTAGGACGAAGAAAATATCCATATATACCCCCTTAAAAATCAAATGGTTGCTCCCTTATGTATTCTATATGAGTTTTCTGTTTGCTTATGTTGCAGCCTGTCATCCCGATAATGGCCCTAACTGTAAAGGGGATGAGTACTGCGTTCTTCTGGAACATGGCGATGGGATAGTGTGTTTGTGTAACACGGATGATCCGAAAGCAGAATGTAGCAAGGATAACGGTAGGTAACGATATAAATGCCAACAGGGAACATTTGTTGTCACGATAAGATTCTAGGAGGTCCGCTTCATATTTGGATCTATTTCTCGAAATTGACACACAAGGAAGGCTTTGTACAAAGCTATATGACAAACGTGATGACTTCAACTTTCCAATAGTTAACTTTCCCTTTCTGTGTAGCAACATTCCGTCTGCTCCAGCATATGGGGTTTACGTATCACAATTGATCCGTTATTCCAGAGCATGTGGGGAGTACAACGACTTCCTTGATAGAGCTACACGGCTGACAAGCAAATTGTTAACACAGGGGTACGTTGCTCCCAGGTTGTTGTCATCACTCAAGAAATTTTACGGAAGACATCATGTGCTTGTATACAAATACGGGATTGCTATCTCTAAGATGAGCACAGATGTTGGTTTGACATAGAGTTTTGTATTGTCATCCTTTCCGGATTTGACAAACACTAAATCGATATTTGGCAACGTGACGGGTGTGCTATAGCAAGCATGAACTGCTTACTCTTCCGGAGCACCTGAGTTCACTCTCGTTTCGACTTGAGTTCGCGTTGCTGAATGCGGTTTTGTTGTAATGTGTGTGTGTTTTATGTTGTTATGTGGTTTGTTTTGTTGTGATGATTTTTTGTCTGCCGGTTTTGTCTTTGTCTTAATGGTTTTATGATACTGATTACCCCTTTGGTACACCTTTTCTTCTGTAGCAAAAAATCACGGCATATGTAGGTCATGGGTAGGTAACGATATAAATGACGACGGGGAACATTTGTTGTCACGATAAGGCTATAGCAAAAAATCACGGCATATGTAGGTAATGGGACGAAGCAGCAAGCAGCAAGAATAACTTATACTTGTAATTAGTTCATGACCTAAAGCCAGAATATTATAGCAAGAATAACAGTAAGGAACGACCCGAAAGCAGGATATACAGAACTTCCATTATCGATTTCTGTCAGTAAAAAATAAAATAACTTACGAAATACACTTGAAGTTCTTCGTTATACGTCATTTGTTTTCTGTCCAGAACCCATCCCTGAAGCGGTTGCAATTAGATTGTTATAAGATAATATATTATTTTTTCGCTAGAATGTCCTGGTGGTGATGATAGTATCTGTGGTACAGAAAACAGGTGCAAGAAAGACAGCTCATCTGGGCACATATATTGTGGTAAATATATATCAGAGAAGAATGTTAATTTTCTTTTGTGACAAGATCAGTAGGTGGAAGATCAAACGAAAACTATAAGTTATAGTTTTCGTTTAACCTTAATAATAACTACCGATAAAAACCCGAACACTAGAATATGCCCCTCTACAATCGCAGACAGGACATACAAAGTTTCGAACCCAGTCTTCATTGTATGGAATTTTGTTGTGACTTATCGTGTATTTATGTCTCCTACAACGTGTTGCAAAGCGGCATATATAGGAGTCACAAGCTCCTCAAAACGTTTAACATTCGCCTAACGTCTAATCGACAAAAGGAGAGAGCGCTGTTGGGAGCTTGATAGGAGTCACTTTGACACTATCGGTTGTCTTGCGACGCTACAAAAATTTATGCCACTGTTTTTCAGGAAACTACATGTCCCAGTTTCTTGATATTTGGCAGGTAGCTTTCGCTTATATGTAGCACTATATTCCTGTTATCAAATATTTAAAGCCCGATTTTAAGCACGTTATTTAAAGACACTGGCGACATGGAAGATCGACCGCCATTCGAAGTTTTATTTACTTTGTACGATAGTTTCTTAAATATCGTCTTCTTACGTGGGTATATTATCTATTCTACCAGTGCCTTTCTCATATGAAGCAGAGGGAAAACGAAGGAGAGGACTTGGATCAAATGGGGCTGTGATGTTACTCTTTGCCGCAGGCTTTCTGGTTGTTGGGTTTTTGTTCTATAAAAAGAAATGCAAATCCAAGGGAAAGTTCCGTAAGTACAATGATAAGTGCTGTTTCTTTTAGATTCTTATCCTGTTATTACTTTTTCGCGAGTTTTAAGTTTTAATTTTCGCGTCCCGTTGTTGGTCGTGAATAAAGCGAAAATTAAATCACCGCGAAAATAACCACTTATACGGTATATTGTAACATGAAATATAAAAGACATTCACTCTTTTATTTTTTAACTTGTCCTTTAATTTATACTTTAGACTAAGATTTGAGTTTTTTTCTAACATTTTACAAAGTAAATTCCCCTCAGTGATATTCCTTAATACTAATAGCTTGTTCTATTGGTTAATGACAAATAAAATACTATGAAAAACGAGACGCTTTTAATTTTCGAATGATCCTAATCTACAGAGCAATATACCTACTTCCCCTGCATACGGTGTTTATATTTCACAACTTATTCGATATGCCAGAGCTTGCACACATTTCACAGATTTTTTGATCAGACATCGATTTCGTCGTGACCGACTTTTGGAGCAGGGCTATAAGAAAATACGTCTCATACGATCCCTAAAAAAATTCTTTCTTCGTTATCAGCCACCAGTAGAAAAGTTCAAAATTGACTTAAAAGATATGATAGTTAATTGTTTTAATTAGTGTTTGACTGGTCTGCTGTACTGAGATTGTGTCTCACAACTATGTTGTGTTCTATGGTCATTACCGGATCCTAAGATCGCAATGGAAGAGGGAGGTTTGGCGCCATAAAACCTGGTTCAACCCACCATTTCATTTGAAATGCCTGTACCAAGTCAGGACCATTGCGATCCACCAATTCTCCGGTATGACTGATTCGTTTTTGTCATTTTCTCTGGACTATGAGATTGATCATTCAAGTTCGGTGGTTTTGTTATTACCTTTATTCAGCTGTATATTGGCCTATTTTGTACAAGTTTTGTATATGTTAAAACAGATACCTAAATCAGTAATAACAAATAGTGTGCTGTACAAATACAATATTTTTGCAGTAATGTTTGTAATCAGCAATCTACTGTTCTGCATTGTAATGTTATGTGATTGTTATCAACCCTCTGACCATATTTTTATTATTATTAGTCAGTAAGTTCTTTTTCATCCATCAGAGCAAGGATGACTAAAACATTTATTTGAAAAGCAGACCGCCACTTAGTAATTGGCGGCCATCACTTAATCGTGACTCATTTTATCTGGCGGTCGCCGCTCATTATTTGTCGATCGCTAATTATTTTGTGGCGGTCATGATCTCATAACTGATGGGTGTAAGCACAAATGCTTTTTCCTTTAATTTTTCAGTATGAAGAAAACGGAGGCCAACGAGGTATGAAACGCAACGGGAAACTGGTTTCTTATTAATAAAACAGTATGACACGACAACAGTGAATTTCAATAGAAGTTTATCATATATTTTATTTTAGTATCATAGATTTTTTTAGATTTTATTGTTTATTGAATTTTCAATTGGTGAAGTGTAAATGATCCAATTCATAGCTGTCTTAAATTTTTTTTTCATTTGTATTTCTGTAATGCAAAGGTCAAATGAAAATATACGGTGTGTGACTTTAAATTGTGAGAAGATTGTAGACAACAATTTATCGGTCGACTGTTAGCTAATCTTCTCCCACGATTGTCTATTCCCTTTTAAAAAAAACTTGGCTGAGCGCAGCATGATACGACCGCAACATGTTGAACCCTATACATTTTAGGCCCAATAAGGATAGTAAAATGCTCTCGATACATGCAACCCATGGTTGACTGACAAAGTTTTTTGACACATTCAGCCTTTGGTGGACTTTGCACCCACATTTCACAAGGAATTCATTTTTTTTCAAAAGCAGACCAAAATAAATTTCAATACAAAATAGTTTTCCTTTTGGTCCCTAATTAAGAGTTTCTGCTACCTTTCTTTTTGGCCCCTTTTGACCCGTAACGCCAATAAGGAAGAGGGGAGTGTCACAAAATTAATCCCCAATTTTGAAAATTCACCACCTGACAAGAATTAATTAGCAAGTACCATTTTTGGCCCCTGATTTCTAAACGAAACAAGAGGCTCCCAGGAGCCTGAATCGCTCACCTGGTCTTGATGTTGACCCTATAAAAACTTTTCTAGAGCTAAAGGAGCTGAACATTTAAGCAAGTAACAGCTTTTCTCCATCTACAATAGTTTCATTCTGTAGCCATAGGCCCAAATCATGAAAAAATGTTATTATAGGGGCCAAAACCCCTATAAGGGGTCATCTGACAACTTCGACCCTATGAAAACTTTTGTAGCGCTAAATGAACTGAACATTTGAGCAATCAACAGCTTTTCTCTATCTGCTATAGTTTTCATTTTAAAGGCCAAAAACATGATAAAACGTTATTTTAAGGGCCGTTACCCCTATAAAGGGTCATCTGACAACTATCACCCTATGAAGACTTTTGTAGAGCTAAATGAACTCATCAGCTTTTCTCTATCTGCTATAGTTTTCATTCTATAGGCCAAAAACATGGAAAAACGTCATTTTAGGGGCCGTTACCCCTATAAGGGGTAATCTGACATCTTTGATCTTATGGAGACTTTTGTAGAGCTAAATACCCTGAACATTTAAGCAAGCAACAGCTTCTCTCTATCTGCTATAGTTTTCATTCCATAGGCCAAAAACATGAAAGAACGTTATTTTAGGGCCGAAACCCCTATAAGGGGACATCTGACAACTTTGACCCTATGGAGACTTTTGTGGAGCTAAATAAGCTGATCATTTAAGCAAGCAAATGCTTCTCTCTATCTGTTATAGTTTTCATTCCATAGGCCAAAAATATGAAAAAAACCGTTAATTTAGGGGCTGTAACCCCTTTAAGGGGTCATCTGACAACTTCGACCATATGGAGACTTTTGTAGGGCTAAATGAGCTGAACATTTAAGCAAGCAACAACTTTTCTTTATCTGTCATAGTTTTCATTCTATAAGCCAAAAACATGAAAAAAATGCTATTTTTCACCTTTAAGGGGCCGTAACTCCTATAAGTGGTCATCTGACAACTTCGACTTAATGAAGACTTTTGGAGAGCTTTTTATGCTGAAACAGTAACGTGCATCAGATTTCATCTATCTCTTATACTTTTTGATTTACAAGCCAAAAACAGTAGTCTGACCCCCTGGTCTATCTTTAGTAACGGCGGCCATGTTGTTTAGACGGCAGTCACCATTTGTGCAATCTTGGTAGAGGACATCCCATAGATGAAGTGTGCAAAGTTTCAAAGCAATCACTTCCGTCTTTTCAGAGGAGAAGATTTTCAAAGAAAAGTTAACGACGACGACGACGGAAGACGACGGACGCCAAGGGATGGCAATAGCTCACCTGGACCTTCGGCCTAGGTGAGCTAAAAAAAGGAACCCAAAAATTAATCTTACCCACCCTTTAAAGGTAGCATAGGGGTCTAACACTGGGCATCTATTCTTAGCATGTTACCAAATCTAAGCAAAGGCAAAAATATTGCTATTCAACTTTAATTTTTTGGATTTATCTGCGCATGGTTTGGTTTGCTCTTACGTTAGAATAACAAACCAAGGTGCTGGATTTGTTGACTCATAAAATACCAATCTAAAATTATGTTCAATGCTTAAAACAGACTTTTCAATTTTATTTAGACATAGAGTAAATAATATTTGTTAATCTTTCTTTCACGTCCATTCTTTGATTCATATGCACATGTAATGCTAATGGTTTTCTTAGAGCAAACCAAACCAAACCAAACCAGGCCTCTGATTTACTTTTCCAATAAACATTGAATTAAACTTTGATTTGCTAAAATAAACCAAACTATATGAAGTAAACTTAGACCAAACTTCTAGTTTGCTTTTTAGTTTGGTTTGCATACAGGTTAGGTTTGGACCCATTTGTATGACGGGGGCTCTTTTTTGGACATCTACCATAACTTCGAAGTTTAGTATTCTTCCTTATTTATTAGATTTCTATTCCACTACGTAAACATCATTATACCACTATGTCATAAAATGTAACGAGATACCCTGCACTAATCATGCTTTATCAGTAGATAAGGCTAAATTCCTGAAAGACCCCCCTCATTAATTATCATAAACTTTCATTTAGCACCCTCTACAGTCCCGTGGTATAAATCAGTTATCCCCCATCGGGCATCCGCCCTCAGGGGAATAACTAACACATATTGATAATTAAATCAAATATTTGAAAAGTAATTATAAGTTTTATGTCAAACATTAATTAAGCAAATACAAAGACAATCACAAAACAAAGAACACATTATAAAATATACATGACAAAATGGCTTACAACAAGAGTAATATTTTAACATCAAGATTTTTATTGGTACTATGTGTGCAATTAGCCTTTTCGCAAATTTAGAATTGCTTTTCAAAAGCAACAAAAATGGGCAGTACATCCATATCAAATTTAAAAAGTCTTGATGCATCTTTTAAAAACAATTGCTGAATATTCTAATTTCAAAATTTGTTCCTTTAGGAATTTTATAATTTGCTTAATCCCAAAGTTTAAACTGACACATCTATAGATCTGCAAGAAACATAAAACATTGAAGTGGGGTTTACAGTTTAAAGCCCCCCTTTTAACACACATGGGCCATATACGGCGACCACTTAAACAAATGACCATACATCCATAGCGCCTAAAATATTTTCACAAACTTTACGAAGCATAAAGCATTTTTAAATGTTAACGCTTCACGTTTTATACATTGACCACCATTTTTTATCTTGTAAATCTTTATCTTCTATAATATTTTTCAAAATATTATCAAATATGTTAGAATTTAATCCATTCTCAAACGACACACAACGAGTTTTATTAATTCCTTAGCAATTTACAAAACGAACTATTTAATGATGGACAAGATATTTATCTGTAACTTGATTAGTCGTGCACTCTATCTTTAGATATTGCTGTTATTCCATTGGTTTATACTGAAGGTTCATTTCTGGTTCATTCATGAAATTCAATACACAATTAACACACTTGTATATGCTGGACGAGTTCATTTTTATCGAAGGGGTTTTTGAATCGATACCATTTGTGTACAATACAATGCATGTGCACCCGAAAATTTATATAATTCTAAATCAAAATATGAATATATATGACATATAATACATTACATTTAATATTCTTCTGTGCCATGAAGGGGGACAATAGAGCGTTCATTAACTTTGTAACATGTAAAACATGGAAACACAAATTCTACTGAATATCAATCAAAAACGCGAATTCCAGTCGAGAAAGAGTGAACTCAGATGCTCCGGAAGAGTAAGCAGTTACTGCTTGCTATAACACACCCGTCGCGTTGCCACCAGTCAATTCAGCGTGTCAAATCCGGTAAAGGAAGACAAAAAACACAAATCTATGACAAACCAACATCTACGCTCATCTGAGAGATCGAAATCCCATATTTGTTTATAAGTGCATGATGTCTTTCGTAAAATTTTTTGAGTGAAGACAGCAACCGAGTAGCAACATAACCCTGTGTGAGCAATTTTTGCGTCAGACGTGACGCTCTGCTAAAGAAATCGAGGTAAGTCCCGCAAGCTCTGGAGTAACGAATCAATTGAAATACGTAAACTCCATACGTTAGAGTGGACGGAATGTTGCTACACAAGAAGGGAAAGTTGATGATTGGAAAGTTGGAGTCATCACGTTTGTCATAGAGCCCTGTTGAAAATCTTCCTTGGGAGCTAATTTCGAGATGTAGATCTAAATACGAAGCAGACTTCCTAGAATCCGTAGTGTCCTTTATCTCAAGTTCCTGGGGATATTTGAGATGGAGAAAGTCACCAAATCGAGAATTGTTTAGTGAAAGGACATCATCAATATAACGGTTGAAAGAGAGAGCTAGTCTACGATGTTTTTTGTCTAGAAGAGATTGTAAGAAGTCTGCTTCATATGAATGAAGAAACAAATCAGCAAGCAAAGGTGCACAATTAGTGCCCATTGGAATCCCTATTGTTCGCTGAAAAACACGTCCACCAAACTAAACAAATATGTTGTCAATGTGAAAGTTGAGCATGTCGATTATTTGGTCTTCTGTAAATTTTGTCTTTTTCTTAGACTCATTGATGACATAGTAAATCTTGGTATAATCGACTACTAGATATTTACCCGCGTTTTCCACTCTTTTTGAAAAAAGCTGCGTTTAATCAGCTGTGCCTATCGCGATTTCAGTTGTTCATGTGGAATAGAAGTAAATAGCGCTTTGATTTTCTGTCTTATCAAAAGAGAAGGGGTACTGCCAAAATATTGCTATTGATATTTACTAAAACGCAACAGAGAGTGAGACTTTTTAACAACCATATTATTGAAACACTGTATAGAGTTTATTGTAATCTAAGCAGGACATCAATATAAGTAAGTTATCAAATACATGTCTGATATTTTAATCTTAAATGAAAATGGGACTATTGAGATATGGTCATTCTACTTAAATCACGAGAAACCCAAAGTCCGTTTTTATTTGGTAATCAAATCACGATTGTTAATTATCAAGTTCACACAAACTCACAATCAATTGGACGTCCATATAAATTTCACTTTACTTATGAGACGGTTCTCGGGAATTAAATGCAAAGGCATTTAGAGATTGAAGGTTAGAATATAAATTGATGTATCTATACTTGTATCTCATATTTTAATTTTGATAAGCGTTCATTTTATCTTAAATTTAAGGTAGATGGGGACATGTCTATGACAGAGTCTCTTTTCTGACTGCACATCTATCTTAAATTTGAATTTAAGTATACTACCTATTCTTTTTTTTTCTTAATTTCTTTTCGACTACCTAAACATATCAACATTGATAATAAAATATACAATTGAAAATAAGTTTTGTTTAAAGTAACCCATTGTAACTAAAAGTCGATACAATTTAAGTTTTAACAAGAGAGAAGCTGAGTCATAAAGACAAAAAACGGGACCTAGAGGAACTCTCTTGAGAACACTCTCAGTTACCATATTGTGGCTGAAAAGTTAATTTAACTTTAAATTTTGCTCTCATCTGTTGTAACCATGTCCTCTCTGAAAAATCTTCTGTCAAAATCCTTTAATATTTTTACCAAATTCATCTCGACGCATCCTGACTTTGTTCAGAGAACGGCCATCGACCTGTACAGGACCACCATCGCTATCACCAAGTGTAACAGCCATTTGTTTTTCATGAGAAAATGTCTAAGACTACATGTATTCCCGAAAGGCTTCATTCCCTCTTTTCATCCTATCCATAAAATTTCAAATAATGAAGCTTTTACTGCCTCTCTACAAATTACATCATCATCTTATTCAAGATCTTTGGTTCGTCTTACATTAAATGCCTTGTCTGAGAAACTCCAATCTCTTACTTTGAGAAAGCTCTTTCTGAAAAACAAGCTTCACTCGCATTGTCACAAGTTTCTCACGGATTCAATTGTTGAACAGATTCGTCTCCTCAACAGAGCTATCTACGATCTTTTACTCACTGAGAAAGACCAAAAACTTCTATCGTTAGCTCCCAATTTTACAGAGGCAGACAACACCGACACTCATGTAGGTGTCAACGACCAAGGAACAATTGAACTGTTCGAGGAAACTGTGCAATGTGTATCCACTTCAATAGAGCTTTCTCATGCAGAATTGAGACCTAACACAAGTGATTTTCCTTTTCGTTTTTTTGTTTTTCGTTTTTCAAAATTTTTTTTCAAATTTTTTTTTTCGATTTTTTTTTTTTTTTTTTTTAGATTTTGAATAAAATGACCCATTTTCCTTTTCGTTTTTCATTTTCCCTTTCGATTTTGAATAGGAAAATGACTCATTTTCCTTTTCGTTATTCATTTTCCTTTTCGTTTTTCATTTTCCTTTTCGATTCTGAATAGGAAAATGGCCCATTTTCCTTTTCGTTATTCATTTTCCTTTTCAAATTTTTTTTTTTAAATTTTTTTTTTTCGATTTTTTTTTTTTTTTAGATTTTGAATAGGAAAATGACCCATTTTCCTTTTCGTTTTTCATTTTCCTTTTCGATTTTGAATAGGAAAATGACTCATTTTCCTTTTCGTTATTCATTTTCCTTTTCGTTTTTCATTTTCCTTTTCGATTTTGAATAGAAAAATGGTCCATTTTCCTTTTCGTTATTCATTTTCCTTTTCAATTTTTTTTTTCAAATTTTCCTATTAAAAATCGAAAAGGAAAATGAGAAACGAAAAGGAAAATGGGTCATTTTCCTATTCAAAATCTAAAAAAAAATCTAAAAAAAAAATTTGAAAACAAAATTTGAAAAGGAAAATGAATAACGAAAAGGAAAATGGGCCATTTTCCTATTCAAAATCGAAAAGGAAAATGAAAAACGAAAAGGAAAATGAATAACGAAAAGGAAAATGAGTCATTTTCCTATTCAAAATCTAAAAAAAAAAAAAAAAAAAAATCGAAAAAAAATTTGAAAAAAAAATTTGAAAAGGAAAATGAATAACGAAAAGGAAAATGGGCCATTTTCCTATTCAAAATCGAAAAGGAAAATGAATAACGAAAAGGAAAATGAGTCATTTTCCTATTCAAAATTGAAAAGGAAAATGAAAAACGAAAAGGAAAATGGTTCATTTTCCTATTCAAAATCTAAAAAAAAATTTTGAGAAAAAAAACTTGAAAAGGAAAATGAATAACGAAAAGGAAAATGGGCCATTTTCCTATTCAAAATCGAAAAGGAAAATGAATAACGAAAAGGAAAATGAATTATTTTCCTTTTCAAAATCGAAAAGGAAAATGAAAAACGAAAAGGAAAATGAGTCATTTTCCTATTCAAAATTGAAAAAAAAAAAAAAAATCGAAAAAAAAAAATTAAAAAAAAAAATTTGAAAAGGAAAATGAATAACGAAAAGGAAAATGGGCCATTTTCCTATTCAAAATCGAAAAGGAAAATGAAAAACGAAAAGGAAAATGAGTAACGAAAAGGAAGATGAGTCATTTTCCTATTCAAAATCGAAAAGGAAAATGAAAAACGAAAAGCAAAATGGGTCATTTTCCTATTCAAAATCTAAAAAACAAAAAAAAAATCGAAAAAAAAAAATTTGAAAAACGAAAAACGAAAAGGAAAATCACTTGTGTACGGTAGAATAGAGTCTTTCCAAAGGTCTTAACTTTGTCCCGACTACCTCTTTAGCAGATTCTTTTCAGAATCATACAGACATTCAGAATTTCTTCAGGCGTCCCCTCCTAAAAGCTTTCTTCCACGAGAAGGAGAATCCACTTTCCAATGAGGATGATGATGAAGCCGCCTCTTTTTTCAGTAATTTTGAAAAGAAACAATCCAATTTCACCCCTAAAGTCTCCTGGTTTCCTGTTTTGGAAAAAATATTTTAAATCTTGTCTAAACCAAATTGATAATTAAAAAACCAAACCCGTGAGGAGACATTTTCAACTGGCAACTAAATTAAAAGACAATAATACTAGTTTGTCTCCTGTGCCGTGTGGATGCTGTAAAACGTATCCCCGTGCTTGAGGTGTATGCTCTTATATATTTTAATGATGGTAATTTTTGTACACGAGATAGCTTTCAATATTTTCAACCACCTTGTACTTATATTACATCTTTATTTTTTGCCCACTTCTACAATTAACTAAATTGTCTTGCTTTATTCTACTAATCCCTGTATTTGTTTCCGTGTTGTCGCGTGTATTATGAACCTTGTCGGGAATCACTAGTAGTTTTAGCAAGACTCTTTTAACTGTGGTACTTTTTTATTATATAATGATGAATGCATATATTTTTCGGTCCCGTCCTGTTTTGTCATGGAACATCCCTTTCTCTCCTTACAACCTTAATCATGATTTTACGAAATGGTAAAAAATACAACTCAAAACCACAAGCTAGGATATCCACATCCAACAATAACCTTCAATCTAATATAACCAGCCACTCTTCCTATACCGTAAATTCTTTTAAACCATCAGTCCAATCATCAAATACCAAACAACAAAAGAATCTTCAAAACACATGCAATACGTTTAATAGCTATTTTCGTGGATATCCTAAAGTCTTACCCTGTAGTGCTTTGAAATGACAAACGTGAAACAGGTTAATCAGAAACACCACTGTTACATCTAGTATAAATGGACGAACCTTCTCTACTAAATTGACCCAAGATGTTAACTGACGCACAACAAATTTAATTTATTTAATATCTTGATCCGCACCTAATTGTAATATTCAGTATGTCGGGGAGACTGGTAGGTATTTGTCGAAATGAACTTCTGAACATCTGTATCGCTTTCGCCGCTTTAAAAAGGATAAATGCTATCTTTATCAACACTTACATAAACACAACCACAACACTAGTGCTGATTGTGTTGGGATGCCAACACATAAGTCGCCCAAAATTGCAATGGATAGTATTCCATTCAAATCAGTGCATCAAAATATGTCTAGAAATCAATTTTCGTTGAAATCGGACAGAGTTTACGTTTTTTGGGGGCGGGTGTGGTAAAATGGCCGCCATTTCAAAATGATGGCGTTTGCGTCAATTATTTTTTCGACATGATGCTCAAGATGGATCACTCTACCAGTGTACCAATTTTCATTAAAATCCATCCACCCATCTCCGAGATCTGATACAGGGCCAAAAATCTTTAACGGCGGCCATTTTGAAAATGGCGGCCATCTTGAAAATTTCGAAAGTGGATTGCACACCTTAAAGTGACCCCCTACCATCTCCAATAAGTTTTATTTCAATTTGTCAAAGCGTTTTTCCACAATACGTCGGACAAGTTCACTATTAAGAAAGGAAAAAAATAATAAAAATTATAACTAGGTATAATTGTGTTGGGATGCCAACACAGAAGTCGCCCAAAATTGCCATGGATTGTATTTCTTTCAAATTAGTAAAATAAAATATGCCTAGAAATCAAATTTCATTGAAATCCGACAAAGTTTCCAATTTAACGCAACGGGAATGTAGTAAAAATGGCCGCCATTTTGAAACCGGAAGTCAAATCAAAATTTTGATTGCATCATTGAACTCAGCATACCAGATTTACCCTGATAACCCATTTTCAAGACAATCAGACAAACTTTAATTTTTTCGTCTATTTTAAGTAACGGGCCGCCATTTTGAAATGGCGGCCATTTTGACCATTCTGCAAACTTCCTGCAAAACTTCAAATGAAGGTCAATCACTGTGCAAAGTTTCATTACCTTTGGTCAAAGTATCTCAGACTAGTTATGCGGACAAAATTACCAAATTTTCATAGGGGGCAGCGGTATAAAAATGGCCGCCAAATAAAAACAGTAAGTCAAATCTTAAATCTGATTTCATATTTGAGCTTAGGTGACCCTTATTTACCCAGATAACCCATTTTCAGAACATTCCAATAAGTATTTGTCGTGGTTACTATTTTTAGAATGGCAGCCATTTTGAAACGACGGCCATTTTGAATTTTTAAACATTATGTTGCATAACTCCTTTTGGTGTTCTACCACCCTGCCAAATTTCATAGAACTCCTGCAAAGCACTTACAAGCAATCCTTTCGGAAAAGTTCATGGATAAGAGGAATAATAATAATAAAAAGAATAAAAATAATAAGAATAATAAGAAACGGGGTAAAAACAATAAGTCGCCAAAACTTTGTTTTGGGCGACTTAATAAGAAACGGTGTAAAAACAATAAGTCTCCCAAACTTTGTTTTGGGCGACTTAATTAAGTATATTAAAGTTCAGCCACTTGAAATTATTAATAGAGATTTAAATTTAAGTAAGACAGTTTCGTAGAGAAAGACGACTTGCTGAACTTGATTGGATCAAAAAATTACAAACCGCATACCCTCTGGGTCTTAACGATAACATCATGGGACAGGGTAGCATATCAAGATCATCAAACATAAATGTCATGAATTTAGTGATTCCTCGTAAACGGAACAAACGGTCGCATGGTAAACGAATAAATCGTAATGTCAGAAGACAACATCGCTCTGACTCAAGTATTACTGATCTTATTAAAATCTTTTAAAATAATGGACGTCATCATCTGTTTTGTAAATTATCCGTTTGGAATGTAGTACTATATCTCATGCAAGTCCATTATATGAAGGTGCACTCATCATTTCTTCTTTTTGTTATTATAAACTGTTTCCCAAAATTGTAAACCCAGGAGACCAAATTCGACATTTTATAAAATTAACTTACATTAATAGAGGACTTGACTTCATAAATATATCTAGTTTATTTATGGATCCTAATATTCAAGATCTCATTCCACCTTATTTTTCTAATACCGAACCACCTATTGTATCTTATAAATATAAGAAGCCTACACGTAACATCATTTTTAACTATACAACAACTACATCTGATGAAGAACTAGACACGAATATTCCTTTATCATGCGACTGTGCTAAATCTGATTTCAGATATGGTCCTTGTGATCATGTTGTTACCGGAGACCTTTCAATCGTCAATGCCCCAGAGGTTATCAATTTCTTGAAAAAAGGACCAAAGTTTAGACCACCCACTAAAATTAATTGGAATTCCTGCCTAAATTGTATCAAAACTTCCCTTCTCTCTTATTGCAAATCTTGGATCAGGAGAGAAGGGGCCGACTCAAAATCTCTAGACCGTTTTATTAATTTTATGGCAATTGTTCAACTCAGAATTAGCCAATTTCAAAATTCATTTGTAGATTTTAGGCCTAATACTTACCTTAATCGAATAAAGTCAAAAATCCGTTTACTTGGTTTGCGATAAGTGTTTGTTCCCGCCGATAAAGCAGCTAACAATGTCGTTGTGGTATGAAGAAAGTATTACCTTGAGGTTTTAATGCACGAAATAAAAAATTCGAACACTTTCGTTCCCGTGCATTCGACAGAATCAGGTATCATTGACGATCATATCATAGCGACCACAGCACATCGAGTTGCCCCGACATACTTTAAGTTACCTACTATGTATTGGATACCTAAATTGCACAAAAATCCATATAAATTTCGTTTTATCTCTGCTTCAAGTAAGTGTTCTTTAACCCATATTTCCAAAGTTCTATCTCTTACTTTAACTACTATGAAGGAATTTATTATTCAATACTGTGAAAGGGTATTCGAAAACAGAGGAATTAATTATTTTTGGAGTGTAAAAAATTCTCTTGATGTTTTGGACAAGCTTCTTGCATTTGAAAATACTTTTCATACCGTTGATAGTTACTACTAGATTTTTCTACTTTATATACTAACCTTCCACATAATCTGATTAAAAAGAAATTTGAATATTTGGTTAAATGGCGTTTTGACAATTCTAAAAGTGATTATATCTGTTCTAGAGTTTCAAAATCATTTAGTAAATCATTTTTTAGTAACGAGACTTAAAAGGGTTACATTAACTGGACTGATGCAGAAACTATTACTGCTCTAAATTATTTGTTAGATAATATTTACATACGCTTTGGTAAACAAATCTATCGCCAAATTATTGGTATTCCTATGGGTACTCATTGTGCGCCACTTATAGCCGACCTTTTCCTATACTGTTATGAATCACAATTTATGGCTAAATTACAAAAAGACCCGAACAAACAGAACCTAATCGAAACTTTCAGTTATACTTTTAGATATTTAGATGACATTCTTGCACTCAACAATCCTTCATTTTCTAATTTTATTACAGATATCTATCCTTCCGAATTAACCTTGAACAAATCTAACGTCACCGGTGATAGATGTCCTTTTTTAGATTTAGATTTAAGTATCATTGACGGAAAATTACATACCAAAGTATATGATAAACGTGACGACTTTACCTTCCCTATTATAAATTTCCCTTTTCTTGAAGGAGATGTTCCACTAGCGCCGTCATACGGGGTTTACATTTCACAGTTAGTAAGATATGCTCGGATCTGCAGTTGTGTTTCTGATTTTAATAATAAAAACCGGTTTATTACTGAAAAATTATTAAAACAAGGCTATCGATACCACCAATTAGTAAAATCTTTTCCTAAATTCTTCCACAAGTATCGATCTTTTATTGAAAAATTTAATTGTACACGTCACTTTGACATGGGTTGAATATCTTAGTAATAATTTGGTTCCCCAGTTTTGGTATTTTTGGTTATACTGCTCTATGCTCTTCATATTCATACAGTGTTTGGCATTTTCAATATTTTTGGTAGAGCGCCTCTGATGAGTCTTGAATAGACGAAACGCGCGTCAGGCGTAGCAAAATTTATTGTCTGGAACTTTGTTGTCATTTGTATTTCGAACACACGTGAAGGTTAGCACTGCTGGTGGAGTGTAAATTCCCCGAGGTTAGCCCGCTCCGGCACCAACACTTTTGAGTTGGAGAATACATCAAAGCTTTAAATTTTCCGTCTAAATTTCAAAATTGTCTAAACCCTAAGGTTCTTCCTACCCCAGACATGGGTTGAATATCTTAGTAATAATTTGGTTCCCCAGTTTTGGTATTTTTGGTTATACTGCTCTATGCTCTTCATATTCATACAGTGTTTGGCATTTTCAATATTTTTGGTAGAGCGCCTCTGATGAGTCTTGAATAGACGAAACGCGCGTCAGGCGTAGCAAAATTTATTGTCTGGAACTTTGTTGTCATTTGTATTTCGAACACACGTGAAGGTTAGCACTGCTGGTGGAGTGTAAATTCCCCGAGGTTAGCCCGCTCCGGCACCAACACTTTTGAGTTGGAGAATACATCAAAGCTTTAAATTTTCCGTCTAAATTTCAAAATTGTCTAAACCCTAAGGTTCTTCCTACCCCAGACATGGGTTGAATATCTTAGTAATAATTTGGTTCCCCAGTTTTGGTATTTTTGGTTATACTGCTCTATGCTCTTCATATTCATACAGTGTTTGGCATTTTCAATATTTTTGGTAGAGCGCCTCTGATGAGTCTTGAATAGACGAAACGCGCGTCAGGCGTAGCAAAATTTATTGTCTGGAACTTTGTTGTCATTTGTATTTCGAACACACGTGAAGGTTAGCACTGCTGGTGGAGTGTAAATTCCCCGAGGTTAGCCCGCTCCGGCACCAACACTTTTGAGTTGGAGAATACATCAAAGCTTTAAATTTTCCGTCTAAATTTCAAAATTGTCTAAACCCTAAGGTTCTTCCTACCCCAGACATGGGTTGAATATCTTAGTAATAATTTGGTTCCCCAGTTTTGGTATTTTTGGTTATACTGCTCTATGCTCTTCATATTCATACAGTGTTTGGCATTTTCAATATTTTTGGTAGAGCGCCTCTGATGAGTCTTGAATAGACGAAACGCGCGTCAGGCGTAGCAAAATTTATTGTCTGGAACTTTGTTGTCATTTGTATTTCTTATAGTGAAAGGAATATCACATCCTGAATTTTATGGTAATGTTTTTTATAAAGCTCACAAATTTAAAAGCAATCCAATAGAAATGAAAAATTGGCTTCAAAATTTATTACGGAAAGGATATGAAATGAATATCGTGGTTAAATCTTTGAATTGAGTGTTTTTTGGCAGAAATATTGAAAACTTGATACTTGCTTTAAAACTTCCATAACGTTTTTACTTTGTCATTTTTAAGCATTATAGCGATCAAGCGTGTCGGTTTTGTGTGATGACACTTCACTAAATCATTATTGTTTGAAGTGTTGTGTCGGATTTAAAATCGATACGTTTGATTTTTTTTACATCAGTCGATTGATGATTCTCAGCTAGCTGTCAGTAACAGCGAGTGTTCTATAGAGAGTTCCTTTACCGTCCTTTTGTTTGTTCTTGTTTTTTGTCTTAGGTTCTCTCTAGTAGAATTGGACTTTGATCGATTTGATTTTTCTTGTGTGTTTAGTTTTTGTGCTTTGTCTAGGAATATTGATAGGGGGAAGGTTGGGCCCAAAAAACAATTTATAACCCGCCACATATTACATGTGCCTGTCCTAAGCCAGGAATCTTTGACCAAGCTTTCGTTTGTACTTGTCTTTTTCATGTTTTCTGTTCCTTGTTTAAGAAGGGGGTCTATCTGTGACTATTTCAGGGCTGGAATTGAATTATATGCATCTTATTTAGACCATGGGCCAATTGCAGAACCACAAGCAGTGCCAAATGGTCTCGTTGAAGGCTGCTGGCGGTTGTCCATTGTGGTTTTTCTAAATTGCCGTTTAATTGTGGGCTGTGTCGCGTACACTTATTCCACATCTCTTTATTTTCTAAAAAGAATCAGCATCTCATCAAGGATTTTCTAAAAACATCCATCGAGAACAATGATCTACCAGAAAATGCTAAGAACTTGATAGCGTCTCAACTCAGGACATCAAGATTCTATATGCTCCCGAAGATCCATAAAATGGGGAACTCTGGTAGACCCATAGTCTCTGCGTGTAGTTGTCCTACTGAGAACATTTCCAGCTTTCTCCATAGTGTTTTCATGCCAATAGTGGAGAACTTACCCACATACGTTAAGGACACTACTCCTGCTCTGAACATCCTAGAGTCCTTTGAACCAGAAAAACCAGAAGACTTTCGATTGTTCTCGATGGATGTTACTGCTCTCTATACTAGCATCCCTAATAACGATGCCATGATTGCTTTGAAAAATTTCTTGGACAGAAGACCCAACCATGTTAAAACTGATATTATCTTGAGGTTGGCAGAACTTGTCCTCAACCTCAACACTTTTCAGTTCAGTGGAGAATTCTATTCCCAGTCTGGTGGAGTTGCCATGGGCACTAAGATGGGACCTAGTTTCGCTTGTCTGTTTGTTGGGTATTTGGAGGAGAAAATGCTTTCCGAATACATTGGTCCTTTTCCAGACCTATACAAACGGTACCGTTGATGATGTTTTTGGTGTATCCTCCGATAGTGAAGATGACCTTAACTCCTTTATAAGCTTTGTCTCTTTCTATTACTCTGCTATCCAGTACACCTTCACCGTCACTCAAGAGAAACTCTCCTTTCTTGACTTGGAATGCAGCATCAAAAATGGTGAAATAGTAACTTCTATATTTTACAAACCTACAGATGCGCATTGCTACCTGAATTATCAATCTTGTCATCCTCAGAGTTGCAAAGATGCCATTCCTAAGTCTCAGTTTCTACGACTTAAACGTATTTGCAGCGACGAGGATTACTTCAAGGTTCAGAGTAGTACTATGAAATCATTCTTTGTCAAGAGGGGATATCCTAATAAGATCTTGGATAAAGCCATCAACTCTGTCTCTCAGGTGACACGATCCAAAGCTTTGGAGGCCAGGACTAGACGCAATAACGACCGTATACCTTTGGTTCTAAAAAAAAAATGACAACAAAGTTCTAACTTACCACCCTCACAACTTGGCTATACGGAATATTCTGCTGCGTAACTTCAAATTCATTGTCCTGGAGGATGAACACATGTCGAATGTGTTTACCTCGCCACCCTTGACTGCCTTCCGCAAGGGAAAGAGTTTGAGGCAACATCTAGTTTCAAGCTCTTACAACAATGCCACTAGACGCCCTCGCTCCAACTTTTCAGGCACCAGGGATTGTGGTCGACCTATATGTGTTACATGCAACTTCACCTGGGAGACTGAGCAGATAGTCGGTCCACTCAAACACTTTCAAGTTGAAGAACGGTTTCACCTGCATATCTGAAAATGTTATCTACGCCATCCGCTGCGCCAAGTGTTGTAAAATCTATGTAGGGGCAACCTACCGTCGGCTAGGAGACAGGTTCGCCGAACACAGACGGAGCGTTCTTAAATGCGAAGATTGCCCAGTCGGTCAGCACTTTTGTTTGCCCAACCACAGCGTGCACGATATGCAGGTAACCGTTCTCCTTGAACTTGTTCTGGCGAGAAACAAAGACAATTTCTTGAACAGAGAATAATCAAATTTTTAGGAACATTTCAACCCTTTGGCATCAATTTAAAACGACAGTTGTTTACTTAGAATTTGCTGTTTCTTTGTTCCTATACCATCTCCATATTTCATTTGTCGTCATCGTTTCATGTTCATTTTATCATCCTTTTCATGTAAGTCGTATTTGAGTGGTCTGTGTGGCTTTGCGGGGGCGGAAACGAAATTTCACCCACTCTCACTTAATATAGTGCTCTACGTGGGCTCACACTCACATAATATAGTGCTCCAGGTGGATTGACTTTGTCCCTACCCACCTCTCCTTTTTTCCTGTTGATCCTCTAACATTTTGATGGCGTATTTTGTGTTTGCTTTTTGTTATTGTAAGTCTTTGCAAACAAAATCGTCTCCGCAGGTGGTATACCTTGGGTCTACACTCGCCATTCGGTTCTGGTCAGCTGATGTGTCCACATCGTTCTTATTCTTTTAGCCCCTGAGGAAGGACTTGTAGTCCGAAAATTTGGGCATCTTTTAGTTTTTTTGCTACTTTTTACCTTTTATTGGGATTTTCTTGCTTGGATTTTACCTTCTAAATGTGGTTTAACCTTCTAAACTATTGTTTTGTTCACCTTTTAACTAACCACTGTACAACATCTTTTATTATTTAACTTTAGTGTCCTTCGATGTATTTTTTTTGTAATGGTACCCTTTAATGTGGGCTTTTAAGATACATGAATTGAAGGTTAGTAGACAACTGGCTTACGTATAATTACCTTGAAAGAGTGAATGAAAACATATTCAGGGTTCTGATTACTTTTTGATGATCTGTATGTTTCATTTGTTTTTGTCCAGGGATTATACAATTTTGATGATTTACTTTATTGTCATGCCACAAGTATGTTGATATTTTTTACATTTCATATTTTTTTAGCATTTTTGAAAATGACCTCTATAATCATGATAATATTCAACCTACAATTGAAAGATTTAATTATTAACTTGGACAAAAAATTATAAACCATGGAATGTTTGATAGTGTTTAATGTTAAGCAACACGTAAAATAATCATTTTTAAAAAGTCGTCTTCATACAATTCTCGCCAGCAATGCTACAGCAAATTGTCGGTTTAAGTTATCTAAAATATAAATCGTTTATTAATGCAAACATGTCCCAATTAGGGATAACAGCATTCATTTACAATGCAAACATAAATACAGAGTTGAAACATACAATGTACAACATGAATAACAACAGAAAATACAGTAAATTATCTATGGAGTATCCTCCCCAGCTCTAATGACAGTATAATAAAAGAATAAACTATGGAGATTTGATCCGGTGTTGAAGGATTTAAGAGCCATTTCAATTTATTTAATTCATTTAAAGATTCAAATTATAGTCTATTAATTTTGATTTTTTGAACTTTTTGACAATACAAAAGAAATGATTCTCATCTTCTACTGTATTACAAAAATATATAATCTTTTATCTCTTGGTATCTTGTTATACCTTCCAAATTCAATTTGAAGTTTGTGGTCACATATTTTAAATATTCAAATATAAAGACACAACATTTTTGACATGGAATCAAAACATATCAATGAGCACCAATCACTTACGTTTACACATTTTCCATGCAAGCAGCTCATTACTGTTGAATCCCCATCTGATGACGTTGACCTTGATCTTTTAGTTCACTGACTTTGACAGCATTCAATAAATAAAATAGCAATGTTAAAATTTCATTAGCATCTTCATATCCCATGAACTATAAGTCCTAGGTTGATGAAACTGAATGGAAGTTGAAATGGTTTTCTGACTACCCAAGTTCTATTCAAAGATTTATGTCGTGTATTATAAAGTTTGTCTTTATTTTAAGATATTCATTTGTGACAGATTAGAGATGGCGTCTGGTAGCACATCAGCAATAGAACATTTACAGACATTGTTATCAGAAGAAGTGCTTGACACCGTCCAAGGTTATTTTGAAATAAAGATAGTTTATGAAGAAGGTGGAACTTTGTTTTTCTTTTTAAATGCAAGGCTTCATGAACTTTTTCATTACTTTGCGCGGACTTCATGTTGCAATGCAACAAAAAACACTTGCGCAAAAATGAAAATTAAAGGAAATTTGACCAAAGACCAATTTGATCTACTTTTTAAAAATGACCCATCAGTTCAGCCAATTCATGAAAAGAAAGATAATGGAAGCATTTTACAACATTGTATATGTCCACTTGCTCCAAACGTAGATCTAGATGTGACTCATCTTGATTTTACTTTGATTAATTGCCTTATCAAAACATGTCGCAAGACTCCTGCTGGAAATCCACAGTGGTTAAAAGATATTTTAGATGTTAGGAATGCGTTGAGCCACCTTGGTGATCCAAGAAGTATTACAGATGACCAGGTTGAAGCTTGGTGGAAAACATTAGAGGAGGCAGTGGTTAACATGGCTGGAACAATAGGTGCAGCACATCAGAAGGGATTGAAAAGAAGAATTTCTAAAATCAAGACTAGTCAGTCGCAGATGGCAAAAATCTTGGAAGCTTTAAAATCTCGAGACGAACAAGTATGTATTTAACTTAATGAAAAATGTTAATATATAAATATACTTATAAATATTTATGTTAATGTCTTATGATAAAGACTGTAGACCTTTACATCAGACGTTTTGAATTGTCATATAACCCTTATTGAGTAGCCCTTATGGCCTAAAGACCAGGTAAGCGATGCAGACTCTCAAGATCCTCTCGTTTTGTTATTAGAGATTACTGTTAATTTGTCTGTAAAGTTATTTCCATTGCATTGTTTGGGCTAATACATGGTACAGAATTTTGATATTTTGCATATAGTTTTATTATGCTGAACAGGCGACAGCTCTTGTTACCAGATATGCAAACGGCCAATAAACTAATCTTAGCGAACAGACTGAATTGACCTTTCTATAAAATGGCTTATGGACCGGAATCACAACAAAATATTTAAAAAGGGCATTTCCCTAAAAAAGGAAAGAATTATAATAAATATGTATACAGTTACTCCTTGAAAAACCAATAAATAGCATATCCAAATTAACCGTTTATACCCGCGTTTTGGTATTTGTAATTTTGAAACCACTGGGTGATAACCGCTGCTGGTGGACCAGAGATCCTCAGGGGTAATCACAAGCCTGGTCGACAGACTTGTCCGACACGATTTACCATAAAGTTTCTAATAATTTAGTCGCTGAAATTTCCTATTTCTTAATTCATAATTGTTTGAAACACCAGGTTTCTTTCCTTGTAATGCACATGGTCGATATATTCGGTGCTGGATTTGGCTTCCTTGTTCGAACGTTTTGGTTTTGAGTACTTTTCGTTTTCAATAGTTTGGGAATTTGAACTTCCAATGTTTTGATTACAATGCTACTGATGAGATGTTACTCTTTGAAATATTATCGATATATAATTTAATTTGGTATGTAACGCTCAATTTGATTGGTTGGACCAACCCATGTTATTTTGTATAATATGGTTTGGTCTTGTGACGTCACTAACATCTTCATCCGCCACGGCATTTTCGAAATAGTCCCTATGATTTTATGTTGTTGAATATTTGATAGTTGATATAAATCTTACGGAATTAAATTATAAGGAATGACTTTAATAGTTGGTAATTTTATAGGGATATAAAATGGGTAGGGTCGTTTTACGCTCTACATAAAGCGCTTCGCGCTTTACTAAGCGTAAAACGACCCTACCCATTTTATACCCGTATAAAATGACCAACTATTAAAGTCATTCCTTAAATAGCATATCCAAATTTACCGTTTATACCCGCGTTTTGGTATTTGTTATTTTGGAGGTAATATAGTTCTAATAACAAAAATAAAATGTAACATTCTTTGTAGTTGCTCCGGATTTCTGCAATATAAAAAGACGTTTGTCGTGTTTTATGTCCTATCAAGGCCTTCTGCAATATCCGTGAAAGTATTCATAAATCATTTATAACGAGTAAAAAACAAAATTTCTCTCAGAAAGTATCCCTCAAGTCTAGATGTGAGTATCTAAATAGTGACACTTAACGAGCAGCTTCAGACAGCATATACCAAAGAAGACACATAACCCTACCAGACTTAGGAAACATTGACTGTGTCATTATATGTGTACTAAAATATAATACTCATGGAAAAAAGAGACGTTACACCTCGAAAATTAATGCTAATCCGAAACATTAATTTTTTTGTCATTTACTTGTTTAATTGTCATAAAACGCATCCTTACCAAGGTTTATCATGGAAAATGTGTAAAAAATGGTGAAAAAAGAAGCCGCCATTTTGATATTCTTAAAAACCAATAAATTTGAAAATTGTATCGAGAAATGATCTTTTTATCTGAAAGGTCAAATATAATGCCCCCTTGTGGATTGAATTCAGAGAAAAACACAAAAGTTGAAACACCCATTGTTTAAAACATTTTTATAGAAAGTTGATATGGTCAGGCGGGGAGTTTGAATGTAAATTTTCATTTGAAGAGATAATTTCGAACACAAATTTTTATTCCGTCCATTTTGTCTTTAGTATTGGGCGGATTCGTAACAAAAATTTTATTCAGATACGAAAGTGTTTCCGGTTAGTTGGTATTTCAAGGCATCAAATCGCAACCGGAAGTTGTTTTTCAAGTCAACAAGAATTCATCAAAATCTCAATGACCACCACTTCTGCTCTCAGGAAAAATGATCTAAAGGTACCCTGATAGTCTTCTTAGTCATTTCACATTTTTACAGGTTACGCGTAAACCAGAATTGGGGCTCGTTTAGAGGGGGGGGGGGGGTACTAATATCCCATATCCCAATAAATTTTTCATCAAATATCCTGTATCCCAAAAACTGTTTTTCCAGTATCCCATATCCCTGTAAATAAAATTGACAAAAATATACCATATCCCAATAAGTTTTGCCTCAAATATCCCGTATCCCACTAAGAAAATGTGTGGATATCCCATATCCCAATATACCCTAAACAAGCCTCAGAATTGTGATTTTGGATTTTTGCATTTTCATCTTTGAATGTCCGATGCTTAAAATTAATGTCAAAATGTTAAAAGTTCATTTTTCTTTGTCGGATACCATTGAGCCATATCTTTAAATTTCTGTCAATTGTTATATATTTTTATGTTATTTTGCAAATTTCCTTAAGTATTCTAATATGTAAAGGTTCCTTTGTCAATGAGTATATAAAAAGATCAGATGGCTAAGATACCTTAATTGTCAAAACCCTAAGGTTCTTCCTACCCCAGACATAGGTTGGTCTTAGTCATTATTTGGTTTCTCGTTCGACATTTATTGGTTTTATTCTTAGTGTTTGGCATTTTCAACTTTTGATAGAGCGTCTCTGATGAGTCTTGAATAGACAAAACGCGCGTCAGGCGTAACAAAATTCATTGTCCGGAACTTTGTTGTAATTTATATTCCAACAATTTAAAGCAAATTCTGAATTCATGAAATATATTTGTCTAATGATTTTTAAAGTGAGCATGGTGAAGCAATACAAACCAAATTAATTACAAATTTTGTGAGAACAAAAAAACTATTGTGCAAAATCAAACGGTTGCCAGTAAAAAATAAAGAAAATAATTAATTTGATTTCGCAGTAGGTATTTTTAGCAGAAGAAACGAAGGGAGTTTAAATTGAAAAAATAAATTAGATGAATCTGAATTTTCCAACAAAGAAATTGTTTAAATACAATTAAATGCAAAAAGGCAGATTTTTATATTTGTTATCCTCCTTTGTTACCTTAAAATTTTTGATTAAAATATAAAACATGTAAACTGACCATAATGCTTTAATATAATGTAAAAAAGAGCTTTTATTGAAAAAACATCACATTAACAGAACACAAGCATGCATTTAATGGGGTACTTGCACAAACACCAAAAAATTCCTGTCAATAGATTTTCTTTAAAATTTGTAAGTAGACACATCAAGAGATACACTTTGAAAATCCAATTCGAAAAAGGCATGCTTCTGATTTAGTTTTCGATATTACTGGTTTTGAAGGTTGGCTTTTTTACATTGAAATGTTAAAGAAATTTTTAAAGGAAAATTCAGATTTTTGAAAAATATGATCAATAGAATTTTGTAATTTTTTTATATTATATTTGGCTGTTATGTTGCTTTAAAATGATATGAAGATAAGGGGGTGTTTCTGAGTTAGTTTTTCAGATAAACACAAAAATATGTCAAAAAGTTGTCAAAATTCGCAAATTTTGTCATAAATCATCTCCCTTTGTCAAAATGCAGAAATATGAGAATTCGTTAGGTTTGAAAAATATTTTATAAAATTAAATTAACAAAATAAAGCAAAAAATTGTTTTAATGCTTTTTACATAAAAAAATTAGGAATATATCATTATGATATTTTTTAAATGGAATTTCTTTTTAAGTTTTAGTGAAATAATATATTTTGAATGTTAACTTGGATGTGACAGATGAACAGACAAACAAGTTGCCCGCTTTATACATATCTTTTATGAATTTCCTGTTTTTGTTTATGCATCACAATGCAATGTTATTTTTCCAATGCCTGTTGTATATTGAAACATCAATATTTATGACCTGGAAATAAAAGAAAACAAAACATACTGTTTATTAGTTGTTTCTATTTAGTTCTTTGTACTTTTTTAAGTACATAACTACTAAAGTTAACATATATTTGTATTTTGTTTTAGACGATTCTCAATGTCATAAAGAACATGGGTGTTAATATTGGTGAGTTGCCTATTTGTAGAAATAATCTTGATATTTATTATACAAATGCATGATTCAGTACAGACGCTGGTTTGTCATATGGTTTTGTTTTGTTCTTCTAGACACGCTAAGTTGATAATTAGCAACACGACAGGTGTTGTTCAACAAGCACTCAATGTTTACCACTCCGGCACACTCGAGTTTACACTGCTTAAGACAAGAGATTGTTGGCTGTTTTTCGGTTGTGTATGTGTAGTTAAAGAGGTACATGCACCAGTAGGGCATTCAAATGTCTAAAGCACGAAAGGCCAAAGAGAACACCAGTAAAACCGAGCAAAAACAGCACGATAAAATAGTAAACATGAAAGCACAAAATAGCTTAAAAGCAATTAACAATAAAACCTCAAGTTGCAACGAGAGTGACCTCAGTTTTTCGGGAAGAGTAAGTAGATTGCTAAAGCACACCAATCGGCCACCAGTCGGCCTGCTTATGTTAAATTTAGCGTGTCATTCGGGTAAAGGAGGAGAAAACAAAACATTATGGAAAACAATCTATACGCTTCAGTAAATCCGTCTCCAATTTGCAATTTGCACGTATTGTTTCAAGCTTTTAATATTACTTTGTTATGAATTATTCTAACTTATGAATTATTCAATGCAATGTATATATAAACGATTATTTAAAATTCCACAATGGAAAACAGCCAGCAGCCTTCAAAGTGACCAGTGGTCGCTGCTCGCTGTTTTTCAATTAGCCCTGGAAAATGAACTACATATGATTCAATTCCAATCCTAAATTGAAATGAAAGACCTTCTTCTTGACAAAACAAAACAAAAAAAAAACAAAAAAAAAACAAACCCCAAAACAATTAACAAAATTTCGACGAAATACAAACATAATCTTTGATAAAGATTCCTGGCATAGGACAGGCACATTTAAAATGTATTTTTTAATATAAGAAATTATAATAAAATATTGAATAATCGATGAACATTCTTGATTTCAGCCTTTTTCTTCAGTATTTTATCCGTTGCAATAGACTTTTCTGACACGATTTATCATAAAATTTCTAATATTTTTGTCGCTGAAATTTCCGAGTTTTAAAATTCAAAATTGTTTAAATGACCCGATTTCTTTCCTTATAATGCACATGGTTGATATACTCGGAACTGGATTTGGCTTCCTTGTTCGAACGTTTTGGTTTTGAGTACTTTTCGTTTTCAACAGTTTTGGAATTCGACCTTCGAATGTTTTGATTTAAATGCTACTGATGAGATGTTACTCCATGAAATATCGATATATACCATATCCAAATTCATCGTTTATACCCGCGTTTTGGTATTTGTAATTTAATGCTGAGTACATTATTTCTTATAAAAACTTTTATTTTACAATTATCAATGTATGCGTTTAGTTTATTATGTTCCTATATATAATCTCTTCTAATGTCTAAAAAATTGAAAAAAACTTAGTTATTAAAAAAAATGAAGTGTGGTGACCTAATATTTTAATTGTAGATTCTTAATTTTGTCCCGTTCTTGTTGGTGTTTACTGGTTTTGTCTCTGCCCTTTCGGACTTCTGACATTTGGATACCCCATTGATACCTCTGCTTCTTGCATACTAGTGACCTTTTATTATGAAAAATACCAATTAAAGACTATCACGTTTTTACTACTCCGATGACTTCCAGCTATTTGATTGACAAAAAATACAAATGTTTTGAACATCTCCTGTTTTATTTTTACTTAGTTATGAAATATTACATAATACGTTGTTTTTATTGTTTGTGTTTATGATAGTGTGCATTTTCGAAATAAAACATTTTCGAACATTGGTAGTTTGGAATGCCAATTTGTGAAATTTTTCCCTCCAAATGGGACAAATATGTTGTCAATAAGATAAGGAAATCAAGCATTCTGCAAACTTGATCCAAAGTGTAACAAATGTTTATTTATAAGATGTTTTGGAAACAAATGTACAATTATAACCTAAAACAAACAGAGTTCCGTGAATTCGAAAAAGCCTTTCCATTAATTTTTTTCATGCGACTCTTAAGTTTTTCGTGTGGCAATGTGGTGTACAAAGTTGAAAAATCAAATGTTTTTAAAGAATGAACCTCATAGAATGACCGGAATTTTAAATTATGTAACAAATCTTTAAAATCCACATATGATTTATTCCACTACGATTATAAATAGTTGCACAATATGCTTGATGTCCTTCTTTGACAGCACACACTATCTTAGTGAGTTGAAAGGACAGTTCTGTAGTTAAACACAATGAAGATCCAGCTATCTAGCTAAGAAATGTACTCTTTGTGTCTGCATTTTTATAACCTTAATTAGGTACGTAAACAAATTGTTTGCAGTGTAAACAATAAGGAAATGAAGAATACGGCAAACTTGCTCCATTGTGTCTTATCTTTATAGTATAAGATGTTTAAGAACAATATGCAGAATTATAGGCCAAAAGAACAAAATTCCTCGAATTAGCGAATGTCTCCTTATAAGTTCTTTCAATCGACATTTTAGTTTTTTGTGTGGTAAGGTGGTGTAAAAAGTTAAAAATTGAAAGTTGTCAAAGAATTAAATCAGAAAATGACCGAGATTTATTTTTTCTTACAAATCCTTAGAGTTCTTTGAATAGTTCCGCAGTATGATTGTTATCCTTCTTCGACAGCAGACATTTTTGTTTGTAATACAAATACCAAAGTGGTTATAAAACGGTTAATTTGGTTTTGCTGTATATCGATGATTCAATGAGTAACCACTTATCAGCAACATTTAAATCAAAGCATTGGAAGGTCAAAAACAAAAAGTATTGAATATAAAAAAAACCTCAAAGCCAAAAAGTTCGAACAGGGTAACCAAATCCAGCACCGAGGATATAGACCATGTGCAGTACAAGGAAAGAAAACTGATTTTAGCTACATGTATCAGGTAAATGTCACATCAATCTCATTGAAATTACTTTACATCAATCTCCCATTATTTTCATGTGAGTCAGTTTCATGTGAAAGTCATGTAGTTTTCATTTCAGATTCCCATTGACTTCAGGTATAAACTGATCAACCTGTTCCAACGTACGTAGGGAACAGGCGAAGCCTATTTTCATGATTCTTTTCATTAGTGAAAGAGACGATTGTCATTGATTGGTCAGAAAAAAAATAAACAACATTAGGGATGTCTGGGCTTCGATTAGTCAAGTTTAACCTTTTTTAATCGCATTTATTTCAATAATTTTTTGTGGAAAATTAAAAATTACAACAATTAAACCCCCTTTTTACTGTAGTATTTGGAGCTTTGTGTTTCTTTTTGTTGGTGAGACGTCACAACTGAATATCAATGTTTTGACATCGCCGTATAGCGACGAGTCTGTGACGTCACGGCCATGTCAGGCTTCGCCTGTTGTCTCTGTACAGAACAACAGGTTTGACCAGTTTACTTCAGGTAGAACCCAATTCACGTGAAATTCGTCGAGACAAATTTTCCTGTGTTTGCCAAGACACTAGGTTGTCCCTGTACTCTATTTCTAAAATACTAAATGTTTATTAATATATATTTCTATTGATGCTTTCTTGTTTTACATGCTACATTTATGCATCGGCAATGTAATACTACAAAATATGTTTTATTGTTTGTTTTTAAGATGGCGTTCATTTACGAATAACAACAGCAAAAGACAAACCCAAAACATCTTCAGACGTTGCAGTTCCTACATCTTGTACAGGTATTTCATTAAAACGACTTATGTGGTTATTCTGTATATGCATTTTTCAAAGAGTAACCTCTCATAAGCTGATCCAAACCATCGGAAAGTTGAAAACAAAGGTATTGAAAGAAAAGAACTCATACTCAAAATGCTTGAACAGAGAAGCCAAATCGAGCACAGATAGATTGTGTAATGGGAAGAGAAATTTATTTCTAACATCATAATTTTATATGAAAGAGAAAATGTTTTCTGAATATGTTAATTCTGTCCCACACCTATACAAGCTAAATCCCATATGAGGCCTTATTAAAGGCAAGGGACTTGAAACTAGATTGATATAACTTGGACAGCCAAACTTAGAGGCCCTTGTTATAATATAGAACTGGGATGTAATAAATATTGTAGTTATTAAATAAAACAAATATTTCATTTGATTTACATATGAGTATGAATTAAAAAAAAAAATAAATAAATATTAACAATAATACATTTTCGAGGTCCTGTATCCTGTGTTTGTTAGATCTATAAACATAATTTTGTCTGTTTGAGATTATATTTTCATGTACATGATATCATTGTTTGTCAACTTTATTTCACCAATCATTTCAATCAATGAAATCAATGTATGAAATTAATGTTAATTATTCTGCCTATTTTGTTTGTTTGTTTTGAATGAGTATCAAAAGCATTTTTATCATGAAACAAAAACTAGTTTTTCGTATGTTGGAACAAAAAGAATTACAAATAAAATATATATTCTAAAAATGTTCAATTAGCAAACATACTTGCTCTTTTCAGTGGTAAAGAAAAAAAGATTTGATATTTAAGACTAATTCAAAATTTTAATTTTCAAGCTACCCTTGTTTTGCTAAAATCATTAAATTCCTTACAATATCTTCTCTCCGAGCCATGCGAGCTATTGGCATTTATTGGGGTCAGTCATTTCTCCTCTCCTATGCACCAAAGTTAAAACTCTACATCTTTTTTTTCTATAAAATTTATTTTTTTCAACACCCCTCATAGCGTAGTATTATGATTCTTAGAGATTTTACCCCCAGGGGGTACTCAATAATTTTTCTTATACATAGGCTAGAACTATATTTTTTTGGTCAAAATTTTTGAATTTGATAATTTTTGGGGGTTCGATTTTTTATTTGGGGTTGTAAAACATGCAGTATTTTTATGGAGTGAAAAAACTTGAGTAACTTTTTGTTATTTAATGATGGGTGGTACATGCATATTGAAATATCAGTTTATATTGCAAATGATATCTTTTATTATCTGCTGATACACAGACTATGTTACAGTTAATTCGTGTAATCAGTAAAAACGTGAATTTTCTAAAGCTGTCAGTAAATTCATGTATTTACTGGGTGATTTAGTAATTACATATATTTCCATAGTTGACCAGTAAACACGTGTATTTACTGATTTTTCTTGCACATTTTACACGTATTTACTGGACATGGTTGTTGACACCAAATGTAGTATCTAACTTAAATTTTAAGTTTAAGACATCAAATTTTGTTTATGCTTAACATTTATTAAGGGCTTTATTCATGTTACATTATACAAGCCTTTTGGAAATTCAAATAAAGGTAATAACAAAACTACCGAACTTGAATGATCAATCTCATAGTCCAGAGAAAACGACAAAAACGAATCAGTCATATCGGAGAATTGAGTCCTGACTTGGTACAGGCATTGCCAACGAAATGGTGGGTTAAAAAAGGTTTTATGGCGCCAAACCTCTCTCTTCCATTGCGATCTTCAAGTCCATAATATATAAATAGTTACATAGAATATTTTGACACTGTAAAATTTACTTAACCCATAATATAGTAACGTAAATTGGTGTGACACTGTAAAAATTTCTTGGAATTAAGTTTGATAAGTCGGACATGATATGAAAAGTATCATAAACAAAATACAGAAGCTTTTGTCCGGAACTTTGTTGTAAATTTTATTAGAGAGAAACACAAAACCAGAAGAATTAAAGATCGCAATGGTCCTGACTTGGTACAGGCGTGTGACAGTGGAAAAATACGCTTTAATATTTTCATGCTTTGAGGCTATTGCATTTGTCATTTAATTTTTAATTTTACTACATTTCATATATGTTTTATTAAGAATCTTTTATTCTCATTGCATAATTAGTTGACAATTTTACACACAAGCTGATAAGTATGTTATAAGATAATCCATTTGATAAATAACTCTTTCTCAATTGTCCGAAATCGATTTCCTGTATTCATTAGTTAAGCTCAATTCTTTAATATATGTTTTGACATGCCATTTTTATTATGTAATTGTAATATCGCGGATTAAGAATGTTTTGGGCAGTTGGAATCCGACACTGTAACTGTACGGACGTCGTACGTCTTAAAGTCAATTTATAAATAGTTCACGGAAAGCCGTCTTTTAAAATATATTGTTTTGTTTTATGTGGATTATTCCATATGTATTTTATTAATAATTAACTTTGGAACTTTATTTTGTGTTTTATTACATTTGAAAAGTGAGCTAGTTTTCCCCGAACTTTTGTATAACAGACCGGTGCGAACCGCTGTTATATTTTGGTGCAGAGCCCGTGACAATTCGCCAAGTGTAAGCCGAATTGGTGCAAGATCGCCGTGTACAATGGATTACCGTTTTGTCAGATTCAAATGGTGGTGCCCACCTGAGTTTCGAAATCAAACAATGTTTCCCCAAGTTTGTAATGTAACATCAAAAGTAATTCACCAACTAGATGTTTTCGTTGTGGAAAATTTGGACATTTATTCAAGCAGTGCCAAGAGACCAAGAAACCGAAATCCCAGAAAAAGATACTCAGGGACAATGTAAGAATGGCAGCATTTATATCGAAGAAAGTATGTGAAAATTTTCCGTTTGCGTTTCTCAGTGACAAAGAATTCAGAAAGACATGCAAGTTAACATCAAGCGCAAAGTTCGAGATTGAGAAGGCACAAAATTTACAATGTCAAATTAACCTATTAACCGAGACAAACGACAAAATCGCCAAAGAAAATGTAAAACTGGAAAACGTTATAGATGAAATCAAATAGGAATTTAAAGAAAAACGAGGAATATCAAACCAGCAAGTTTTCAATTTGAAAAGTGAAAATAAACATTTAAAAACAAAACTTCAAAAGACCGTCGGCAAACATAAGGCAGCAAAACAAGAAGTTGATGTTTGTCATAGAGAGTATACCCAAAATTTGGAGATCATCAATAATCTAAAAAGAACAATAGGTGGGTTCAGGAAAAATGAAGCAGAATATAAGGATGATTTGCAGATATATAAATCTAGATGTAAAGACCAAAGAACACAACATAGTTGTGAGACACAATAGGGATATTGAGGTGATCATCTCAGTACAGCAGACCAGTCAAACACTAATTAAAACAATTAACTATCATATCTTTTAACTCAATTTTGAACTTTTTTACTAGTGGCTGATAACGAAGAAAGAATTTTTTTAGAGAAATTCAAATTATACTTAATATATTTTTATAGTAAGCTTTGTGAAACCCTTTTGTTTTTAAAAGTGGTGATGAACATCCCTATTAATGGGCAGCGGCGCTAAGTTTAATCAATAAAAGTCTACAATAAAGGCTCAGAACCTGATGTCGGGCCAGGCCGCTTAGTTCAAAGAGCAACTCGGACGTGTGCCCAACGCGGTAGATTTTTCTGGCCCTGACATAATGAATTCCGGGGTCTTCTAGGTATAATGGGGAAAACCTTATTCAAAAAGCATCTTGTTAGGAAATATGTCACGTTTTTCGCAAGTTGAAGAACCGTACTGCAGGTCTTGATAAGAGAAGGTCCCAAGGGATCCCCTGAAGGAGGATAAATTACACCATGGTAACCACCCCTCCATCCTTTGGCCATTTGTACCAAATATCCTCGACTTCATCATCATCATCATCATCATCATCATCATCATCATTTCATGTTCATTTTGTCATCCCTTCCATGTTCATCTCCCTGATAGTCAAACTCGTGCTGCTAGTTTCTGTCCGAATGAAATATTGTCTAACGAAATGAAACAAACAACAATTCACTTTTCAGCTCACCTAACCCAAAGGGTCAGGTGAGCTTTTGCCATCACTTGGCCTCCATCGTCCGTCTGTCTGTCCGTCCGTCGTCCGTCCGTTAGCTTTTTCAAGCGTAAACTCCTTTAATACCATAAGTCCTATTATAACCAAACTTGATACAGGTGTTTATTGGCATAAGTGGTACAAAAATATCGTTTGGATATTTGATTCTTATAAAACCACGGCCGCCAGGGCTTAAAATAGAACATAGGGGTAAATTGCAGGTTTTTTTTGCAAATAACTCAAAAACGATGACAGATATTAAAATTTTGGCTGGAATAAAAGTGACCAGCACCTCAAGATCTACCTGCCCTGAAATTTTGAAGAAGATCAAATGATCCATGTAGGAGTTATTGCCCCTTTTCAGCATTTTTTCAAATTTTGCTCTTGTAAAGCTCAATATCTTGGAAACTATAAAGGATGTTTTAAAACTGTAAATTGCATATTGTTAGGCACATAAAGATCTACAAAATCTTTAACAGGGTAGAATTTGTAGGTTTGTTCCCTTTTAGGAGTTATTCGTCTTAGAACGTCAGAATTTACCATTTTTGCAATAATAATTCATTCTATTAAAACAGTTAGCTCCCCCTAAACCATAAGTTTAATTGCATTAAAACTTAGTATAGTTCGTGCAACAAAATAGTTGATTGGATTTTTGATTTGTAAAAAACATGGCTGCGATGGATAAAAATAGAACATGGGGGTGAATTGCAGTTTTTTGTAAATAACTCAGAAATGGTGACAGATATCAAATTCGGCTCGGCGCAAAAATGTTGAACCCCTCAAGATCCACCTGCCCAGAAATTTTCAAGAGGATATAAGCACCCACGTAGGAGTTGTTGACCTTTTACTTGATTTTTTCTTCCGAATTTTGTACTTAATAAACTCAATATCTCGAAAACTATTAAAAATATATGAGAAATTTAAATTGCATGTTATGAAGCACTTAAAGATCAACAAAATATGTAAAAGTCAAAATTGTCAAACCCTAACATTTAGGAGTTATTCCCCTGAGAGTGTCAAAATTGTTCATTTTCACAACCTTTCCCCATAGTATTACAAACCATTAAAGCTAGAGAAAAACTTTAAGTTACAATACTGTTTAGTAAGCTATCCCCTACAAAATTCAATATGATGGTAGTTATTAAATGACCCTTTATAGAAGTTATGGTTCCTTAAATGGCAAAATAACATATTTACTAAGTCTTATAGCTGGCAAAGTGTTGAAATTTTTTTTTTCTAAAATAATTAACTAATTGATCTCTACAATTTAATGCATCGAGTTAATCGATGTTCTCAGATGACCCCTTATCAAACTTATTGTCCTTTCAATGTCAAAAAGCATTGAAGTCATGCGAGCGATTCAGGCTCCTGGGAGCCTCTTGTTTCAAAATCAGGTTGAATTAGAAACAACATGGATATTAACTATAAGTAAGTCAGTAAGTTGGTGTTTGACGTCCTTGCAACACTATATAGGTTATTTAAAGTCGATGAACATGAAGAAGATGATAATAAAACCATAAAATGATGATGAAATATATGTGGGAAACTTAGGAACAATAAATCATAAGAGCAGTACAGGGGGAAGGGCGAAAAATTTAGCCTATGTGGTGCACAACTTGGCAAGCAGTCCACTAAGAGATCTTTAACCTGCATGAAACTGACATCCGCCGCCCTGTTCAGCCACCTAGGGTACACACTTCAATTTTGGTCTATTAATCGGAACTATTAAACATAAAGCGTTTTTAAATATCTAAAAGAATTGAAAATGTTGAAAAAATGTACAATTCACAAAAATGTCACATTTTTGAAGAATAGTAAAATGCTAATAACACTGTTTTTGAATTAGCTTTATAACAAATTTGTCACAGAAAATAGAAACCTACAAAGTTTTATCTTCCAAAATAAGCATCAGTAAAAACGTGTAAAATCTCTTCAAAATTTCAGGAAATTCATGTATTTACTGACCGTTTTTAGTAAAAACACGTATTTACTGGGTGCCTTAGTAAATTCACGTATTTACTAAATTTCAGTAAATACGTGTATTTACTGATTACACATATTTACTGTAACATAAGACTATACTCATTGGGTTAATTTATAAATGCAATATGCATTTATAAAAATATGAATTTAGAACATGAACTGACCTTTTATATCACATGCATTTTTCAATAGGTATTTTATGGGGTGTTTTTGACAGCTAGGTATTTTTGGGGTTCGATGTGAAATATTGGTATTTTTTGGGGGTGTTTGAAATTTTTTCTGCCTAGCCTATGTACAGGTGATATTTAAGTGTACCCCCTGGGATTTTACCCCTCAAGTATCCACAAACTGGCAATCATTGTTTCATTGAATTGGACATTGCATTCGTTTGGGCCATTCAGGCTTTTGTGACATTTTGTTTAACAACATTTTCCTTGATTAAGTTTTAAAGAGTGAAATTGTATCGTATTTAGTCTTATATCATCTTCTTTTATCCAAAGATCCTGAGAAGTGCATAGTCGTATGGAAGTTTTACGGCAATGCTGATTGGAGCATAAGTGACATGCAGAAAAAGCTGGAATGCATCAACACCATTGGCGATTTTAATGTGGTGTTTGTTTACCAAGGGTCTTTAATAGTACATACAACTATTGATAGACTTATTCTTTATGATGTTGGTGTATTCAAAGAAGCTGTGGAAGAATTTCTACTGCTCTTCACCAAACGTTTAAAGATACCAGAAACTAGAGAGGAGCGCCCATTGGATGTGGTCCTATTGATATGGGATGATGATACCAACTTCACGAAGTATGACAAAACTGCAGGTAACAACATTGTTTTTCAATTATTGTGATTTTCAAAAAACCGGTATCACTTTAAATAGCTCGACAGGTAGCCTTTCAGGTAACACTTCTGACCTACATAATAGTAAAATGACCTTTCAAATTGCTTTCTGTATCAATTGTTATACGTAAACTCCCTAAGCTGGAGCGGACGGAATGTTGCTACACAAGAAGGGAAAGTTGATGAGTGGAAAGTTGAAGTCATCACGTTCGCATAGAGCTTTGTTGATAGTTTTCCTTGAGAGTCTACTTCGAGATGTAGATCCCAATATGAATTCAGCAGACGTCCTATAATATGTTGTGGAGAAGGTCACCAAACCGAAAAATGTTCCGTAAAATAATATCATCAATATAACGGAACTCGAGGTTAAACGAGAGAGCTAGTCTACAATCTGGTTTGTCTAGAAGAGATTGTAAGAAGTCTGCTTCATATGAATGAAGAAACAAATCAGCAAGGAAATTTGCACAATTGGGCCCCATTAAATTGTTTGCTGAAACTCATCAACCAAACTGAACATATATGTTGTCTATTTGAAAGTTGAGCATGTCGATTATTTGACCTTATGTAAATTTTGTTCTTATTCTTAGACACATTTATGACGAAGAAAGTCTTAGTATAACCAGAATTTTGTACCTGTTTTTCCATATTTTTGAAAAAGCTGCGTTTAATCAGCTGTGCCAATCGTGTCTTGAGTTTTTCATGTGGAATTAAATCTTAGAAAAAGTTATTTTTATACGACCTTCTGTATGTAATGCTGAATTCGCGATGATTTAGGAATTTTGAACATACTACTGACTGATGGGTTTTTATAGTCAATGCCCCTCTGCAGCGACTATTGCAGTAAAACTGCTAAGACTCGCTGTGTGCCAAGGGTCGTCCGGCCCAAGACACACCACCGCCAATGTTAGCTGCTCCAGAGTATCCTTTGTTGTTGCTGGAGCAGTGCCCGTCTTGCACCACGGGGAGGTACTAGACTAATATACTACGACCTAATAACCCAAAATGTATAAATTCAAACGATGCAAAAATATAAGTTTATCGTTGGATATTTTTTTTTCAGTCACCTTGAAAACTTTTAGCCCATATTTCAATTTAAATAACTTGTTACAGCATTAATGATGTAAAAATAATTGATTCATTTAAATTTATTTATGAAAAAATTACAAGATTAACACTTAGAAAGATATTAAGCTTTTTCTCTTAAGATTTTCATTTCAAGGGAGATAATTGAATGTAAAATGAGTGATTAATTTTTTATATGTTATATATTCTTTATAAGTGCAAAATTACACCCATAAGGGTCAAGCAATGCATAGAGTAACCAAACATACAGCATACAAACAATTTCAATAACACATTAACATCAAATAAAAAAATCAAGTTGAATTAAGCATTAGCTGATATGGACCTGTTTCTCAATTCTAATGACTGTTGAATAAAGTCACACAGATCAGCCAATAACTCATTTATCGGGACTAATAGAAATGCAATTTTATTAATAGGGCTTAAGTTTGGGAATTGGTTGTTATAGTTATTTTTTTATGGTATCGAAAAAAACAGATTTCGCAGATTATCATTATATGTACCAAAAAGTGATATTCATCTTCAAGGATGTTGCAACATTTACAGAGCCTTTCTGGTCTAGGAATTTTCTTGCATCGCCCGGTTTCGATAAATAGATCGCTAGTTCTAAATTGCGTTATAAGTTTACGTTAAAAAAAAGATTCTTTCAAATATTTTTCCATATTTAAATCTGTCTTAAGCTGGCTATAAAGATAGAGTTTGGAGTCTTCTATTGAATTATTTAACAAGTTTTAAGTTTATCAAGATAATGCTTAATTCTTGGATGACCTTATTTAATTCTCTTTGGAAAAAACTAGTTTTTCTTAAATATCTCGAAAAGAAGTATTGTTATCCCATATTGTTTTTATACGTATAAAAGTTATATTTAAATGGTTATTTGAAACACAGTTTAAAATTATATGCATAGTTTTTCCTATATAATCTATATAAATTGCTTAACGATTGTACGGAAGCGTATAGTGGACTCGTATTGTCTTAATAAAACCCGTTATAACGCACTATTTCTCTTAAATAAAACAACCTTATCTCCTTATAAGACAATAAATCGCGTTATTTAGTGTGATATATTGTATTATAAAGATATTTGTTGCATTAACTTAAGTCGTTTTATTCTTAATAATTTTTATTGTGTCTTAAATTACTGCAAGATACAATAATAAGAGTTAAGAGCGTATTAATTTAACACATGTTGTGCTATAAAAAGCAACAACTTTTTTTAGTTTAAAGTAATGTGTTGTCTTTTATTGTAGTTCAAAAGTCTGTTACAGATCAGGTGGAGAAGTCAGACCCTAATCGAGATAGTTTTATACCAGACCCAAGTGTTGAAGGTTAGATTTTAGAAAAAGTAATTTTTATACGACCACAAACAAATTGCGGGTGCATTATAGTCTGCGTCCGTGAACCTTTATATTCCCACAATAGCTTTAATTCTTGTCATTCAAATGCTTTGAACTTTAATAGTGGTTCCTTACTATGGCAATATGGATGAGTATAATTTAGAGAGTCCTTTTTAAATTAATTTGGTACCCATTACAAAATGGCAAAAATTCCGCTTTGGCTCACATGAACCAAAGGTCTAGGTGAGTTGTTCCCATCGCTTGGCGTCTGACATCCATTAACAATTTTCATTTTTCAGAAGTCTTCCCTCTGAAACTACTGAACAGAATTTAAAAAAATAGAATTCTTGATTCATATGGTGTCCTGCACAAAATAGATGTTTTGATTATCTAACCCTCTAAAAACAGAATCGCCGTTGCTGAAACGAGACAGTGTGGTGTCAAACTACATGTTTGACTTGTTTATTAAAAAGTATAAGAGAAGGAAAAATGATGTTGCAAACAACATCTTCAGAATCAAAAGTTCTACAAAAGTCTCTATTGGGTCGAAGTTGTCAGATGACCCCTTATAGGGGTTATGGCCCTTACAATATAGCATTTTAAATGTGTTTTGCCTAAAGAATGAAAACGTTTAAGGATAGAATAAAGCTGTTGCGTGCTTAAACCTTCAGCCAATTGACCTCCACAAAGTCATTATAGGACAGAAGTTGTCCAATAGATGCTTCCTTTTCATGATAATGGCCCTTAAAATGTAAACAATAACGTCTTTCATCTTTCGACCCATAGTACCATTTCTTTTAAAGACAGAGAAAAGATGTTGCCTGTTTATACCTTGAGCATATTAAAGTCTACAACAATCTCCATTCAATATTATGTAAGTTGAAATGATTGTGATTGTTTCAATACACAACATTCATATTCAAATTGCTCTGACCGGCGAAGCACCAAAAATTACGTCGTTGAAAGTGACGTATCATCAATAGATCGGGTCTGAAATAACAGACGTTCAACAGTGAGCAATGAATAGTTCTGTACTTAACTGATTTTTTGCTAAATTGAACAAATGAAATTGCTACATTTCAGGTAAGGTAATTCGGTCCTTTTTTTCACTAAATAAGACTGTTTTCTTTAAATTCATTGCTGTCTTCTACAGAGCCGAATGACTTGGGTTCAGTAGCCCATAGAACCAGTAAAAATGACAAAGAAATGACAGATCAATGTCTGTAATGGACGTGATCTGAATATCCTGTATTAGTTTGTGACAGTTTTTTGTACTGAGATGATCACCTCTTTATTCCTATTGTGTCTCACAACCATGTTGTTTTTGTGTTACCACATCCTTCGATCGAAATGGAAGAGGGATGTTTGACGCCATAAAGCCTGGTTCAACCCACCATTTCTTTTGCAATACCAAGTCAGGACCATTGCGATCTTCAGTTTCTCTGGTATGCCTTTACCTTGTTTTGTCTTTTTTCTTGGAAATATGAAATTTGTCATCCCAGTTCGGTAGTTTTGTAGTTACCTTTAACAGTTGTCAGATGACCTTTCATAGAAGAGACACTTACATGGCATAGACTCTCGGTAACCGTTCAGGCTCCTGTGAGTCTTTTTGTTTCTCGTTTTAAAATGAACTGATGGGATCAAGAGTGCCACATATTTTCGTTAAAAGTGGACAAAAATGGTATTGTTTTGTTTATTTCCAAAATAACTTATATTCTGTTTGGCCGATTGCTGTGAAATTGAATGTTGATGTTTCGTACCATTAAAGGATAAATTATGTCACTTTTTCATTAAGAGGACTAAAGGGGATAACAACCTTTTTATTTCAGTTTTGATTTTGAATTCTATTGCAAGTTGGTTCAGTTAAAATTCTGAACACTGATGTTCAATGCAAATAATTGTAATATACATAGTTATTCATTGAAATATGCATGTAAATTTAACCATCAAATACATCGTTTATATATCCATACTTGATGACCTGAAGACAAACGTATTATATATTTATACCCCCGCTTCGAAGAAGAGGGGGGTATACTGTTTTACCCTTGTCCGTTCGTCCGTCCGTAACAAAACTTCCGTCACAGTTTTCTAAGCAACTACATGAGATAGAGGTCTGATATTATGTATATAGCTTTATCCTATAGTACCATATGGTGTATACCGATTATATGCTCCTAGGTAGTCTACTTCCTGTCTACCGCATATTTAGGTTTTACTCATAATGGACATAAATGCCAAATTTCCGTCACATTTTCCCAAGCAACTACATAAGATAGAGGTCTGATATTTTGTATACAGCTTTATCATATAGGACCATATGGTGTATACCGATTCTATGAGAAGCGTCAAGTTGGTTCCTTATTCCCGGTTCCCGATTCCCGATTTGAATGTGAATCAGGAACAGTTCCTTATTCATTATTCAGTTCCCTATTCATATTTCTAAATGAATATAAACCTACACTTTGAGTTTCTAAGTATCTGTTCCGTTCGATTTATTAAAAACGTAAAGTAAAGTCCAGAAGTGTTCTTTTTAAAGTAATCTATTAAAGTTCAACTCGAAATATCAGATACGAACTTAAAGAACAAAAAAAAAAACTAAAAACAATCTCTAGTACGGTTTTGACGTTTTGCATACATGTACTACTTATTTTTGTCTGTTTTTTTTCTTTCAATTTATGTTTTTGTAAACTTCATGTACTTGTATTTACTTTATTAATCGTTAGAAACGTGTATGGCGTTTTTCTAGAAAATAGTATTTTTTAACTCCATGTATTTAAATTTTGAAACGTTAATTTAAATACGAAGCAATGAACATGTACTTAGTAAGCAATATTAACAAAAGACAAAAGCATACTCATAGGCCAACTAAGGCACGAATAATTAATTAAAATAATTTTCAGCTGTATATTTGACGTTTGTAGTACACCTGACGGGTGAAAATTGAAAGGGGGAGAAAAGGTCAAGAGGGGGGTCGATGGGTGCCCATATTGGTCCTAGGGGTACTTTTTTGAATCGGGATGCACAGAGAACCGGAAGTTTACGCTCGTATCGGAGATATAGGTTACGTTGGGCAAGGATCCCCCTTCAAATTCCGCAGGATCCCGGAAAAATTGAAAGGGGCAGAAAAGGTCAAGAGGGGGGTCGATGGGTGCCCATATTGGTCCTAGGGGTACTTTTTGGAATCGGGATGCACAGAGAACCGGAAGTTTACGCTCGTATCGGAGATATAGGTTACGTTGGGCAAGGATCCCCCTTCAAATTCCGCAGGATCCCGGAAAAATTGAAAGGGGCAGAAAAGGTCAAGAGGGGGGTCGATGGGTGCCCATATTGGTCCTAGGGGTACTTTTTGGAATCGGGATGCACAGAGAACCGGAAGTTTACGCTCGTATCGGAGATATAGGTTACGTTGGGCAAGGATCCCCCTTCAAATTCCGCAGGATCCCGGAAAAATTGAAAGGGGCAGAAAAGGTCAAGAGGGGGGTCGATGGGTGCCCATATTGGTCCTAGGGGTACTTTTTGGAATCGGGATGCACAGAGAACCGGAAGTTTACGCTCGTATCGGAGATATAGGTTACGTTGGGCAAGGATCCCCCTTCAAATTCCGCAGGATCCCGGAAAAATTGAAAGGGGCAGAAAAGGTCAAGAGGGGGGTCGATGGGTGCCCATATTGGTCCTAGGGGTACTTTTTGGAATCGGGATGCACAGAGAACCGGAAGTTTACGCTCGTATCGGAGATATAGGTTACGTTGGGCAAGGATCCCCCTTCAAATTCCGCAGGATCCCGGAAAAATTGAAAGGGGCAGAAAAGGTCAAGAGGGGGGTCGATGGGTGCCCATATTGGTCCTAGGGGTACTTTTTGGAATCGGGATGCACAGAGAACCGGAAGTTTACGCTCGTATCGGAGATATAGGTTACGTTGGGCAAGGATCCCCCTTCAAATTCCGCAGGATCCCGGAAAAATTGAAAGGGGCAGAAAAGGTCAAGAGGGGGGTCGATGGGTGCCCATATTGGTCCTAGGGGTACTTTTTGGAATCGGGATGCACAGAGAACCGGAAGTTTACGCTCGTATCGGAGATATAGGTTACGTTGGGCAAGGATCCCCCTTCAAATTCCGCAGGATCCCGGAAAAATTGAAAGGGGCAGAAAAGGTCAAGAGGGGGGTCGATGGGTGCCCATATTGGTCCTAGGGGTACTTTTTGGAATCGGGATGCACAGAGAACCGGAAGTTTACGCTCGTATCGGAGATATAGGTTACGTTGGGCAAGGATCCCCCTTCAAATTCCGCAGGATCCCGGAAAAATTGAAAGGGGCAGAAAAGGTCAAGAGGGGGGTCGATGGGTGCCCATATTGGTCCTAGGGGTACTTTTTGGAATCGGGATGCGCAGAGAACCGGAAGTTTACGCTCGTATCGGAGATATAGGTTACGTTGGGCAAGGATCCCCCTTCAAATTCCGCAGGATCCCGGAAAAATTGAAAGGGGCAGAAAAGGTCAAGAGGGGGGTCGATGGGTGCCCATATTGGTCCTAGGGGTACTTTTTGGAATCGGGATGCACAGAGAACCGGAAGTTTACGCTCGTATCGGAGATATAGGTTACGTTGGGCAAGGATCCCCCTTCAAATTCCGCAGGATCCCGGAAAAATTGAAAGGGGCAGAAAAGGTCAAGAGGGGGGTCGATGGGTGCCCATATTGGTCCTAGGGGTACTTTTTGGAATCGGGATGCACAGAGAACCGGAAGTTTACGCTCGTATCGGAGATATAGGTTACGTTGGGCAAGGATCCCCCTTCAAATTCCGCAGGATCCCGGAAAAATTGAAAGGGGCAGAAAAGGTCAAGAGGGGGGTCGATGGGTGCCCATATTGGTCCTAGGGGTACTTTTTGGAATCGGGATGCACAGAGAACCGGAAGTTTACGCTCGTATCGGAGATATAGGTTACGTTGGGCAAGGATCCCCCTTCAAATTCCGCAGGATCCCGGAAAAATTGAAAGGGGCAGAAAAGGTCAAGAGGGGGGTCGATGGGTGCCCATATTGGTCCTAGGGGTACTTTTTGGAATCGGGATGCACAGAGAACCGGAAGTTTACGCTCGTATCGGAGATATAGGTTACGTTGGGCAAGGATCCCCCTTCAAATTCCGCAGGATCCCGGAAAAATTGAAAGGGGCAGAAAAGGTCAAGAGGGGGGTCGATGGGTGCCCATATTGGTCCTAGGGGTACTTTTTGGAATCGGGATGCACAGAGAACCGGAAGTTTACGCTCGTATCGGAGATATAGGTTACGTTGGGCAAGGATCCCCCTTCAAATTCCGCAGGATCCCGGAAAAATTGAAAGGGGCAGAAAAGGTCAAGAGGGGGGTCGATGGGTGCCCATATTGGTCCTAGGGGTACTTTTTGGAATCGGGATGCACAGAGAACCGGAAGTTTACGCTCGTATCGGAGATATAGGTTACGTTGGGCAAGGATCCCCCTTCAAATTCCGCAGGATCCCGGAAAAATTGAAAGGGGCAGAAAAGGTCAAGAGGGGGGTCGATGGGTGCCCATATTGGTCATAGGGGTACTTTTTGGAATCGGGATGCACAGAGAACCGGAAGTTTACGCTCGTATCGGAGATATAGGTTACGTTGGGCAAGGATCCCCCTTCAAATTCCGCAGGATCCCGGAAAAATTGAAAGGGGCAGAAAAGGTCAAGAGGGGGGTCGATGGGTGCCCATATTGGTCCTAGGGGTACTTTTTGGAATCGGGATGCACAGAGAACCGGAAGTTTACGCTCGTATCGGAGATATAGGTTACGTTGGGCAAGGATCCCCCTTCAAATTCCGCAGGATCCCGGAAAAATTGAAAGGGGCAGAAAAGGTCAAGAGGGGGGTCGATGGGTGCCCATATTGGTCCTAGGGGTACTTTTTGGAATCGGGATGCACAGAGAACCGGAAGTTTACGCTCGTATCGGAGATATAGGTTACGTTGGGCAAGGATCCCCCTTCAAATTCCGCAGGATCCCGGAAAAATTGAAAGGGGCAGAAAAGGTCAAGAGGGGGGTCGATGGGTGCCCATATTGGTCCTAGGGGTACTTTTTGGAATCGGGATGCACAGAGAACCGGAAGTTTACGCTCGTATCGGAGATATAGGTTACGTTGGGCAAGGATCCCCCTTCAAATTCCGCAGGATCCCGGAAAAATTGAAAGGGGCAGAAAAGGTCAAGAGGGGGGTCGATGGGTGCCCATATTGGTCCTAGGGGTACTTTTTGGAATCGGGATGCACAGAGAACCGGAAGTTTACGCTCGTATCGGAGATATAGGTTACGTTGGGCAAGGATCCCCCTTCAAATTCCGCAGGATCCCGGAAAAATTGAAAGGCGGCAGAAAAGGTCAAGAGGGGGGTCGATGGGTGCCCATATTGGTCCTAGGGGTACTTTTTGGAATCGGGATGCACAGAGAACCGGAAGTTTACGCTCGTATCGGAGATATAGGTTACGTTGGGCAAGGATCCCCCTTCAAATTCCGCAGGATCCCGGAAAAATTGAAAGGGGCAGAAAAGGTCAAGAGGGGGGTCGATGGGTGCCCATATTGGTCCTAGGGGTACTTTTTGGAATCGGGATGCACAGAGAACCGGAAGTTTACGCTCGTATCGGAGATATAGGTTACGTTGGGCAAGGATCCCCCTTCAAATTCCGCAGGATCCCGGAAAAATTGAAAGGGGCAGAAAAGGTCAAGAGGGGGGTCGATGGGTGCCCATATTGGTCCTAGGGGTACTTTTTGGAATCGGGATGCACAGAGAACCGGAAGTTTACGCTCGTATCGGAGATATAGGTTACGTTGGGCAAGGATCCCCCTTCAAATTCCGCAGGATCCCGGAAAAATTGAAAGGGGCAGAAAAGGTCAAGAGGGGGGTCGATGGGTGCCCATATTGGTCCTAGGGGTACTTTTTGGAATCGGGATGCACAGAGAACCGGAAGTTTACGCTCGTATCGGAGATATAGGTTACGTTGGGCAAGGATCCCCCTTCAAATTCCGCAGGATCCCGGAAAAATTGAAAGGGGCAGAAAAGGTCAAGAGGGGGGTCGATGGGTGCCCATATTGGTCCTAGGGGTACTTTTTGGAATCGGGATGCACAGAGAACCGGAAGTTTACGCTCGTATCGGAGATATAGGTTACGTTGGGCAAGGATCCCCCTTCAAATTCCGCAGGATCCCGGAAAAATTGAAAGGGGCAGAAAAGGTCAAGAGGGGGGTCGATGGGTGCCCATATTGGTCCTAGGGGTACTTTTTGGAATCGGGATGCACAGAGAACCGGAAGTTTACGCTCGTATCGGAGATATAGGTTACGTTGGGCAAGGATCCCCCTTCAAATTCCGCAGGATCCCGGAAAAATTGAAAGGGGCAGAAAAGGTCAAGAGGGGGGTCGATGGGTGCCCATATTGGTCCTAGGGGTACTTTTTGGAATCGGGATGCACAGAGAACCGGAAGTTTACGCTCGTATCGGAGATATAGGTTACGTTGGGCAAGGATCCCCCTTCAAATTCCGCAGGATCCCGGAAAAATTGAAAGGGGCAGAAAAGGTCAAGAGGGGGGTCGATGGGTGCCCATATTGGTCCTAGGGGTACTTTTTGGAATCGGGATGCACAGAGAACCGGAAGTTTACGCTCGTATCGGAGATATAGGTTACGTTGGGCAAGGATCCCCCTTCAAATTCCGCAGGATCCCGGAAAAATTGAAAGGGGCAGAAAAGGTCAAGAGGGGGGTCGATGGGTGCCCATATTGGTCCTAGGGGTACTTTTTGGAATCGGGATGCACAGAGAACCGGAAGTTTACGCTCGTATCGGAGATATAGGTTACGTTGGGCAAGGATCCCCCTTCAAATTCCGCAGGATCCCGGAAAAATTGAAAGGGGCAGAAAAGGTCAAGAGGGGGGTCGATGGGTGCCCATATTGGTCCTAGGGGTACTTTTTGGAATCGGGATGCACAGAGAACCGGAAGTTTACGCTCGTATCGGAGATATAGGTTACGTTGGGCAAGGATCCCCCTTCAAATTCCGCAGGATCCCGGAAAAATTGAAAGGGGCAGAAAAGGTCAAGAGGGGGGTCGATGGGTGCCCATATTGGTCCTAGGGGTACTTTTTGGAATCGGGATGCACAGAGAACCGGAAGTTTACGCTCGTATCGGAGATATAGGTTACGTTGGGCAAGGATCCCCCTTCAAATTCCGCAGGATCCCGGAAAAATTGAAAGGGGCAGAAAAGGTCAAGAGGGGGGTCGATGGGTGCCCATATTGGTCCTAGGGGTACTTTTTGGAATCGGGATGCACAGAGAACCGGAAGTTTACGCTCGTATCGGAGATATAGGTTACGTTGGGCAAGGATCCCCCTTCAAATTCCGCAGGATCCCGGAAAAATTGAAAGGGGCAGAAAAGGTCAAGAGGGGGGTCGATGGGTGCCCATATTGGTCCTAGGGGTACTTTTTGGAATCGGGATGCACAGAGAACCGGAAGTTTACGCTCGTATCGGAGATATAGGTTACGTTGGGCAAGGATCCCCCTTCAAATTCCGCAGGATCCCGGAAAAATTGAAAGGGGCAGAAAAGGTCAAGAGGGGGGTCGATGGGTGCCCATATTGGTCCTAGGGGTACTTTTTGGAATCGGGATGCACAGAGAACCGGAAGTTTACGCTCGTATCGGAGATATAGGTTACGTTGGGCAAGGATCCCCCTTCAAATTCCGCAGGATCCCGGAAAAATTGAAAGGGGCAGAAAAGGTCAAGAGGGGGGTCGATGGGTGCCCATATTGGTCCTAGGGGTACTTTTTGGAATCGGGATGCACAGAGAACCGGAAGTTTACGCTCGTATCGGAGATATAGGTTACGTTGGGCAAGGATCCCCCTTCAAATTCCGCAGGATCCCGGAAAAATTGAAAGGGGCAGAAAAGGTCAAGAGGGGGGTCGATGGGTGCCCATATTGGTCCTAGGGGTACTTTTTGGAATCGGGATGCACAGAGAACCGGAAGTTTACGCTCGTATCGGAGATATAGGTTACGTTGGGCAAGGATCCCCCTTCAAATTCCGCAGGATCCCGGAAAAATTGAAAGGGGCAGAAAAGGTCAAGAGGGGGGTCGATGGGTGCCCATATTGGTCCTAGGGGTACTTTTTGGAATCGGGATGCACAGAGAACCGGAAGTTTACGCTCGTATCGGAGATATAGGTTACGTTGGGCAAGGATCCCCCTTCAAATTCCGCAGGATCCCGGAAAAATTGAAAGGGGCAGAAAAGGTCAAGAGGGGGGTCGATGGGTGCCCATATTGGTCCTAGGGGTACTTTTTGGAATCGGGATGCACAGAGAACCGGAAGTTTACGCTCGTATCGGAGATATAGGTTACGTTGGGCAAGGATCCCCCTTCAAATTCCGCAGGATCCCGGAAAAATTGAAAGGGGCAGAAAAGGTCAAGAGGGGGGTCGATGGGTGCCCATATTGGTCCTAGGGGTACTTTTTGGAATCGGGATGCACAGAGAACCGGAAGTTTACGCTCGTATCGGAGATATAGGTTACGTTGGGCAAGGATCCCCCTTCAAATTCCGCAGGATCCCGGAAAAATTGAAAGGGGCAGAAAAGGTCAAGAGGGGGGTCGATGGGTGCCCATATTGGTCCTAGGGGTACTTTTTGGAATCGGGATGCACAGAGAACCGGAAGTTTACGCTCGTATCGGAGATATAGGTTACGTTGGGCAAGGATCCCCCTTCAAATTCCGCAGGATCCCGGAAAAATTGAAAGGGGCAGAAAAGGTCAAGAGGGGGGTCGATGGGTGCCCATATTGGTCCTAGGGGTACTTTTTGGAATCGGGATGCACAGAGAACCGGAAGTTTACGCTCGTATCGGAGATATAGGTTACGTTGGGCAAGGATCCCCCTTCAAATTCCGCAGGATCCCGGAAAAATTGAAAGGGGCAGAAAAGGTCAAGAGGGGGGTCGATGGGTGCCCATATTGGTCCTAGGGGTACTTTTTGGAATCGGGATGCACAGAGAACCGGAAGTTTACGCTCGTATCGGAGATATAGGTTACGTTGGGCAAGGATCCCCCTTCAAATTCCGCAGGATCCCGGAAAAATTGAAAGGGGCAGAAAAGGTCAAGAGGGGGGTCGATGGGTGCCCATATTGGTCCTAGGGGTACTTTTTGGAATCGGGATGCACAGAGAACCGGAAGTTTACGCTCGTATCGGAGATATAGGTTACGTTGGGCAAGGATCCCCCTTCAAATTCCGCAGGATCCCGGAAAAATTGAAAGGGGCAGAAAAGGTCAAGAGGGGGGTCGATGGGTGCCCATATTGGTCCTAGGGGTACTTTTTGGAATCGGGATGCACAGAGAACCGGAAGTTTACGCTCGTATCGGAGATATAGGTTACGTTGGGCAAGGATCCCCCTTCAAATTCCGCAGGATCCCGGAAAAATTGAAAGGGGCAGAAAAGGTCAAGAGGGGGGTCGATGGGTGCCCATATTGGTCCTAGGGGTACTTTTTGGAATCGGGATGCACAGAGAACCGGAAGTTTACGCTCGTATCGGAGATATAGGTTACGTTGGGCAAGGATCCCCCTTCAAATTCCGCAGGATCCCGGAAAAATTGAAAGGGGCAGAAAAGGTCAAGAGGGGGGTCGATGGGTGCCCATATTGGTCCTAGGGGTACTTTTTGGAATCGGGATGCACAGAGAACCGGAAGTTTACGCTCGTATCGGAGATATAGGTTACGTTGGGCAAGGATCCCCCTTCAAATTCCGCAGGATCCCGGAAAAATTGAAAGGGGCAGAAAAGGTCAAGAGGGGGGTCGATGGGTGCCCATATTGGTCCTAGGGGTACTTTTTGGAATCGGGATGCACAGAGAACCGGAAGTTTACGCTCGTATCGGAGATATAGGTTACGTTGGGCAAGGATCCCCCTTCAAATTCCGCAGGATCCCGGAAAAATTGAAAGGGGCAGAAAAGGTCAAGAGGGGGGTCGATGGGTGCCCATATTGGTCCTAGGGGTACTTTTTGGAATCGGGATGCACAGAGAACCGGAAGTTTACGCTCGTATCGGAGATATAGGTTACGTTGGGCAAGGATCCCCCTTCAAATTCCGCAGGATCCCGGAAAAATTGAAAGGGGCAGAAAAGGTCAAGAGGGGGGTCGATGGGTGCCCATATTGGTCCTAGGGGTACTTTTTGGAATCGGGATGCACAGAGAACCGGAAGTTTACGCTCGTATCGGAGATATAGGTTACGTTGGGCAAGGATCCCCCTTCAAATTCCGCAGGATCCCGGAAAAATTGAAAGGGGCAGAAAAGGTCAAGAGGGGGGTCGATGGGTGCCCATATTGGTCCTAGGGGTACTTTTTGGAATCGGGATGCACAGAGAACCGGAAGTTTACGCTCGTATCGGAGATATAGGTTACGTTGGGCAAGGATCCCCCTTCAAATTCCGCAGGATCCCGGAAAAATTGAAAGGGGCAGAAAAGGTCAAGAGGGGGGTCGATGGGTGCCCATATTGGTCCTAGGGGTACTTTTTGGAATCGGGATGCACAGAGAACCGGAAGTTTACGCTCGTATCGGAGATATAGGTTACGTTGGGCAAGGATCCCCCTTCAAATTCCGCAGGATCCCGGAAAAATTGAAAGGGGCAGAAAAGGTCAAGAGGGGGGTCGATGGGTGCCCATATTGGTCCTAGGGGTACTTTTTGGAATCGGGATGCACAGAGAACCGGAAGTTTACGCTCGTATCGGAGATATAGGTTACGTTGGGCAAGGATCCCCCTTCAAATTCCGCAGGATCCCGGAAAATTGAAAGGGGCAGAAAGGTCAAGAGGGGGGTCGATGGGTGCCCATATTGGTCCTAGGGGTACTTTTTGGAATCGGGATGCACAGAGAACCGGAAGTTTACGCTCGTATCGGAGATATAGGTTACGTTGGGCAAGGATCCCCCTTCAAATTCCGCAGGATCCCGGAAAAATTGAAAGGGGCAGAAAAGGTCAAGAGGGGGGTCGATGGGTGCCCATATTGGTCCTAGGGGTACTTTTTGGAATCGGGATGCACAGAGAACCGGAAGTTTACGCTCGTATCGGAGATATAGGTTACGTTGGGCAAGGATCCCCCTTCAAATTCCGCAGGATCCCGGAAAAATTGAAAGGGGCAGAAAAGGTCAAGAGGGGGGTCGATGGGTGCCCATATTGGTCCTAGGGGTACTTTTTGGAATCGGGATGCACAGAGAACCGGAAGTTTACGCTCGTATCGGAGATATAGGTTACGTTGGGCAAGGATCCCCCTTCAAATTCCGCAGGATCCCGGAAAAATTGAAAGGGGCAGAAAAGGTCAAGAGGGGGGTCGATGGGTGCCCATATTGGTCCTAGGGGTACTTTTTGGAATCGGGATGCACAGAGAACCGGAAGTTTACGCTCGTATCGGAGATATAGGTTACGTTGGGCAAGGATCCCCCTTCAAATTCCGCAGGATCCCGGAAAAATTGAAAGGGGCAGAAAAGGTCAAGAGGGGGGTCGATGGGTGCCCATATTGGTCCTAGGGGTACTTTTTGAATCGGGATGCACAGAGAACCGGAAGTTTACGCTCGTATCGGAGATATAGGTTACGTTGGGCAAGGATCCCCCTTCAAATTCCGCAGGATCCCGGAAAAATTGAAAGGGGCAGAAAAGGTCAAGAGGGGGGTCGATGGGTGCCCATATTGGTCCTAGGGGTACTTTTTGGAATCGGGATGCACAGAGAACCGGAAGTTTACGCTCGTATCGGAGATATAGGTTACGTTGGGCAAGGATCCCCCTTCAAATTCCGCAGGATCCCGGAAAATTGAAAGGGGCAGAAAAGGTCAAGAGGGGGGTCGATGGGTGCCCATATTGGTCCTAGGGGTACTTTTTGGAATCGGGATGCACAGAGAACCGGAAGTTTACGCTCGTATCGGAGATATAGGTTACGTTGGGCAAGGATCCCCCTTCAAATTCCGCAGGATCCCGGAAAAATTGAAAGGGGCAGAAAAGGTCAAGAGGGGGGTCGATGGGTGCCCATATTGGTCCTAGGGGTACTTTTTGGAATCGGGATGCACAGAGAACCGGAAGTTTACGCTCGTATCGGAGATATAGGTTACGTTGGGCAAGGATCCCCCTTCAAATTCCGCAGGATCCCGGAAAAATTGAAAGGGGCAGAAAAGGTCAAGAGGGGGGTCGATGGGTGCCCATATTGGTCCTAGGGGTACTTTTTGGAATCGGGATGCACAGAGAACCGGAAGTTTACGCTCGTATCGGAGATATAGGTTACGTTGGGCAAGGATCCCCCTTCAAATTCCGCAGGATCCCGGAAAATTGAAAGGGGCAGAAAAGGTCAAGAGGGGGTCGATGGGTGCCCATATTGGTCCTAGGGGTACTTTTTGGAATCGGGATGCACAGAGAACCGGAAGTTTACGCTCGTATCGGAGATATAGGTTACGTTGGGCAAGGATCCCCCTTCAAATTCCGCAGGATCCCGGAAAAATTGAAAGGGGCAGAAAAGGTCAAGAGGGGGGTCGATGGGTGCCCATATTGGTCCTAGGGGTACTTTTTGGAATCGGGATGCACAGAGAACCGGAAGTTTACGCTCGTATCGGAGATATAGGTTACGTTGGGCAAGGATCCCCCTTCAAATTCCGCAGGATCCCGGAAAATTGAAAGGGGCAGAAAAGGTCAAGAGGGGGGTCGATGGGTGCCCATATTGGTCCTAGGGGTACTTTTTGGAATCGGGATGCACAGAGAACCGGAAGTTTACGCTCGTATCGGAGATATAGGTTACGTTGGGCAAGGATCCCCCTTCAAATTCCGCAGGATCCCGGAAAAATTGAAAGGGGCAGAAAAGGTCAAGAGGGGGGTCGATGGGTGCCCATATTGGTCCTAGGGGTACTTTTTGGAATCGGGATGCACAGAGAACCGGAAGTTTACGCTCGTATCGGAGATATAGGTTACGTTGGGCAAGGATCCCCCTTCAAATTCCGCAGGATCCCGGAAAAATTGAAAGGGGCAGAAAAGGTCAAGAGGGGGGTCGATGGGTGCCCATATTGGTCCTAGGGGTACTTTTTGGAATCGGGATGCACAGAGAACCGGAAGTTTACGCTCGTATCGGAGATATAGGTTACGTTGGGCAAGGATCCCCCTTCAAATTCCGCAGGATCCCGGAAAAATTGAAAGGGGCAGAAAAGGTCAAGAGGGGGGTCGATGGGTGCCCATATTGGTCCTAGGGGTACTTTTTGGAATCGGGATGCACAGAGAACCGGAAGTTTACGCTCGTATCGGAGATATAGGTTACGTTGGGCAAGGATCCCCCTTCAAATTCCGCAGGATCCCGGAAAAATTGAAAGGGGCAGAAAAGGTCAAGAGGGGGGTCGATGGGTGCCCATATTGGTCCTAGGGGTACTTTTTGGAATCGGGATGCACAGAGAACCGGAAGTTTACGCTCGTATCGGAGATATAGGTTACGTTGGGCAAGGATCCCCCTTCAAATTCCGCAGGATCCCGGAAAAATTGAAAGGGGCAGAAAAGGTCAAGAGGGGGGTCGATGGGTGCCCATATTGGTCCTAGGGGTACTTTTTGGAATCGGGATGCACAGAGAACCGGAAGTTTACGCTCGTATCGAGATATAGGTTACGTTGGGCAAGGATCCCCCTTCAAATTCCGCAGGATCCCGGAAAAATTGAAAGGGGCAGAAAAGGTCAAGAGGGGGGTCGATGGGTGCCCATATTGGTCCTAGGGGTACTTTTTGGAATCGGGATGCACAGAGAACCGGAAGTTTACGCTCGTATCGGAGATATAGGTTACGTTGGGCAAGGATCCCCCTTCAAATTCCGCAGGATCCCGGAAAAATTGAAAGGGGCAGAAAAGGTCAAGAGGGGGGTCGATGGGTGCCCATATTGGTCCTAGGGGTACTTTTTGGAATCGGGATGCACAGAGAACCGGAAGTTTACGCTCGTATCGGAGATATAGGTTACGTTGGGCAAGGATCCCCCTTCAAATTCCGCAGGATCCCGGAAAAATTGAAAGGGGCAGAAAAGGTCAAGAGGGGGGTCGATGGGTGCCCATATTGGTCCTAGGGGTACTTTTTGGAATCGGGATGCACAGAGAACCGGAAGTTTACGCTCGTATCGGAGATATAGGTTACGTTGGGCAAGGATCCCCCTTCAAATTCCGCAGGATCCCGGAAAAATTGAAAGGGGCAGAAAAGGTCAAGAGGGGGTCGATGGGTGCCCATATTGGTCCTAGGGGTACTTTTTGGAATCGGGATGCACAGAGAACCGGAAGTTTACGCTCGTATCGGAGATATAGGTTACGTTGGGCAAGGATCCCCCTTCAAATTCCGCAGGATCCCGGAAAAATTGAAAGGGGCAGAAAAGGTCAAGAGGGGGGTCGATGGGTGCCCATATTGGTCCTAGGGGTACTTTTTGGAATCGGGATGCACAGAGAACCGGAAGTTTACGCTCGTATCGGAGATATAGGTTACGTTGGGCAAGGATCCCCCTTCAAATTCCGCAGGATCCCGGAAAAATTGAAAGGGGCAGAAAAGGTCAAGAGGGGGGTCGATGGGTGCCCATATTGGTCCTAGGGGTACTTTTTGGAATCGGGATGCACAGAGAACCGGAAGTTTACGCTCGTATCGGAGATATAGGTTACGTTGGGCAAGGATCCCCCTTCAAATTCCGCAGGATCCCGGAAAAATTGAAAGGGGCAGAAAAGGTCAAGAGGGGGGTCGATGGGTGCCCATATTGGTCCTAGGGGTACTTTTTGGAATCGGGATGCACAGAGAACCGGAAGTTTACGCTCGTATCGGAGATATAGGTTACGTTGGGCAAGGATCCCCCTTCAAATTCCGCAGGATCCCGGAAAAATTGAAAGGGGCAGAAAAGGTCAAGAGGGGGGTCGATGGGTGCCCATATTGGTCCTAGGGGTACTTTTTGGAATCGGGATGCACAGAGAACCGGAAGTTTACGCTCGTATCGGAGATATAGGTTACGTTGGGCAAGGATCCCCCTTCAAATTCCGCAGGATCCCGGAAAAATTGAAAGGGGCAGAAAAGGTCAAGAGGGGGGTCGATGGGTGCCCATATTGTCCTAGGGGTACTTTTTGGAATCGGGATGCACAGAGAACCGGAAGTTTACGCTCGTATCGGAGATATAGGTTACGTTGGGCAAGGATCCCCCTTCAAATTCCGCAGGATCCCGGAAAAATTGAAAGGGGCAGAAAAGGTCAAGAGGGGGGTCGATGGGTGCCCATATTGGTCCTAGGGGTACTTTTTGGAATCGGGATGCACAGAGAACCGGAAGTTTACGCTCGTATCGGAGATATAGGTTACGTTGGGCAAGGATCCCCCTTCAAATTCCGCAGGATCCCGGAAAAATTGAAAGGGGCAGAAAAGGTCAAGAGGGGGGTCGATGGGTGCCCATATTGGTCCTAGGGGTACTTTTTGGAATCGGGATGCACAGAGAACCGGAAGTTTACGCTCGTATCGGAGATATAGGTTACGTTGGGCAAGGATCCCCCTTCAAATTCCGCAGGATCCCGGAAAAATTGAAAGGGGCAGAAAAGGTCAAGAGGGGGGTCGATGGGTGCCCATATTGGTCCTAGGGGTACTTTTTGGAATCGGATGCACAGAGAACCGGAAGTTTACGCTCGTATCGGAGATATAGGTTACGTTGGGCAAGGATCCCCCTTCAAATTCCGCAGGATCCCGGAAAAATTGAAAGGGGCAGAAAAGGTCAAGAGGGGGGTCGATGGGTGCCCATATTGGTCCTAGGGGTACTTTTTGGAATCGGGATGCACAGAGAACCGGAAGTTTACGCTCGTATCGGAGATATAGGTTACGTTGGGCAAGGATCCCCCTTCAAATTCCGCAGGATCCCGGAAAAATTGAAAGGGGCAGAAAAGGTCAAGAGGGGGGTCGATGGGTGCCCATATTGGTCCTAGGGGTACTTTTTGGAATCGGGATGCACAGAGAACCGGAAGTTTACGCTCGTATCGGAGATATAGGTTACGTTGGGCAAGGATCCCCCTTCAAATTCCGCAGGATCCCGGAAAAATTGAAAGGGGCAGAAAAGGTCAAGAGGGGGGTCGATGGGTGCCCATATTGGTCCTAGGGGTACTTTTTGGAATCGGGATGCACAGAGAACCGGAAGTTTACGCTCGTATCGGAGATATAGGTTACGTTGGGCAAGGATCCCCCTTCAAATTCCGCAGGATCCCGGAAAAATTGAAAGGGGCAGAAAAGGTCAAGAGGGGGGTCGATGGGTGCCCATATTGGTCCTAGGGGTACTTTTTGGAATCGGGATGCACAGAGAACCGGAAGTTTACGCTCGTATCGGAGATATAGGTTACGTTGGGCAAGGATCCCCCTTCAAATTCCGCAGGATCCCGGAAAAATTGAAAGGGGCAGAAAAGGTCAAGAGGGGGGTCGATGGGTGCCCATATTGGTCCTAGGGGTACTTTTTGGAATCGGGATGCACAGAGAACCGGAAGTTTACGCTCGTATCGGAGATATAGGTTACGTTGGGCAAGGATCCCCCTTCAAATTCCGCAGGATCCCGGAAAAATTGAAAGGGGCAGAAAAGGTCAAGAGGGGGGTCGATGGGTGCCCATATTGGTCCTAGGGGTACTTTTTGGAATCGGGATGCACAGAGAACCGGAAGTTTACGCTCGTATCGGAGATATAGGTTACGTTGGGCAAGGATCCCCCTTCAAATTCCGCAGGATCCCGGAAAAATTGAAAGGGGCAGAAAAGGTCAAGAGGGGGGTCGATGGGTGCCCATATTGGTCCTAGGGGTACTTTTTGGAATCGGGATGCACAGAGAACCGGAAGTTTACGCTCGTATCGGAGATATAGGTTACGTTGGGGCAAGGATCCCCTTCAAATTCCGCAGGATCCCGGAAAAATTGAAAGGGGCAGAAAAGGTCAAGAGGGGGGTCGATGGGTGCCCATATTGGTCCTAGGGGTACTTTTGGAATCGGGATGCACAGAGAACCGGAAGTTTACGCTCGTATCGGAGATATAGGTTACGTTGGGCAAGGATCCCCCTTCAAATTCCGCAGGATCCCGGAAAAATTGAAAGGGGCAGAAAAGGTCAAGAGGGGGGTCGATGGGTGCCCATATTGGTCCTAGGGGTACTTTTTGGAATCGGGATGCACAGAGAACCGGAAGTTTACGCTCGTATCGGAGATATAGGTTACGTTGGGCAAGGATCCCCCTTCAAATTCCGCAGGATCCCGGAAAAATTGAAAGGGCAGAAAAGGTCAAGAGGGGGGTCGATGGGTGCCCATATTGGTCCTAGGGGTACTTTTTGGAATCGGGATGCACAGAGAACCGGAAGTTTACGCTCGTATCGGAGATATAGGTTACGTTGGGCAAGGATCCCCCTTCAAATTCCGCAGGATCCCGGAAAAATTGAAAGGGGCAGAAAAGGTCAAGAGGGGGGTCGATGGGTGCCCATATTGGTCCTAGGGGTACTTTTTGGAATCGGGATGCACAGAGAACCGGAAGTTTACGCTCGTATCGGAGATATAGGTTACGTTGGGCAAGGATCCCCCTTCAAATTCCGCAGGATCCGGAAAATTGAAAGGGGCAGAAAAGGTCAAGAGGGGGGTCGATGGGTGCCCATATTGGTCCTAGGGGTACTTTTTGGAATCGGATGCACAGAGAACCGGAAGTTTACGCTCGTATCGGAGATATAGGTTACGTTGGGCAAGGATCCCCCTTCAAATTCCGCAGGATCCCGGAAAAATTGAAGGGGCAGAAAAGGTCAAGAGGGGGGTCGATGGGTGCCCA